>OX451737.1:389338378-389938378 GCA_948472305.1 Vicia faba
AGATCGAAGGCCTGTCCCCAGGGATCGAAAACCATCATTCTTTCCTAAATCGAAAGGCCACGTTTCCCCTTGAATCGAAAGAGGTTGCTTCGTATCATTAAGTTTGCTTCACTCATTTTTTTATTGATTTTAAATTAACTTCAAATTAAATAAAAAAATATATAGTTTTAGTTTTTTAATTAAATTAATTTTTTGAATTAATTGATAAATATTTTAACTATTTTTCTTCAATTAAAAAATAAATTAGAACTTAGGACTTAATTCATGTTTAATCATTTTTCTTTAAATAATAATAAACAAACTATAAAATAAAAGGAATTTAGACTATTTTGCTTGATTAATTTTATTTTCTAAATAGAATTTAGGATAATTTCAATTTAATTATTTTCTTGAATCAAAAAGTAACAAAAAAAGGATTTTTCTTATTAGGTTTGTTTAGACTAACTTTCAATCTTTCGCGCATTATTTATTTTTTGCATTTTTACATTATTGTAATTGCATACTGGTATGTAATAACTAATTAGGACTTTCATCCGCTTTCTTTATTTTCTTTCCCCCCAATTTTGTACATTGTAAATCCCCTCCCCAAAGCCATGTAATATTCTAGGTTTTTACCTTCTGCACTTTATATTCTATACATATTTACTGCTAGTAAATAGGCATGTATGGCAAGACTTAAATTAAAACGTTAGAAAACTTAACAAAAAGACAAAAATAACTGAACATAACACACTTGCACATATACACCTCTAGGGTACCCCACTTTGGTTGCCTTCAGAAATAAAACAGTCATGAGGCAGGAACGCTTTAGCAAAGACCCATAAATCAAAAGATCACAGTCCCTCGATGACCCTACAGTTGTCTCTCGGTAAATGATCTAGTCCCTAAACAAATTTTCTAAAGCGTCTCCACAAGTTACTTTCGTGACTGTATCGTCCCTTCGATGTCCCTCATACATCCAACGATAGGGCTACCTACTCTCTAATAGTAGGATAACACTGTCTAAAGGATAGAAGGAAAAGAACTACCTTTTCGGGTATAAAGTAGATAGCTGTTAGAAGTTTGCTCAAAACATTTTGCACTTACACAAATACTACTTTTCAAAAACAATTTTTAAAAACAATTTTCAAAAACATTTGCTTTGTTAACACTCTTGAGGGCTGATACAAGAGTTAAAAGCAAAGAAAATCGCTGCACTAAGGCATTTCAAAACATTTTTCAAACATACAAAGCACAAAGTACTTTCAAAATGAGCAAACCTTTAGGAGCTCGTAGATAACTACGGATGGAAAGGATGCTAACATCTTCCCTTTTCATAATCTACCCCCCTTACTCAGAATATTCTCGAAAAATGTCTTTTTCTGTTCTTTTCACCCTTTCCTTAATTTGGATAAAAGAAAAGTCGGTGGCGACTCTCGCTTACCGCAACAATTGCGAACACAAACACAAAAACTAGTATAACAGTCGGTTCTGCCACTGTATCACAGAACCGTCGACTTTGCTGGGAAGTTGTAAAAAGTGGGGTTTACCTTAGAGTTAGTTCATTATTAAACTGCTTTTTGTGCTTTGTATGCTTTATCCTTGGAGGGTTGTTTGGGTTGTTACTATAGATCCTACACCCGGATCTGGGGGCATCTTTATAGGTAAACAACAATAGATTGTGGATACTGTACGACATAGACCGATATGGTTGAAGCGATAGATGTGTTGGTGTGACACTTTGGTTGGTACCGGTATCCCTTATGTTGAATCGAGGAGAATACGGGGCCGCCGCATGGTGTCCAGAAGCACTAACGGACCTTAGAACCTTAGTTGAAGAAACTTGGCCATTAGAAAGTAGTGAGGTAGCCGGCCTCAGTGTAAAGCTGGGGATTAGTTGATACTCGATGCTACACTCATTGAGATTGGACTTTCGAGATGTTTCGGCCGTAAGAAAAGATTGCTAAGATGAAATAGTGCTCGATAAAGAAATATCGGTGATATTGAGACTCCTTATAACCCGGTTACTTTTCTAAGACAGGTTGAACCAACTAAACTTCAAGAGGGTACTTACCTACAAACCACATCCAAGCCTAAACCTAAGGCTGTATGTTTGACTTTTTTGCTTTCGACATGAACTATTTGCAGGGTTTTATTATCTAAACAACATGATTTCCTTGCAGGGTTTGTTGACAGTCATCATTCAGTAACCTGGACTTCTAAGACTCACTCATCTTCATCACCTTACACTTTTGCTTGACGCATAGCATACACATCATAGCATCATACCATAGAATTTCCTTAACCATTTCAAGGATCTCAAGGCCATGTGGTGCAGGTTAGGATGAACCAAACGTCTAGCAAGGGGAAATGGATTTATTTTCCTCTAGTCAATGCCTTCAAAAGACCAAAGCACGATAACTTGGGCCAGGGGCTATGACCCACTCGATATGGTGAGATACACTCTTGTAGAAGGACCTTCAACGATACAAAGTTCTTCAATCAAAGCAACAAAATTCAACTTCTGACATCTTCTTGTTTACCCCATGAGATCCTTGAAAACATTGCATATATGTCATATCATAACAGGTTTTCCAGTACATGTCTCTCATTTTCTCGTTGTTTATTTCAGCAAAGAAAATGGGACTCAAACAAGACAACCGAGATCTCCAAACTCAAGAGGCTCAGTTCATGGAAATGTTCCTAAACCTATCCAAGGGGAAGGAAGGATTGAAAGCACTCCTCGCTTGGAATCTGACCAAGAAACGTCCTGACAACAACAAGGATAACCAAGTTGAACAACTGCAAGCTGAGATGGAAGCAATGAGAATCTAGATGCTGGGGAAAATGGCTCTTATCCAAAGCCTAGCCAGGGGACAAGAAGAGCTGAGAGCCCTCGTCAGCAAGCTTCATCAAGACGGATGCAACCATATGAAGCGGACAATCGAGGTTGGGGATCAAGTTATTAATCAACCCCTGGTGAGACAAGAAGTTAGCTTGGTGGAGAATGGACCTTTCCAAGCTGCTGCTACATCACGAGCCCAACCATAACCTCGCCAACAACGACAGGGTAATCGGCGTAAGCGGGATTCATTCACTAGGCAATATACCAAACTCAACATACCAATGTTGCAAGTCTTGCAACCCATGTCGTTGAAGGATCCTCCTCGGAATCCTAATACTTTCGCTCCTACTTACAATCCTGATGAAATATGTGCATATCACTCCAACAGTCTGGGGCATGACATTGATAGCTTTTGGACGTTGAAATACAAAATTCAAGACCTGATTGATGAAGGAGCATTGGAATTTGCACAATATGGTCAACTGGAATTTTTCTGTCATCCCTCCAAGGCACATCATCTAAAGTGACAAGTTCAGACCAAGAGGCTTTTGTTCATTAGAATTTTAAATTTTAAATTTTAAATTTTCTTTTGATTGTTCGAACATTTATTTATGTCAAACCTTGTTATTTCATTAATGCATTGCATATGTTTGTCTTGAATTATTTCATTCATTTTCACTATACATAAATTGTGCTTTTATTTCCTGTTCGTGATATTCAACGCTTGATTAAAAGCTCTAAGCCTTTAGAGGGAGGATGACGAAAATGATACCATAATCTCTACAGTATGCTTTTGAATAGACCCTGCTGATGATGTACATGCATTGTTTCAAATCCTAAACAATGGAGTTATAAGGAAGATTATCCCTAGTCAACCCCTTTGAGCCTAGGAAGTAGGAGTTTTTATTTTCATACAAATTAAAACCCTTAATCATAACCCGGGGCATGGTAGCTTTCTCAGTTAACTCAGAAGTGCATTCAATCGCAAGCTCTACCTCCATACACGAAAAATAGTGTAGAAGATTCTCTCCAAAATATAGTGATGGTTCCACATAATCATTAAGACAGGCAGTCGTTATCTCTCAAAATAAAACCCCGTTAAGTCAAAACCTATGAAGGGGACTTAAGAAAAACTGGGGCATCCCACTGACTGTAAACATAAAAGAAACAGTTCAGGCAAAAGTAGGGATAACAAAATCAAAAAAAGAGATCCTACAAATCCTCAACAAAAAGAAAAGGGTATAAAAATGACTGCCTTCTTAAACAAACATTCAACTTATGAACCATCACCAAGTATCAGAGCAAAGATTCCAGACTCAATTGGGATCTAAACGCACAATTAACTGAGCATAGGACTGAAGAAAATCATGAAGAACGGGTTGGGTACAAATAAAATTCGAGCCTTTATCCTTTATTTATTGAACCTTGAACCAGGCCACATTATAACCCTTAAAATTCCTAGCTGAAGCATAGGTTAGTTCGAAAGCATATTGTTACAAAAGGTATCCTGACTCTTGTAAGGTTTGCTATAAATCCTGAGCTGATATCACACTCCTACAAACTTGTTTGTTTTACTAAAAAATGAATTTTAAAACTTTAAGACATACATAAGCTTTGCATTCTTAAAATACCATTGTTTGCATATGACTATTTGTTCAACAGCAGAGAAATTCGCACGACGGATATTTGATGAACAGAAATCCTCTCAGTGGACAGAATCACCTCAGATGTAAAGACATTCCAGTGATAGACCTTTCATAATCAAGGGGCATAGCATGGTCTCTAGCTGATCTGGGGAAGTCAAGCCAAAGTTCAAGGAATCTCTCAAAAATGCCAAATAGCCAGAGGAAGACCTCCGTCTGAATCGCTTGGGGCATTAGACATGAATTCCAGCAACGAATCACGTGCAATCAAGCAAACATCTTTTAGCAGTGTGGCAACACTTACCACTATGGATAATGATAATCCTTCGTACCCGATAAACGTGGACATAGTCGGAAAATACTATGCATGAATAAAGACCCACTAGGTCGACTAGCCTAGGTAAAAATAAGGGCATCCCAGCAAACCAAAAGGGTTTGGGCAAAAATTAGGGATATACATATGAAAAATCTGTACACCCGGCAAGTCGAAAACCTGAAAAGGCGGCTTGGGCAAAAAGGGGTATCCCGGTGGACTGAAAACCTGAAAGGGCGGTCCAGGAAAAAGTTATGGATTAAAGTGTATAATTATGTCCCATCATCTTGGCATCTGTCTATCAGTAGAATTCTCCTTGATCAACATCTACTCAAAACCCCAGGAGTTGGGATGACACTCAAACCATCCATAAAATCTCCGCATACACCTTTTTTTAGCAGGTATAGAGGCAGGGGCATCCTACTAAAAAGTCACTGCCATATCCTTATCTTACAGCCAAGTGATGTCTAGTGTCCTTGTATCCCAGGCAGAGCAAAAATCTCCAATTACTGCTCTAAAAGTCCCCAGTGAAGTCGCCAAGCTTCTCAAGATTCCCCTACAGGATTTCAACAAAATCCCCAAGCAGTTTATGGAGTTCACCTTCTGAAACAGAGTTTTATAAATCTCAATTAGTTTATAAAGCCTTATCCCCAGTAGAGTTATTTCTCTAGCTACCTAAGTTCATCCCCCATCAGAGTTTATTTCTCCAAATTGGTGAAATCTTCCAATAGAACTTTTACCCTCGGCAAAATCATTCTCAAGCAGAGTCGAAGATTCCTGACAGAGAAAGGGAATCCCTAGCAAAACTATCTCCATTCATTATCCCCAGTGGAAATTGAAGAATCACTTTCTTCACTCACCAACAGCAGTCTGTGATTCAGCTTCCCGGTACACTTCATCAGCAGTCAGGGATTTATTTTCCAAAACAAAGATATTACGTAACGGCATTACATGTTTATACATCATGGCATGTGCATGCAAATAGATATATCACAATATCATTTATTTTGGGAGCATCATGTCGTTCATTCGTGATGACATCGCATGAAACTGATTTTACCTTTTATGGTTAAATTAGCAAACAGATAAATACTATCAACTTTTACAGCAGGTCAATGATTAATGCACGAAACCAGACGGGGAAACTATCTCCACGACCAAGTGGTATGAACTCCCGAAACAAGACGGGTTTACCAACAAATGCAGAAGGCTACAGATTAATGCCCAAAACCAGACGGGGAAACTATTTATGTGACCAGCAAAACAAGTTCCAGATTAATACCTGTAACCAGCCAGGAGAACTATTTGTGGACGACCGACTGTGGATTAATACGTGTAACAAGATAGGAGAACTATCTATATGAAGAGATTGAAGATTAATACCTGTAACAAGCCAGGAAAGCTATATTTCTTTCTCAAGTTCCAGATTAATACCTATAACTAGCTAGGAGAACTATATGTGGACGACTGACTGTGGATTAATACCTGTAACAAGCCAGGAGAATTATCTACATGAAGAGATTGAAGATTAATACCTGTAACAAGCCAGGAGAACTATCTACATGAAGAGATTGAAGATTAATACCTGTAACAAGCCATGAGAACTATCTACATGAAGATATTGAAGATTAATACCTGTAAGAAGCCAGTAAAGCTATCTTTCTTTCTCAAGTTCCGGATTAATACCGTAACAAGCTAGGAGAACTATCTGTAGACGACCGACTGAAACAAGTCCTGGATTAATACCTGTAACAAGCCAGGAGAACTATCTACATGAGGAGATTGAAGATTAATACCTATAACAAGCCAGGAAAACTATCTTTCTTTCTCAGGTCAGAGATTAATACTTGTAACAAGCCAGGACAACTATCTCAATGACCAACAATTTTCAAGTTCCATATTAATACTTGTAACAAGCCAGGACAACTATCTACATGAAGAGATTGAAAATTAATACCTGTAACAAGCCAGGAAAACTATCTTTCTTTCTCAGGTCAGAGATTAATACCTATAACAAGCCAGGAGAACTATCTCAACGACCAACAAAAACAAGTTCCGGATTAATACATGTAACATGCCATGAACATTATCCACATGAAGAGATTTAAGATTAACACTTGTAACAAGCCAGGAAAACTATCTTTCTTAATCAGGTCAGAGATTAATACATGTAGCCAGCCAAGAGAACTGTATCAACGACCAACAATTTTCAAGTTCTAGATTAATACTTGAAACCAGACAGGACAACTATTTTGCAAACAAATGACTTGTAGGTCAATACCTGAAACCAAACAAGAAAACTATCTACACGACCAGGTGAAACAACCTTACACAGGTTTCTTCTGATACATTTCCAAATAGCAATTAATTACATTTCCCCAGCAAGTTACTGTGAAGCATGGATTTCAACCAGAAAACAACAAACTTTCATAACTCTTT
This sequence comes from Vicia faba, assembly GCA_948472305.1. Taxonomy (NCBI): domain Eukaryota; kingdom Viridiplantae; phylum Streptophyta; class Magnoliopsida; order Fabales; family Fabaceae; genus Vicia; species Vicia faba. The sequence goes on from OX451737.1 coordinate 389,345,598, forward strand.
AGTAGAGCCTAGGACAACTGAAGCTCCTAGACTCTATCCCCCACAAAGTTTTCCTCAAGCAGGAGAACAACATAAACCCATATTCCCCAACATATTCCTCCTCAGACAGCAGGAACCCCCAAAGCGACCATGTGTGAAATCAGCATCTATTTGGGATGGCATCTTTAAGCCCATCTCCGATGACTCTCTGTCATCCTCTCCAAATGGCATTTGTAAGCCCATTCCCGACATCATCAACCATCAGTATTACTTCATGCCAGTGCAAATTTCTGGGCACTCTAGTGTTCAATCATCTTCCACCTTCAGATCACGAAAGGCAGACAAGCCAATCTAAATCCTCAAGTTTAAGAAGATTGAACAGGGGCAGTTGTTGTACCCCAAAATTTTCCCTCTCATGTTTTCCAAGATTTTTTCTTATATGGGTGGTCACAAGCATTTGATTAAAGGAAATAATAAAAATTTTGAAGATAAACAAGGAGTCTTCGATTGACATCTTAACAAAGTCTTCTGATTGGCATGTTAAAGGGCCTTTCGATTGGTATTTGGACAGGATTCGATTGAGTGCCTAACCTTCTCCAAAGTTGCCTCAAATTTCTCAGCTTCGATTGAAGCTTTGGACTTTTACTTGTTTGTTGTATACAAGCTTCGACTGGGCATGTGTTTCCTTTGAAACAACCTCCTTCGATCCAAGAGGGAAGGGCCTCTAGTTAGTGCTACTTCGATTGCACCATTGGCTTTGCATGCTAGCTTGATTCACAATGTAATTTCTACCTGCATGCAAGTTGGATTCCTTCTTTGTTTGGGCATTTGTTTGTCTTTGGAGCAAGCTTGATTCCTGCTTCGACTAGGAAAATTATCCCTCTTTGCGTGCCTTCAGCACACAAATAAAAGAACTTCTTAAAACTGGTCTTCGGTTCACAAAGCTCCCACTGGGAAAAAGGCCCCTCAGCGTGTCACCAGTGCACATATGCCTCTTCATGCTTGCCTTGGTTTCACAAGGCAAAGACCCATCATCATGCCTTTAACTCACAAGGCAAAAGGCCCCCTCTTCAGCTTGCCCGTAGCACACAAGGCTAAGACTCCTTCAGGTTTTCCTTCGATCCACTAGGCAAAAAGCTTCTTTTAATTCACCAGGAAAAAAGTTGCCTTCAACCCACAAGGCACTGGCTACCTTTGTGCCAGCCTCGCCTAGGTAATGGCCTCTTTTACGCCGGCTTTGACTTGCTTCATGCTAGAATCCACAAGGCATAGGCTGCCTTTGTTCCAGCTTTGACTGGGCAATGGCCCCCTTTTAAACAATTGTACACACTTCAACGCGCATGATAGCCATTCGAAGGACACACCTTGGTGGCCCATTCGAAGAGGGCACAAAGCATACATAGAAATTCCATTCAAAAGAGCCAGTCGAAGGAAGCAACTTGAGGCCAATCGAATGGCAAGGATTAAAGGTGTTCGAAAGAGGGAAGCGTGTCCAGGTTCATTCAAATTCAAAAAGGGACAAGTTTCCATGACTTTTGCAACGTTACAAAACTTCATTCATGGCTTTGAAAAAATTTGTTTATGGTTGTTTAAATCATTGTCTTCTTGTCCCCTCCCTTCTACTCTATATAAGCAGTGTGCTTGCAAGCCAAAAGGAGGTTGACACACATACACTGCCCTACAAACCACCCTAAAGGTACCAAAATCCTCATACGTGGCTACAAACGAAGGAACTTTCAACAACGCTCCATTCATTCCCTGAAGTCTGCAGGAAATATTCTCAAACACTAGCCAATTCACGCCCTAGTCGAAGCATCTCATCCTTGGTAAAATTTCAAATTCATGTTTTGTTTTCATGATATGTTGATATTTCCTAGTGTCTGATTCATGACCAGGATATAATATAGCACAGCATTCTCATGGACATAAAAAGATAGAAGGCACGATACATGCTTTTCATCGAATCCCAAGAGACAATGTTTTTTTGTTCTAAGGCAAACGAGCCCAAATTCAAATTCAAATAAGTCTAATTAATGGGAGGTTGAACTGGAAAAAAGACTTGGGTTCACGCCCAAGTCATGCTTTTGTATTGTTGACACTTTTTCTTGCATATTTTAGTGCTTTCAGGCTAAGTCATCAGGCGCCCCCAACAATGTTCTCTGTTGGGTCGAAGGTCTGTCTTCACAAGATCGAAGACCTGTCCCCAGGGATCGAAAACCATCATTCTTTCCTAAATCGAAAGGCCACGTTTCCCCTTGAATCAAAAGAGGGTGATTTGTATCATTAACTTTGCTTCACTCATTTTCTTTATTGATTTTAAATTAACTTCAAATTAAATAAAATCAAAAAAAAAATATAGTTTTAGTTTTCTAATTAAATTAATTTTGTGAATTAATTAATAACTATTTTAACTATTTTTCTTCAATTAAAAAATAAATTAGAACTTAGGACTTAATTCATGTTTAATTATTTTTCTTTGAATAATAATAAAAAAATATAAAAAAAGGAATTTAGACTATTTTCCCTGATTAATTTTATTTTCTAAATAGACTTTAGGATAATTTCAATTTAATTATTTTCTTGACTCAAAAAGCAACAAAAAAGGATTTTTCTTATTAGGTTTATTTAGACTAACTTTCAATCTTTCACGCATTATTTATTTTTCACATTTTTACATTATTGTAATTGCATACTGGTATGTAATAGCTAATTAGGACTTTTATCCGCTTTCTTTATTTTCTTTCCCCCCCAATTTTGTACATTGTAAATCCCCTCCCAGAAGCCATGTAATAGTCTAGGTTTTTACCTTCTGCACTTTATATTCTATACATATTTACTGCTAGTAAATAGGCATGTATAGCAAGACTGAAATTAAAACGTTAGCAAACTTAACAAAAAGATAAAAATAACTGAATATAACACACTTACACATATACACCTCTAGGGTACCCCACTTTGGCTGCCTTCAGAAATAAAACATTCATGAGGCAGGAACGCTTTAGCAAAGATCCATAAATCAAAAGATCATAGTCCCTCGATGACCCTACAGTTGCCTCTCGGTAAATGATCTAGTCCCTAAACAAATTTACTAAAGCGTCTCCACAAGTTCCTTTCGTGACTGTATCGTCCCTTCGATGTCCCTCATATATCAAACGATAGGACTACCTACTCTCTAATAGTAGGATAGCACTGTCTAAAGGATAGGAGGAAAAGAACTACCTTTTCGAGTATAAAGTAGATAGCTGTTAGAAGTTTGCTCAAAACATTTTGCACTTACACAAATACTACTTTTCAAAAACAATTTTCAAAAACATTTACTTTGTTAACACTCTTGAGGACTGATACAAGAGTTAAACACAAAGCAAATCGCCGCACTAAGGAATTTCAAAACATTTTTCAAACACACAAAGCACAAAGTACTTTCAAAATGAGCAAACCTCTAAGAGCCCATAGATAACTACAGATGGAAAGAATGCTAACACCTTCCCTTTACATAATCTACCCCCCTTACTCAGAATAATCTTGAAAAATGTCTTTTTCTGTTCTTTTCACCCTTTCCTTAATTTGGATAAAAGAAAAGTCAGTGGTGACTCTTGCTTACCGCAACAATTGCCAACACAAACACAAAAATAGTATAACAATCGGTTCTGCCACCGTATCACAGGAAGGAACCTCGTTGGGATCCAAAGATTATGGCCCTAACTTATTTATATATTGTTTGGTATCATCAGGTATACCATGATGTAGAGATTATCGACAGTTGTGGTAGTTTCCACAATGTACCTCTTCTTGGTATAAAGCGAGGAATTAACTACAACTATATTCTTGGACGGTGATAACTTGGATATCCGATGAGGGATAAGCCAAATAGTATTCATTTGAGTGGTTTCTTCCTTAAATAGGGAGAAGTTCATAAGGAGGCTAAGGAGAAGATTGCGAAGGCTTGGCGTCATATTCACAGGAAAAGTATGAAGGACTTAAGACCTAGGGGGCTGGTTCTTTGGAGCCTTATCTTCAGTGGATACAAGCAAGAGCCATCCAGTTGAAGATGTCGTATTCTTGAGAAGCACTCATGCCTGATATGTTTGTGAAGACCACTCATCCCCTATTGTATGATGTGGAAGAGCTCTAGCTCACCTTAGTTAGGATGCAACAAGAAAAGGAAGCTTGAAAAAATAATTGTCGGGCTCTAGAGGCGTCCTACCGAGCAGACCTAAAGGAGAAAGACGACCTGATCGAGATTCTTGAGAGTCGTACTGTAGAGACGATGGAGAGGCAAGAGGATTTATTTTCTACTAAGCCTCAGTCAGACCTTAGTTGCTCACTTCACAACTCTGATGATTGGAAAGAGGTCGCCAACAGGTATGCGGAAGAGAACAAGAGGTTGAAGGCTCGAATTGTAAGACTCACAGGGAAGCGTTAGCGTATAGAGTGATCTCCATTAGATTTTCTTTATTAGGGTTTTTAGACTTTATCTTCATCTTGTACTTGGGATTATTTAAACTTGTACTGAAAAGTTGTAATCCATTTTGAAGTTATTATAATGAGATTTTTCAGTATTTCAAATGTGTTAGTACTTGGATATTTGCAAATTATATATAAAACTTTAATACCCTTGAAATATTAACAATAAAATAAATCATATGCATATCATGCATCATATTGTACATGCTTCTTTCATTTTTTTAAGAATAACCAGGTGTCTTACTGAGCTTCTTTACTTCGTTCAGCAAGCTGTCTCATTAGTATAATACTCGAGCTAATTTCAGAAAGAAGATGGATAATCTAGAACAAGAGAATCGCGAGTTGCGCAAGGAAATTTCTTCTCTGGAGGACGGTATGGCCAATCTGACTGCTCTGATGGAATCTCTGGTGGCTGCTCAGAATTAGCCACCACTTGCTCATCCTCAACAGACAATGGTTACTACCGAAGCTCCGACTGTTCCTGTTTCTACTACTCTAGTTGTTGTTGTTCAGAATTGTTTGCCTCAGGGTTATCCTTGGGGAATTCCAGAGAAATTTATGCCAGAAGGTTTTAATCAAGATGCTCAAGTTGCTCCACTTGCTCAGGTTGTTGCTGCCCCCGCACCTCCTGTGGTGCATATTACCCCTGCTGCTAGAAATGAGATTCACTATGAGGCACCTCCCTCAGTGAATTTGGTACCATTTTCTAATGATGAACTGTATCATCTTATTACTCTGCCAAGTGAAAGCTTGGGTTTCTATGATCGAATGGACGATTTCAAGACCAGTTCGATAAAATGCAGAAAGAGTTGAAGGACCTCCGAGGGAAATAATTATTTGGGCAGAATGAGAATGATATGTGTTTGACTCCTGTGATACGGTGGGAGAATTGACTTGAGGTTTTGCATTTTATCGGAAATGTTACGGTTTAGCAAGAGTCGCCACCGACTTTTCTTTTATCCAAAAGGAGAGGTGAAAAAGAACAGGAAAGACCTTTGAGATGTTTTCTTGAGTTCGGGGGGTAGATTATGAAAAGGGAAGGTGTTAGAACCCTTTTCATCCATGGTTTTCCATGGGCTCTTAGTTACTTGCTAGATCACTTGCTTTTGTTTTGAAATTGTGCTTTGTGTGGTTTTGAAAGTATCTTGTAAAAGAGGCCATTGTTTAGGCAATCTTTGTAATGATTCTCGTTCGTAAGAATGTATACAACAATGTTTGACTTTTGAAAATGTTTTAATGTTTGTAAGATGTTTTTGAAATGTGTGTGTTTGTTTTGGAAAATAGCAAGGATAGTTGTTTGAAAATAGAGAAAGTAACTAGAAGTAATCTACCTACTCAAATGTCTTTCTTATGTGTTTTCTATTCCTTTGACATTGTTGTCTTACCATTGATTTGGTAAGAAACCCTATATTTGGATGTAAACGGGACGGACGTGGGTCATCGTATAACCATGATTAGCAATGTTTGCAAAGTATCTTAGCATTTTTTAGGGACCAAGATAATTTTATAAGGCAACCTTGAAAAGCATCATCGAGGGACTATGATCTTGTATTTATTTGTTTTGCCAAGATACTTCGCATGTGTAATATCGCTATTTTTATATAAGGCAACCAAGTGGAGAAACCCTAAGGATGCTTGTGTGCAAGTGTGTCATTTTTATGCTTTGATTTTGTCTTGCATCTAGGGTTTTCTATTTGATTTGTTTTGATCTTACCATACAAACCCTAATTACTAACATGGCATATAAAGCGGTAAATTGCATAATGTAAATATTACTAAGCTATTACAATAATTTCAGGGAGGGGGAAATACAAATTTGAATGGGGATTTGCAAGAATGTAAATCTAAATAGGCTATTACAACCAAATTGAATTGGTATGAATATTGAAATAAACAAATACAATATTTAAATATGCAATATTATGTACATGCAAGAAAAGATTTTGTTTTTTTTTTGTGTGAAAAGGAATTTTAACCTAATCCTAACAATATAAAGAAAAGAAATTAATTCTTAAAAAGGAGTTAACCCTAATTTCTAGTTTGAAAGAAAATAAGGTTTTCATGTATTATTATTTGTGTATCCTTTGTATAAAAAATAAAAAATAATATTGTATGAAAATATTTGGTTTTTTTTATATGTTAAATAAATATTTACAAGCATATATATAAATATAAAAGAAAAAATAATAATATATCTAAGTCTTATTTTTTTACAAATTTATTTAAGAAAAATGACTAGTATTTATTAAAAATAAAATATATTTTTCATGTGAAAATAAAATAAAAATGTAATGTTATCATATTTATATTTTTAAGATTTTATGTATTAAAGAAAAAAAATTAATAAACAAAAATGCAAACAAAAATAAATAGATAAAAATATATGAAAATAATGGGCCAGGGGTGCTGTAAGGAAAGTGGGAGCAGTATGTTAGTAAAAAAATGCTAGGCCCAAAGAATCAAGCCCAATCCTGCAAAAAACAACCAAAAATGAAGAAGGAAAAAATAAAAGGTAGCGCCAAGGTTCGAACCCAGGACATGGGTCTCACCAGCGCGCTACCTTGCCACTGGGGTGGCTATACATCCGTTGATTAATGTGAAGCAAAAATAACATAACACAAACAAAGCCCTTGCCATGTACTTCGTCTTCTTCCTCTAGCCAGCCAGATGCTCTAAAACTTTCTCATTTCTCCATGAAAATGAAAACTCATAACATGAAAGTTATAGAATTTTGTCTCACGATTCTAACCATGTAAATTATGTAAGCTAACAATCAAAGATCAGAATGAATTTTAAAAGCCCTAAATTTAAACCTAATTTTTCCAGGAACTTCAAGTTCAAAATCCTCTCAACTCAGGCCAAATAAATGCAAGATATGTATATGTACAGCTTCGTTGCAATGAGGTCTACATTGTTTATTCACAAATCATGGCCAATGGATGCATGTATGAAGAGATAGAAGTTGATATTTTTACCTCTTTTAGTTGAAATCATGGATGGAACTGGAGTGAGTTTTATGAAGGCCTGATGATTGCTTAAGCTTGCTTGAACCTCCCTGAGTGTGTTCCAACCCTTGCTTTGCTTTGAGAGTGTCTGAAACTCTCTATCCAAGTCAACCTGCAAGCTTTGAAAAAAGAAATGGCAAATGATGGATAAGGGGTTACAATACAGGGATGAGGGTCTGGATCAGTTAGATATCAAGTAGGTAAAGTGTTTGGATGGTCAAAACTTGAAACGCACGAGCCAAATGATGGATTGCTATGTTTATGCAAAAACTATAAGTTTGGACAGGTTTTTGGTGTTGTGGAGTTTGGGAATGTTTCAGCCTCTACTAGTCGTGTATTTTGTTGTATTGTGTTTGTATATTAGTATGGAGAAGGTCCTAAGTCAGCTCTTCCACAGGTTTGTGAGTTATAGACTTTTTGCACACTTTCTTGCTTTTGAAGCAAAGTGAAGGGACAAGGCCTTACCTACTTGTACTGGCTCGTTTAGGGTTGGTGTGTATCCTATACAAGTTTCCTTAGGTCTGTGGTACTTGTATGTGCAAAGGAGACATGTTCAATGCTCAAGATTTGTAAAGTTTGCAAAAGTGGAGCTTTTTCAAAATGGCAATGGCCATTTTATGCCATTTATGGAATTACAACTTGGGTAAAGATTCTAGGGCTTGGATTAAAGCTTTGTCAACTGAGTAAGCATTAAATTATGGAGTAAGAAACAAGTTTGGGACCTTTAAAGCATGGATTAGGCAGCATAGGTACTGATTGGAAAATTGTTCTTCATGAAATGGCTTGAATTCAAAGTGAGAAATTGCCAACTTCATCTCTTCGATTCTCCCTACTCAGAAATGATCTTGAGGATTTATTTGACATTTTGGAAAGCTTGCAATGTTATCTATAACTCATCTTTGAAATTCATTTCAAGATACCTCTTGGAACTAGGTGAAAAATTGTCATGAAGATAGGTCAAAAACCTGCCTAAATTAGGGCAAAATTTCACTAAGTTATTTAGTTCTTGAGCATGTATTCACAAATTTATATCTTGAGATCCAAGCATCTTTAGGGAAATTTTTGTGAAGAAAAGTTGTAGATTTCATGGAGGTCTACAACTTTCATGTTGGGAACTTCCTTTGAATCATCTTGTATCATGGTGAAAAAATGGCTTAAAGTTGAGAAAAAATAAGAAATTTTCTATACTTCGAAAAATTTCTAAGTTAAGAAAATTTTCAATTTTAAACCCTAATCTTCAATATTTGATTTCTTGATGAACAAGTTTCACATTTTGACATATCTTGATGAATAGTGACCCTTAGCACTTGATTTTGACCAAAAAGTCAAAATTTGACTTTTCAGTGTACAGTTGACTTTTGATCAATTGACTGCAAATTTCATCTGTATATCCAATGAATTTGCAATGTTTTAAATCATGTAATTAGGTCAAGATGATGCAATTGAATCCTTGGAATCATTCTTTAAATCAATTGGTAATTTGCTAGGTTAAAAATTAGAAATTGACCTTCTTCAGTCAAAAACCCTAATTTTGACCATTTTGTCCTTTTGATGTTTTGATCAAATTTCTTGAGGAATTATGGTCCAAACTTGATCAAATGATACATATAAGTTTAAAATGTTGATGTGGATCAAAAATTATGAAGTTTGACTGTAAATTGGCCATGGTTGACTTTTTCCCCAATACAACTGATTTTTTAGGTCAACTGTCCAATTGACTGATAAAAAATGTGGTTCAGGGCTTGAAACCTGTCATGAGTAAGCTTAGGGGTCCATAATGATGTTTGAAAGTCATATGAAGCACTGATAGTCCAAGAATCCTTGTGAAAACTCAAACCCTAATTTTGGGTTATCAGTGCAAGATGAGACGTCTTGAGTTGGCCAAACCTTAATCCAATCTCGAGTCAAAGCAATCTTGTGAGAAAAGTCTTGATAAATGAGAGGGAAAATTTTGGGATACAAGAGCACCCCCTGTTCAATCTTCTTAAACCTGAAGAGTTAGATTGGCGAGCTTTGCCATTCGTGACTCGAAGGTGAAAGATGATTGGACACTAGAGTGCCCATAAATTTGCACTCGATGATGTGTAGTTGAGGGAATGGGCTTAAAGATGCCATTTGGAGAAGTGATAGAGTCTTGTTGGAGATGGGCTTGTAGATGCCATCCAAGAATGTTTGTTGAATTGTAAGTTGTAAACTGAATGAACGAGTATCAAAATGGCATATGTGTCTAGAGCATATTTGAACTGTATATGAAGTCTGAATTTGAATGAGTAACAGAATGGCCTCTGTGTCTGGAGAATATATGTGTTGTATCTGAAAGCTGAATCGGAATGAGTATCAGAATGGCACCCGTATCTGGAGCGTATATGAACTGTATCTGAAAGTCTAAATTTGAATGAGTATCAGAATGGAATCTGTATCTAGAGCGTATATGAACTGTATCTGAAAGTATGAATTTGAATGAGTATCAGAATGGCATCCATATCTGGAGTGTATCTGAACTGTATTTGAAGTCTGAATGAGTATCAGAATGGCATCCATGTCTGGAGCGTATCTGAACTGTATCTGATCTGGAAATCTTGAAAGAGTATCAGAATGGAATCCGTGTCTGGAATGCATCTGAACTGTATCAAAGTTATATGTTGTTAATGGTAGCCTGTTAATCTTATCCTGAAAAGGGTAAAAATGTTGGCTGAAACAAGGTTATATCGTATGAAATGTATGATGCAATGTATTCGTTTTATCAATGTTTATGATATATGGATGTAATGTATGCGCATGTAAGCCGATTTGTTGTATCGCTGTTTGATTGAGGAAAATAAATCCTTGAATGCTACTGAGGATATGTTGAAATTTCCATGTCTTGAAGTTGAAGTACTGACGAACTTTTGTTGAGGGAAGTAAAATTCGTTGCGAGGGCAATGCCATGTACTGCTTGAGATTTGCTCGGAGAATCCTGAGAAATTTGACGATTTCTACCGGGGATTAATAGTTTGAAATTTGTTCCATTGGGGATTTAAATGACATACTGTGGGGATTTCTTATGGAATAGCCTAGAGACGTTTTCCTGTCCTTCCAACCTATCAGTAATTATCCTTCCCATTTTGTTTATTTGTAAACAGTAATTATGTTCAAATGCATATGTTCATTAATGAATCATTGGATGTTTTTGCAAATAAAACACAAGTGTAAAGAAAAAGACAAATAGTTTTCTGTACTTTCAAAGAGATGTCTTTTTATTGACTTTGAATAAGTATTTTGTACACAGGAGACAAACATTCTAGTAAGAGAATGGTGCCATAAAACAAGAAGATTTTATACAAGGAAAGATAGCTATGTGTAATAATCCCATGGGGGTTCCCATTCTGCTATAGCCTTTGCAACTCTGAGCATCTTGTCTACTTGTTGCTCCGTCCGAAGATGATTGAATTAATCAGAAACTTCGAGTTTGTCAGTGGAAGTCAAAGGTTGTCCGTAAAGTGATCTGACGGGACATAGTCATACGCTTTAATTCCCTAGCTTTTGCCTGGACCGCCCTTTCAGGTTTTCAGTCCACCAGGAAACCCTTTTTTGCCCAAGTCTCCCTTTCGGGTTTTCAACTTTCCGGGTGTACAGACTTTTTTTATTTTATCCCTGATTTTTGGCCGAACCTTTTTGGTTCACCGGGAAGCCCTTGTTTTTCCTAGGTGTGTCAACCTAGCGGGTCTTTATGCGTAGTATCTTTTGACTATGTCCGCGTTCGTAGGGTGTGGCAGGTCGTCACCGTCCATGGTGGTCAAAATCATTGCCCCACTGGAGAATATATTTTTGATTACAAATGGTCCTTCATAGGTAGGAGTCCATTTTCCCCTGGGATCATTTTGTGGTAAAATGATACGTTTGATCACTAAATCCCCAACTTGATATACTTGGCGTTTGAATTTCTTGTTGAAGGCCTTGATCATCCATTTTTGATACATTTGACCGTGGCAAACAGCAGTAAGTCTCTTTTTGTCGATCAGGTTCAGTTGATCAAGTCGAGTCTGGATCCAATCGTCTTCATTCAAACCTGCATCCTTCATAATCCTCAGAGAGGGGATCTAGACCTCAATAGGTAAAACAGCCTCCATGTCGTAAACCAAAGAATATGGTGTTGCCTCGGTTGATGTGCGAGCCATGGTACGATACCCGTGGAGGGAAATGGTAGCATCTCATGCCAGTCTTTGTAGGTGACTGTCATTTTTTGTATAATCTTTTTAATGTTCTTATTTGCAGCCTCGACAACACCATTCATCTTTGGCCGATAGGGGGAAGAATTGTGATGCTGGATCTTGAATTGCTCGCACAAGGAAGTGATCATAGTATTATTAAGATTTGTACCATTGTCAATGATGATCCTTTCCGGGATACCGTACCGGCAAATGAGATTTTGCTTGATGAAACGGGCAACAACATTCTTAGTAACAGAAGCGAAGGAAGCTGCTTCGACCCACTTTGTAAAATAGTCAATGGCCACTAGGATGAAGCAGTGTCCATTGGAGGCTGTAGGCTTGATCTCCCTAATCATATCAATTCCCCACATAGCAAAGGGCCAAGGAGCCGTCAAGACATTTAGAGGAACCGGAGGTACGTGCACCTTGTCAGCATAAATTTGACATTTATAACAGGTCCGAGAGTGTTGATAGCAGTCTGCTTCCATGGTAGACCAATAATAGCCTGCCCTTAGGATTTTATTTGCCATCGTATGCCCACTGGAATGAGTGCCAAAAGTACCTTCATGTAATTCAGCCATAATCTCTTCCGCTTCAATATTATCCACACACCGAAGAAGAATGGAGTCATGATTGCGCTTGTACAGGATGCCATTACTCAAGAAGAACTTAGCAGAGAATCTCCTTAAGAAATTCTTATCATTGATTGAAGCTCCTTCTGGATATTCTTGGCCTCGAGATACCTCTTGACTTCGTGAAACCAAGGCTGGTCCACTACTTCTTCAATATTAATCTCGTGACAATGTGCTGGTTCGCCCATTCACTCGATAGTGATCTGGGGAGCCTCGTTATCCCAATTAAGTTTAAACATAGATGACATTATGGCTAGAGCATCTGCTAGCTGATTTTCTTCTCGTAGGAAATGCTCGAAGGTAATCTCCTCAAAATGTGGTAGCAATGTCAAAACATGTTCTTTGTAAGGGATAAGGTTTGGGTGCTTAGTGTCCCATTCCCCTTTAATCTGACAGACGACCAAAGCTAAATCTCCAAACACATCTAAAGATTTGATTCCCAAGTCTATGGCAGCCTTGAGACCAAAGATACATGCTTCGTATTCCGCCATGTTTTTCGTACAGTTGAAGCAAAGTCTAGCAGTAAAGGGAGTATGACACCCTTCCGGAGATATGAGTACAACGTCGATACCATTACCAAGTGCATTGGAAGCCCCATCAAAGAACAGGGTCCATCGGGATCCTTTTTCAGTTCCGTCATATGGTCTGGTCTCTTCAGGGTTGTCTAACATCATGATGTCTTCATCCGGGAATTCAAAATTCATAGATTGATAGTCTTCTACAGCTTGATGAGCAAGATAATCAGCCAATACACTGCCCTTTATAGCTTTCTGAGTAGTATACTATATATCATATTCTGTTAGGATCATTTTCCATCTAGCTATTCTTCCAGACAGAGAAGGCTTCTCGAAGATGTATTTTATCGGATCCATCTTACATATCAATAAGGTAGTATGAGTCAGCATATACTGTCTTAGCCAGCGAGCAGCCCATGCCAGAGCGCAGCAAGTTTTCTCGAGCAGTGAATATCTGGTTTCACAGTCGGTAAACTTTTTGCTCAGGTAGTAAATAGTGTGCTCTTTTCGGCCAGACTCGTCATGCTGCCCCAATACATACCCCATTGAATTTTCTAAAATAGTCAGATACATGATCAGTGGTCTTCCCTCGACTGGTGGCATCAAAAAAAGGAGGCTCTTGTAAATACTCTTTGATTTTGTCGAAAGCAGTCTGGCATTCATCATTCCACTTGACTACTTGATATTTCTTCAATAGTTTGAAGATTGGCTCACAAGTAGCTGTTAGGTGAGAAATGAATCTGGCAATATAGTTCAGGCGTCCCAAGAATCCTCTGACTTCCTTCTCAGTACGAGGAGCATGAATTTCTTGTATCGCTTTAACCTTGGAAGGATCGACCTCAATACCTTTGTTACTGACGACAAAACCTAAGAGTTTACCAGACCGGACTCCGAATGTGCACTTGCTTGGGTTTAATCTTAGCTTATACTTCTTCAGTCTCTCAAACAACTTTTTCAAGTGATCAAGGTGCTTTTCTTCTGTTTGTGATCGGGCTATCATGTCATCTACGTAGACCTCTATTTCATGATGTATCATGTCATGAAACAAAGCTACCATGGTGCGCTGAGAGGTTTCCCCAGCATTCTTCAGTCCGAATGGCATCACTTTGTAGCAGAATGTGCCCCACTGTGTGACAAATGTAGTTTTCTCCATGTCCTCAGGTGCCATTTTGATCTGGTTGTAACCTGAGAATCCATCCATGAAGGAAAACACTTTGTACTGGGTTGTATTATCAACCAGGATATCGATGTGGGGAAGTGGAAAATCATCTTTAGGGTTGGCCTTATTCAAATCTCTATAATCCATGCATATTCGTACTTTTCCGTCCTTTTTAGGCGCGAGAACAATGTTGGCAACCCACTGAGAATAGGAAGTGACAGCCAAAAATCCAGCATTAAATTGTTTCATGACTTCCGCTTTGATCTTCTCTGACATGTCAGGTCTCATGCGGAGAACTTTTTGTTTTACTGGTGGACAGTCTTCTCTTGTTGGCAGATGATGTACCACGATGTCTGCATCAAGTCCTAGAATGTCTTCATATGACCAGGCGAAGATCTTGACATAATCATGCAACAGCTGAATCAGACGCTCCTTGACACTAGGCTCTAGATTGGCGCCCACCTTGATCTCTTTTTTATCCTCCTCGGTACCCAATTTGATTGTATCCATCGGTTCCTCATGAGGCTGAATAGCTCTTTCTTCTTGTTGTAGTAGTCTGGCTAGTTCCCCTGGTACTTCACAATCTTCCTCACCTTCGTCTTCGGCTCGGTAGATTAGATCCTCAGAGTCACTAAAGGTCATAGCAGTATCATTACCCATGGGATCCGGAATGGAGGGGTACCTGCATTTGTGAGTGTGTGTGTGTGTAAGGGTATAGACATCTTTAAACAATAAAATGTAAAAGAAATACAATGAGCATAAAAGTTTGTATGTGAAAAACATCCATGATTCATTAAATGTCATATGAAGATGAAATAAAAACCCTTACAAATAGACCATTATGCCTCGGGTAAGGCACAAGGTTTTAAATGTGTGAATTGTTTGTGAATATTACAAGTCCAACAGAAATGTAAAAGATAAATTACTGAGAGATGAAAGTTATTGGGACAAAATTTCTGGCTTCCCAATTGCGAAGTTCTCCGTTGACAGTAGGAAATATCCAATCTTCCAAGTTGCAATCTTCTTCACCATCTTCCACTGCATTGATCTCTCGGTTGCTAATCTTCAAAGGTGGACCTCCAGCACGGGCACGGCGCACAGCCTTCTGAGCACTTGAAGTAAACCCTAAGCCAAACTTGTAAAATTTATACGGAATGTCCGGAAGTTGCCCCCAAATAGTGCATCCACCCTCCTCTACTACTGCCTTGACGTCCTTCAGAGATGACATCCGGAGCGGAGGTCTTGTGATCTTGGGAATCTGGGACACCGTCTTGGTTAATGCTACCTCTTGAGAGACTTATTCGAAATGTTGAAAAGGAGTTTCAATGAACTCATCATCCAATTCCACATACCGGAAGGAATTGAGGTGGCTAATCATATACTCTTCCTCTCCGTGGACAGTGATAATCTTTCCCTGGACTGGATATTTTAGCATCTGGTGTAGTGTAGAGGTGACAGCACCGGCATTATGGATCCACGATCATCCTAGTAGACAGGAGTAAGAACGACGGATGTCCATTACATAGAAAGTTGAGTTGAAAGTCTGAGTCCCAACCTTTATGGGGATGTCCACCTCCTCGTGGACCATCCTCTTTGAACCATCAAATTCTCTCACGACTATGTTAATGGGTTTCAACGTCAATCCTTCGCAGTCTAATCTGTCGAGAGCTTTCTTCGGTAAAACATTTAAAGACGAGCCAGTGTCCACCAAGACATGGGCTAGAGTTGTTCCTCTATATTCCACGGAGATATGCAATGCCTCATTGTGCTTTCTCCCCCTTGGTGTCAAATCAGCATCAGAGAAGCCTAGGCCGTTATCTGCCGTCAAGTTGGCCATGCAATCTTGAAATTGGTCAGCCGATGTCTCTTGAGGCACATGGGCTATCTTCAAAAACTTTACCAGAGCCTTCGCATGTGCCTCAGAACACAGCAACAAAGCTAGCATGGAGATCTTGGAGGGAGTCTTCCCCAACTGTTCAACTACGTCGTAGTCGCTCTTCTTTATTATTCTCAAGATCTCCTCCATTTCCTTTTTGGAGGTTTCGGGAATAGTTAGTGGTTGAGCCTTCGCCCGAACAGGCTCTTCTTGAATACTTTTCCTCGAGTTTCAGTAGTAGGATTGTTGGTAGGAATGACAGCAGGGGTTGTGTCGTCTTTGTCAATAGGAGCACTTGCAGATATGGTTATTGGTACGGAGGTAACCTTTGGAACAGCCACGGGTCCAAAAACTACCTTTGGAGGGGAAATCTCTGGAGAGAAGATTCTACCGCTACGGGTAATCTTACTGGTTCCAGCAATATTGATAATGTCGGAGTCTTCTTCTTCGGAGCTCATCTCTTCGGCGGCCAACCTACCTTGTTTGATACCATGGTAGTAGATGTCTCCACCATAATTCCACGGTATTGTTTTGTCTGATTCATATGGGATCGGCCCGGGCATTGTGATTATAAGAGGAGTAGCTTTGGGAACCAATGTAATCCTAACGGGTCTTTTGGGGACCCTGGAATGATTGGCGTAGATGGTTATGATTGAAACATCTTCAACAGGAACAGGTAAAACAGGAGCACTTTCAAACAGAATCTCTTGGTTGTCTATCAAGCGTTGAATACTTGTTCTCAACAAATGGCAATCAGTTGGTGAGGATAAGCAAAGATGATAGCCTGCATTACAACCCAAAAACACACTAGCTTTCAACAAGTTTATCTTAATGATCGGGAGCGGAGTCAAGAGTTCATCAACTATGGCGACAAACAAATATTCTTCGATAGCATTGGTGTTGTGACCATGCCTAGGCATAGGAGCAGAAATGACGTTTGGCTTCTCGGGTGCATCAAACTCAATCTCTTTTGCATCTATAAGGTCTTGAATTTTGTTTTTCAGGGCCCAACAGTTGTTAGTGTCATGACCTGGACTTTCGGAATGATATGCGCATCTGGAATTTAGGTGATAATGAGGGGACGCAGTGTTGGGGTTCTTTGGAGCTTCCTTTAGAGTTGTCAAATTGGATTTCAGAAGATGTGGTAAAACTTGGGCTAGAGTCATATTGATTCTGGTGAATTGCCGGACTGGCCTCTCCACCTTCGGTTGGTTATTTCTTGGTTGGGCAGATGTAGGCTTTGGGATCATAACGGCCCCTACCATTGGTCGGCGTTCAACTCTCCCTTGGTTCCTTTGTGGATAAACAGCAGATACCTATTTCTTCCCAGTGAAAGGCTTTCTCACAGCTGTAGAGGCAGATGAATCCTTCTGAATCTTTCCACTTTTTATGACAGTTTCCACCCTTTCTCCGGTTAGTATTAACTCAGTGAATCCGGCAGATGAGCTCCCAATCAGATGGTTGAAGAAAGGTCCCGATAGAATGCCTAAGAACATATCCACCAACTCCCTTTCAGACAGAGGGGGTTTCACTCTCCCAGCTAGATCTCTCCATTTCTGCGCGTAATCTTTGAAACCCTCATTTGAAGCCATATCCATACTCTAAAGTTGAGTACGGGTAGGCGCCAAATCTGCATTATATTGGTATTGCTTATAGAAAGTTGCGGTAAGATTTTCCCAGTTGTAGACGTCGGCCCTTTCCAATTGGTAAAAACAATCGAGTTGTGTTCCCGATAAGCTATCTTGGAAAAAATGCACCCACAGGTCTTTATCGGCGGAGTGCGGCTGGATCTTTCTCACATATGATCGGAGGTGCATCTTAGAACATGACACCCCATCATATTTTGCAAACAACGGTACTTTGAACTTTGGTGGGATCACAATTCACGATACTAGTCCCAATTCTTCAAAGTCTAGACCCGGAACCCTCTGTATTTCCATAGTGTTCAGACGCTCTTCAAGATGTCAGTACTTATCATCTGCGGGGGGGATACTGTTCCTCTAAGTAGTCTTCATCTTCTTCCTCCTCCTCAGATTCTGATGGAACCGCTGTTTCTTTCCCTTTTCCTTCTCCTTCATCAGATGTTGCTGCGAAATTCAAGGTTCTTCTAGTTTGTCCTTGAAACCTACTCCCCATGATTACAACACCGGTTGGTTTCTTCTCTTTCTTCTTCTTCTCTTTGGCCAACAGAGTCTTCAACTCCTCTTACCCCTTGGCCAGGGTCATGAGTAACTGTTGAAACTGTGTGTTTTAAACTTGAGGATCTTTGACTGTCTGTTCGAGATCCATCTTACTGAAATAAACAGCAGAGAGATGAGGAAACTCGTTGCAAAAGACCTGTTTATGTTATGATGAATGATATGTACACATGCAATGCTTTCAAGGATTTTAAAAAAATTCAAGTTCGTTTTAGATAAAAAGAAACACACATTATATTAACAAATTTGAGTTTGAGTACATCAATGCCCCTTGGGCTAAATAGTACAAAACTCTAAGATAAAAAAAGTAGTACGCATCCTCTTTGGTGCAATGTAGGCATTTAGATTCTGTTCCTCGTGAAGTAGCCTAGTGAGTTCCAAAACCTTCTTCTCACTTGCGTAGAATTGGGCTTCGAAAGTATCTCACTCTCCTTTGAGCTGTATCAAATCCCTTTGCAGGTCTTCAAGAGATGTGGGCATGTCAGGATGTAGGATAGTGTATGGAACTTCTCCCTCCTTAACAGGCTCAATGATCACCGGGAGAATGGAAGGATAAGGCATCATAAGACTTTGAGCGCGGGTTCGTACCCACTTGAGGTAAGGCTCAAGAGGGATGGAATTCTTGTGTCCCAAAGTCTTGCTATCCACATTGTTTAGCATCCTCCAAGCTCGGATGAATTTCTGGCGAAGACCTTGATCGTCGTTGTCGTAGTCGAATACCAAGCCTTGAATCAACATCTCATGTGGGGCATCCCTTCAGGCATAACCAAACTATCTTAGAGCTAAGCATGGGTTGTAGGTGATGCCTCCCCTAATGCCAAGAAGAGGAACATTAGGGAATTCCCCATAACGGTCAACAATGATAACATTCTCTTTGGATCGAGAGCACCAACGAATATTTGAATGTTTGAGCATCATTAACCTTTGTGGCCACCTAAAACCTTGCTCATTCTTTAAACCTGATTGGGGAAGATGAGAAATAAACCATCTTGCCAGGAGAGGAGCGCAACACATAAGGACACATCTTTTCCTCATTGTACGAGTGTGAAAAGAGTGCAGGATATCCCCTAGCAACGTAGGCACCGGATTGCATGACATGAAGATTTTGACGGTATTCACATCTATGAGTTGGTCAGGATTGGGGAACAATACCATCCCATAGATAAGAAGAGCCATAATTTCCTCAAAAGCTTGCAAGTCTAAGGAATTCCAGCAGCTTTGGGCCTTCTCAAACAGAAACTTTGCTAAGAAGCCTTTGACACCACTTCTAGTTTCCCAATGGGTTGTGACATCAGATGAGTGCAAGTGCAGAGCTTGAGCAATCTCTTCTGGATTTGGGTTTCTTTCCGTACCGTTGAAAGGTAGTTGATTGAGAATGGGAATCCTCGATAGTTGAGAGAATTCTTCCAAAGTAGGCACAAGCTGATAGTCGGGAAATGTGAAGCAGTGGTGCAAAGGATCAAAGAACTGGAAGAGCACCTTCATCATATCCTCCTCTATGTTGGAGGTGACCAAGTTGAGCAGAAGAACATGTCACTCGGTTAATGGAGAGTTCTCAGGGATCCTTAAAGCTAGCTCCTTGAGTTGTGGAGGAATTCTTACAAGGTTGATTTGGATAGTTTTCCTGCGAAGTGAATCCATATCCTACAAAACAAGAACAAAGATGAATCTCCAAAATCCTTGAAATGGTTAGTGAATGCATATGATGTTCATGATGTCCATGATGTTATGTACAAGTATGCATATACAAGCAAAACAAACAAGTTCTTAGTTTAGGCTTGCATGGGGTTTTATAGGTAAGTACCCTTTTGAATTTTAGTTGGCTTAAACCTGTCCTAGTAATAGTAACCGGGTTCTAAGGGGATCAATATCACCGGATTGTTTCCTTGGTCATTGTTTCAGCTCAAGCCTCTTTAATGGCGACCGAAATATCCCAAAAAACTAACCCTTAATGAGTGTAGTATCGAGTATCTACCAACTTCGGACTGCACCAAAGTCGGTCATCTCACTACATCCTAAAGGCCAAGTTGGTCAAGTAAAGGGTTCTAGAAGTTCATTAGTGCTTCATGACATCACTCAGCGGCCCCGTATTCTCTTTGATTGTCTCAAAGGCTATCGGTTCCCACAAATATGTCACACTAACATAGATATTGCTTAGACCATGTCGGTATACCCCGCACAGTTTCCACAACATATTTCTATTTACCTATAATGTTTCCCAAATCCGGGTAGAGGATTCAAACCCAAACAAAGAACCATAATGTAACGCAATCAAGTCAAACAAAATAAGCAAATAAATGTGATCTAGCCCTAAGGTAACCCCACTTTTATAATTTTTCCCCAGCAAAGTCGCCAGTTCTGTGATACGGTGGGAGAACTGACTTGAGTTTTTGCATTTTATCGCAAATGTTGCGGTTTAGCAAGAGTCTCCACCGACTTTTCTTTTATCCAAAAGGAAAGGTGAAAAAGCACAGGAAAGACCTTTGAAATGTTTTTTTGAGTTCAGGGGGTAGATTATGAAAAGGGAAGGTGTTAGCACCCTTTTCATCCATGGTTTTCCATGGGCTCTTAGTTACTTGCTAGATCACTTGCTTTTGTTTTGAAATTATGCTTTGTGTGGTTTTGAAAGTATCTTGTAAAAGAGGTCATTGTTTAGGCAATCTTTGTAATGATTCTCGTTCGTAATAATGTATACAAAGATGTTTGTCTTTTGAAAATGTTTTCAATTTTTGTAAGATATTTTTGAAATGTGTGTGTTTGTTTTGGAAAATAGCAAGGATAGTTGTTTGAAAATAGAGCAAGTAACTAGAAGTAATCTACCTACTCAAATGTCTTTCTTATGTGTTTTCTATTCCTTTGACATTGTTGTCTTACCATTGATTTGGTAAGCAGCCCTATCTTTGAATGTAAACGGGACGAGCGTGGGTCATCGTATAACCATGATTAGCAATGTTTGCAAAGTATCTTAGTATTTTTGAGGGACCAAGATCATTTTATAAGGCAACCTTGAACAGCGTCATCGAGGGACTATGATCTTGTATTTATTTGTTTTGCCAAGATACTTCACATGCGTAATATGGCTATTTTTATATAAGGCAACCAAGTGGAGAAACCATAAGTATGCTTGTGTGCAAGTGTGCTATTTTCATGCTTTGATTTTGTCTTGCATCTAGGGTTTTCTATTTGATTTGTTTTGATCTTACCATACAAACCCTAATTACTAACATGGCATATAAAACGGTAAATTGCGTAATGTAAAGATTACTAAGCTATTACAATAATTTCAGGGAGGGGGGAATACAAATTTGAATGGGGATTTGCAAGAATATAAATCTAAATAGGCTATTACAACCAAATCGAATTGGTTTGAATATTGAAATAAACAAATACAATATTTAAATATGCAATATTATGTACATGCAAGAAAAGATTTTGTTTTGTTTTTTGTGTGAAAAGGAATTTTAACCTAATCCTAACAATATAAAGAAAAGAAATTAAATCTTAAAAAGGAGTTAACCCTAATTTCTAGTTTGAAAGAAAATAAGGTTTTCATGTATTATTATTTGTGTATCCTTTCTATAAAAAATAAAAAATAATATTGTATGAAAATATTTGGTTTTTTTATATGTTAAATAAATATTTACAAGCATATATATATAAATATAAAAGAAAAGATAATAATATATCTAAGTCTTATTTTTTTACAAATTTATTTAAGAAAAATGACTAATATATATTAAAAATAAAATATATTTTTCATGTGAAAATAAAATAAAAATGTAATGTTATCATATTTATATTTTTAAGGTTTTATGTATTAAAGAAAAAAAATTAATTAAAAAATGCAAACAAAAATAAATAAATAAAAATATATGAAAATAATGGGCCAGGGGTGCTGTAAGGAAAGTGGGAGCAGTATGTTAGTAAAAAAACACTAGGCCCAAAGAATCAAGCCCAATCCTGCAAAAAACAGCCAAAAATGAAGAAGTAAAAAATATGGAAAAAATAAAATGTAGCACCAAGGTTCGAACCCAGGACATGGGTCTCACCAGCGCGCTACCTTGCCACTGGGGTGGCTATACATCTGTTGATTAATGTGAAGCAAAAATAACATAACACAAACAAAGCCCTTGCCCTGTACTTCGTCTTCTTCCTCTAGCCAGCCAGATGCTCTGAAACTTTCTCATTTCTCCATGAAAATGAAAACTCATAACATGAAAGTTGTAGCATTTTGTCTCACGATTCTAACCATGTAAGTTATGTAAGCTAACAATCAAAGATCAGAATGAATTTTAAAAGCCCTAAATTTAAACCTAATTTTTCCAGGAACTTCAAGTTCAAAAATCTCTAAACTCACGCCAAATAAATGCAAGATGTGTATTTGTACAACTTTGTTACAATGAGGTCTACATTGTTTATTCACAAATCGTGGCCAATGGATGCCTGTATGAAGAGATAAAAGTTGAGATTTTTACCTCTTTGAGTTGAAATCATGGATGGAACTGGAGTGATTTTTATGAAGGCCTGATGATTGCTTGAGCTTGCTTGAACCTCCCTGAGTGTGTTCCAACCCTTGCCTTGATTTGAGAGTGTCTAAAACTCTCTATCCAAGTCAACCTGCAAGCTTTGAAAATAGAAATGGAAAATGATAGAGAAGGGGTTAAAGTACAGGGATGAGGGTTTGGATCAGTTAGATATCAAGTAGGTAAAGTGTTTTGATGGTTAAAACTTGAAACGCACGAGCCAAATGATGGATTTCTATGTTTATGAGAAAACTGCAAGTTTGGACAGTTTTTTGGTGTTCTAGAGTTTGGGAATGTTTCAGGCCTCTACTAGTCGTGTTTTCTATTTTATTATGTTTGTATATTAGTATGGAGAAGGTCCTAAGTCAGCTCTTCCACATGTTTGTGAGTTATAGACTTTTTGCACACTTTCTTGCTTTTGAAGCAAAGTGAAGGGACAAGGCCTTACCTGCTTGTACTGGCTTGTTTAGGGTTGGTGTGTATTCTATACAAGTTTCCTTAGGTCTGTGGTACTTGTATGTGCAAAGGAGACAGGTTTAATGCTCAAGATTTGTAAAGTTTGCAAAAGTGGAGCTTTTTCAAAATGGCAATGGCCACTTTATGCCATTTATGGAATTACAACTTGGATAAAGATTCTAGGGCTTGGATTAAAGCTTTGTCAACTGAGTAAGCATTAATTATGGAGTAAGAAACAAGTTTGGGACATGTAAAGCATGGATTAGGCAGCATAGGTATTGATTGGAAAATTGTTCTTCATGAAATGGCTTGAATTCAAAGTGAGAAATTACAAACTTCATCTCTTCGATTCTCCCTACTCAGAAATGATCTTGAGGAGTTCTTGGACATTTTGGACATCTTGCAATGTGCTCTATAACTCATCTTTGAAATTCATTTCAAGATACCTATTGGAACTAGGTGAAAAATTGTCATGAAGATAGGTCAAAAACCTGCCTAAATTAGGGCAAAATTTCACTAAGTTATTTAGTTCATGAGCATGTATTCACAAATTTATATATTGAGATCCAAGCATATTTAGGGAAAAGTGTGTGAAGAAAATTTATAGATTTCATAGAGGTCTATAACTTTCATGTTGGGAACTTCCTTTGAATCATCTTGTATCATGGTGAAGAAATGGCTTAAAGTTGAGAAAAAATAAGAAATTTTCTATACTTAGAAAACTTTCTAAGTAAAGAAAATTTTCAATTTTAAACCCTAATCTTCAATATTTGATTTCTTGATGAACAAGTTTCACATTTTGACATGTCTTGATGAATTGTGATCCTTAACACTTGATTTTGACCAAAAAGTCAAAATTTGACTTTTCAGTATACAGTTGACTTTTGATCAGTTGACTGCAAATTTCATCTGTCTATCCAATGAATTTGCAATGTTTTGAATCATGTAATTAGGTCAAGATGATTAAATTGAATCCTTGGAATCATGCTTTAACTTAATTGGTCATTTTCTAGGTTAAAAATCAGAAATTGCCCTTCCTCAGTCAAAAACCCTAATTTTGACCATTTTGCCCTTTTGATGATTTGATCAAATTTCTTGAGGAATTATGGTCCAAACTTGATCAAATGATACATATAAGTTTAAAATGTTGATGTGGATCAAAAATTATGAAGTTTGACTATAAATTGGCCATGGTTGACTTTTTCCCCAATACAGCTGATTTTTTAGGTCAATTGTCCAATTGACTGATCAAAAATGTGGTTCAAGGCTTGAAACCTGTCATGAGTAATCTTAGGGGTCCATAATGATGTTTTAAAGTCATATGAAGCACTGATAGTCCAAGAATCCTTGTGCAAACTCAAACCCTGATTTTGGGTTATCAGTGCAAGATGAGATGTCTTGAGCTGGCCAAACCCTAATCCAATCTTGAGTCAAAGCAATCTTGTGAGAAGAGTCTTGATAAATGAGAGGGAAAATTTTGGGGTACAACAACTCCAAATATGAAAATACCTGCAATGTTCAAAGTGCCGGAGTTCGAAAACTAGAAGGGCAACACTTTCCCTCGTGATCACTTAGTGATGCATGTGAGGAGAATGTCTACTCATATAGATGATCAACACCTGTTAATTCATTTCTTTCAAGACAGTTTGACCGGTGCAATGTTGAAATGGTACATGAGCTTGTATAGTGCAAATATTCATTCTTTCAACAACTTGGGCGAAGCATTTATCAGACAGTACAAATACAATATGGACATGGAGCCTGACCGTGATCAACTCAGGGCCATGGTCCAGAAGGACAATGAGTCATTTAAGGAATATGCATAGAGATGGCATGAAGTAGACGCCCAGGTGATTCCTCCAATGGAAGAAAAAGAGATGGAAAAGATTTTTCTGAAGACACTAGGTGCATTCTATTATGAAAGAATGGTGGCGAGTGCACCCAGTGATTTTACCGAGATGGTGGGAATGGGCGTCCATTTGGAAGAAGTTGTAAGAGAAGGTCGTCTGACAAAAGGTGAAAGTTCTGGGAGTGCGAAGAAACCATCATATGGATTTGTTAAAAATAAGTAAGGAGAGACAAATTGTGTTATTCAAGAGATAATGGTTAATCCTCTTAGAAGAAATCATCAGTGTCGTCAACAGGTTGCCTCGGTAACTTCAGTTGTTAATACAGCTCCGACTATAGTGGCTTATCAAAGACCAGCCCCTCAAGGAAGTCAAGGGCAGAATCAGAGAAGAGAGCCTTTTAACTTTATCCCTATGAGTTATGCAGAATTACTCCCAACGTTGATACAGAAAAAGTTAGTCCAAACTAGACCACCCCTTGCTATACCATCACCATTGCCTTGGTACTATAAGGCAGATCAGACATGCGCTTTTCATCAGGGTACACCAGAGCATTATGTGGAGAACTATTATCCTCTAAAGTTCGAGGTGCAGAAAATGGTTAGATCTGGCCTTTTGTCCTTCAAAGATATTGGTCCTAATGTAAAAGATAATCCTCTGCCAAAGCATGGAGGAACAAATGTTGTCAACATGGTTACTGGTTGTCCAGGGGACTTCAACATTTATGATATTAACTTGGTCATAGGAGACTTGGTAAAGATGCATGCAAACCTTTATGAGTTTAGTTACTATACTCATGCCCATGCTGGTTGTGGTATCTGTAGTATTGATATACAAGGTTGAGATAAAATAAAGGCTGATTTGCAGGAGATGATGGATGAGGGCCTCATCCATATAATCAGGCCTATGGAAGAATATGAGGAGGGAGTGAACATGGTCTTTGGATGTCCTGGAGAGTTCCAGATCTTTAATATAGACCATATGAATGATGATCTCGTGCAATTGCATGCTACCTTCTACCACATGGCTGGTCAGGTAGAGCACCACTATGGATCTTGTCGGGTTTGTTGCAGGGATTCCTGAGGATTTTCCATTGTAAGAAGAGGTATTCAGTTGTTATTGGATAATGGAACTATCAAAGTTTAAAGCCAAAGAGATGATTACCATGAGGTTACCAAGATTGAGGTTTGCTTGGTTAAGGATGAATCAGATGATGAATATGCTTTGGCGGATGAATTCTTTTCCTCAGATGAGGATATGTTTCGGGCGATGATTCTTTGATACCCAAATTTTATGAAGAAGGTGTGAATGTGATTGTGCATTGTTTTAATGATTCTGCCCCTGTTGAGATTGAATATTGTAGCAAGCAAGTTGTTGCCCCAATGGTGATTTTCTTGCCAGAGCCTGTTCCTTACAAATCAGACAAAGTTGTACCGTACAAGTACAATGCTACTATTTTAAAGGATCGTGTGGAAGTTCCCGTCCAGCATGTGAGGGCAAGATTCATGTTTTCATGATTTCAAAACCTCTCATATCCTCAATGAAATGTGTGGTACATAAAATATACTTAGGACAAAGTATGAGATGCAAGCTTGGATGAAAATAACCTTTTTGCAGGAAAAACGAAGACTGCTTCGATACAAACTAGCTCCGGTCGACTCAAATCTTTGTGCTTCTCCCTGGTTGTGTTGCGCTGACCCCTTGGTCGACTCAACCTGACAGTTAAGAAAATTGAAGGCTGGAACGGTGCAACCCCCTGGTTCGGTCGACGTATTCAATTTGTTTGGCTCATCTCCTTGGCGCGGGTTGTGTTGTGCCGACCCAAGGCTCTGATGTGGTCGATGCATTCAATATATTCGGCTCATCTCCTTGGCACAGGTTTTGTTGCACCGACCCAAGGCTCTGGAGCGGTCGACCGCTTACTTAACACACCCAAAATTCTGTTTGTCTTATTTTCCTTCTTTCTCAGATATTATTTGTTTTTCACTAACACATGTAAATAGAGTTTAGATTCCTTTTGAGCAGTTAACAAGAACTAGTGAAAGATACACATAGTTCTCATCATCTTCATCCTCTCTTCTCAAAACTTAACATCTACGCATAATCATGTTTGTTAATTCAAGAAAAGTGTTGTGGTGATAACGTTCAAATCAAGGATTCAATTTAGATTTGGGTTGAGAAATTGTGGGCTGTTCTTAAATAAAATCGTTTGGATTTTCTCCTCCAAGATTCCAATTGGTGCGAGGGGTTTTGCACAAGTCTTTGCTTCATTGAATTCAGTTGAGTGAAAGGATTAAGAAATAGTGGGTTTTCTTAATCAAGTAGCGGTAATCGGAGGATTGTGAAGATTGATTTAGGGTCAAATTTCTTGCGATCAAAATCAACCGAGTGAAAGGATTAAGAAACGATGGGTTTTCTTAATCAAGTAGCAGTAACCGGAGGTTTGTTCGAAGAATTTAGAACTTGTTTTTACTCAAACTAAGGAAAGGGAAGAAGGTTGTTACATCACCAACATTGGTTTGTTTGTATTGTGAACTATCTCTTCTCTTGTAACATTTGCAACTTAATATCAAATATCTTAATTCTAGATTCTAGAATTGGGGGTAGGCGTACCCTACGCGAGGACGACACGAGGAACTGCCTTATCAAATCATGTGTTCTTCTTCTTTTTCTTTATTTTCATACTTGATTACTATAATTTGTGGAAATTAACTTGTTAAATCTACTTGTACTGAAATTGTGGTGTGTTGAGATCATTTCACAACATTGGTAATAATCTATTTGATTGATACCTAAGAAAACTCACCACTACAATTTAGTAAAATCAAACCTAAGGTGCTTTGCACATAAGGTGTTTGACAAATTGACTCATCCATAAATTATTCATTGTGTTTAGCTTTACCTTAATCAACTCATTGGAAGTAATTCATGTTCATTGATGGTATATAAGTGATTGACCAATTGAGTAAAATGTATTGATTCTTACTTAGTCATCCTACCCCATACAGTTACGCATATCCGATCTTTTCAATAGAGGATCGTTTAGACGATTGGAGATTCCAGGAGCTTTCACATATATTTCTGAAAAACAATTTTAAAAAGCGCAAATCATTTTAAATGATCTATTCAACCCCTCTTCTAGATCGATCACATCGTCTAACACATCCATTGTCTAGCATCGAGAATATCGCTGAGACTGGTACAGTGACCCGCAGTGGTCGTGTATTTGCACAGATTGTTCGGGGAAATGATAATGCTGGTAAGAAAGTTATGGAATGTGTTGAGAATAAGAAATCTATAGGGGAGTCCAGTGGTGCTATCCTAGAGAAAGATATGGATGATATTTTGAAGATTATCAAAATGAGCGACTACAAAATTATAGATTAGCTATTGCAGACTCCTTCAAAGATATCTATCCTAGCATTGTTGGTGAATTTTGCTTCCCATGGAGAATATTTAATGCGGGTGTGACCAAGACTTCAAGGAGTGTGATATGCCGTTAGATTAATTCAGTAGTGTGGTAGGTGATATTACATATTGTAATAACCTAAGCTTTTGCGATGATGAATTTCATGACGAAGGGAGGAATCACAACTTATCTCTCCACATATCCATGAACCAAAAAACGATTCATTGTTAAATGCACTGATTGATAATGGGTCTGCCTTAAATGTTAGACCGAGGAGCGCACTGATGAAGTTGGAATATCAAGGGGCTCCCATGCGCCCAAGTGGTATTATTGTAAAAGCTTTTTATGGATCAAGGAAGTCAGTTATTGGGGAAGTGGATCTGCCTATCCATATAGGCCCACATTTGTTCCAAATTACTTTCCAAGTCATGGATGTTGTGCCTGCATATAACTGCTTACTGGTACGGCCATGGATACATGAAGCAGGGGCTATCACTTTAACTCTACACCAAAAGAAGAAGTTTGTGCGTGAAGGAAAAGTTGTTATTATAAAAGGAGAGAAAGCATTGATGATATCTCATCTACTGTTAGGTCGCAATTCCAAGTTTATCCATTGATAACATGAGAGAGAATGAGAATTTTATGGTTTCATTCAAAGATGCTCAGCAGGTTGTACACAATGGCCCAAGTAAAGTATGGGGATAAATTGTTTACCTGCCTGTGAACAGGAACAAGGCTGGTTTGGGATTCTCTGCAAAGAATGGCAAAGTTAAGAGCTTGAAGTCAAAGTCTATTGTGAGCAGCTATCAAGATATTTTCCACAGTGGACGTTACCTCCATCCAACTATTTCTGGAGTTAATGCTATTGTGGAGGATGAAGAAGAACAAGAGATGTCGAATTATGTGACGCCTGGAGTCAGAATCTAGAACTAGGTCACTATTGATGTTCCCTCTTGCATGCATGTCTCAAAGTAATTTGTTTTGTTTATCTTTTAAAAAAGCTTTCACCCTGCCCAAGGTGAAATTTAATATTGTATGAGCTTATCTATTTGCTTTGCTCATTAAAATCATTAATAAAAGTTGTATTTGATTCTCAAATTGTGTTTTTATTTTCTGCCTTTTCTTGGAAAATAGTAATAAGAAAAAACCCTTTTGAATAAATAATAACTGTAAATAAATATGCATAATCACTTGATATATGTGTCAGTTTCTAAAAGCATTCATAAATCACATGTGCAGATTAATTAAAAAACCTGTTGAAAACAATGACCCTGCACCCTCTCCCAACTTTGAATATCCTGTGTATGGGACCAAAGAAGAAGAATATGATGATATTCCAGAAGAGGTTTCATGGTTTCTCGAGCGTAAGGAAAATTTCATTCAGTCGTATAAAGAGTCGTTGGAGACCATTAATTTGGGTTCAGAGGAAGAGCCAAAGGAAGTCAAGATTGGAGCATTGTTCCATCCTGATGTGAAGAGCAGGTTGACTGAACTGTTGAAAGAGTATGTGGACATCTTTGCTTGGTCTTACCAAGATATGCCTGGTCTAGATACTGACATTATGGAGCATCATTTGCCGTTGAAGCCAAAGTGCCCGCCGGTCAAGCATAAATTGAGAAGAACTCACCCTGATATGGCAGTGAAAATCAAAGAAGAAGTGTTAAAATAGATTAATGCTGATTTTCTTGTGATATCAGTGTATCCTCAATGGATTTCCAATATTGTACCTGTACCAAAGAAAGATGGAAAAGTTCACATGTGCGTAGATTAGAGATCTAAATAAACTAGTCCAAAAGATGATTTTCCATTGCCACATATTGATATGTTGGTCGATAGTACAACAAAATTCAAAGTATTCTCATTCATGGAAGGATTTTTAAGATATAATCAAATA
Source organism: Vicia faba (assembly GCA_948472305.1). Taxonomy (NCBI): domain Eukaryota; kingdom Viridiplantae; phylum Streptophyta; class Magnoliopsida; order Fabales; family Fabaceae; genus Vicia; species Vicia faba. The sequence continues at coordinate 389,375,745 of OX451737.1, forward strand.
AGAATGGCTCCTGAGGACATGGAAAAAACAAAGTTTATCACACCCTTGGGAACATTCTGTTACTGAGTGCTGCCCTTTGGGTTGAAGAATGCTGGTGCAACGTACCAGAGGGCTATGACAACCTTATTCCATGATCTGATGCACAAGGAAATCGAGGTATATGTTGATGACATGATTTCTAAATCACAGACCGAAGAAGGGCATGTGGAAGATTTGTTGAAGATGTTTCAGCGTTTAAGGAAGTATCGTCTCTGCTTGAATCCAAATAAATGCACCTTCAGTGTTTGATCAGGGAAGTTGTTAGGTTTCATTGTCATCCAGAAAAGAATTGAAGTTGACCCAGATAAAGTCAAAGTAATTCAATAAATTCCTGCGCCAAGGACTGAGAAGAAATTTAGAGGCTTCCTTGGGCGTCTAAATTACATTTCCAAATTTATTTCCCACATGACTGCGACGTGTGAACCGATCTTTAAGTTGTTAAAGAAAGATTAGGGTTGTGTGTGGATGGATGATTGCCAAAGGGAATTTGAAAGTATTAAAGAATATCTGCTTGAACCTCCTATCTTGCTCTCTCCCGTTGAAGGAAGACCATTGATCATGTATCTAACAGTGTTAGATAATTCTATGGACTGTATTTTGGGATAACAAGATAAAACAGAAAAGAAAGAATATGCCATCTAGTATCTCAGTGAGAAATTTACTGAATGTGAGTCACAGTATTCTATGTTGGAAAAGACATGTTATGCTATGGCCTGGGTGGCAAAGCGGTTGCGGCAATATATGTTATATCATACTACTTGGTTGATCTCCAAAATGGATCTAATTAAGTATATTTTTGAAAAGCCTGCTCTTAGTGGGAGAATTTCCCGTTGGCAGATGTTATTGTCTGAATATGATGTTGAATACCGCACTCAAAAAGCTATAAAAAGCAATGTGCTGGCGGATTATCTTGCTCACCAACCGGTAGATGGCTATCAATTTGTCAAGTTTGATTTTCCTGATGAGGATGTGATGTTCTTGAAAGAGAAAGGTTGCGATGAACCTTTTCTTGGGTAAGGTACTGATCCTGAACCCCGGTGGGGTATGATATTTGATGGAGCTGTAAATGCTTATGGGAAAGGAGTTGGTGTTGTGGTTATCACTCCTCATGGATTACACATTCCTTTTACTGCAAGACTGGCATTTTATTATACCAATAATATGGCGGAGTATGAGGCTTGTATCATGGGTCTCAAGGAAGCCATTTATCTCAGAATCAAAGTTCTAGATGTGTATAGTGATTCAGCTTTGATGGTTAATAAGATTAAAGGAGAATGGGATACTCGTCATCCAGGATTGATCCCTTACAAAGATTATGCTAGGAGATTACTACCCTTATTTAACAAAGTTGAATTTTATCACATTCCCAAAGATGAAAATCAGATGGAGGATGTTTTAGAAACTCTGGCTTCTATGTATCAAGTGAATACTTGCAATGATGTACCACGTATCATAGTGCGGCATTTAGATAGACCAGCTCACGTGTTTACAGCAGAGGGAGTAACAGATGAAAAACCATGGTATTATGATATCAAGCATTTTCTTCAGACTCGGGAATATCCGGCTGGTGCATCAAATAAAGATATAAAGACATTGAGAAGGTTGGCAAGTAGCTTTTTCCTCAATGAGAATGTGTTGTATAAAAGAAATTATGATATGGTCTTGCTCAGATGCGTGGATAGACATGAAGCAGAAATGTTGATGCATGAAAACCATGAAGATTCTTTTGGTACCCATGCCAATGGACATTATATGGTGAAGAAGATGCTTAGGGCAGGTTATTATTGGCTGACAATGGAATCTGACTGTTACAAATTTGCAAAGAAGTGCCATAATTCCAGATTTATGCTGACAAAATTCATGTGCCTCCAACGCTTCTCAATGTTATTTCTACCCCATGGCTTTTCTCTATGTGGGGTATTGATATGATTGGAATGATCGAGCCTAAGGCGTCAAATGGACATCGTTTCATCTTAGTGGCAATTGACTACTTCACCAAATGTATGGAGGCAACTTCATATGCAAATGTCACTAAGTAGGTGGTGGTGCGCTTCATCAAAATCAATCTCATATGTCGGTATGGTGTGCCAAGCAGGATTATCACCAACAATGGCTCAAATCTAAATAATAAGATGATGAAGGAACTCTGCAAAGAATTCAAGATTGTCCACCATAATGTATCTCCCTACAGGACAAAGATGATTGGGGCTGTTAAAGCTGCTAATAAGAACATCAAGAAGATCACCCAGACGATGGTTGTTACTTATAATGATTGACATGAGATGCTCCCTTTTGCTTTGCATGGATATCGAACATCTGTCCTCATCTTAACAGGGGAAACCCCATAATCTCTTGTATATGGCATGGAAGCAGTGCTCCCCATTGAAGTTGAGATCCCTTTTTTACACGTGATAATGGAAACTAAGTTATCAGAGGCTGAATGGGTCCAGAACAGGTTTGACCAATTGAATTTGATTGAAGAGAAAAGAATGACGGCCTTGTGTCATGGTTACTTATACCAGAAAAGAATGAAGAAAGCTTTTGATAAGAAGGTCAAGCCTCGAGAATTCAGATAAGGCGACCTCGTGCTCAGGAAGATCATGTATTTTAATGCTGATTCTAGGGGCAAGTGGACTCCTAATCTTGAAGGCCCATATTTTGTAAAGAAAGCCTTCTCTGGAGGTGCATTGATTCTTGAAATGATGGATGGCAAGGAGTTCCCACATCCTGTGAATGCTGATGTAGTCAAGAAATACTTCGCCTAGAAAAATAAAAAGAACAACTCGCTAAGACGAAAACCCGAAAGGGCGGCTTAGGCAAAAAGGAGCGTCTTGGTAGGCCGAAAACCCAAAAGGGCGGTCTAGGAAAAAATTAGAGACATAAACATAATAAGTTTTTCCCGATAGATTGAAAACCCGCAAGGTAAATCTAGGCAAAAGGTAGGGATTTCCTGGCAAGTAACTTCATCAGACGAGACTCGATCATTTAAAGCAACAATCTTTCAGGATTTTCACCATTCTTCAACTGAAGTCTCTGCTCAGGAGTTCAAAGTTGTTAGGGAGAATAGTGGTCATTGTATTTCAGTGTATCTTTTCCAATGTATATTACCATTTTCTAAACTTTGTAATCATCTATGAAGTCTCTCCATTTGGAGACTACCATCCTATTAATAAAGTTTGAGCTTTTATCCAATTCTTTGCAATTCTTATTTTATTATGCTTATAAAGACTTCATTTATTATTGATAGTAACGATCAAAGCAAACAAATTAAATAACAAAATTATTTTTGAAAATAATTTACAAATCGTTTGTTGCTTTAGATTTTGTGACTCAAGGAGAACAAAAATAGTGACTCCAGGGACGGACGAACTCTGAAATTTTGGAAGTGTGGATTCCTCATGAAGGTTCTCCCTAATGCGCCTTTGCTGAAAGACAGTACAATATTCATGTGTTTCTTAGATAATTGAAGATAATACCAACTGATTAATGGTGCAGTGTCGGGTTTGTGATCCCATCCTCCCCAGTCAAGTCTTGGTACATTTTGATTTCGGGTTTGCATGCTATGAAGTCTCTATCCCTGATTCCCCAGCAACCAGACAAGGTCAATGTCTTTTCTAAGAAGTGTGGAAACAATTATCAAATTTTTGGGTTTTATCCCGCCAAGTGTGAGGGTTTGATCAAAAATACCCATAAGTTTGATTTCTTGCTGTAATGTTGAACTCCATAAAATTCCCAAGTGAAGTTGGGATTTTGTTTTTGGATAGAAGTAGTTATCCCCATGAGGTTTCAAAATTTCTCCCCAGAGAAGTTGGTGCAATCATCACTCTCAGTATTAAATATTTTATCTTGGTGCTCCCTTTAACGATGTGTTGTTGCCCTCCTCATTAAAGACAGTATGATATCCCAAACTAATGTCTCATCAATGTGGTATGGTTTTCCCTAGTGAAGTCAATATTACAGTCCCTGGTAGAAGTACAGACCTTGAAAAATTTGCTTTTCCCCATTGAAGTCTGTGTGATTTTCCTCAGTGAAGCCTGGAAGAAGTATTATATCCCTATGTTTGTATTGATTTACTATTTTCATTTTGTTCCTTCCCAGTGAGGTTAAGCAGAGAAATAGGAATTCGTTCCCTCAATTGGTGCTTACTTTCTTATAGAATTTTCATCTTGGATGTGATTTAGCCGAGTATTGACTATACCCAAGTTGGTTTGGTCGGGTTATCTCCGGTGTTATATGTCTGTTTTGTCAGTATATACATAATGACATTCATACATTCATACACCATGCCTAGCTGAATTTAGAAAATCATGGCTCTTTAAGCATATTATTGTTGGCATATTACCCTGTTTTGCAGAGTTATATTATCCTCCCTCCAATAGAGTGTCAACCTTAAGCAGAAAGTGTATATTCTTTCAATTTCCCCAATGAGTTATCCCTCATGGAAGAATTTTGCTTTAGCCTTCCTGTTCATTTCATTGTCTGGATGGAATGTGGTTCGTTCTTGAGTTTATTTCTCATGAGGTGTTATTTTGGTCAACGACTTCATTCCGGTCTATTTTTTGTTTGAATGGGTAGTTCCCAGCAGTATTATTATTTTGATTTCTGCAAGCTTCAAGCCCTAGTTTGAGAATGTGCATTTATTTTACATTTGAAGATTTTATCTCCTCAAACAGGAATACATTGGCATTTCCCCAGGAGGCCATATTTTATTTCCCTTGGAAGCCATATTTCTTTCCTCGGAAAATCATTATTGTAATTCCTCCTTATAACAGCAAGTAGCAGGTCTCTTTATTTGAGCAAACTGTGCTTCCCCAATAAGTCTGACAGTTCCTAAAGAAGATTCAAATTTTTTACTCCAATGAATGGTAGCCTTGTCATTATGGAAGGTAGTTCGTTGCTGAGATTTGTTACTCCAATGAATGGTAACCTTGTCATTATGGAAGGTAGTTCGTTGCTGAAATTTGTTACTCCAATGAATGGTAGCCTTGTCATTATGGAAGGTAGTTCGTTGTTGATATTTGTTACTCCAATGAATGGTAGCCTTGTCATTATGGAAGGTAGTTCGTTGTTGAGATTGTATTACTCCAATGAATGGTAGCATTGTCATTATGGAAGGTAGTTCGTTGTTGAGATATTTTTCCGATGAATGGTAGCCTTGTAATTATGGAAGGTAGTTCGTCATTGAGATTCTATTGCTCTGAAGGAATTCATTTATTTCCAGTTGTAAGTACTGACCGCTTACCCTAATATTGATTTTCACTGGTATTATCTTATCGCTTCTTTCCCCAGTGGGTCGACATTACTTTTTTGCTATCTCCTCAGTGATTGGATTGTTCGTAGTCATTTGTTGATCACTTTTATCCTTCGCCTCATCTCTCCTTTGGGATTTACCCTAATAGGGTTGGATCTCCTGTTCACCAGTGATTTATTTTCCTGGTTGGATTTTTCTTTTGATCCCTGTTTTTATTTACTATATCCCCAGTGAGGTCTTGCGTCATTTTTGTATTTTTTTTCATTTGCATTCATAATCATAAGCACTGCATGGCATCTTAGGGCCAAAAACAGGGCTTTTTTATATTTAAGTATCTCCAATCGCGTCGATACATAGATTTTTAACCTTCACATATACGAATATAAGACACTTAAATAAGGGCAGTTGTTGTACCCCAATTTTTCTCTTAATATCCCTCTATCATATCATATCAACTCAATCACAACAAGATCCCACTAGGGTTGGTTCTTCATTATATATTTAAGCTTGTCCATGGGAAATCACCAAGCACCTTGACTTGTTTTTTGTGATCATCTATGTTTTGTATTTATTAACTTTTAACTAATAAATATAATGAGTGTTTGCCCCAATTGTTGATGCTATAGGTGAAAGCACAACACATTCCATCAAGTTGATCTATAGGTTCATGAGTTCATTTTTGTGCCTTCTTCAAAAAAGCTTCATTGAGGTTCAAGCCTCATCATTGAAGATGTTTTGAAGTAACATCATGATAAAGTATTTTATGATTCATCATACCTCAAGTTTTCAAAAATAGTTCAAAGGTGTAAGGGTTGATTGAAGAGGTTTGACCTAATTGGACAAGTTCTTGATTCATTGATCACATGTGCATATCTCCTTCAATTATTAAGACTTGGAAGTGGTTATGGTTTCTATGGCTTCTCATTATCATCCTCAACATTTTATATTCACATGACAAAAGTATTTTTTTTCAAGAAACTTGGTCAAAATTGAAAAGGGTTCCCAAGGCATTTTGTTGCTCTAGGAGCTAAGGTTTTGAACTTCATAGAGGTATATCTTGGTGATCTTTTGGTATTTTTGAGTGATTCTAAAAGCATGCTTCTCTTAAAAGGGTTATCAACAAATCACTTCAAAAGTTTCAAGAAAATTTCGTGTGGAAGATACCTAATGATGAAGAAAGATTACAAGTCCTCTAAACAAACCATCAAATTCCCATACGTGACTTCAAAAGATCATAACTTCGTCAACTTTTATCATCTTGAGCTAACTCAGTTTCCATATTGATCTTAAATATGTGAACTTCAACCCTTCTTTTAAGTGTAAAGTGTGAAAGTTGATGGAAGATGCCCTAAGGATGCAAAAGATTATAGGTCATTTTATGAATTTTTTCCAATTTCAACCAGTCATAACTTTCTCATTTTTTGGAGATTTTAAATGGTTCAAGTCTCAAAATTCCATTCAAGAGGTCAACTTCAGGCCATCTTTTTTGGTCAAGTGCAAATTTCAAGTGGAAGGCCATGTTTGGAGGCAAGACATTATAAGTCATTTTTGTTGAAAAACTTAGAAATTTTCTAAGTATAGAAAGTCAACCTCTTTTTCTCAACTTTGACTCATCACAATTTTCAGCTCAAGCATGCATTTGATCCAATTCTTTTCACATTGTAAAGCTTATGATCTCATCTTTCTAAAGCTTCAAGAATCGTGTCCTAAGACTCCTTGAGCTGAGAATGCCATTGATTTGAATTTGGTAACTTAAAACTGAAGTTTCTTCAAAAGTTAGAATTTGAAATCCTTGATTTAGCTTCTAAACACATTTTTTGCGCGCTTTTTCTTCTAAACATATTTAGTGGATCTCCATAAGTGATTAGCATATTAAAACGCAAGGTTTGGACGAGTTTTAATCAAAAGAGAAGTCACACTTTTCTTGTTTGCAACTTCACACGATTTCCCTCCAAACTTCATCACTTCACACGCTTGAGCATTCTATCAACTTCCCTATAAATAGAGGATCATACCTCATTCATTTTCTCAAGCTTAGAGATCCAGAATCACCCTGCCAAACTCCCTCTTGAACTAAATTTTCTGCAACTTCAAATTTTCTCTTACAGCCTTTCTCAATCATTTTTATTTGTCAATTCACCGTCCTTGAACCTCACTGGAGATAACATAAGAAGAATTAAGCTCTAAGAATTCCTAAATTGTGCTAGCCAAGTCCAGTTTCAGAGCTCTGCAACTTAACTTCAATAGGAAGATTCCTTCATCAATTCTCTCAAACTTTGATACTGTTATGAAGCTCTCATCATCCTGATTCTAGTCGGAACAATTGTTTTCAATTGGAATTACGTTTTGACCATGAAATTTCAAATCCCTTTTCAGAACTTCTTTTCAAAAACGATTGTGCTACAGTTTATATAAATTTTTTGCGAAGGTACCATTGGAATCGTCTTGAAGAGACGAAGCGAATGATACCGGTATCGTGTCCTAATTTTACAGTTACTAGAACATGCAGATTCGTTGGTTGGAGGTTGAAGATGACCAACATGTCATCTATCAACCAATGAAGGCGTGCCACGCATTTTTTCAAATATGATTTAAATAATTGATTTCATGCTTTATTCACTAATGTCCATGGTACGCACAACGCGCCAGATCCCTTCGATTTGATTACTAACGCGTTTTGACATTGATCTAATGGTCTACATATTTTTGATTTTTATCTTATTTTCTGATTTTATATTTTATTTGTTTTAAACTTCAAAAATTCATAGAAAATTCATTTTAACTTCAAAAAATCTGGAAAATTTATGAAAAATACATTTGATTTTTATTTTTTCACAATTTTAATTTGTGTTTTGATATTTTTTATATTTTTTATATTTTTTTCATTTTATTTTAATTGTTTTAAATGTTTAAAAATACTTTTCTTTATTTTTAAATTCTGAAAAAATTAGGGAAGGATCCAATGACCTTTTGACAAATATTGGTGACCTCATTTTATTTTTATTTCTGACTTTATTATTTTTCATCATTTTTGGTTTGTTTTGCCTATTTATTTTAATTTTAAAAATGGTTTCTGGCTTTAAAAAAATTACCAAAAATTTTGTATAAATATTTGAGCTCATTTGTGATTTTTCTATGGTCTTGTTTAATTTTTCTTGATTGTTTTGAATACAATTCCTATTTTCCCCTTTTATTTCAATTTTAAAATCATTTTTAAAATTATTTTCTTTACTTTAAATATAATTTTATTTTTTGTATATATTCTGGCTGATCTTGGACCATGAAATTTTGATCATGAACTTTATTAACATCATTGAATCCATGATGTTGAGTTTAACTCCATAAAAATGGATGAATGATTTTAATAATAGTTTGATTAAATTTTTAGTTCAAATGTGGTTTATTCCTCACCCTATCCCTCTTCATCATATCTCATTCTTATTATACTAAATGTTATTGGAGAATAATTTTCATATCATTTCTCAAAACATATAGTACATAGATTGCTATTGACCGGCCTCAAAATAGGTGTGACTTCTATATAAGTCCACTTACGATTGCTTAACATACACTAAATTTTGTCCTGATTTGAGAAAATAATCATTCGTGGCCCAAACCCATGTTTGTAAGCCCAAGTATGTTAATTTGAACCCTTTGATCCAATAACCTTGAGATTCATTGTTAGCAGGCTTTGGTCTTATTAATCCTCTAATGAATTTTCACCAACTTTGGTCAAAGTGGATCACTTAAACATCATTGATCATTTAATGTTGCCTTGAGAATTCTTAAATGGATGATATACTTGACAAAAAGCAAATGAAATTTATTGTTGAGAGGATTTGGTTTTACCAATCCTCTAATGAGTTTCAAATGCAAGTTTTAATATGGTCATTCAAGTAACCTTTAATTTCTAACAATTAACTTTATTTTGTGCCTTTATTTTGTGCTTTTACTTTATTTACCCTTTTACTTTAGCATTTGCATTTCATGCTATTTTCATCTTTGCTCACTTGAGCATTTATCTTTATGTCTTTTCATTTTGCTCACTTGAGCTCTTCATTTTTTTTTTTGAAGATAATAAATAACCAAATTGAACAAATAAAAATCTCTAAGGTTACTTGGATCACTTGGTTACTATCCTTGGCATTTTGGAGTTATGGACTTCTCGGACTTAGGGTTAGAAGCCTTGACCTATCTTGAGACCTTATGACCTCAACTGTTATTTTGTCCGGAGTTCTTGGGGTTTACTCCAAGAAATTGGGTTGTTTATTTGTTTTGTGTGCAGGTTATTGGGATTACATATTTTGTCTGTGATCTGGAATTCATCTGTATACAGTTGTTACTCTGCCCAATTTTTATGAAAACTTAATGCAAATGAAGCTTAGTTTTCTTAAGAGGTTTATTATCTTTGTTTGTTTGGTTTCAAATCCAAAGGAGGGGAATTCTATATTGAATCATTGTGTCAAGTGTTGGGTTCTTATTGGTTAGATGGTTCTTTTCCTTAGCTTTTACCTTATGCTTTAGGATACTCTCTTCATATCCTCCCATCTTCTTTAATTTCAAAAATCTTCTCCCTCCTTTTGAAAACTCTTCTTGTTTTAAAACTTGAACCACTTTCATAATAAACTTGGAATTAGGTCCATGCATTTTCAAAAATCTTTTCTTAATCAAACTTTAATCAATTTAGTAATACTTGGACATTTTTTGTGAGAAGACTAAAAGTCAATCAACCTCATTCAAACTATTTTTGCCATTTTGGCTTTTATCTTTAAAATTTTCTCAAAAGATTAGACTCTTGTCAATCCTTGTAGTGATGCAAACAACTATACTTCTACAATATGGAGTAAAGTGAGATATTTTCCACTTGGGTGTTGAGATAGGCTTTGTTGATTTTAAAATCCAAGCCATATCCTCTATTTTGAGATGACATAAATTCTCCTTTCTCATAATTATGGGTAGTAAGTATGTTTTCCATTCGGACAATGACGATGATGTCTTATCTCTTAAAATCAACCAACACACTTATGTTTTAAATTTTTTAAATGTGAACTATGTGTACCCCGATCCACTATTGCACGGAAGGTGGTACGTAGGCATTAAAGGTTCGCAGCTGCGGCGGGTGCAAAAATTGTAAAATATACTTCTTTTCTTATCTCTATCCTCTATTTTTATACAACAGTTATAGCCAAAAATACACAAATTTTCAAAGAGGTTCATGCGGAGTACCGTAGATGTTTAGGGTGCTAATACCTTCCCTTTGCATAACCAACCCCCCTTACCTAGATTCTCCCCCCTCTTTTTGAGTTATTTTCTCTTTTCCCATTCCTTTGGAAACAATAAATCGCGGTGGCAATTTTTATTTTGATATGTACGAGTCAAGTCAATCCAATGGCTTAGTCTCAACATTTCTACCGCTATACAAATGCTTGTCATACCCCCAGATTTGCCCTACCCCTAATTATATCTAGGGTTTCTTTAAATAAATCGTATTATTTAGTTTTCACTTTTATAGAGATGTTTAACGTCAAAGGGGGTATGTTGATGTAAAATGGACCATCAATATCTCATGATCCATTAAGTTTTAAAATTCGTTTCAAGATTAAAAGAGAGGTGTATTATTTTAATCAAGGAGGCGTGAACAAATTAATTTTTGATAAAGCCCATTACAAGTTTTTGATTTATTTTGAAAAGAAAATGTTTGTTTACTTACAGTAATTATTATTATTATTATAAGTATTTATTATTAATATTATTGTAAGTTACATTTTTATTTTTGAAATTAGTCTTATTGTTTTAATTTAAGAAAAAAGGAAAAATGTTATTGTTTAAGAAACACTTAAGCCCAACTGTGCAATGAAGAACACATAACCTAACTTTGTGATCAAAATAATTGAAAATCAATATCTGATTTTTTATTATTATTCAACTTTATTAATTATTATTAATATTATTGCATTACTATTAATATTATTATTATTTTCATTTATATTGTTAATTTGAGGGGAAAAAACGTTTGCCTAAGAGGCCAAAAAATTATCGGGCCCAATATTTAGAAACAACGATCCATTTCAGTCTTTGAAATTTGTTTTCAAAAAATATTTGATTACAACGTTATCACTATTATTATTACTATTATTTTTTTTTATAATTATTGTTATTAATTTTACTATCTTTAATCATGATTAAAATATATTATAAAGAAAACTTAATAAATGTTGTTTTATTTTACTGATTAAAAAAGGGTTGGTGTTTGTGTAAAAGAGAAACGTTAACATGCAAGCCTAAAACACAAAAAAAAAAACATGTGGCTCAAAAACAGATAAACAATCACTGTGTCGATCAATTGAAAAAAAACGTAGGCATAAAGTGTTTTAAGCATTTACTGTACAAATCAGAGGAGAATAATGTGTGTTTTGCAATGAAATCAAATCAGATCTTTTATTCAAGCTTTTCCAAAACAAGAACAAGACCTAATATAAAAATTGAATTAATACAAAAACAGAATCATACAGAAGCAGAAACCAATTAAAACTTTACAGACAAAATCATTGTTCTTTCCTAAAAATTACAATTCCTAAATCAACAATATTACAGACAATTAATATGTTCCCTAAAATACAGAACTTAAAAAAACACTATAAAGGAAAAGAAGAGACAGTACAGAAGAAAAAAAGATTTGAAAGAAGAGAAAGAGAGATGAGTCGTAAGAGAGAGGAAAGAGGATTTTTTTTTCAATTTTTCTCCCTAATCATTATATCATGTTGTACTATTACTTCTTGTTTTTATTTTTTTTCTCTACACTGCCACTTGTCGCCAACTTATTGGTTGGTAAAATTATTTTGAAAATCTCTCATATGGAACCAGCAAGGAGTATCGCCCCTACATATACCCAATCAGGTTTTTTTTCTGTTTTTTTTTTCTCTATGTATTATTATTATTATTATCAATTATATAGGGTTTTAGTGATTTGGGCTTTAGAGCTTTTCTACTATTCTTACTAGCATACACCCTACGCAACTTTCTACTACACCTTTAATGTAATTATTTAGATTAGTCTTTATGTTTGATTATATTAATTTATTTATTTAGGTTTGATATTAGGTCATGACATTTTATTAAGTTTAGTTATTAATTTAACTTTATAATTAATTTAATTATATTATTTAACCACATAAAAAATAAGTCATACATAAATCATATTTTTCTTTTCAAATTAAATTAACTTAATATTTTATATCAAAATGTTAAAACACACGCAATTCACCTAATTCACCATCCACGAACGACATGTGGTTAATATCTGGTCACGTGACGAGGAGACTATATGAGACTCCCTCACTCTGTATAAAAAAATATTCAACCAAACACCAAATCTTTTTTCGCAAATTAAATTAATTTAAACAATTAATTTTCGAAAAGGAACTTGAATATATTTAAATTAACTGCGTACTCAGTCTAACAAACTCCACTATTCACACTCTTAGACCACGTAGGCAAGGGTTTCAAATATATTTTGCAATCCATAAAAAACACAAACAAAACTACGAACTACGAAGTAAGACTCTGATTCCTCCTAAGAGGATACGTAGGCATACGATCGAAAATCATGGCGAGTCCCGCTAACTAAAATTCAAACACTTTCCCGCTACCTAAAATTCAAACCCTTTCCCCCTAACTAAATTCAAACCTTTTTTCCAATAATAATTAAAAACCCTATTTCCTAAAAATGCGCTTCTAAACCTAGTATCCTTGTGAACAAGGTAGATAAGGGGTGCCTAACACCTTCCCCTCGTCTAGAACAGAGTCCAAATCTAGAATCTCTGAACTTTAGGGTTATTCCTTTATACTCCTTTCCTTTAGGATAAAAATTAAGGGTGACGACTCCCTGATTTAAAAACCAGTTGCAACAATGCTCAAGTAAGCAAAAGAAAAAAATGACATGGAATGTAAATGCTAAAATAAACGGTACATAAAAGTAAATGCACAAAATAAAGGCATAAAATAAAGTTAATTGTTAGTGAATTAGAAATTAGAAGTCAAGTACAAAAGGTTATTTGAATGAGCATCTCGAAGCTTTCTTTTGTAAACTCATTAGAAGATTGATAAAATTAAAGCTTCTCAATAACAAGTTTCATTTGCTTTTTGTCAAGTATATCATCCATTTCAAGTGCTCAAAACAACCACATATGTTCAAACATGTTCAAATGATTCACTTAGACCAAAATTCATGAAGTTCATTAGTGGATTGATAGAATCAAATCCTCCTAACAATGAACTTCAAAGTTATTGGATCCAAGGTGTTGTACCCCAAAATTTGCCCTCCCATATTCTTCAAGATTTGCCAAGTCAAGCTTCAAAATCTCCCCAAGGATTGCACAGTCAAGGGTCTCCTAAACAGTCAAGATTAGGGTTTTGGTTATGATCAAGAAAATGAAGTTTCCAAGGGTCCAATCAAATCCCACATGCCTATAAATATGGTCAAGCATCCTCATACAAAGTTTCAAGACTTTCAGCACAAGATTGCACAGTCAAAAACCCTAATTGCACTACAGTCAACTGTAGGGGCAAAATGGTCATTTGACAGTCAAAAGTTCAAATTTTGGATCAACATCTTATTTTGAAGCCACAAACATCATTTGATCAATGCTTGATCATGATTCTCAAAGAATGGCTCAAAAATCATCAAGGTGTCAAAAGTTTCTATTTTTGGACAGCTGAAAAGTCAACTGTAAATTGACCAGGGCATAACTTTCACATGGATTATCAGAAAAATTCCATCCAATGCTCATCTTGAAGGGGGAGACATTTCCTACAACTCATCTTCACACTCCAAGTCCAAGAAATGCTCTCACAAAAAGTTATCAATTTCAACATTATAGGTCATTTTCAAAAGTCAACAAAAAGGGACTTTAAGTCAAAGACCATAACTTGAGATTGGTAAATCAAAATGACATGGGACCAAAGACATTGGTTAGAGGACTTCAAGACCTTTCCAAAATGTCCTAGAACATGTTCATAGCTTCAAAATTGAGCAAGATATGCATTGGAGAAGTTGGGAAATTTTTGTGAAATAGCCAAAGGCAATTATCCTTGAAATTTCATTTTTGACAAAAGGGGCCCACTTTTTCCACTTGTTTCAGCTTGGCCATGCTTCCCAAGTGTCCCACAAATTATTTCAAAATTTAAAATTAATTTTTTCATTTTTACTTAATTTTATTGGATTTAATGCATTTTAAATCTTTTAAAATCAAATAAAATTAAAAAGGTTAATTAAAGGGAATATTTTGCATTGAATAACTTTGAACCACCATTATACACATCCCAAATTCATGCCAAGGCCTAATCAAGCAAGAATTCAAATTTTGGTACAAAGATGGAAAGTGTTTCAATGGAGGTTTATGGAAAATCTTAAGCATGAATGCAAGGCATTATTGGCCATAATTCTTATCAAAACACATTACATAACATGTATACAAGTGATCACAAGGACATACACGAAAAAGGAAGCTCCCAAATTGCAAAACACATTTCAAAAAAATTTCAAGCAAAGAGCAAAACTGTAAACCTCCTTACAACGCCTCTCAAGTCCCAATTCCCATCCAAACATATTCCTGACATCCTTAGGAAGCTTTGGCAATCAAAAACAAGCATAATCACTCAAGAAATCGTGCCTTAGACCTCCTCCGGTTTGCTTCATTTTTTCAAATTGTATATCATATTTCATAAGCAATTAACCCACTTTCTTTGTTGTTTTGTGTTGCTAGGGGCTTTCTAAAGCTAGTAGATTGATCCAATTGCATTTTAACGCATCATAGCATGATTCACCATTGAAATATTTTAGGGTTTCTCAAGCTTCAAATTGGGGATTTCCCCATATGGTAAAATTAGGACATCAAACTGCCATGGTTGGAATCGTGACATCCAAACGAACATAACAGACCCATCGCGCTCAATTTATGGTCAACCATGGCCTAATCGTTATTTTTTTTACAGGTTGCGTTTTGGGGGGGTTTAAAACCCCCACTATCTCTTTTGTTACAGGGGCAAACGGAGAAGAAGGTTGGCGTGGCAAGACCTGAATGGAGGGTTCAAACCGTGCGCGCAATTTTTTTTGTTTTATATCAATTAACGTTATTTCTTACATATTATTTGTTTTCCATTCCATGTACAAAACGCGCAAACAGCTCAATTGGTAGGCAAGTGACTTGGTAAACACTGGGACCTGGGTTCGAATCCCAGGTCCCCTTAAATTATTTCTATTATTTTGTTTAACCCTTTCCCATGCAGTGCATCATTCAGTGATCCATCATACACCCAGCGTTTGTGCTTGCCATGTGTCTCTAATGGTCAATCCAGTGGCTATTACCAGCCATCCACTATACGCATCAGTCAAACGTTCTCCACATGATTCAAAAAGTCAGCAAAGGGCCTCCTTCTATTGGGCCAAAATTCATCAAGCCACCTCCTCAATTGGGGTCAACACCCCCCATGGTTTGCATATAGCTTTCTTTCTTTTCATTTTTTTTTATTTATGTGTTTTATTTATTTTAATTAATTCATCAAAAACAATTTTCATAAAAACCAAAAAAATCAGAAAAAATCATAAAATAAAAATATGTTTTATTTAATTTAATTCATCAACATTTTTGTAAATAAATTTCATAATCAATTTAGTTTTAATTTTAGGTTTTAACTTTAATGTTTTTTTCTTAAAATAATTAAAAACATAAAAATAGGTCTTTTATCCTTTTTTATTCTTTCTTCTTAATAAATAATCTTTTGTTCTTGTCACTATTAATTATTAATTATTTTTGTAAATAACTTATAATTAATTAATTAGGGTAAATTAGGTTACAACTTAAACATCTTTTTTTTTATAATTAAAAACAATTTAGAATTAGGATTTCTTTCAACATTAATTTCCTTTATTCTCATTAAATTTCATAAATACAAAAAAACATAAAAAAATAAGTCCTTTCCTTTATTTAATTTAATTAATTTAATAATTTCAATTTAACTCCTTTAAAGGGTTCAACGCCCTCGCATTCGATTACATTTTTGTTTTGCGCGTTTTATTTATTTCTTGTTGTAAATATAATGTACTTGCTCCAAAGCCCTGTAATAGTTAATTAGGCATTTATTTTCTGCAATTTATTTTAAATCGGGTCTGGATTAATTTGGCGTTGTAGACCCGCGCCTTTGTAATAGCGTAGGACCTTTTATCTTTTCCGCATTTTAAATTCCCGCACCTTTAACTGTTAAACAATAACATGAAAGAATGAATGCCCAAAAATAAAAATCAAAACGTAGATCACTAATGCATGACAAGACAAACAATAAACTGAAAATGGCACACAATTCACACACCACCCCTAGGGTACGCTTCACTGTTGCCTTGCCCCTCGAAAGGTGATCGTCGAGTAGAGGATGTCTTAGTAAGTCCTCATGATCCGGGAACCTGGCATGAGGGTAGCTTCTAAGGTGTCTTCCTATTACTCCGGTGATCACCATGTCCCGAACCTCGAATTGACCCGAACACCTCCGACGGTGGTGCTACCTACCTCTCAATGGTGGGATGGCACTACTTTAAAGGACATTTACACAGACGAATTCCTTAGGGTAGGTAGATTCTCATAGATACTTGCTCTTTTCAAAAACAAACAAAATACTTTTCACACCTACACTTTCTAAAAGTTTTTTCAAACAAATTTTTCATACACTCTTGAGGACAGATACAAGAGTTACTTAGAGATTTTTCAAACGAAACTTTTTCAAAACCCACTCACCTTGAAAAGCAAACAAACACTTTTGAAAACACAATGAGCAAGTATCTAAGAGCCCATGGATAACCATGGATAGAAAGGGTGCTAACACCTTCCCTTTCTATAATCTACCTCCCAAACCGAGAGCAATCTCATAAGGAATTTTTCTGTGCTTTTGTCCTTTCCATATTGGAGAAAATAAAAGACGGTGGCGACTCTTGCTTACCGCGACATTTCGCGAAACCAGCTAAAAAACAGTCAGTTCCAGATCCACCGATCACAGAACTGGCGACTCTGCTGGGGACACTTATAAAGTGAGGTGTACCTTAGGACTAAGATCACTGTGTTTTCAATTGCTTTGATTTGTTTGCTTTAAATTGTGGGACTGTCTTGGGAGTTCTATAGATCCTAACCCGGATCTGGGGATACCTTCTTAGAAAGTAGCAACAAGGCTGTGAGGGAACTGTGTGGGGTATACCGACATGGTTGAAGCAGTCTTCTACGTTGATGTGGCACTTTGGTGTGTACCGGTAACCCTTGAGTTCAATCAAGGAGAGTACGGGGCCTCCGCGTGGTGTCGTGAAGCATCAACAGACCTTAGGAACCTTAATTGAATCATCTTGGCCTCTTTAGGGTAGTGAGATAACTACTTTGGTGTACTCCAAAGTCGGTTGATACTCGATACTACACTCAATTGAGGGTTGTTTTCTTGGGATATTTTGATCGCCAGTCAGTGGCTAAATCGAAACGATGAACAATGAAAGCAATCCAATGATATTGAGATCCTTAGAACCCGGTTACTTCTAATAGGACAGGTTAAGCCCACCAACTTCAAGAGGGTAATACCCAGACCCCATGCTGGCCTGAACTCTAAGGGTTTCCCTTGTGTGACTTGTGTGCCTTCCAACTTGACTACTTGCATGCTTGTTATCTGACATTTGAGTTTCTTACAGGTTTTGTTTATAGTCCTTAATTGGGACTCATAACAGGGTTTACTAAGTTTCTCGCAAGTTTTGTTTACAGTCCTTAAATGGGACTCATAACAGGGTTTACCTACATTACCCCACGCATAGCATAACATAATGACATCATGCCATTGCATGCATACTACATAAGGACTAATCCATTTCAAGGATCTCAAGGGTCTGTGGTGCAGGTCACGATGGACCAAACTGCCTAGCCAGGGGCAAAGGGGATTTATTTTCCTCTAAGCCAAGGTTGTCAGAGGCTATGACCCACTGGATATGGTGAGCCTTTGACCCTTGAAGAAGGACTCTCAACAACATGCAGTTCCTTCAACCAAGCTACGAAATTCAACTCTAACAATTTTTCTTGTCTACCCCGCGAGATCCTTGAAAACATTGCATGCATATCATACATATCATTTCATTACAGGTACACTTGTTGCAGGTCACTTACCTTCTTCGCTGTTTATTACAGCCGTCATCATGAATCCTGAATCATCCGATGGACAAGCTATCAAGGCCCTCCAGGCCCAGAATGCCCAGTTCCAGGAGTTGATTATGAGCCTAGCCCAGGGTCAAAAGGAATTGAAGACTCTGATTCAGAAGAAGAAGAGGACTGTTTTGTTCAACCCTAGACGCAGATCTGGGAACACACTGCAGAATGAAGCTGAGAGGACTACTCCATCTGTGGGGGAAGGCAGTCACCAAGGGAGAGAGGTACCTAGTCCAGTGGTCTCCGACAACGAGACAGATTTCAACGACGAACAATACCCTCCTGCTGAGGACAAGTACAAGCAGTTGGAAGACCGTCTGAATGCAATGGAAATTCAACAAGTACCTGGTTTGGATTTCAGAGATTTGGGTCCAACTTCCGGTGTGGTGATTCCACGCAAATTCAAAGCACCCACTTTTGCTAAGTATGACGGGGCATCCTGTCCCAGGCTGCATCTCAGATCTTACATGCGGAAGATTCAACCGTACACTGTGGATAAGAACTTGTGGATCCATTTCTTCCAGGAAAGTATTTTAGGGACTCACCTCGAATGGTTCTATCAGCTGGATGGAGCCAAAGTTCGTAACTGGGAGGAGTTGGCTACTGCTTTTTACAAGCAGTATCAATATAATGCCGACCTTGCTCCTACACGTACCCAACTCCAGGGTATGTCGCTGGGGTCAAGTGAAGGTTTCAAGGAATACGCGCAGAGATGGAGAGACCTTGCTGGAAGGGTGCAGCCTCCATTAACTGACCGGGAACTCGTTGATATGTTCTTGGGGACCCTATCCGGGCCATTCTTCAATCATCTCATTGGTAATTCATCTGCAGGATTTACCGACCTCATCCTGACTGGCGAAAGAATTGAAGCTGGTATCAAGAGTGGGAAAATTCAAGAGGCCACACCTCCTGATACTCACAAAAAGCCTTACACGGGAAAGAAGGAATCTAATGCTGCATACAGCCAAAAGAGTCGTCGTGACCAACATGCAGGGGAAGTCATGATCTCTGGTTCTGCACCACGCCGCCAACCACAAAAGGGAAACCAGCGAAGGCCGGACGAGCCTAAAAGACAATTCACCAACATTAACATGCCATGGTCACAAGCATTGCAACACATGTTGAAGATGAACCTGATTGCGGTGATCAACCCTCCTGCAAATCCTAAGACTTCCTCTCCAAGCTACAATCCAGAAGCAAGGTGTGCTTATCATTCTGATAGCCCGGGGCACGATACCGAGGATTGTTGGGCGCTGAAATATAAGATTCAGAATATGATCGACGCTAAGGAGATCGAATTCGAGCCTGCTGAGACTCCCAACGTGATCACTGCTCCCTTGCTAAAACATGGCTAGGATTGAGAGATTTTTGTTCATTTGAATTCAAGTTGTATTTTTCTTTTCTTGTTCAAACAAATAATTATCATGTTAAACTCTTTTATTTCATGAATGCATTACACATGTCTGTCTTGAATTAATTATGTTTACTGTACTTAAAACTGCTTTCATATTTTTGTGATGATCAACTCTTGACTGAAAATTCTAAGCCTCTTGAGGGAGGATGACGAAAACGATACCACGATCTTTACATTATGCTTTTGAACAGACCCCGCTGATGAGGTACAGGCATTGTTTCAATCCCTAAACACTGGAGTAATAAGGAAGATAATCCCTCGTCGACCCCTTTGAGCCAAAGAAGTAGGAGTTTTTCTTTTCGAAAATTAAAACCTTTAATCATAACCTGGGGCAGGGTAGTTCTCTCAGCTGATCCAAGTGCACAACGAATGGCATCAAAAGAAGTCCTTCTAAAACAAAAGACAGTGATGGTTCTAAATAACCATAAAGATAGGAAGTCATTATATCTCAAAAATAAAAAACCAATAAGTCAAAACCTATGAAGGAGACTTACAAAACTGGGGCATCCCGCTGACTGTAATCACAAAATAAACAGTTCAGGCAAAATTTAGGGATAGCAAAATCAAAAAGAAAGAGGTCGCACAAACCCTCAACAAAATCAAAAAAAAAGACTGCCTATTCAGAATGAATCATCAATATCTGAATCATCATTGGAACATCAAGGCAAAGACTCAAACAAAGTCTAGCGCACGATCGGCTGCGTTTAGGATTGAAGAACATCACGAAGAGCGGGTGGGTACAAATAATTTGAGCCTTTATCCTTTGTTTCTTGAACCATGAACCAGGCCACGTTATAACCCTTAAAAGTCCTAGCTGAAGCATGGGTTAGTTCGAAAGCATACTGTTACGAAAAGTATCCTGACTCCTTAAGGCTTGCGGTAAAATAACGAGTTGACATCACATTTTACAAAATTTGCTGTTTTTACTAAAAAAATGCATTTTTCAAAAAAACTGCAAGACAGACATAAGCCTTTGCATTCTTAAAATAACCTTGTTTGCATATGACTATTTGTTTGAACAGCAGAGAAATTCGCACGACGAACATCTAATGAACAAAAGTCCTCTCAACAAAGAGATCACCTCAAGTGGAAGAAAAACTTCCAATCAAGGGGCATGGCATGATCAGTGTCTATCATCTGGGGAAGTCCAGTCAAGATTCGAGGAATCTCTCAAGGCCAACTAGCTTGGGGCAAACCTCCGCCCGAGTCACTGGTGGCATTCCAACAACGAATCTTGCACGATCGGACATCTTCTGGTAGCAGGGCAACACAACACTATCAACAGGGGCACCCCCCTACACCCTGAGAGCGTGGACATAGTCGAAAAAGAATACTACGCGTAATCAAAGACCAGCTAGGTTGACACACCTAGGCAAAAATAAGGGCTTCCCGGCGAACCAAAAGGGTTCAGGCAAAATAAGGGATGAAAAAGAAAAATTTGTACACCCGGCAAGTCGAAAACCTGAAAAGGCGGCTTGGGCAAAAATGGGTATCCCGGTGGACTGAAAACCCGAAAGGGCGGTCCAGGCAAAAGTTAGGGATCAAAGCGTACGACTATGTCCTGTCATCTTGTCACCTGCCTACCAGGAGAAGGTTGGTCCATCAACAACTATCAGCACCTCACAAAGTATCTTTTCCCTTCACCTCAGAAACAGGGGAAATAATGAGTCGTCTAGGCGATCCAGTTGCTCTGTCAACCAAAGTACCAAGGAAAGGTTAATACAAAGATGATTACCATCTACCTTTACAAATTCCAGATCATGGGTTAACATCTGAAACCAAACAGGACAATCATCCGCTTGATCATCATCTGGCAACCTTACACCGGTTCCTTCTCAACTTTCAGACAAAGTCTTACCCGGACTCATCCACAGGCAACCCTACACCGGTTCCTTTTCTTTCAGAAAAAGTCTTACACGGACTTATCATCAAAGTAACCCTACACCGGTTCCTTCTCAATTTTCAGACGAAGTCTTACACGGACTCACCCTCCACAAGTAACCTTACCCCGGTTCCTCCAGAAGTCTTACACGGACTTATCCCGAAGTAACCTTACCCCGGTTCCTCCAGAAGTCTTACACGGACTTACCTCAAAGATAACCTTACCCCGGTTCATCAAGAAGTTTTACACGAGCTTACCCTGCAGTAACCTTACCCCGGTTCCTCCAGAAGTCTTACACGGACTTACCTCAAAGATAACCTTACCCCGGTTCATCAAGAAGTTTTACACGAGCTTACCCTGCAGTAACCTTACCCCGGTTCCTCCAGAAGTCTTACACGGACTTACCTCAAAGATAACCTTACCCCGGTTCATCAAGAAGTTTTACACGAGCTTACCTTGCAGTAACCTTACCCCGGTTCCTCCAGAAGTTTTACACGAACTTATCCCGAAGTAACCCTACACAGGTTATCTCTTTCCAGACGTAGTTTTACACGGACTCGTCATCAGTAAACCCTACACAGGTTTCCTTCTCAAAATTCCAGACGTAGTTTTACACGGACTCGTCATCAGTAAACCCTACACAGGTTTCCTTCTCAAAACTCCAGATGTAGTTTTACACGGACTCGTCACCCAGAAACCCTACACAGGTTCTCTATTTTCAAGGATGCAGTTTTACACGGACTCGTCATCAGTAAACCCTACACAGGTTTCCTTCTCAGCTCTAGATATAGTCTTATACGGACTCATCATCAGTAAACCCTACACAGGTTTCCTCCCTCCAAAGATGCAGTTTTACACGAGCTCATCATCAAGCAGAGCTATAGTCAGCCTTAAGGAAGTTGGGTGTCCTCCAGCAGATCTCAACATTCCCCAGCAGTACATGCATTCTTAACAAGCATCCCCGACAGTCTTGGTCTAAAGATTGTTCCCCGGCGGTATATCAAACATTCAGTGGTGTCACTTCCCCCGATACATCTCAAAACTTCCCCAGGAGAATCCAATCCAGTTTCCCCAAGAAGTCGGAATCCATCTCCCCAAGCAGTAAGCTTATCCCCAGTAGATTCTGGAAGCTTATCCTCGCAGAGCACGAACGCGTCGTCCGACTTTATTTAAAGATTTATTTCCTTAACAGGATATAACTGGGTTATCCTCAGCCAAAAGCCATGGAGAGAGCGTCCTCGACGGAGTCTTCTTATCCCCAGCGAAGTCTATTAACACTTCCAATATAACGACGGTATCCCCAGCAAGCTATTATCAACAACTCAGCAAAGTATCTTTCTCCCCACAGAGTATTTTCCTCCCAACAAGATCGTCAGAGTACTTTTCTCCCCACAATATTCCATTCGCCAAGTTTATTCCCCAACTGAGTCATCTTCTCCTACCGGTATACTTGCAGCTATCATCCCCAGCGGAAGTGAAATCTATTCTTCAAACATCAGCCCAGGATATGACTTCTCGGCACCCGTCAAGGATTTACTTTCCTAGACGAACACATACATTCCTAAACATCACATACATCATTATAGCATGCATAGGCGCATCATATCTTACAAATCTCATTTATGTTGAGAACATCATTGCTTGGTCCATATCATGCATTGCATATGACTGAACTTTACCTTTCAGGAAAGATTCAGCTAAATTCTCAAACATATTTCAAGACCTAGACCGGTTCAGTTAATCGACCCTAAGATTCTCTGTTTCTTATCCAGTCCAAGGCCTTCTCTAGTCCAGCTAAATCGACCCCAAACAGATTTTTCTGATGAAGACTCAGTAGAAGTTATCAAAGGTTTTTTCTCAAACGCCGGCTTTTGAGATTATAATTTCCTTTGGTTCTCTCCCGACGTTGTGGAGGTGATAATTCCATTTTAGGTTTTTCTCAAACATCCGCTTTTGAGATTATAATTTCCTTTGGTTCTCTCCCGACGTTGTGGAGGTGATAATTCCATTCCAGGTTTTTCTCAGACGCCCGCTTTTGATATTATAATTTCCTTTGGTTCTCTCCCGACGTTGTGGAGGTGATAATTCCATTTTAGGTTTTTCTCAAACGTCCGCTTTTGAGATTATAATTTCCTTTGGTTCTCTCCCGACGTTGTGGAGGTGATAATTCCATTTTAGGTTTTTCTCAAACATCCGCTTTTGAGATTATAATTTCCTTTGGTTCTCTCCCGACATTGTGGAGGTGATAATTCCATTTTAGGTTTTTCTCAAACGTCCGCTTTTGAGATTATAATTTCCTTTGGTTCTCTCCCGACGTTGTGGAGGTGATAATTCCATTCCAGGTTTTTCTCAGACGCTCGCTTTTGAGATTATAATTGCCTATTGGTTCTCTTCCCGATACTGCGAAGATGGTAATTCCCACCAAGATTTTCTCAACGAGCGTTGTTGAGGTTAAGGTCATCCAAGGTTCTCTCACCGTTCCTGTTGAGGTAGTAACCACCCCTGGTTCATTCATCACCGTTTGAAGATCCAGATCCAGCTCCTGTAGCCAGTCAGGACACATCCATACCAAGCATTTGAAAACCAGCTCCTGCAACATGACAGGTACTCTTTTTTTTTCTTTTGTAGGTACACAAGTTCTCGCTAAAGAATCTCTTACGCGATCAACCTCCAGATTGAATCTATAAGCCCATCATCCTATCCATCAATATCCAAATGGCATCTATAAGCCCATTCCCATCATCACACTGCTACTATGTGAGCGCAAATTTCTGGGCACTCTAGTGTTCAATCATCTTCTACCCTCGGATTACGAAAGGCACGTCAGCCAATCTGCATCCTCAAGTCTAAGAAGATTGAACAGGGGCAACTGTTGTACCCCAAAATTTGCCCTCCCATATTCTTCAAGATTTGCCAAGTCAAGCTTCAAAATCTCCCCAAGGATTGCACAGTCAAGGGTCTCCTAAATAGTCAAGATTAGGGTTTTGGTTCTGATCAAGAAAATGAAGTTTCCAAGGGTCCAATCAAATCCCACATGCCTATAAATATGGTCAAGCATCCTCATACAAAGTTTCAAGACTTTCAGCACAAGATTGCACAGTCAAAAACCCTAATTGCACTACAGTCAACTGTAGGGGCAAAATGGTCATTTGACAGTCAAAAGTTCAAATTTTGGATCAACATCTTATTTTGAAGCCACAAACATCATTTGATCAATGCTTGATCATGATTCTCAAAGAATGGCTCAAAAATCATCAAGGTGTCAAAAGTTTCTATTTTTGGACAGCTGAAAAGTCAACTGTAAATTGACCAGGGCATAACTTTCACATGGATTATCAGAAAAATTCCATCCAATGCTCATCTTGAAGGGGGAGACATTTCCTACAACTCATCTTCACACTCCAAGTCCAAGAAATTCTCTCACAAAAAGTTATCAATTTCAACATTATAGGTCATTTTCAAAAGTCAACAAAAAGGGACTTTAAGTCAAAAACCATAACTTGAGATTGGTAAATCAAAATGACATGGGACCAAAGACATTGGTTAGAGGACTTCAAGACCTTTCCAAAATGTCCAAGAACATGTTCATAGCTTCAAAATTGAGCAAGATATGCATTGGAGAAGTTGGGAAATTTTTGTGAAATAGCCAAAGGCAATTATCCTTGAAATTTCATTTTTGACAAAAGGGGCCCACTTTTTCCACTTGTTTCAGCTTGGCCATGCTTCCCAAGTGTCCCACAAATTATTTCAAAATTTAAAATTAATTTTTTCATTTTTACTTAATTTTATTGGATTTAATGCATTTTAAATCTTTTAAAATCAAATAAAATTAAAAAGGTTAATTAAAGGGAATATTTTGCATTGAATAACTTTGAACCACCATTATACACATCCCAAATTCATGCCAAGGCCTAATCAAGCAAGAATTCAAATTTTGGTACAAAGATGGAAAGTGTTTCAATGGAGGTTTATGGAAAATCTTAAGCATGAATGCAAGGCATTATTGGCCATAATTCTTATCAAAACACATTACATAACATGTATACAAGTGATCACAAGGACATACACGAAAAAGGAAGCTCCCAAATTGCAAAACACATTTCAAAAAAATTTCAAGCAAAGAGCAAAACTGTAAACCTCCTTACAACGCCTCTCAAGTCCCAATTCCCATCCAAACATATTCCTGACATCCTTAGGAAGCTTTGGCAATCAAAAACAAGCATAATCACTCAAGAAATCGTGCCTTATACCTCCTCCGGTTTGCTTCATTTTTTCAAATTGTATATCATATTTCATAAGCAATTAACCCACTTTCTTTGTTGTTTTGTGTTGCTAGGGGCTTTCTAAAGCTAGTAGATTGATCCAATTGCATTTTAACGCATCATAGCATGATTCACCATTGAAATATTTTAGGGTTTCTCAAGCTTCAAATTGGGGATTTCCCCATATGGTAAAAATAGGACATCAAACTGCCATGGTTGGAATCGTGACATCCAAACGAACATAACAGACCCATCGCGCTCAATTTATGGTCAACCATGGCCTAATCGTTATTTTTTTTACAGGTTGCGTTTTGGGGGGGTTTAAAACCCCCGCTATCTCTTTTGTTACAGGGGCAAACGGAGAAGAAGGTTGGCGTGGCAAGACCTGAATGGAGGGTTCAAACCGCGCGCGCAATTTTTTTTGTTTTATATCAATTAACGTTATTTCTTACATATTATTTGTTTTCCATTCCATGTACAAAACGCGCAAATAGCTCAATTGGTAGGCAAGTGACTTGGTAAACACTGGGACCTGGGTTCGAATCCCAGGTCCCCTTAAATTATTTCTATTATTTTGTTTAACCCTTTCCCATGCAGTGCATCATTCAGTGATCCATCATACACCCAGCGTTTGTGCTTGCCATGTGTCTCTAATGGTCAATCCAGTGGCTATTACCAGCCATCCACTATACGCATCAGTCAAACGTTCTCCACATGATTCAAAAAGTCAGCAAAGGGCCTCCTTCTGTTGGGCCAAAATTCATCAAGCCACCTCCTCAATTGGGGTCAACACCCCCCATGGTTTGCATATAGCTTTCTTTCTTTTCATTTTTTTTATTTATGTGTTTTATTTATTTTAATTAATTCATCAAAAACAATTTTCATAAAAACCAAAAAAATCAGAAAAAATCATAAAATAAAAATATGTTTTATTTAATTTAATTCATCAACATTTTTGTAAATAAATTTCATAATCAATTTAGTTTTAATTTTAGGTTTTAACTTTAATGTTTTTTTCTTAAAATAATTAAAAACATAAAAATAGGTCTTTTATCCTTTTTTATTCTTTCTTCTTAATAAATAATCTTTTGTTCTTGTCACTATTAATTATTAATTATTTTTGTAAATAACTTATAATTAATTAATTAGGGTAAATTAGGTTACAACTTAAACATCTTTTTTTTTTATAATTAAAAACAATTTAGAATTAGGATTTCTTTCAACATTAATTTCCTTTATTCTCATTAAATTTCATAAATACAAAAAAACATAAAAAAATAAGTCCTTTCCTTTATTTAATTTAATTAATTTAATAATTTCAATTTAACTCCTTTAAAGGGTTCAATGCCCTCGCATTCGATTACATTTTTGTTTTGCGCGTTTTATTTATTTCTTGTTGTAAATATAATGTACTTGCTCCAAAGCCCTGTAATAGTTAATTAGGCATTTATTTTCTGCAATTTATTTTAAATCGGGTCTGGATTAATTTGGCGTTGTAGACCCGCGCCTTTGTAATAGCGTAGGACCTTTTATCTTTTCCGCATTTTAAATTCCCGCACCTTTAACTGTTAAACAATAACATGAAAGAATGAATGCCCAAAAATAAAAATCAAAACGTAGATCACCAATGCATGACAAGACAAACAATAAACTGAAAATGGCACACAATTCACACACCACCCCTAGGGTACGCTTCACTGTTGCCTTGCCCCTCGAAAGGTGATCGTCGAGTAGAGGATGTCTTAGTAAGTCCTCATGATCCGGGAACCTGGCATGAGGGTAGCTTCTAAGGTGTCTTCCTATTACTCCGGTGATCACCATATCCCGAACCTCGAATTGACCCGAACACCTCCGACGGTGGTGCTACCTACCTCTCAATGGTGGGATGGCACTACTTTAAAGGACATTTACACAGACGAATTCCTTAGGGTAGGTAGATTCTCATAGATACTTGCTCTTTTCAAAAACAAACAAAATACTTTTCACACCTACACTTTCTAAAAGTTTTTTCAAACAAATTTTTCATACACTCTTGAGGACAGATACAAGAGTTACTTAGAGATTTTTCAAACGAAACTTTTTCAAAACCCACTCACCTTGAAAAGCAAACAAACACTTTTGAAAACACAATGAGCAAGTATCTAAGAGCCCATGGATAACCATGGATAGAAAGGGTGCTAACACCTTCCCTTTCTATAATCTACCTCCCGAACCGAGAGCAATCTCATAAGGAATTTTTCTGTGCTTTTGTCCTTTCCATATTGGAGAAAATAAAAGACGGTGGCGACTCTTGCTTACCGCGACATTTCGCGAAACCAGCTAAAAAATAGTCAGTTCCAGATCCACCGATCACACAAGGTTACTAATTAAACATACTTAGGCTTGCCAACATAGGTTTGAGCCATGAATGATCATTTCTCGAATCGGGACAAATTTAGTGCTATGTTAAGCAATCGTAAGTGGACTTATGTAGAAGTCACACCTATTTTGAGGGCGGTAAATAGAAATCTATGTACCAACATGTTAGAGAAATGACATGTAGATCATTCTCAAAAAACATGTAGCACAAGTAAAAACAATAAAGAGATAAGAAGAAGAGAAAGGGGGTGTATCAGATGAAATTAGGGTTTCAAATATCATTAACATCATTCATCCATTTTGGTGGATTTGAGTTTTCAACCTATCAATATCGAAGATCCAATGAGGTTGAGGAACTTGTCCCAAAAATAACACTTAAGTGTCTCCAAATCAGGACCAATAAAAAAATAAAAAAATAAATTTAATATAAAACAAAATTTAAATGTTTTAAAAAGGAAATAATTGGTAAAATACACAACATGTATCAAAACACCAAATAAAAATCCTACAAAAATTTTAGAAGTCATAAACTATTTTTTAAAATTTAAAAAGAAATAAGCAACATAAACCAAAATTCGTGAAAAATAGTAAAATCAATATTAAAAATAAAATGAGGTCACCAATATTTGTCAAGAGGTCATTGGATCCTTCCATAATTTTTTTCAGAATTTGAAAAGCAAGAAAAGTATTTTTAAATAATTAAAACAAATTGAATAAAATGAAAAATCATAAGAAATATCAAATCATAAAATAAAATTATGAAAAAAAATAAAAATCAGAAAGAAAAAAATCAAAAGAATTTTGATATTTTTTCACAATTTTAGAAGTTGAAATGAATTTTTTATGAATTTTTGAAGTTTAACACAATTAAAACAAAAACCAGAAAATAAAATAATAAACCAAAAAAATGTGGACCATCTGATCATTGTAAAACGCGTTAGTAAGCATATTCGAGGGACCTGGCGCGTTGTGCATGTTATGAACCTTATTAAAAAACACACATAATCAGTAAAAGACAAACTAATGAGATTAAAACAAATGTCACACAATCATTAGTTGAAGAACGACATGTATGTCGTCTTAAACCTCCCGACCTATGCTTGTTGGGTTTTTATGAGATTCTTCAAACGGAATCATTTGAAGCCCAAATCAGTATCATTGGATTTGTCTCTTCCAAACTATCCTAACCTCAACCTCGCGAAAAATTTCTTTAAATCATAGCTCATTCGATTTGAAAAAAAAACTAGAGAGTTTTGAAGATTTTTGAAATTGCAAACAGATGCATCAAATGCATCAATTAATCAAAATTAAACTATCAGCAAGCATAAATGAAAATCATAGGCCATTCTAGTAATTTGATTTAGAAGAATTGGTGCCTTAAACTACCTGAATGAAGTATGAAGAAATTTCTCTGAAAATTGACTTGGTTAGCACGACTTAGAGCACCTTAAGACTTAATTCTTCTTCTGTTAGCTTCAGTGAAGTTCAAGGAAGAAGAATGAATAAAGAAATTGGAGCAGGAAGTGTTATAAATAGGAATTTGAAGTTGCATAAATGGAGCTTTGCAAGTGAGTTTGGTAGGGTGATTCTGGATGTCCAAGCTTGTCAAAATGATGTAGAGAGGGTATCTATTTATAGGAAATGTGAAAGGTGAGCTCATACGTGTGATATGGATAAGAAATAATTGAAATCGTGTGAAGCCCATATGTGAAAAATGTGTGACTTGCCCTTGCTCAAAACTCAGTAGTTCTTGCGTTTAAATTCTCTAATCATGCTTTGGAACTTTGTTAAACATGTTTAAGTGGAAATTATGCACAAATTTGATCATTAGAAGCCACATTATGGAAAATGCAATCTGTCTGCAAGTGAAACTTCAGTTCCTAGGTACAAACTTTGAATTCATGGTGCACACAACTCAAGAGGCTTTATGACATGATTCTTGAAGAATTTGATAGACAAGGTCACAATCTTTACAATGTGCCAAGAAAAGCTCCATTTATATAATCGCGCGGAAATTTATGTCCCCTTGAAATCGTGAAAAACAAACTGATTTTTGTAGTTAGAAATATTTCTAAGTGTTGAACTTCAAAATGACCTATAATGTTCTTCAAAATTACATGACCTTCCACTCAAAATTACATGACCCTTTCACTCAAAAATCATAAAAATTGAAAGATTTATGGTCTTTGGAACATGATGAACAAATTTAGGAAAATTTACAAAAGACCTATAATCTTTTCAATTCTTCAAAAAGTTTCCAAGCATTTTCAAGTATTTCACATTGAAAAAAAGTTGTAGTAGACATCCAAAAGATTATTATGGAAAAATAATGGGATCAAGGAGATAAAAATTGACCAAGTTATGATCATTTGAAGTCAAACCCTAAAATTCAAAGGCGTTTCAAAGAGACTTGTAATCTTTCTCAACCATTAATGACCTTTAATTCAAAATTTTCCTTAGATCCCTGAAGATAAATTATTAAGGACTCTTTAAAGAGAATCATGGATTTGGATTCAATCAAAAATCTCAAAAAATGAGCAACATATGGTCCTTGGAAGTCAACAAACCCTAGCTTAGAGAGTGTCAACATGACTTGAAACCTCTTTCAACTTTTGATGATTTTTCTTGCACAATTGGATCTTGTGATGTGAAGAGAAGTTGTTGTAGATGATGATAAGAATCCATAGCAATAAGAACCAACTCAAAATATTTAAAATTGAGAGAGTTGTGCATTTGTGATCACTAAATCAAGTACTTGCTTAATTAGCTCAAACTTGTTGAACCAACCTTGAATATTTTGATCTTTATTTGCAAAATAGAGCATGATGAATCACAATATACCTTGAAATGATGTTATATTGAAGCACACTCAAATATGGAGCTTAAGTCTCAAATAAACTTGTTGAAGAAGGCATGAAAATAAACATATGAACCTATGAATCTTCTTGATGAATACCACCACCAACTTTGAGGAAATCTTGACCGAAATAAAGTGAGAGGAGTATTTGAACCACAAATCTTTGATATCATAGACAAAGCCTTGAAGCTTAAGCTCTTACAATCCATTGAAGAAGCATTTGACTAAGGACCAACCCTCAAACCCTAGGTTAGACGGTGAGATGAATGCAATTGTCATCACCTACAACATGATCATTCAAAGAAACATATATACATATATTGATGTTAGTTAAAAGAACACATGTACAAGATAAATAATTCAAGTTGTGTGGTGATCCCTCAAGAGCAAACTTAAAGATAGGATGAAGAAGAAAGGGAGAACCAACCCTAATGTGTGATCTTGATGTATTGGTAACATGAGATGATGAGAGATCTTAGGGGAAAAATTAGGGTATAATAGCTGCCCTTATTTAAGTGTCTTCTATTCGGAGATGCAAAGAGTAAAATCTTCATCTCGCCGCGATTGAAGATACTTAAATACAAAAGAAGCCCTATTTTGGCCCCAAGATGCCATGCAATGCTTATGATTATAAATGCAAATGACCAACTCCAAAGGTGACACAGAACACCACTGGGGAACAAAAAATAAAACCAACGGACCAAAAAGAGAGTTCGACTAGGAAAATAAATCGCTGGGGAACAACACGACTTTGGAGATGGCTATAAACAGGTAAAGCCAAAATCATGATTAAAGAAAACAAATGCATAGTAAGATTTCAACAACAAAAACTCATAACAATGAAATCAACAAACTATCAAGGAGGTAAAGAAACTCAATTCCATTGGATGAAAAGAAGGCTCAACTCTATTGTGGTAAAGCCCAAAGAGGAGATAAAGTATCATCAACTCAATTAATGTGGAAAAAGTAAATGGATAACAATGATCGATAGATAACTGTGAACTACCCACTCATAGAGGAGATAGCAAAAAGAGAGTAACATCAACTCACAAGAGATCACAAACTACCAACCCAAAGAACGTGAATAGAAACAGTAAGATAAAATCGACTTAGAGATAACAGTAATCATCAACCTCGAGACTAGTAAATGAATGATTAACATCAGTACTTATGACTAGAAACAAATATTTGACATTAACGCTTATGGCTGGGAACAAAGGGTTGACATCAGCACTTATGGTTGGGAACAAAGATTGACATCAACACTTATGGCTGGGAACAAAGATTGACATCAACACTTATGGCTGGGAATAAAGATTGACATCAGCACTTATGGATAGGAACAAAGGATTGAAATTAACACTTATGGCTAGGAACAAAGGTTGACATTGACACTTATAGTTGGGAACAAGGGTTTACATTAGCACTAATGGCTGGGAACAAGGGTTGACATCAACACTTATGGTTGGGAACAAGGATTTGACATAAACACTTATGGATGGGAACAAAGGTTTGATATCAACACTTCTAGATGGGAACAAAGGTTGACATCAACACTTATGGCTGAGAACAATGGTTGACATAAACACTTATGGCTAGGAACAAATGGTTGACAACAACACTTATGGCTGGGAACAAAGTTTAACATCATCACTTATGGATGGGAACATCTCAACTCTATTGGGGTAAATTCCAATGAGGAGAAAGAGATAAATACTGACTAACAAATGACGGTGAACTACCAACTTAGGGGTGAAGGTAGAAAAAACATAAAACAATAACAAGTTTCCCAAAATTCTTGTATTCTACCTAGAACGGGTTTCAACTTCTTCTTTGATCAAGATATCACTTGAAAAGGGTAAGAAATTTTGTAAGAATCTTTCAACCAACTGCCTTTATCATTGGAGTAAAGTCAACCTCAACAACAAACTATCTCCCATAATGTAGAGACTACCATTCATCAGAGTAAAACATATTTTCTAGCATTAACAGACTTACTTGGGAAGTACATGTTGCTCAAATAAAGAGACCGCCACTTGTTGTTATGAAAAGGATTGTGATAACACTATTGGGAAATGAATTTTTGACTTCGTGGGAAAATGCCAACACATTCCTGCTGAGGGGATAAATCCTTCACATGAAAAATAAATGCACATTCTCAATCTAGGGCTCACATGCTACAGGGATAAAAAATACAAATTGTTGTTAGGGGCCAGAAATTCAAACCATGAACAAAACAGAGTGAAACAGACAACTTAGACACCACCCAATGAGGAGTAAACTCAATGGGGTATCAAATTCCACCCAAATAATGAGCTGGGTAGGAAGGCTAAAGAAAAATTCTTCCATGAGGGATAAATCAATGGGGAAATTGAAAGGATATACACTTTCTTCTTAAGGTTGACACTCTATTGGAGAGAGGACAACATAACTCTTCAAAGAGGATAATATGCCAACAAAAGTATCAATGAATGCAAATGAGAAATAGATTTCAATTCATCTATGCATGATGTGTATATGAGTGTATGAATGTTATCACGTATATGCTGACAAAACAGACATACTGCATTGGAGATAACCAGACAAAACCAACTTGGTTGAAGACAACATTATGCTAAATCACATCCAAGATGAAGATTCCATAAGAGAGTAAGCACCAACTGAGGAAACAAAATCCTTCTTCAAGGCTTAACATCACTTGGAAGAAACATGGCTTGAAAAATAATCTAAGCAAAATCTGATAGCAATAAACCAATACAGTTGCAAGGATATAACACGCTACTCTAGGTTTCACCGGGGAATGTCATACAGACTTTGCTAGGGAAGACAATTCCACATTGTTTAGACTTCAGTTGGGGATTCTATACTGACTTCAATAGGGAAGACAATGTCACATCACCGAAGGGAGTCCAAAACATTATTCAATATCAAGAGCAATGGTTGCGCAAACTTCTCTGGGGAGAAATTATGAAACCTCACGGGATAACAATTTTAGGGAGAAGCATCATCTTTGCTTCATCTGGGGAATTAAGAAGTTAACATCACAACAAGAAGTCAAAATTATGGGTATTTTAAATTAAAACTAACCACTTGGCGAGAGAAAACCCAAAAAGTTGACAATTGTCTCAACACTTCTTAGAAAAGATATTGCCCTTGTCCAACTACTTAGGGAGCACACAACAAACAGAATGTCATAACTGAAGAGAGCAATGTTCTTCCAGAGATTCTACATGAATTCTCAATGCACAAATGGATAAATAATCCAACAAATGAGCAAAGGCCTCATAACTTTACAAACTCTCCTTGATCATAAGCCAATTGGGGAAAGAATCACACTTAGCTAAAGAAATCTGCATCAAGACCTGACTTGGGAATATAGGATAAAGG
The DNA here is from genome assembly GCA_948472305.1 of Vicia faba. Lineage (NCBI taxonomy): Eukaryota > Viridiplantae > Streptophyta > Magnoliopsida > Fabales > Fabaceae > Vicia > Vicia faba. The sequence goes on from OX451737.1 coordinate 389,410,415, forward strand.
TATCAAACCACCCGAAATTGTATAACAACTTGGAGAAAATCTGAATCAAGACTTAACTGGGGAAAACGGGATCACAAACCCAACACCACATCATATATCAATTGGTATGAAACCTAACTATCCAAGGAACAAATCACAAGTGGACTATGTGCGTATCAACAAGAGTAACCCGTGACTAATTCTTGGGTGAATATTTTCAAAACTTTAGAGTTCATCTATCCTTGGAACCACTACTTTTGTCCAACTTGAATCATAAAATTTGAAGTAAAAAAGTAATTTGCAAATTCTTTAAAAAAACAATTTTATTATTAAGTCTTTTTGTTTTGAAAATTACTATCAATAACAAATGAAATTTTTGTAAACAGAATAAAATAAGAACTACAAAGAATTGGATAAAGGCTCAAACTTGATTAATAGAATGGTAGTCCGCAAATGGCGAGACTCCATGGATAATTAAATTTTTTTAGAAAATGGTAAATACATGGAAAATATACATTGAAATACAATGACCACTATTCTCTCTAACAACTTTAAACTCCTAAGCAGAGGCTTCAGTTGAAGTATGGTGAGAATCCGAGAAGATTGTTGCTTAAATGATCAAGTCTTGTCTAACGCAGTTACTTTCCAGGAAATACCTAACTTTTTCCTAGGTTGCCCTTACAAGTTTTCAACCTATCAGGAAAATTTGTTCTGTTTATGTCTCCAACTTTTGCCTAGACCGCCCTTTCGGGTTTTCAGTCTACCGAGACGCTCTTTTTTGCGTAAGCCTCCCTTTCAGGTTTTCATTTTATAGAGCTATTCTTTTATTTCTTTAGGCAAATTATTTCTTGATTGCGTTAGCATTCATGGGACATGGAAACTCCTCACTATTCATGGTTTTAAGAATCAATGCACCGCCAAAGAAGACTTTCTTGACAACATACGGGCCTTCATAATTGGGATTCCATTTGCCCCTAGAATCAACGGTAAAATACATGATCTTTCTGAGCATGAGGTCGCCTTCTCTGAATTCATGAGGATTGACCTTCTTATAAAATGATTTCTTCATTCCTTTCTGATATAACAGACCATGACACAAGGTCGTCATTCTCTTTTCTTCAATCAAATTCAACTGATCAAAGCTATTCTGGACCTATTCAGCCTCTGAAAAATTGGTTTCCATTATTACACACAAAGAGGGAATCTCAACCTCAACGGAGAGCACTGCTTCCATACCATACACAAGAGAGAATGAGGTTGTCCTTGTTGAAGTGAAGATAGATGTATGATACCTATGCAAAGAAAAAGGGAGCATCTCATGCCAATCCTTATAGGTAACATCCATCTTCTAGATAATCTTATTAATAATTTTATTAGTAGCTTCAGCAACCTCATTCATCTTAGGTATGCAAGGAGACGAATTGTGATAGAAAGTCTTGAATTCTTCACAAAGCTCTTTCATCATCTTATTATTTAAATTTAAGCCGTTGTCAGTGATAATCCCACTTGGCACACCATACTGACATATAAGATTGTTCTTGATAAAGTGTACTACCACCTGCTTGGTGATATTAGCATAGGAAGCTGCTTCCACCTAGTTGGTGAAGTAGTCAATTTCCACTAAGATGAAACGATGTCCATTCGACGCCCTGGGTTTAATCATTCCAATCATATCAATACCCCCGCATAGAAAAAGTCTATGGGGGAAGAAATAACATTGAGAAGCATTGGAGGAACATAAATCTTGTCAACATAAATATGACATTTATTGCAGTTCTTCGCAAATTTGTAACAGTTTGATTCCATTGTCAGCCAATAGTAACATACCCTAAGCATCTTCTTTTCCATCGAATGTACATTGGCATGGGTACCAAAGGAACCTTCATGTATCTCATGCATCAACATGTCTGCTTAGTGTCTATCCACGCATCTGAGCAACACCATATCATAATTTCTTTTGTATAACACATCTTCATTAAGGAAAAAGCTACCTTTCAACCTTCTCAATGTCTTTCTATCTTTATTCTATGCACCGACCATATATTCTTGAGTCTGTAGAAAGTGTTTGATATCATAATACCAAGGTTTTTCATCTGACGTCCCATCTGTGGTAAACACATTAGCTGGTCTATCAAGACATCAAACTGTAATCTGAGGTGTATCATTACAAGCAATTACTTGGTACATGGAAGCCAAAGTGGCTAAAGCATCTGCCATCTGATTCTCATCTTTGGGAATATGATGGAAGTCAACTTTATTGAAGAAAGATAATAATATTCTTGCATAATCTTTATAAGGAATCAAGCCAATGTGACGGGTCTCCCATTCTCCTTTGATCTGATTTATTACCAAAGCTAAATCACCATATACATCAAGAATTTTTTGATTCTAATATCTATAGCCTCTTCAAGATCCATGATACAAGCTTCATACTCCTTCATGTTATTGTTACAATCAAATGTCAACCTTGTAGTAAAAGGGATATGTAACCAATGGGGAGTGATAATCACGACACCAATTCCTTTTCCATAAGCATTTACAACTCCATCAAACACCATACCCCATCGGGATTCAGGATCAGGACCTTCCTCAGGCAAATGTTCATCACAGTCTTTTACTTTAAAATATATCACATCTTCATCAGGGAAATCATATTTAACAGACTGATAATCATCAACTGGTTGGTGAGCAAGGTACTCTGCCAACACACAACCTTTAATAGCCTTCTAGGTACGGTTATTCAATATCATATTCAGAAAACAACATCTTCCTATGGGAAATTCTTCCAGTAAGAGCAGGCTTTTCAAAAATATACTTAATTGGATCCATTTTGGAAATCAACCAAATAGTTTGATTCAACATATATTTCCGCAATCGCTTTTCCGCCCAGACCAAAGCACACCGTGTTTTTTCTAGAATAGAATATCGTGACTCAAAGTCAGTGAACTTCTTGTTGAGATAATAAATGGCATATTCTTTTCTTCCTGTTTCATCTTGTTGTCCTAAAATACAGCCCATGGAATTATCCAACACAGTCAGATACATAATCAATAGTATTTCTTCAACAGGAGGGAGAAAGATAAGAGGCTCAAGCATATACTCTTTAATTCTTTCAAATTCCCTTTGGCAATCATCCGTCCATACATAACCTTGATATTTCTTCAACAGCTTGAAGATTGGTTCACATGTTACAGTCATATGGGAAATAAATATGGAAATGTAATTCAAACGTCCAAGGAAGCCTCTAACTTGCTTTTCAGTCCTTGGTGCAGGCATTTCTTGAACTTCCTTAACTTTATCAGGATAAACTTCAATTCCTTTTTGGCTGACAATGAAACCTAGCAACTTTCCTGAACAAACACCAAAAGTACACTTATTTGGATTCAAACGGAGACGATACTTCCTCAAACTCTGAAACAATTTCAATGAGTCTTCTATGTGCCCTTCCTCAGTCTAATATTTGGAAATCATATCATCAACGTATACTTCTATTTCCTTATGCATCAGATCATGAAATATGGTAATCATAGCCCCCTGGTACGTTGCACTAACATTCTTCAACCCAAAAGGCATCACTCTGTAACAGAATGTTCCCTAGGGTGTGATAAACATTATTTTTTCCATGTCCTAAGGATCCACCATAATTTGATTGTATTTGGAAAATCCATCCATAAACGAGAATACTTTGAATTTTGTTGTGCTATCAACCAACATATTAATATGTGGCAATGAGAAATTATCTTTCGGACTCACTTTATTTAAATCTCTATAATCAACGCACATGCAAACTTTTCCTTCTTTCTTTGGTATTGGAACAATATTGGCAATCCATTAAGGGTACACTGATGTCACAAGAAAACCAGCATCAATCTGCTTCAAAACCTCTTCTTTAATCTTTACTACCATGTTAGGATGAGTTCTTTGCAGCTTCTGCTTGATTGGTGAATATCTGAGATTTAAAGACAAATAATGTTCCACAATATCGGTATCTAAACCAGGCATGTCTTGATAAGACCAAGAAAAGATATCCACATACTCTTTCAGCAACTCAATCAATTTTCTCTTCACACCGGGATCGTCTCCAACAACTCTTTGTACGACTGAATGGTATTTTCCTCGTGTTCAAACAACCTTGAAACCTCTTTTGGGATTTCATCATATTCTTCTTCTTCAACCACATACATAGGATATTCAAAGTTGGGAGAGGGTGTAGGGTCATTGTACTCAACGAGCTTTGTAATTAATATGCACATATGATTTATAATCTATTTTAGAAACTGACACATGTAATAAGTGATTATGCATAATTATTTACAGTTTTTTTTGAAGGGTTTTTTTTCTCTTCTGAATACCATTTTCCAAGAAAAAAAGAAAATAAAGACACAATTTAGAAATTAAAAACAACTTTTATTAATGATCTTAAAAATAAAAAACAAAAGATGCGCCCAATCAACATTTCTTTCACCTTGGGTAGAGTGAAAGACTTTTGAAAAGACAAACAAAAAACAAATTACTTTGAAATGTGAATGCAGAAGGAATATCAATAGTGATCCAATTCTGGATTCTGATTCCATGTTTTACAAAGTCCGACATCTCTTGCTCTAACTCATCTTCGAGAATAGCGTTGATCCTTGGAGTAGTCGGATGGAGATATCATGCACTGTGAAAGATGTCTTGATATTTACTCAAAGTAGACTTTGGCTTCACGAATTCCTTCTTCATGGAGAAACCTAAACCAGTCCCATTCCTATTCACAGGTGGATTAATAACTTGCTCCCACACCTTGCTAGGGGCTTTCTACACTACCTGTTATGCATCCTTAAACAAGGTGATAAAATCTTCACTCCTCCTTATATTATCAATAGACAATGCTTCGAACTGAGTTCCAACAACGAATTCATCAGCTTCTACAATTCTAAAGGAAAAAATGAGATATCAATAGAGCTTGCTCACCATTCACAACAACTACCTTTCCTTCACAAACAATTTCAGCTTCTGATGCAAGGTTGAAGAACAGCTCCTGCTTCACAGATCCAGGGTCATCCCAATAAACAACTATAGGTAGGGATACTATCCATAACTTGAAAGGTGATTTGGAATGAATGTGGACCTATATGAATAAGTAAATCCACCTCTCCAATGATATATTTTCTCGAACCATCAAAAGCTTTTACTATAATGCCACTAGGGTGCATAGGAGTTCCTTGGTATTTGAGCTTCATGAGAGTGCTTCTCGGTATGACATTCAAAGCAGATCCATTTTCTATCAGCACATTGGAAAAAGAGTTATTCTTATAATTCATAGATATATGCAGAGCCATGTTATGGTCTCTTCCTTCATCAGGCATTTCCTTATCACAAAAACTCAGATTATTACAAGACATAATATTCCCCACAACACCTTGAACTGATCAAGAGACATATAACTTTATACAAAAGCCTGATCGAATAACCTCATCAGATATTCCCAATGAGCAGAAGTGCTCATCAACAAGGGTAAAATTGAAATCTTAGATGGGGTTTTCAAGAACTGATCCACAATCTTGTAATCACTCATCTTGATGATTTTCAACAGATCATCAACATCCCTTTCCAAGGCGGCACCACTAGATTCTCCTACCATTTTCTTACGTTCAACAATCTCAATGACCCTCTTTCTAGAATTAACATCTCCTCGAAAGGTAGGGGCGAAGATAAGACCACTACGAGTTACCCGACTAACTTAAACAATATTATTAATATGGGACAAAGGTTAGATAGGAATTTCCACACCATCTTCTAGGATAGTTGCATTATACTTATAAGGCATAACGTTATCTAATTCATATGGGACTGGACTAGACAGACAAATAACTACTGGAGCAACAATAGGCTTGCTGTGGTATGGAATTTCTACAGGAGTGAGAACACAAAAGTATGGCACAATGACATTCACCCCTGCTTCTTTAGAACACTCAGGAATCACATAATCTTTATTAGAAAATATACCTTCATTAGAAGAAAATAACTCATCGGCAGAAACGTACTCATCATCAAACATGGCCTCAACAGAGTAGTCTTCAATCATATGTACTCCATTATAATCATCTCTCTTTCCCATGACTCTGATAGTACCATTATCCAATAGAAATTGAACACCTCTTCTTACAATGGAACAACCACATGAATCTCTACAACAGATCTGAAAGGACACATAATGATGTACCTCCTAGCCATCCATGTGACAAAATGTGGCGTGCAGCTCTACCGGATCACCATTCATGTAATTCACATAAAAATCCAGAATTCGTCAGGGTAACCATAAACCATATTCTAATCTTCTTCATATTCATCCCTTGGTATGATTATATGGATAAGACCTTCATCCATAATTTCTTGAAGATCAGCTCTCACTTTATCACATCCATGGATAACTGAACTGCAAATACTACAACCCACATGATCGTGTATATAATAGCCGAATTCACAAAGATCAGCATGCATCTTCACTAAATCGCCTCTGACCAGATTGATATCAAAAATCCTGAAATCCCCAGGACAACCAACAACCATATTTACAACACTTCCACCTCCATGTTTGGATAGTGGATTATCCTTCACATTGGGACCAACTTCTTTAAAAGATAGGAGACCAGATCTTACCATCTTATGCACTTCATACTTCAACATATAACAGTATTTAATGATGCGCCCAAGGGCTCCTTGATGAAAAGCACTAGTCTGATAAGCTTTATAGTACCACGACAAATTTAAAGTTATAGCAGGGGAAGCCTAGTGTGCACCAATTTCTTTTGAATCAAAGCCGAAAACAATTTTTCATAACTCATCAAAATGGGATCAGAAACTTCTCTCTTCTGACCTTTCCCTTGATTACCTTGATGAGGTGCTCTCTGATAGGCAACAATAGTCGGAGCTGCATTGACGGCTGGAGTTACTGAAGCAGCCCGTTGTTGATGCTGATGACGTCTTCTTGGAGGTCTAACCCTTCTTTCTTGAACAACAACATTTGTCTCTCCTTCCTTATTTTTGGAAAACCCATGTGATGATATCTTTGTTCCACTAAACCCTTCATCTTTTGTCAACCGTCCTTCCCTGACAGCTTCTTCTAGATGAACACCCATACTTACCATCTAAGTGAAATCACTCAGTGAACTCGCAAACATTATTTCATAGTAAAATGAACCAAGGGTTTTTAGGAAGACCTTAGTCATTTCTTTCTCTCCCATTGGGGTGCCACTTGGGAAGCAACCTTGCACCAATGCTGCACATACTATTTAAGTGACTCATTATCTTTTTGAGACATCACTCTCAATTAGTCACGATCAGGTGCCATAAACATGTTGTACTTATAGTGCTTTATAAAAGCTTCACCCAAGTTATTGAATGTGCAAATGTTGCTACTGTCCAATCTCATATACCATTTCAAGGAAACACCATTTAAACTATTCTCGAAGAAATGAATAAGCAAGTATTTGTTATTAGTATGAGTGGACATCCTTCTAATATACATCACTAAGTGGTCACGGGGACAAGAGTTTCCCTTATATTTCTCAAATTCTGGCACCTTAAAATTTACTGGCACTTTCACATTAGGAACTAAACAGAGGTCACTGACATTATGTCTTAATAACTCTTTCCGTCGGAGGGCTTTCACTTCTTTCTGCATTTCATCGAATTGATCCTGAAAGTCATCCATTCGGTCATAGAAATCCAAACTTTCACTCGGTGGAGGAGTAGGATGATAAACTTCATCGTTAATAACAAGTATAACATTCATTGTAGAAGGTGAAAGATAATGAATCTCATTATTATCAACAGGAACATCGTGCATCATAGGATGTGCAGAAACAACAACATTTTGAACAAATGGAGCAACTTGAGCAGTAGGATTGTAACCTTCTGGCATGAAATTCTCAGGCATTCCCCACGGATAAAGGCGAGACATATGGTATTGATTAGCAGTAACTGGAGTAACATTTATGGGAACTAACATAACTTCTGAAAAAATGATTGTCTGATGTGGTTGAGTAGCATGAGGAGACGAAGGAGGAGGAGGTGGTGTCTGATTCTGAGAAGCCACCAACGACTCTACCAAAGTAGTCAGGTTGGCCATACCAGCTCTCAAAGCAGTAACTTCTTTGTGCAGCTCACGGTTCTCTTGTTCAAGTTTTTCCATCTTCTTTCTAGAATTAGCCCGAGTATTGTAGCAATGAGACAACTTGCCGACTGAACGAAGCTGAGAAACAAGTAAGACACCTGTGAAAGATAAGAATGCGAAAAATATGTTCAAAATGATGCATGATATGCAATGCATATGATTTATTATGTTTATTCAAGGAACTCAAAGAATCATAAGCAATTTCAAATATTAAAGTCTTAACACATTTGGAAAAACTGAAAAAACTCATTTTAATAATAACTTTGGAATGGATTACAACTTTTAGTACAATTTTGAATAATCCTAAGTACAAGAGAATAAAGATAGAATTTAAAAATCCTAAGGAGCCAAAGCGGATGAAGATCTCTCCACACATTGATGCTTTCCCCTGAGTCTTGCAATCTGAGCCTTCAACTGCTCGTTCTCTTCTGCGTACTTATTAACAACTGCTTTCCATCCACCAAAATCAGAAAAGGGGTGATTGGGACCTGGATGAGCTCTAGAGGAAAATAAATCCTTTTGCTTCTTCATCATCTCTACAACATGGTTCTTAAGAATCTCAATCAAGTCATCATTCTCTTTCAATTCTGTTGAGTAGGACACCTCCAAAGTCTGGTACTTATTCTTCCATTCTTCTTTCTCTTGCCGCATCCTAACCAAGGCAAGATGAAGTTCTTCCACATTATCTAAGAGAGGAGGAGAAGTCTGTATAATCATATCAGGTATAGATTATTCGCAAGAATAAGGCATCTTCAACTGAATTTCCCTCGCTTGTACCCAACAAAGATAAGGCTCTAAGGAAACAGCTCATCTTGGTCCCAAATCTTTTCTACTCTTTCTATGAATATAGCGCCAAGCCTTTTCAATCGATTCCTTAGCTGCCTTGTGATATTCTCCTTCTTTGAGAAAGAAACCACTGAGATGAATGTTATTTGGCTTGTCTCTTATCGGATATCCAAGTTGATGACGTACAGGAACATGATTGTAGTTAATTCCTCCCTTTGTACCAAGAAGAGGCACATTGGGGAAATTACCACAACTGTAAATAATATCCACATCATAATAAGCTTGATGATACCAATTAATGTCAGAATGAGTAAGATCCATAATATTTGGTGCCCACCATGCATCCTTCTTGATATCCCAAAAAGCAGCAGATCAGGGTAAGTGAGAAATAAACCACTCATATAACAACGATGCACAACAAATGATCACCCCTCCCTGATAAAAATTTGAAAGATGGATGAAATAATAAGTATCTCCTAGCATCGTAGGGACTGGATTCCTAATCATAAAGATTCTAATGGAATTGACATCCACAAATTTGTCGACGTTTAGAAACAAGAACAACCCATAGGCGCACAAAGAAAAGATAGACTCAAAAGAAGTTGTACTCTTCATCTTGGAAAAGTAACGAGCTTTATCCAATAGGAACTGAGCAGGTAGACCTCTGATTCCTCCCTTGGTAGTCATGTTAGCCTCAATCTCATATTTCTTCAAGAGAGTTATGGTAGCAATCTCATGAGACTTAGGCTCTCCTTCTAAGCCGGTGAACGGAACACGATCAGTAATAGGTAAACCAAGTAAGGAAGAATACTCCTCCAATGTGGGAATTAGCTGATAATCAAGAAAAGTAAAACACCGATGTAGCGGATCATAGAGCTGGATCAATACAGAAAGAATACCATCCTTCATATTGAGCTTTATAAGAGGCATAATGGCTCCATACTTCTTTCGTAAATTTGTAGGACTTTCAATCTCAGGAATCAAACTCATTAGTTCCTTTATCTTACGATCCTTGAAACTGTATTTTCGAGTCTTTCTCTTTCCAAAATCCATGGTTAAAAGAGTACCTAAGATATTTGCAAAAGTCAACCTTAAGTTCCTTGAATCAACTATTTAAAGAATGCTCATGGGTGCATGAATGCATGATGATGCAACAATCACACACAAGATCACAAACATGGGGGTTCATAGTGTTGTACCCCAATTCCCCCCCCCCCCCTAAGATCCCTTCATCATACCATATTGATTCAATCACAACAAGATCACATTAGGGTTCTTGGCTCTCCTCCCTACCTTTAGCTTTGCTCTTTGAGGAATCACCAAGCACATTGACTTGTTTTCTTTTGTAATGATGAATATTTTGTCTTGATTTTTTCCTTTTAATTAATAAAATGAAATGTTGGTTTGTCTTGCTTGTTACTAATGCAGGTAAAGGAAATGAGATTTAGCAAGTTGCTTCATGGGTTCATGAGTTTATTTCCATGCCCTAGGCAATAAAGCTTGAGAAATCCAAACCTCACCATTGAAGTTGTTTTGGAAGGGATGGAATGGAAAGGTTTATTTTGGTTCACTACATTCCCAAGATATCAAGATGGATTCAAAAGTACAAGGGATCGATTGAAGAAGTTGTCATGGTTTGACAAAGTCTTGTTCCCATTGATCACAAGTGCACATTTCTTTCAATTCTCAAGATATGGAAGTGGTTTTGGTGTCTATGAGTTCTCATTTTCATCCTCAACAACTTCTATTTACAAAACAATTGTGTTGGTAGAAGAAGGTTGTTCAAAATTGTCAAAGTTCCTCAAAGCATTTTCTTGATCTAGGAGATAGGGTTTTGAACTTCAAAGAAGTATATCTTGCTTATATTTTGGTATTTTTGAGTGATTCTAAAGACATCCTTCTCTTTAAGGGGTTATTAACAAATCGCTTAAAAAGTTTCAAGGAGTTTTCATATGGAAGAAACTTGATGATGAAGAAAGATTACAAGTCCTCCAGATGAACCCCCATTTCCCCATGTGTGACTTCAAATGATCATAACTTGGTCAATTTTTATCACCTTGAGCCCACTCTTTTTCCATAATGATCTTGAGTACGTGAAATGTATGCCTTCTTTTATGTGAAAAGTGATAAAATGGATGAAAGATGCCCTAAGGATGAAAAAGATTATCAGTCCTTTCATGATTTTTGCCAACTTCAAAAATTCATAACTCTCTCAATTTTTGGATATTTTGAATGGTTCAAAATTCAAAATTTCATTCAAGAGGTCTATTTCATGCCATCTTTTTTGGTCAAGAGAAAATTCCAAGTGTAAGGCCATGTTTAGATGCAAAACATTATAGGTCACTTTTGAAGACAAATTTGAAATATTTCTAAGTATGGAAAGTCAACCTTTTTTCCCTAACTTTGACTCAATTCAACTTTCAGCTCAAGCATCCATTTGATTTTATTCTTTTTCCATTGCAAAGCTTGTAACCTCGTCTTTCTACAACATCAAGAATAATTCCTTAAGACCCCTTGAGCTGAGAATGCCATTGGATTGAACTTGGTAACTTGGAACTGAAGGTTTTTCATAAGTCAGAATTTGAAATTCATGTTTTGGCCTCTAAACATCAAATTAGCATGCGTTTGTGATCTAAACATGTTTAACCAAGTTTCCAAAGTGGATTAGAGCCTTAAAACACAAAGATTGGATGAGTTTTTATGGAAATAAGATCACACTTTACTCGTGCATCAGGTTCACATGATTTCCCTCCAAACTTCATCATTTCACACGCTTGAACATTCCATTTGATTCCCAATAAATATAGGGTCATCCCCCATTCATTTCCTCAAGCTTTGAAAGCCAAAAACACTATGTCAAAACCTTACATGAACTTCAAAATTTTGAAATCAGTTTCTGAGATTCCAGCCTTTCCTTCCAAAATTCTTTACACATTCATATTCCTTAAGCATCATACAAACTCTCCAGCACTTAAACCAAGCAAAACGAGCCATAATTCAAGCTACAGAAGTCCAGTTTCAGAGCTTCTTTCTTGGACTTCAAAAAGGTAGAATTCTCTATCATTTGGATCCAAATAAAGCACTAACATGTTCTAATCCTTCTCCTGATTCCAGTGCTTCTTACAATTTTTAAATCCATTGAGAATTGAGAGAGAAATCTCAAATTAAAGGTGCTCGCCATTTTCTGCGTTTTTGATTCATATCTCTTTGTGTACTTTATATAAATTTGGCGTGATGGTGGTGTTAGAACCGTCTTGAAGAGACGAATCCAATTATACTGGTCTGGGATCCTAATTTTATTGTTTGAAAGATCTCACAAAATCTCCATTGTAGGGTGGCTGGAGGTTAAAGACGATGACATGTCTCGTTACAGCCAATGATAGTGTGCCAAACGTTTTAATTTCATTGGTTGCATTTTTTCTGATTCCCCGCACATCTTACTTAGGTCCATATCAAGCACAACGCGGATGGTCAATTAGATTAGCTTACTAATGCGTTTTGACTATGATCTGATGGCCCATATCTTTTTGGTTTTATTTTATTTTCTGATTTTATATTTTAATTGATTTAATTTTCAAAAATTGATAACTCTTTTATTTTTTATCCAAAGATTATGAAAAAATTCACAAAAAATACTTTGAATTATTTCTGATCTCATGAATATTTTTTCATATTTTTATTTTGAAAATTGATATATTTTATATTTTTTGCATTGTTTGCTTTGTTTTAATTACCTTAAAAATATTTTCTGACATTTTTTTAATTCTAAAAAATTTCCTAAATATCATTTTGCATATTTCTGACTTTTTGAACATTTTATGGAATTTTATGTTGATGTTTATTATTTTTGATCTATTTTCTATTTGTTTGAACAATTTTAATTAGTTTTAAAATAGTTTCTGACTCTTAAAAATTGCCAAACACTTTATAAAAATATTTGAGTCCTTTTCTGATTTTTCTATGGTCTTACTTAATTTTTCTTGATTAATTTGAATATAGTTGATATTTTCCTTTCATATTTCCATTTTAAAACTTTTTTAAAACTTTTTTTTAATGTATATATTAAATGCAATATTATTTTGCTATTATTTTCTGGCTGAACTTGGGTTGAATTTTGATCATGAACTTTATTAACATCATTAGATTCATGGTGTTGAGTCTAACTCCATAAAAATGGATGAATGATTTTAATAAATAGTTTGATTTAAATTTAATTCAAATGTGGTTTGTGTATTCTTTCCCACCCCTCTTCATCTTGTCCCTTTCTTATTGCACTAAGTGTTATTGGAGCATGATCACTATATCATGTCTCAAAACAAATGGTGCATAGATTGCTATTGACAGACCTCAAAATAGGTGCGACTTCTAAATAAGTCCATTTACGATTGCTTAACATAGCGCTAAATTTTGTCCTGATTCAAATAAATGATCATTTGTGGCCTAAACCTATGTTTTCAAGCCCAAGTGTGTTAATTTGATCCCTTTGATCCAATAACCTTGAGATTCATTATGTGAAGGCTTTGGCTCTACCAATCCTCTAATGGATCTACAACACTTTTGGTCAACGCGGATCACTTAAACATCGTTGATCATTAAATGGTACTTTTAAGGATTCCAAATGGATGATATACTTGACAAAAAGCAAATGCAACTTGTTGTGTGGAGGCTTTGGTTCTACCAATCCTCTAATGAGTTCCAAATGCAAGTTACAAGATGGTCATCCAACTAACCAATAATTATTAAATTGTTTTTACTTTATGCCCTTTTATTTTTTATGATTTATGTACCATTTACTTTAAGCATTACATTTCATGTCATTTTTATTTTACTCACTTGAGCCATTTCTTTTCTCTCCTAAGACACCTAATAATTAACATGAACCATAAAAACCTTTAAAATACTTGGACTATTTGGTTACTATCCTTGGCATTATTGAGTATTGGACTTATTGGACTTAGGAATAGAAACCTTGGCCTATATTGGATACCTTGTGACCTTAATTGATATTTTGTCTGGAGTTCTTGAGGTTTACCTTAAGACATTGTTTTATTTTTTTTGTGTGAAGGTTATTGTGATTACATTCTTTGTTTGTAATTTGGAATTCACCCGTATACAGCCGTTACTCTGCCCAATTTTTGTGAAGACTTAATACACTCGAAGTTTAGTTCTCTCAAGAGGTCTAGTATCTTTGCTTGCTTGGTTTTAATTTAAAGAATGGGAATTCTATCTTGACTCATAATGTCAAGTATTGGCTTCTTGTTGGTTAGATGGTTCTTATCCATAGATTTTACCTTATGCTTTATGATAGTCCATTCTTCTCCTCCCATCTTCTTTAATTTCAAAAATCTTCTCCCTCCTTTTGAAAAACTCTTCTTGTTATTTTTAAAAATAAAAAAACTTGAACCACTTTCATAATAAACTTGGACTCAGGTCCATGCATTTTCAAAACATCTTTCATAGATAAACTTCAATCAACTTAATGATATGTTGACATTTTTTTGAAAAGACTAAAAGTTAATCAATCTCATTTAAAACCCTTTTGCCACTTTGTCTTTTTATTTTAAAACCTTTCTCAAAATATTAGACTCTTGTTAATCCTTGTAGTGACGCAAACAACTATACTTCCATGATTTGTAGTGAAGTGAGATATTTTCCACTTGGGTATTGAGTGAGGCATTGTTGATTTTAAAATCCAAGCCATATCATCCACTTTGAGATGATGCAAATTCTCCTTTGTCATGATCGTGGGTAGTAAGTATGTTTTCCATACGGACAATAACGATGATGTCTTATCTCTTAAAGTCAACCAACACACCTGTGTTTTTTTAAAAAAAAATCTTTAAAAGAGGAACTACGTGTACCCTGATCCCCTATTGCACGAAAAGGTGGTACGTAGGCACTAAAGAATCGCAACCGCGACGTGTGCAAAAAACCATAAAAATATATTTCTTTTCTCACCTCCACCATCCATTTTTATACAACATTTTATAGCCAAAATATACAGATTTTAAAAAGAGGTTCCTGCGAAGTACCGTAGATGTTTAGGATGCTAATAACTTCACTTTGCATAACCAACCCCCTTACCTTGAACCTTTCCCCCTCTTTTTGGGTTACTCTCTCTTTTTCCATTCCTTTGGAAATAATAAAGCGCGGTGGCGATTTTTATTTTTGATCTGTATAAGTCTAGACAATCCAATGGCTTAGTCTTAACATTTCTACCGCTACAGAAAAAATGGCGACTTCACTGGGGAAAGATTGAACTCTTTCTGGTCCATTCCTAAGAGGGTGAAACCTATCTTTGTCTATATTTATATATGTGCTATTGTTGTTTATGTGTTATATTATTTGTTGTATATATGTTTGTCTAGATTTTCCTGGTTTTCAGGGTGCTTGGTGATTACTTATAAGTCCTATACCCGGACTTGGGAAAACATTAAGATAGGACGAGCAGTATAGTCATGTTAACTTTGAGGGAGTAATTCCAAAAAATGAAGCATGAGATCCCCCACTCAGTGGAGGCCCCTTTGACTGTAGTTTCGTTTACCGAGTAATCAAGAAGACATACTGCTTTCGACCTGGGAGCCTGCTAAATCTGAGGACTGTAGAATACCAAACCCATCTTAGCCTTTTAGGTGTAATGCAGAAGCTATGATGGAGTAATCTAGAAATAGTTGTCACTCGATACTATGCTCGGACGAGTTTTTCTTGAGAATATTACTAATTAACGAGTTAATCTGGAAGTTGGTAATATCCGAAGAAAGTATGTAGACTCTGGGAACCTCTAGAACCTTGTTTGGCAGGTGATAACTTTTAGACCAACACCTTATGGGAAGTACCTTCGACCTCATACTCGTGACGTTGAACCTATGAACCCTATATGTGTGATCTTGTGTGTGATTGTTGCATCATGCATCCATGCACTCATAAGTATCTTTTGAAGAAATTTTATTTCAAAGGACGTAAAAGTTAACCATTTGTGAATATCTCAGGTACTTTTTAACCATGGATTCTGGAAAAAGAAAGACCAGGAAGTACAGTTTTAAGGATCCCAAGATAGATGAGATGATCAGTCTAATTCCTGAGATTGAGTGTTCTGCAGATTTTTGGAAGAAGTATGGATCCATCATTCCTCTTATGAAGCTTAGGATAAAGGAGGGTATTCTCTCGACCTTGGCTCACTTCTATGATCCGATGCATCATTGCTTTACTTTTCCCGACTATTAGTTGATGCCTACACTGGAGGAGTATTCTTATTTGCTGGATTTACACGTTACCGATCGTGTTCCTTTCATCGGTTTGGAGGGTGAGCCAAAATCACATAAAATTGCTGCTTTGATTCATCTGGGGAAGTCTGAGGTGGAAGCCCATATGACTACTAATGGAGGGATTAGAGGATTACCGGCCCAGTTCTTATTGGAGAAATCTCGTTACTTTGCCAGGATGAAGAGTACAATCGCTTTTGAGGCCATCTTTGCTCTACTTGCCTACGAGTTGTTTTTATTTCCTAATGTGGATAAGTTTATTGACGTTAATTCTATAAGGAACTTCATGATTGGAAACCTATTTCCTACGTTGTTGGGTGATTCTTATTACTCTATTCATCTTCGGAATTCTTATCATAGAGGGATGATTATCTATTGCACGCCTTTGTTGTATCAGTGGTTTATCTCTCATATGCCTCAGTCTAATGCTTTCTGGAATGTCAGGAAGGAACCCTGTTGGGCTCCTAAGATCACGGAACTTAATCACTCGGATATTTATTGGTATCATCGAGCTTACCAGGATATAGAGATTGTTGACAGTTGTGGTAGTTTCCCCAATGTACCTCTTCTTGGTACAAAGGGAGGAATTAACTATAACCCTGTTCTTGCACGACGAAAGCTCGGTTATCCGATGAGGGATAAACCAAATAGTATTCATTTGAGTCGTTTCTTTCTGAAGGAGGGAGGATACCATAAGGAAGCTAAGGAGCAGATTGCGAAGGCCTGGCGTCACATTCATAAGAAGAGTAGGAAAGATTTGGGACCTAGGAGGGCTGTTTCTTTGGAGCCATATCTTCAGTGGGTTCAAGCGAGAGCTATTCAATTGAAGATGATGTATTCCCGGGAAACACCTATGCCTGATTTGTTTGTGAAAACCACTCCTCCCTTATTGGATGATCTAGAAGAGCTGCGACTTGCTTTGGTTAGGATGCAACAGGAAAAAGATGCTTGGAAGAATAAGTGCCAAACTTTAGAGATTTCCTATAGAGCAAACTTGAAGGAGAAAGACGACTTGATTGAGATCCTTGAGAGTCGAGCGATAGAGACTATGGAGAGGCAAGGGGATTTATTTTCTCCTAAGCCTTAGTCAGATCCTGATTACTCACTTCCTGATTCAGGTGATTGGAAGGAGGTTGCCACCAGGTATGCGGAAGAAAACCAGAGGTTGAAGGCTCAGATTGTTAGGTTTACAGGGAAGCGCCAGCGTATAGAGTGATCTCCGACAGCTTTACTTCTCAGGGTTTTAGACTTTATTTTCATCTTGTACTTGGGATTGTTGAGACTTGTAACCTATTTTGAAGTTATTATAATAAAAATTTTCAGTATTTCAAATGCGTTATTACTTTGATATTTGCAATGTGTCTATAAATCTTTAAATCCCTTGAAATATTAAATAACAAAATAAAATCATGTGCATTACATATCATGCATCATATTGCACATATTTCTTGCATTTGTTATGCATATCCAAGTGTCTTACCAAGCTTCTTTACTTCGTTCAGCAAGCTCACTCACCGCTACAACACTCGGGCTAATTTCAGAAGGAAGATGGACAACTTAGAACAAGAGAATCGCGAGCTGTGCGAGGAAGTTTATTCTTTGAAGGCCGGTGTTGTACCCCAAAATTTTCCCTCCCATATTTCTCAATACATTTCAAGTGAGGTCTTCAAATTGCTCAAGGAAGTCCAAGGGTTGACCAGACAAGCTCTCTCCTAAGGCAGTCTACCTCAAATTAGGGTTTCATGTTGCATCAAGATACTTGAGTCCAAGGGATCCCAAATTCTCACCATTGTCCTAATATGTTCTCAAGATCATCCTTGTCAAGTTTCAAGCCTTGCAGAGGAAGTTTGCTCAGTCAATTGCTCAAAAGGCCTGAAAATCGACTATGCTAGGGCAAA
The DNA here is from genome assembly GCA_948472305.1 of Vicia faba. Taxonomy (NCBI): domain Eukaryota; kingdom Viridiplantae; phylum Streptophyta; class Magnoliopsida; order Fabales; family Fabaceae; genus Vicia; species Vicia faba. The sequence continues at coordinate 389,428,498 of OX451737.1, forward strand.
AGTCAACTGTGGCCCACATACAGTCAAACTTCAAGATTTTTGGTCAACATCCTCATTTTGAAGTATTATTCATCATTTAATCAAGGGTTGATCATGATTCCTCAAGGATTGCTCACAATTCATCAAAACCCAAAAGTTGCAAAATTAGGGTTTTGTAGGAAAAGTCAACTCAACTTTGACCAAGCATAACTTTCTCATAATTTATTAGAAATGACCCATAAAAAGCTCATTTTTAATAGGATGCAATTCCATACAATTTATCTTCATCTCCCAAGTTCAAAATATGCACCCACAAGAAGTTATGAATTTGGACATTATAGGTCATTTTGAAAAGTCAACAAAAATACCTTTTTTGTCAAAGCTTCATACATGTACATGGAAGACTCAATTGAGATGATACCAAAAAGTTTGCTTAGAGGACATCTTGAGATTTCTAAAAAGTCCAAGAACACCTTCATAGAGTCAAAATTGAAGAAGTTATGCATTGGTGAAGTTGACCTTTTTTGCAAAATTGCCAAAAGTCAAATATACCTCAAATTGCAATTTTTGTCAAATGGGCCCAACTTTTTACACTTGTTTTGAGTTCGTAACATGGTCCACGAGCCCTAACTCTTCCCGCTTGCCTTTATTTTATTTTTTCCATTTATTTTGATTTTTTATTTCAATTAAATCAAATTAAATCAAAATAAATCATGGAAATATCAAAATCATTTAAGTCTTGATATTTGGTGCATATTTTAGGTCCCTTGTACAACTAGCAACAAAATCAAATCGTGCAAGGCATGTTTGTGCATAAAAAGATTGATTTTTAGCCTATTTTGGAAAGATCTTCATGAGAATCAAATCATGATCAAAGACCATAATTGACAAAGATTGAAGGCACATTTGTAAACCTAATTCTATCAGTGATATATATTGGACAAATGTAGACCAAAAGCACAAGGTTTTGAGGTGTGTAGGAGGAAGAATAAACTTGAAAAAAATCAAGAAAAGAGGTGAAATGTTTTCATATTTCCAGGCAGTTTCAAGACCCCCAAGCCATCTCATTCGCTTCCTGGGAGTACAAGGAAGCTATACCAATCAAAAGCAAGCGTCTTTGTGCCCCGAATCCGGTTCCATGACCCCCACGGTTTGTCACTATTTTCAAAATCGAATCTCTTTATTCTTGCATCTTTATCATATTTCAATAGCATATTTATAATCCCTAACGTGTTTGCAAGCTCATGGTGACAATTAATTGTATTTTTGTTGGCTATATTGAAATCCACCATGGCTAGGGTTTTTTTTGTCTCGTTTTAGGATCTTTTGGTACAGGTAAAATTGGTCCACAAGAAGGGCACCATGACACTCACAAGGTCAAGGCGATTTGATCCACAACATTAGATTTCATTTATTATGCCTGTATGTGATTTTGAAATGTGCAGGAGTTATAGTGACAGACCTATGTCTGTAGGTAAAAGTCTCTAACTTTTACCAATGGAGAGAGGAAGAAGAAGACCTGCGTGGCACCATCCCATTTGCCCATTTGAATTCTGGCGCGCGCTTTTTGTTTGTCCCCCACTAACTCATGTTATTCCATATTGTTGAATATTATTATTTCATATACAACAAATGCGCCCAGCTCAGTTGGTGTGAAGGTGAATGGAAAGGCCATAGGACCCGGGTTCGAATCCCAGGTCCCCCATATTCTTCAATATTATTTTGTCTTGTATAATCATGCACTTGTACAAGCCAAAAATCTACATGGACCATCATCTTTCAACCATCAGATTACTCATAATCTGGATCTAAAGGCCATCACACGAAGGACCATGATGCACCCTGGTCAATGCACAACATGGGATTTGAAAGTCAAACATGGGCCAATGGATTTTGGGCTCAGAATTTGCTATGGAGACCCCCTCAATTGCTAGCAAATAGGCCCAATACTCTTTTTTCTTTATTCTTTTATTTAATTTATTTAAATTATTTTACTAACCCAAAATTAATTCTTTTTTATAAAAAATGCATAAAATCAATTCTCACCCAAATTAGATTTAGGTTTTATTTTTTATCAAAAATTAATTTAATTAGTTTATTTAATTTTACGTAACTTTAATTTTCTTTGTAAATAAATTAAAATAAATTAGAAACTAGGGTTTTTGCTTAATCTAATTTTTATTTTCCTTTCTTAAAAATAACCAAAACATAAAAATAGGTCAAATGTAATTAATTTTCTTGATTTAAATTAATTAGTAATTAGGTTTGTACATATTTAAATAAAAAATCTTATTTTCTTAAAATAAAATAATCAAAACAACCAAAAAATAATTCTTCTTGTAATTAGGTTAGACGGGGTCAAAACCCTATTTTCCCCTTGTTCTCGATTCATCGCGCGTTCATTTATTTTTTCAAATATTGATGTAATTGCTCATGGGATGTAATACTTTAATTAGGACTTTTTCGTTTATTTATCATTTTACGGGTTTTTGGCTATGTAATTAATCCCCCACCTGAAGCCTTGTAATATCGTAGCTTTATTTTCCGTATTTTTAATTTCCACAAATATTAACTGTTAGATGTATGATAATAGGGTTGCATGGCAAGACTGTATGTAAATTTTAAAACGGTTATCAAACCCTAAATGTGCAAAGATAATAACTGAAATTGAATCACTCGCACATGCGCACTCCTAGGGTATACTCTCACTTCGGTTGCCTTCGGTAAACGATCATTAAGTATAGGGTATTAGTGGTCGCCCTCTTGTCCAAAAAAAATCAAAGTCCCGTTCGGAAATGTTGCCTCAGAAAAGTTGCCTCGGAAATGTTGCCTCGAATATGATCTTAAGACATTAGGGTTATTACTAAGACGTCCTAACATTGCTTTAGTGATTGTACGTCCCTTTCGAATTGACCCAGAAAACTCCAACGATGGTGCTACCTACTCACTAATAGCGGGATAGCACTGTCTAAAGGAAGTAAGAACATAAATATTCTTTTTTCGAGTAAGTAGATGCTAGTAGGTACTTGCTCAAAATGAACTTTTTTACACCATACACTTTCAAACAAACTTTTCAAACTAAAGTTTTCAAAACGACTTCGTAACACTCTTGAAGACCGAAGCAAGGGTTAAATCAAAGTAAAACAAAATTTTTTCAAATACACAAACACGGAAGCAAATTTTTTAAAAGGATGAGCAAGTACCTAAGAGCCCGTAGAAAACTACGGATATAAAGGGTGCTAATACCTTCCCTTTCTATAGTCTACCCCCCGTACTTAAAATCTCGAAAAAGGAATTTTTCTGTGCTTTTTTCCTTTCCAGTTGGATAAAATTAAAGTCGGTGGAAACTCTTGCTTACCGCGACATTTTGCGAATAAAAAACGCAAAACGCAAACAAGCATTTTCAAAACAGTCGGTTCTGCCACTGTATCATAGTCGGCATGGCCAATCTTACTGCTTTGATGGAATCTCTGGTGGTTGCTCAGAATCAGCCACCGAGTGTTCAACCTCAACCAACAAGGGCTACTGCTGAAGCTCCAACGGTTTCTGTGTATACTACCCCAACTGTTGTTCAGAATCGTATGCCTCAAGGTTATCCATGGGGAATGCCAGAGAATTTTGCACCTGAAGGTTTCAATCTTGGTCCTCAAGATACTCCAGTTGTTCAAACTATTGTTACTATTGTACCTCCTGTGGTGCATGTTGCTCCTGCTGCACCTCCTTCGGTGAATATGGTTCCAATTGTTAATGATGATATGTGTCGTCCTTTTCTTCCACCAAGTGAAGACTTAGGTCTCTATGACAGAATGGATGATTTTCAAGAGCAGTTTAACAAAATGCAGAGGGAGATGAAGGCCCTCAGGGGAAAAGAGTTATTCAGGCAGAATGTGAATGAGTTATGCTTGGTCCCGAATGTTAAGATACCTGCAAAGTTTAAGGTTCCAGAGTTTGAGAAGTACAAGGGAAGAACTTGCCCTTGTGCTCTTCTGGTAATGTATGTAAGGAGAATGTCTACCCATACTGATGATCAACGTCTGTTGATTCACTTTTTCCAGGAAAGTGTGACCGGTTCTGCACTGAAGTGGTATATGAGCTTGGACATCGTCAATATCCATACTTTCAATGACTTGGGAGAAGCATTTATCAGACAATACAAATACAACATAGACATGGCGCCTGACCGTGATCAACTCAGGGCCATGGTCCAGAAAGACAGGGAATTATTCAAAGAATATGCACAAAGATGGCATGAGTTAGCCGACCAAGTGATTCCTCCCATGGAAGAGAAGAAGATGACTAATATTTTCTTGAAGACTCTGGGTTCTTTCTACTATGAAAGGATGGTAGCAAGTGCGCCAAGTGACTTTACTGAAATGGTAGGAATGGGTATCCGTTTAGAAGAGGCTGTAAGAGAGGGACGTTTAACGAAGAGTGAAGGGTCTGGAGGTGCGAAGAAGCCATATTTTGGGTTTACCAAGAAGAAGGAAGGGGATACAAATGCTGTTATGTAAGAGAGAAGGGCCAATCCTCCTAGAAGAAATTATCAGCGTCATTAGCAAGTCACCTTAGTTACGCCAGTTGTTGGCGTAGCTCCAACCACCGTTGCTTATCAGAGACCCTCCCAACAGGAGAATCAAGGGTATAATAAGAGAAGGGAGAGTTATGACCATATTCCTATGAGTTATATGGAGTTACTACCGGCATTGATTCAGAAGAAGTTGGTTCAGACCCGACCACCTCCCGTTGTACCATCACCATTGCCTTGGTATTACAAAGCAGACCAAACATGTGCTTTTCATCAGGGAGCATCAGGGCATAATGTTGAGAATTTCTATCCTTTGAAGACTGAGGTGCAGAAATTGGTGAAGTCTGGTATTCTATATTTCAAGGATGTGGGCCCTAATGTGAAAGACAATCCTCTACCCAAGCATGGAGGGGCAAACACTATGAATATGGTAGCCGGTTGTCTAGGAGACTTCCGGATTTTTGATATTCATCTGGTTAGAGGAGATTTGGTTAAAATACATGCATACCTCTATGAATTTAGTTACTATACGCATGACAATTCCGATTGTGCTATTTGAAGTACATACATACAGGGTTACGACAAGATAAAGACTGATTTACAAGAGATGATGGATGAGGGCCTCATCCACATAATCAGGCCTAGGGCAGAGTATGAAGAGGAGGTGAATATGGTTTCTGGATGTCCTGGAGAGTTCATAATTTTTGATGTGGAGTATATGAACGAAGACCTTGTGAAATTGCATGCTACTTTCTACTACATGGCTGGTCAGGTAGAACATCAGTATGGATCTTGCAAAATTTGCTGTCGAGACTCCCGAGGATGTTCAATCGTGAAGAAAGGTGTTCAGTTGTTGTTGGACAATGGAACTATCAAGGTTACAGGTCAAAGGGATGATTACCATGAAGTTGATATGATTGAGGTTTGTTTGGCTGAAGAAGAGTCAGATGATGAGTATGCCTCTACAGATGGGTATTTCTCCTCAGATGAGGATTTGTTTTCCATAGATGACTCAATAATGACAGATTGTGTTGAAGAGGGAGTGAACATTATTATGCCTTGTTTTGGTGCACCCGCCCATTTTGAAGTCGAGTATCATAGCAAGCCGGCTATTACTCCATTGGTGATTAGTTTGTCGGGTTCTGTCCCCTACAAGTCAGATAAGGTTGTACCCTACAAATATAATGCTACAATCTTAGAGGATGGTGTAGAAGTTCCCATCCAGCCAATGCTTGATGTTGGAAATATTGTTGAGACTAGCAGAGTGACCCGCAACGGTTGTATATTTGCACCAGTTGTTTGATGAGATGTTAGCGCTGGAAAGAAAATTGCTGAGAATGTTGAACCCAAGAAGATTACGGGTGAAACTAGTGGATCTACGTTAGAAAAAGAAATGGATGATATTTTGAAGATAATCAAGATGGGAGACTAAAGAATTATAGATCAGCTACTGCAGACTCCTTCGAAAATATCTATCTTGGATTTATTGATGAACTCCTCTGCTCATAGGGAATATCTGATGAGGGTACTGGACCAAGATTTTGTGGAAAGTGACATGCCTGTAGACCAATTCAGTAGTGTAGTAGGGAATATTATGTCATGTAATAACCTGAGTTTCTGCGATGACGAATTTCCAGATGAAGGAAGAAATCACAACCTGGCCCTCCATATCTCTATGAATTGCAAGAATGGTTCATTATCCAATGTGCTGATTGATGATGGATCCTATTTGAACTTTATACTGAGGAGCACGCTTATGAAATTGAAATATCAGGGAACGCCCATGCGCTCAAGTGGCATTATTGTGAAAGTGTTTGATGGATCAAGGAAACCTGTTATTGGTGAAGTGGACTTGCCTATTCATATAGGCCCACATTTGTTTCAGATTACTTTCTAGGTCATGGATATTGTACCCGCTTATAGCTGTTTGCTAGGAAGGTCGTGGATACATGAGGCAGGGGATGTCACTTCAACTTTACACTAGAAACTGAAGTTTGTACGTGAAGGAAAAGTGGTAATCATAAACGGAGAACAGACATTATTGATATCTCATTTTTCCTCTTTCAGCATTGTGGAGGCGGATGAAGCTGCTGTTGGAACCCAGTTCCAAGCTTTATCAATTGATAATATAAGAAGAAATGAGAATTATATGGTTTCACTTAAGGATGCATAACAAGTTGTGCGTAATGGTCGTAGTGAGGCATGGGGACAGATTGTGGATCCACCTGTAAACAAGAACAAAGCTGGCTTGGGGTTCTCTTTGAAGAATGAAAAAGGTAAGAGGACGAAGCCGAAGTCTGTGGCAGGCAAGTATCAAGACATCTTCCGTAGCGGGGGTTATCTTCATCCAACTGTCTCCGGGATTAATGCCATTGTGGAAGATGAAGCATAGCAAGAAATGCCAAATTACGTGACGCACAAAATTAGGGTTCAGAGCTAGATCACCATTGATGTTCCCTCTTGCATACATGTTTCAAAGTAATTTGTTTTGTTAATCTTTTTGAAAAGCTTTCATTCTTCCCAAGGTGGAAGTATTAATATTGTATGGGCTTATCTGTTTGCTGTGACTTTTAAAATCAATAATAAAAGTTGTATTTGTTTCCCAAATTGTGTCTTTATTTTCTACTTTTTCATGGAAAATGGTAATCAGAAAAAAACCTTTCAAAATAATTAATAACTGAAATTTAATTTGCATGATCACTTGTTATATGTGTCAGTTTCTAAAAGCAATCATAAATCATATGTGCAAATTAATTAAAAAACCCGTTGAATACAATGACCCTGCACCCTCTCCCAACTTGGAATGTCTTGTGTATGGGGCCGAAGAAGAAGACTATGATGAGATTCAATAAGAGGTCTCACGGTTGCTTGAGCGCGAGGAAAATGCCATTCAGCCATATAAAGATCCATTGGAAGTAATCAATTTGGGTTCAGAAGAAGATCCAAGAGAAGTCAAGATCAGAGCGTTGCTGCATCCTGATGTGAAGAGCAGGTTGATTGAGTTGTTGAAAGAGTATGTCGATATTTTGTCTTGGTCTTATCAAGATATGCCTGGTCTAGATACAAATATTGTAGAGCACCATTTGCCGTTGAAGCCAGAGTGTCCACCAATCAAGCAGAAGTTGAGAAGAACTCACCCTGATATGGTAGTAAAGATCAAAGAGGAAGTTCTAAAGCAGATTATTGCCAATTTTCTTGTGACGTCAGTGTACCCTCAATGGATTTCCAATATTGTCCCAGTACCAAAAAAAGATGGAAAAGTCCGCATGTGCGTAGATTACAGAGATCTAAATAAAGCTAGTCCAAAAGATGATTTTCCATTGCCACACATTGACATGTTAGTGGATAGCACAATAAAATTCAAAGTATTCTCGTTCATGGACGGATTTTCCGGGTATAATCAAATAAGAATGGCTCCAGAGGACATGGAAAAAACAACGTTTATCACACCCTGGGGAACGTTCTGTTACAGAGTGATGCCCTTCGGGTTGAAGAACTCTAGTGCAACGTACCAGAGGGTTATGACAGCCCTATTCCATGATCTGATGCACAAGGAAATCGAGGTATATGTTGATGATATGATTTATAAATCCCAGACTGAAGAAGGGCATGTAAAATATTTTTTGAAGTTGTTTCAGTGTTTGTGGAAGTATCGTCTCTGCTTGAATCCAAATAAATGTACCTTCGGTGTTCGATTAGTGAAATTGTTGGGTTTCATTATTATCCAGAAAGAAATTGAAGTTGACCCTGATAAAGTCAAAGCAATTCAAGAGATTACAGCGCCAAGAACTGAAAAGCAAGTCAGAGGGTTCCTCGATCGTTTGAATTATATTTCCATATTCATTTCCCACATGACTGCAACATGTGAAACGATCTTTAAGTTGTTAAAGAGAGATCAAGGTTGTGTGTGGATGGATGACTGCCAAAGGGAATTTGAAAGTATTAAAGAATATCTTCTTTAACCTCCTATCTTGCTTCCTCCCGTCGAAGGATGACCATTAATTATGTATCTGACAGTGTTAGATAATTCCATGGGTTGTATTCTTAGACAACAAGATGAAACATGGAAGAAAGAGTATTCCATTTATTATCTCAGTAAAAAGTTTACTGATTGTGAGTCGCGGTATTCCATGTTGGAAAAGACATGTTGTGCTCTGGTCTGGGCGGCAAAACGTTTGCGGCAGTATATGTTGAATCACACCACTTGGTTGATCTCCAAAATGGATCCAATCAAGTACATTTTTGAAAATCCCATTCTTACTGGGAGAATTGCCCGCTGGCTGACGCTGTTATCTGAATATGACATCGAATACCGCACTCAAAAGGCTATTAAGAGTAGCGTGTTGGCAGATTATCTTTCTCACCAACCAGTTGATGATCATCAGTCTGTGAAGTATGACCTTACCGATGAGGATGTGATGTTCCTGAAAGTGAAAGATTGTGATGAACCATTACCTGAGGAAGGTCCTGATCCTGAATCTCGTTGGAGTATGATATTTGATGGAGCTGTGAATGCTTATGGTAAAGGAATTGGTGTTGTGATTGTCACTCCACATGGATCACACATTCCTTTTACTGCAAGGTTGATATTTGATTGTACCAATAACATGGCAGAATATGAGGCTTGCATCATGGGTCTCGAGGAAGCTATTGACCTCAGAATTAAAATTCTAGATGTGTATGGTGATTCTGCTTTGGTAATAAACCAGATTAAAGGAGAATGGGATACTCGTCACCCTGGCTTGGTCCCTTACAAAGATTATACTAGAAGGTTGTTACCCTTCTTTAATAAAGTGGAATTCCATCACATTCCTAGATATAAAATCAAATGGCAGATGCTCTGGAAACTCTGGCTTCTATGTATCAGATGAATACCTGGAATGATATACCTCGAATTATGGTTCGAAGGCTGGATATGCCCGCTCATGTGTTTACAACAGAAGAGGTAGCAGATGAGAAACCTTGGTATTATGATATCAAGAATTTTCTCCAAACTCAGGAATACCCGATTAGTGCATTGAATAAAGATAGAAAGACATTGAGAAGATTGGCTGGAGGTTTCTTTCTCAGTGAAAATGTGTTGTACAAGAGAAATTATGACATGGTCCTGCTCAGATGCGTGGATAGACACGAAGCAGACATGTTGATGCATGAGGTTCATGAAGGCTCATTTGGCACTCATACCAATGGACATTTGATGGCTAAAAAGATGCTAAGGGCAGGTTACTATTGGCTGACAATGGAATCCGATTGTTACCAATTTGCAAAGAAGTGTCATAAAATGCCAGATTTATGCGGACAAGGTTCATGTGCCTCCGACACTTCTTAATGTGATCTCTTCCCCATGGCCTTTCTCTATGTGGGTTATTGACATGATTGGAATGATAGAACCCAAAGCTTCAAATGGAAACTGTTTTATCTTGGTGGAAATTGATTACTTCACTAAGTGGGTGGAGGCTGCTTCATATGCTAATGTTACTAAGCAGGTGGTTGTGCGCTTCATTAAGAATAATCTCATATGTCGGTATGGTGTGCCGAGCAGAATTATCACCTATAATGGCTCGAATCTGAACAACAAGATGATGACAGAATTGTGTGAAGAATTCAAGATTGTCCATCACAATTCATATCCGTACAGGTAAAAGATGAATGGGGCTGTTGAAGCTGCTAATAAGAATATCAAGAAAATTATCCAGAAAATGGTTGTTACTTATAAGGATTGGTATGAAATGCTCCCTTTTGCTTTGTATGGATATCGAACATATGTCCGCACTTCAACATGAGCAACCCTGTTCTCCCTTGTGTATGGAATGGAAGCAGTACTCCCGATTGAGGTTGAGATTCCCTATTTCCGTCTGATAATGGAAACCAAGTTGTCAGAGGTTGAATGAGTCCAAAACCGGTTCGACCAATTGAATTTGATTGAAGAGAAGAGAATGACGGCTTTGTGTCATGGACAGTTATATTAGAAGAGGATGAAGAAAGCTTTTGATAAGAAGGTCAAACCTCATGAATTCAGAGAAGGCGACCTCGTGCTCAGGAAGATCATGTCTTTTAACGCTGATTCTAGGGGCAAGTGGACTCCCAATTTTAAAGGCCCATATGTTGTCAAGAAAGCCTTCTCTGGAGGTGCATTAATTCTTGAAACTATGGATGGCGAGGAGTTCATAAGTCCCGTGAATGCTAATGCAGTCAATAAATACTTCGCCTAAAGAAATAAAAGAACAACTCGCTAAGTTGAAAACCCGAAAGGGCGGCTTAGGAAAAAAAGAGCATCTCGGTAGGCTGAAAACCCGAAAGGGAGGTCTAGACAAAAATTAGAGACATAAACAGAATAAGATTTCCCGCTAAGTTGAAAACCCACAAGGGCAGCTTAGGCAAAAGTTAGGGACTTTCTTGGCAAGTAACTACATCAGACAAGACTTGACCGTTGGAGCAAAAATCTTCTCGGATCCTCATCATACTTCAACAAAAGTTACTGCTCAGGATTTCAAAAGTTGTTAGAGGGGATAGTGGTCATTGTATCTCAATGTATCTTTTCCATTATATATTACCATTTTCCGAACTTTGTAATCATCCATGGAGTCTCGCTATTCGCAGACTACCATTCTATTAATGAAATTTAAGCTTTTACCTAATTCTTTGTATTTCTTATTTTATTTAGCTTGCAAATACTCCATTTATTATTGATAATAACTTTCAAAGTGAAAAGATTAGATAACAAAATCGATTTTCAAAAAGAATTTACAATTTGCTTTTACTTTAAAATTTGTGACGCAAGAGAAAAAATCAAATTGGTGATCCCAGGAATGGACGAACTCCAGTTGTTTTAAGAATTTTTGTTTCCCGGGGAAGTTTTTCTCAAGATGTTTTCGCTGTATTAGGTTTGTGACTCCAGTGTCCCCGATCAAGTTTTGGTTCGTTTCTCCTCTCTTCTGAGTTTGCATGATATGAAGATTCAATCCAAGATTTCTCCAGTGAAGGTTTCGTTTGTTTAATAGAAGTTTTTTATTCCCAGAGAAGTTGGTATAATAATTACTCTCGAAGAACACATGCCTCTGTTTTCTCCAGTGAAGAATGTATACTGATTTTTCCTTTGTGAATATGGCGTTGACCTCCCCAATAAAGTCGGCACGAATTCCCCAATGAATGTTTGGATGATTTGATGTCCGTCTGCTCTACTTGAAATTGATTTTTCAAATCCCTAGTAGAAGCGTTACCTTTGAAAATATTTGATTCCCCGTTGAAGTCTGGGTGATATTCCCTAGTAAAGCCTGGGAGAGGATGTTGTATCTTTGTATCTGTATTGTTTGGTCTCTATGTTTTGTTTACTTATGAATTACGTTTCTCCCCAGTAAAGTTAAGCCAGGCAGTAGGTTTTGTTTCCTCAGTTGACAACTACTTTTTTCTTATGGAATGTTCATCTTGGATGTGATTTAGCCGAGTGTTGATTGTTCCCGAGTTGGTTTTTCCTGTTTACTCCCAGTGTTATATATCTGTTTTGTCAGCATGTGCACGATAACACTCATACATTCATACATACATCATGCATAGCTAAAATTGGAAAATTATTGCTCATTCACATTCGTTAATATTTTGTTGACATATTACCCTGTTTTGCAGAGTTGTGTTGTCCTCTCTCCAATAGAGTGTCGGTCTTAAGCAGAAAGCGTGTGTTCTTTCAATTTCCCCACTGAGTTATCCCTCGTGGAAGATTTTTGCTTTAGCCTTCCTGTACAGCTCTTTGTCTGGATAGATTGGGTTTCCCCGTTGAGTTTATTTCTCAAAGAATGTATTTTGGTAGACTGTTTTACTCCAGTTTATTTCTGGATTGAATCTTTGTTTCCCAACAATATTATTACTTTGGATTTCCGTAAGCTTCGAGTTTTGGTTTGAGAATGTGCATTTATTTTGCACGAGAAGACTTTATCTCCTCAGCAGGAGTATATTGGCATTTCCCCAGGAAGTCATGATTCATGCCCCAAGAAGTCATGAATCATTCCCCAGGAAGTCATATTTCTTTCCCCAGGAGGTCATATTGCTTTCCCCAAAAGCCAATTTTACAATCCTTCCTATAACAGCAAGTAGCAGATCTCTTTATTTGAGCAACTTATACTTCCCTATAAAAGTCGACGTTACTTTTTTTGCTATCTTCTCTATGAGTGGATAGTTTGCAGTTCATTGTCAAATTACTCCCATGGATGGAAAGTCTTTCAATATCGCAGAAACAATTCATTGTGAAATCTTTGCAAGTGGTAGTCTCTTTATTTGAGACAACTTATATATTACCCTTTCCAAGCGGAGTGCCTTGTTTAAAGAAGAAGTTGAGACCCATTCTAGGTGAAACGCCAAAATTTTGAGGAAAATTATTTTCTTTTTTCTCTACCTTTAGTGAAAGTTGGTAGGTCACCATCAGTGAAAGTTGTTGCTTGTTATCTTTTTTCTACCCTCAGTGAACGTTGGTAGTTCATCGTCAGTGAACAGAGGTTCTATGATATATTTTCTCTCTACCTTCAGTGAAAGTTGGTAGGTCACCATCAATGAAAGTTGGTGATTGTTATCTTTTTTCTACCTTTAGTGAACGCTGGTAGTTCATCGTCAGTGAATAGCGGTGCTATGATATATTTCCTCTCTACCTTCAGTGAAAGTTGGTAGGTCACCATAAGTTAAAGTTGGTGCTTGTTATCTTTTTGCTACCCTCAACAAACGTTGGTAGTTCATTGTCATTGAACGGAGTTGCTATGATATATTTCCTCTCTACCTTCAGTGAAAGTTGGTAGGTCACCATCAGTCAAAGTTGGTGATTTTTATCTTTTTGCTACCTTCAGTGAACGTTAGTAGTTCATCATCAATGAATGATGGTGCTATGATATATTTCCTCTCTACCTTCAGCGAAAGTTGTTAGGTCACCATCAGTGAAAATTGGTGATTGTTATCTTTTTGATATCTTCAATGAATGTTGGTAGTTCATCTTCAGTGAACAATGATGCTATGATATTTCTTTTCCTTCTACCTTCAATGAAAGTTGGTAGTTCATCGTCAGTGAACGTTGATGATTCTTTCTCTCTACCTTCAGTAAACGTTGGTAGCTCACCGTCAGTAAAAATCAGTGTTGTTATTTCTTGCCTATTTCTACCTTCAGTGAACGTTGGTAGTTTCACCTTCAGTAGAAGTTGGTGTATCCCTTGACTTTTTACCATCCTCTTTAAGTCAGGTCTTTTGATCCACCGATGATTTATTTCCCTGGTCGGGTTTCTCTCTTGTTTCTTTAATTTTTTACATCCCCAGTGGTGTTTTGCGTTCCTTTGAAGTTGTCCATGTGCACTCATATTCATAAGCATTGCATGGCATCTTAGGGCAAAAAATAGGGTTTGTTTTATATTTAAGTATCTCCGATCGCGTCGATACGAATATTTTTAACCTTCGTATCTCCGGATAGAAGAAACTTAAATAAGGGCAGTCGTTGTACCACATTTTTTGCCCCTAAGATCCCTTCATCATACCATATTGATTCAATCACAACAAGATCACATTAGGGTTCTTGGCTCTCCTCCTTACCTTTAGCGTTGCTCTTTGAGGAATTACCAAGCACCTTGACTTGTTTTATTTTGTGATCATGAATATTTTGTCTTGATTTTTTCCTTTTAATTAATAAAGTGAAATTTTGGTTTGTCTTGCTTGTTACTAATGTAGGTAAAGGCAATGAGATTTAGCAAGTTGCTCCATGGGTTCATGAGTTTATTTCCATGCCCTAGGCAATAAAGCTTGAGAAGTCCAAACCTCACCATTGATGTTATTTTGGAAGGGATGGCATGGAAAGGTTTATTTTAGTTCACTACATTTCCAAGATATCAAGATTGATTCAAAAGTACAATGGATTGATTAGAGAAGTTGTCATGGTTTGACAAAGTCTTGTTCCCATTGATCACAAGTGCATATTTCTTTCAATTATCAAGATATGGAAGTTGTTTTTGTGGCTATGAGTTCTCATTTTCATCCTCAACAACTTCTATTTACAAAGCAATTGTGCTGGTACAAGAAGGTTGTTCAAAATTATCAAAGTTCCTCAAAGCATTTTCTTGATCTAGGAGATAGGGTTTTGAACTTCAAAGAAGTATATCTTGCTCATCTTTTGGTATTTTTGAGTGATTCCAAAGACATCCTTCTCTTTAAAGGGTTATTAATAAATCACTTCAAAAGTTTCAAGGTGTTTTCATATGGAAGAAACTTGATGATGAAGAAACATTACAAGTCCTCCAGATGAACCCCCATTTCCCCATGTGTGACTTCAAATGATCATAAATTGGTCAATTTTTATCACCTTGAGCCCACTCTTTTTCTATAATGATCTTGAGGATGTTAACTTTATGACTTCTTTAATGTGCAAAGTGAGAAAATGGATGGAAGATGCCCTAAGGATGCAAAACATTATAGGCCATTTCATGATTTTTGCCAACTTCAACAATTCATAACTCTCTTTTGGAGATTTTGAATGGTTCAAGTTTCAAAATGTCATTCAAGAGGTCTATTTCATGCCATATTTTTTGGTCAAGAGAAAATTCCAAGTGGAAGGTCATGTTTGGATGCAAAACATTATAGGTCACTTTTGAAGAAAAATTTGAAATATTTCTAAGTATGGAAAGTCGACCTTTTTTCCCCAACTTTGACTCAATGCAACTTTCAGCTCAAGCATCCATTTGATTCCATTCTTTTTCCATTGCAAATCTTGTAACCTCATCTTTCTACAACATCAAGAATCATGCCTTAAGACCCCTTGAGCTGAGATTGCCATTGGATTGAACTTGGTAACTTGGAACTGAAGTTTCTTCATAAGTCAGAATTTAAAATTCATGTTCTGGCCTCTAAATATCAAATTAGCACGCGTTTGTGATCTAAACATGTTTAACCAAGTTGCTAAAGTGGATTAGAGCCTTAAAACGCAAGGATTGGATGAGTTTTGATGGAAATCAGATCACACTTTGCTCGTGCATTAGGTTCACACGATTTCCCTCCAAACTTCATCATTTCACACGCTTGAACATTCCATTTGATTCCCTATAAATATAGGATCATCCCCCATTCATTTCCTCAAGCTTTGAAAGCCAAAAATACTCTGCCAAAACCTCAGACGAACTTCAAATTTTTGAAATCACTTTTTGAGATTCCATCCTTTCCTTCCAAAATTCTTTACACATTCATCTTCCTTAAGCATCATACAAACTCTCCAGCACTTAAACCAATCAAAACGATCCCTAATTCAAGCTACAGAAGTCCAGTTTCAGAGCTTCTTTCTTGAACTTCGAAAAGGTAGAATTCTCCACCATTTGGATCCAAATAAAGCAATAACTTGTTCTACTCCTTCTCCTGATTCTAGTGCTTCTTACAATTTTTAAATCCATTTAGAATTGAGAGAGAAATCTCAAATTGAAGATGCTCGTTGTTTTCTGGGTTTTTGATTCAATCTCTTTGTATACTTTATATAAATTTGGCGCGATGGTGGTGTTAGGTTCGTCTTGAAGAGACGAATCCAATGATACTGGTATGGGATCCTAATTTTACCCTTTGAAATATCTTACAAAATCTCCATTGCAGGGTGGTTGGAGGTTGAAGACGATGACATGTCTCATCTCAGCCAATGATAGCGTGTCAAACATTTTAATTTCATTGGTTGCCTTTTTTTTCCTGATTTCCTGAGCATCTTACTAAGGTCCATATCAAGCACAGCGCGTCTGGTCCATTGGATTAGCTTACTAACGCATTTTGAGTATGATATGATGGCCCATATCTTTTTGGTTTTATTTTATTTTATGGTTTTATATTTTAATTGATTTAATTTTCAAAAATTGATAACTCTTTTATTTTTTATCCAAAAATTACGAAAAAATTCACAAAAATACTTTGAATTATTTATGATCTTGAAAATATTTTTTCATATTTTTATTTTGATAATTGATATTTTTTATATTTTTTTCATTGTTTGCTTTGTTTTAATTACCTTAAAAATCCTTTCTGACATTTTTTTAATTCTAAAAAATTTCCTAAATATCATTTTGCATATTTCTGACTTTTTGATAATTTTATGGAATTTTATGTTGATGTTTATTATTTTTGATATATTTTCCATTTTTTTGAATAATTTTAATTAGTTTTAAAATAGTTTCTGACTTTTAAAAATTGCCAAAAATTTTATAAAAATATTTGAGTCTTTTTCTGATTTTTTTATGGTCTTACTTAATTTTTCTTGATTAATTTGAATATAGTTGATATTTTTCTTTCATATTTCCATTTTAAAACTTTTATAATACTTTTTTTAATGTATATATTAAATGCAATATTATTTTGTGATTATTTTCTGGCTGAACTTGGGTTGAATTTTGATCATGAACTTTATTAACATCATTGGGTCCATGGTGTTGAGTCTAACTCCATAAAAATGGATGAATGATTTTAATAACTAGTTTGATTTAAATTTAATTCAAATGTGGTTTGTGTATTCTTTCCCACCCCTCTTCATCCTGTCCCTTTCTTATTGCACTAAGTGTTATTAGAGCATGATTACTATATCATGTCTCAAAATAAATGGTGTATAGATTACTATTGACCGACCTCAAAATAGGTGCGACTTCTATATAAGTCCACTTACGATTGCTTAACATAGCACTAAATTTTGTCCCGATTCGAATAAATGATCATTCGTGGCCCAAACCTATGTTTGCAAGCCCAAGTATGTTAATTTGATCCCTTTGATCCAATAACCTTGAGATTCATTGTGTGGAGGCTTTGGTTCTACCAATCCACTAATGGATCTACAACACTTTTGGTCAACGCGGATCACTTAAACATCGTTGATCATTAAATGGTACTTTTGAGGATTACAAATGGATGATGTACTTGACAAAAAGCAAATGCAACTTGTTGTGTGGAGGCTTTGGTACTACCAGTCCTCTAATGAGTTCCAAATGCAAGTTTCAAGATGGCCATCCAGCTAACCACTAATTATTAAATTGTTTTTACTTTATGCCCTTTTATTTTTTATGCTTTATGTACCATTTAGTTTAAGTATTACATTACATTTCATGTCCTTTTTATTTTGCTCACTTGAGCCTTTTATTTTCTCTCCTAAGACACCTAATAATCAACATGAACCATAAAAACCTTTAAAATACTTGGACTATTTGGTTACTATCCTTGGCATTAGGGAGTATTGGACTTCTTGGACTTAGGAATAGAAACCTTGGCCTATATTGGATACCTTGTGACCTTAATTTATATTTTGTCTGGAGCTCTTGAGGTTTACCTCAAGACATTGGGTTGTTTGTTTGTTTTGTGTGCAGGTTATTGTGATTACATTCTTTGTTTGTAATATGGAATTCACCCGTATACAGCCGTTACTCTGCCCAATTTTTGTGAAGACTTAATACACTCGAAGTTTAGTTCTCTCAAGAGGTCTAGTATCTTTGCTTGCTTGGTTTCAATCCAAAGAATGGGAATTCTATCTTGACTCAAAATGTCAAGTATTGGCTTCTTATTGGTTAGATGGTTCTTATCCCTAGCTTTTACCTTATGCTTTAGGATAGTCCCTTCTTCTCCTCCCATCTTCTTTAATTTCAAAAATCTTCTCCCTTCTTTTGAAAAACTCTTCTTGTTCTTTTTAAAAATAAAAAAAAACTTGAACCACTTTCATAATAAACTTAGACTTAGGTCCATGCATTTTCAAAAAATATTTCACAAATAAACTTCAATCAACTTAATGATATCTTGACATTTTTGTGAAAAGACTAAAAGTCAATCAATCTCATTTCAAACCCTTTTTCCACTTTGGCTTTTTATTTTAAAACCTTTCTCAAAAGATTAGACTCTTGTCAATCCTTGTAGTGATGCAAACAACTATACTTCTACGATATGTAGTGAAGTGAGATATTTTCCACTTGGGTATTGAGTGATGCATTGTTGATTTTAAAATCCAATCCATATCCTCCACTTTGAGATGCTGCAAATTCTCCTTTCTCATGATCGTGGGTAGTAAGTATGTTTTCCACACGGACAATGACGACGATATCTTATCTCTTAAAATCAACCAACACACCTATGTTTTTTTTTAATCTTTGAAAGAGGAACTACGTGTACCCTGATCCCCTATTGCATGAAAAGGCGGTACATAGGCACTAAAGGTTCGCAACCGCGGTGGGTGCAAAAAACCATAAAAATATATTTCTTTTCTCACCTCCACCATCCATTTTTATATAACATTTGATAGCCAAAATATACAGATTTTACAAAGAGGTTCCTGTGGAGTACCGTAGATGTTTAGGATGCTAATACCTTCCCTTTGCATAACCAACCCCCTTACCTTGAATCTTTCCCCCTCTTTTTGGGTTAATCGCTCTTTTCCCATTCCTTTGGAAACAATAAAGTGCGGTGGCGATTTTTATTTTTGATCTGTATAAGTCTAGTCAATCCAATGGCTTAGTCTTAAACATTTCTACTGCTACACATAGGTTCAACGTCACAAGCATGAAGTAAAAGGTACTACCCACAAGGTATGGACTAATAGTTTATCACTTGCCGAACAAGGTTCTAAAAAGTTCTCAGAGTTTACATTCTTCCTTCGAATATTACCAACGTCCCGATTAGCTCGGTAATTAGTAATATTCTAAGAAAAAACTTGTCTGAGTGTAGCATCGCGTGACAACCTCTTCCAGATTTCTCCTTCATAGTCTCCTCACTACACCTAAAAGGCCAAGATGTGTTAAGGGTTCTACGGTTCTCAGCTTCAGCAGGCTCCCAGGTCGAAAGCCGCACGTCTTCCGATTGCTCGGTAAATACTACAGTCAAAGGGGCCTCCACTGAGTGGGGGATCTCATGTCTCATTTTTTGGGATTCCTACCTCAAAGTTAACATGAATATACCACCCGTACTATCTTAAGTTTTCCTAAGTCCGAGTAGAGGACTTATAAGAGATCACCAAGCACCCTGAAAACCATAAAAATCCATACATACATATATACAACAAATAATATACAACAAATAATAACACATACACAAATAAACAAAGATAGACTCAACCCACTTAGAGATCTTAATTCCCCAGTAAAGTCACCATTTTTCTATAGCGGTATAAATGTTGAGACTAAGCCATTCGACTGACTTAACTTGCACAAATCAAATAAAAATAAAATCGCCACCGTGCTTCATTGTTTCCAGACGAAATGGGAAAAGAGGGAATAAACCCAAAAAAAGAGGGGGAGAGAATCTATGTATGGGGGTTGGTTATGAAAAGGGAAGGTATTAGCACCCTAAACATTTATGATACTATGCGGGAACCTCTTTGAGAATCTATGTATTTTGGCTATAAAAGGTGTATACGAAATTAGATGGTGGAGATGAGAAAATAAGTATTTTTTTTTACAATTTTTGCACCCGACGCGGTAGAGAATCGTTAGTTCCTACATACCACCTTCCCTACAATAGGGGATCAGGTTACTCGAGATCACCTCAAAAATTTTAAAACACATGTGTGTTGGTTAATTTTAAGAGAAGAGACATCATCATCATATCTGAGTGGAAAACATACTTACTACCCACGGTTATGAGAAAGGAGAATTTTTATCATCTCAAAGTGGAGGATATAGCTGGGATTTAAAAATCAACAAAGCCTCACTAAACACCCAACTGGAAAATATCCCACTTCACTACATATCATATAAGTATAGTAGCTTGCATCACTACAAGAATCGACAAGAGTCTAATCTTTTGAGAAAACATTTTTAACGTAAAAAGCCAAAGTGGAAAAGTGATTTGAATGAGGTTAATGACTTTTAGTCTTGAGAAAGATGTCAAAGTATGATTAAGTTGATTAAAGTTTAATTAAGAAAATATTTTTGAAAATGCGTGGACCTAAGTCCAAGTTTATTACAAAAGAGGTTCAAGTTGAAAAACAAGAAGAGTTTTGAAAAGGAGGGAAAAGATTTTTGAAATTAAAGAAGATGGGAGGAGATGAAGGGACTATCCTAAAGCATAAGGTAAAAGCTAAGGAAAATAACGATCTAACCAACCAGAAGCTGACACTTTACATGAAGAAGTCAATGTAGAATTCCCATCCTTTGGTTTGAAACCAAGCAAGCAAAATTGCTAAACCTCTGAGGAATACCAAGCTTCAAATGAATTAAGTCTTCGCAAAAATATGGCAGAGCAACGGCTGTACACAGGAATTCTTAATCACAAATGTTGTACCCCAAAATTTTCCCTCCCATTTCCTCAACATTTTCTCACCACAAGGCCCATGGAGCTCAAGATCAAGTTAGGGTTTGCTCTACTCAAGACTCCTACTTGCACTGTTGACCCAAATTAGGGTTTGTGTTTGCACAAAGATGTTTTGACCTCAAATGCCTAAGATGACTTCCATGCTTCATATTGGACTCCCAAGTTTACCCATACCAAGTTTCAAGCCTTGATTCCAATCTTTGCCCAATCAATTGGACAGTTGACCTAGAAATCAGCTGTATTGGGGAAAAAGTCAATTGTGGTCAATTGACAGTCAAGCCTCATGATTTTTGACCCACATAAATATTATGAACTCATATGAACCATTTGGTCAAGTTTGGATCACAATTCCACAAGAAATTTGATCAGATCACCAAAAGGGCAAAATGGTCATTTTTAGGGTTTTGACTGCACAAAGGCAATTTTTGACTGTTTGACCTAGCCAATGGCAAACCAAGCTCACATATGGACTCAAGGACCCCATGGCATTGTCTTGACATGTTCAACAAGTTCAAAAGATCCCAAATGCACAAGATTGACAAATGAATTTTCCAGTCAATTGATCAATTTTTGACTGTATACTGAAAAGTCAAACTTTGACTTTTTGGTCAAAATCAAGTGTCAAGATTCATTTTTCATCAAGACATGTAAAATTATGAAACTTGTTCATCAAGAAATCAAAAATCACAAATTAGGGTTTGAAATGAAGAATTTTCATAACTTAGAATTTTTCTAAGTTATGAAAATCCCTAATTTTTTCCTAACTTTGTTCCATTTTTTCACCAATATACATTTGGATTCAATGAAAACTCAAAACATGAAAGTTGTAGTCCATTGCAAAATCTACAACTTTGATTCACAAAGTTTCATCAAAAGAAGCTTGTAGCTCAAGTTACAATTTTTGGAACAAGGATGCAAAACATTCTTAACTTAGAAATTTTTTTGACCTATTCTAGGCAGGATTTTTGCCTAACTTCATGGCCACTTTTCACATGCTTCCACTTGGAATTTCGATTTGCATTACAAATATGGATTGTATTACACATTCCAAGATTTCCAAAATGTCCAAGAACTTCTCAAACACCCTTGTGGTTAGGGAGAATCGAATTTGTCAATATGGGCAAAAGTCACTTTGTTCATGAGCCATTTCCATGTTCATAACTTGTGCATTTTCAAACTCAGCATGTGCAAGCTACATTACAGGCCTCTAATCTCATTTACACTCAAAAATTAAATGCTAAACCATTGTGCCAAGATGTTATTCTATGCATTTGGTCATTACATGAAGGATTAGTCCATAATTAGAAAAAGCACATTATCCATTTTTGAAAAGGTGAACTTTATGTCAAGATTGCAATCTATGAAGTACAAGGAAAATCCTTTTGGCACAAGTTCAGGAACATATCCCACTGATCAAGACTAAAAGGTGCAGCATACTTGAGGGGCCTAGAGAAGCTTGTAAACCAACTTGCCAAACTTTGCTTAAGATAGAAGAAACATTGCATAACTAAGGACATCTCACATTTCTGCCAAGAGAAGCTTAGACAAACTTGTTGAACACATAAAAAACATCATAACTGAGCTAAGGCACGAGCTAACCACCTTCCAAACCTCATCATTCATCAAAACACCATCCTATTGCAAAAATCAGAGTCCCTTTTGCAGTTGGACTTCTACAACTCAATGCATTCGTGCGCCTTGGCCAAAACCACTTCATACACACTCCATAGCATCCATACAAACTATCATAAGCCCTAGCTTCAGACTGTAACACCTCTAACCAACTTCACCATTTTCACTTTTTCTGTTTTGCAGGTTGACTCCTATAGCTCGATTCATTTAGTTTCAAAGCAAGCTAAAGGTTGGAGAAGCATCCCTGAACTTCAAGCAAGCTGTACAGGTCCTCACATTGCACTGAAAGTACCTCCATTGTCAGACACGATCCAAGCTGAACAGGTAAGTTCATGGACTTCTATCTCTCAATCTAGGAAGAGTTAGCTTTAGGTTTACGAATGAAAAATGCTCTACTCATGGCCCTGAAGCTACACATATAATCACTTTGCATTTATGTTGTGTGTACTGAGAGAATTTGGAACCTGAACATTAGAAAAACTTAGGTCAAGAATTAGGGATGGAGAAATTCTCTCTCATTTCTGAGAGTTAAGTCATGTTTTTTATATGTCTGGATTCGTCTCTTGATGCTCTACATTTTTTGTGTTATGAGTTTTGCTTGAAAGTCCAGGAATCAGGAGTTAGGAAACGCGTTTTGTTGTTGTTCAAACAAGTCTGGAGGTTGAAGACAACCCCTCTTGGGCTGGGCCTGAGTTTGATTTTCTTTTTGTACCACATTCTCACACATACACCCCCTTGGCCCATTGTATTTTATTTTCATTATTTTCGACTTTTGATTTTTGTTTCTGACTTATTTATTTTTGTCAAAGCATAAAAAATATTAAAAATATTTTTCTCACATTTTTTTTGCATTTTTTGACATTTATTTTGTTTCATTTAGTTTTATATGTAAATAAATATATAATATACTTTTATTTAAAGATACTAAAATAGTACCAATACATTTTTATTTTCTGATTTTTATTTTATTTTACCTTTTGAAAACATTTCCTATTAAATATACTTTTTTTTTTGTAAATATTAAATATTTTATTTTTTGTACATATTTAATATATTTAATAAATAATATAAATACTTATATATTTATTAGTATATTTAGGTTAAAAACATAAAAATAATACATTTTTTTTTTATTAATGTTTGACTTGAAAAATCATTTTATTACAATATACTTTCTTTTTATTTGTTTCTTATACATAATTAATAAATATTGCATATAATAAATAATTAATACATTTTATTTAGCAAAAATTAGGGTTTTACCCTAAACTTGAAAAATATAAAATTAACCTTTTTTTTATTTTTGTTTATTTGACACATAAAAAACACTTTTCACATACATATAAAAATCATTTTTTGCATCTTGTATATTTATTGTATTTTATTTAATTATTGTACAATTAAATACCTTGTAAAATTTCAATTTGGATGTAATAGTTAGATTTAAATTTCTTGCTAAATATCCCCATTTGAACATTTGTACCCCCCATCCCATAATTTGTGTTGTAATAATTTAGGACCTTTAAATTCCGCATTTAAAAGCTTTCTAAATATGCCATGATAGAATTAGGGTTTGTATGCAAAAATCAACCAAAACAAATAGCTTGACCTAATTCCAAGATAAAAGCATGAAAATGAACAAACACCAATCACACTTGTACCCCCTAGGGTCACTCCACTTGTTGCCTTCAATAATGGGCCATGTTGCATGTTAGGTGTCTTTGGCAAAACAAAACAATACCAAAATGATCATAGTCCCTCGATGACGCTTTCGAAAGTTGCCTAAAAATGATCAAGTCCCTTAAAGGAAAAATTGCCCAAAGATACTTGGCACCATTGCAATCATGGTCTAAACGATGACCCGCGCCTGTCCCGTTCACATCCTAACACAAGATTGTCCACCAAATACAATGGTGGAACAAAATTGTTAAAAGGGTTAGAAACATAGCAAAGATCTTTGAGTAAATTTAGGAGTAGACAACTCTTGGTTACTTGCCAACTTGCAAAACAAAAACACTTGCCTATTTTCAAAACACACATCACAACACACTTTCAAAACAACTTTCAAAAACATTGAAAACTTTTCTAAAGACATACACCTTTGTATACATCCCAACATGGATCATTACAAAGGTTGCCACCACATTGGCCTCTTTTCAAAAAAATTTCAAACCCACACACAAAGCACCATTTCAAACAATTGAAAATCAAGGCAAGTTGATCTAAGCAAGTAACTAAGAGCCCATGGATAACCATGGATAGAAAGGGTGCTAATACCTCCCCTTTCTATAATATACTCCCTGAACCCAAGAAAACATCTCAAAGGTTTTTGCTGTGCTTTTTAACCTTTCCTTAGGATAAAATAAAAAGTCGGTGGCGACTCTTGCTCAACCGAAACATTTGCGAAAACAAACGCAAAACCTCAAGTCAGTTCTCCCACCGTATCACAGAACTGGCGACTCTGCTGGGGATAATCTTAAAGTGGAGTAACCTTAGGGCTTAGATCACCCTCTTGCATGACTGATTGTTTGTTTTGATTGCTTTATATCTTGGCTCTCTTGTTTGGGTTTGAAATCCTACACCCGGATTTGGGGAAACATTCATAGATAGAAATACGTTGTGGAAACTATGCGGGGTATACCAACACGGTTGAAGCAATAGCTATATTAGTGCGACATATTTGTGAGTATCGGTAACCCTTGAGTTCAATCAAGGAGAGTACCGGGCCGCTGAGTGATGTCACTAAGCACTAATGACCTAGAACCTTACTTGACCATCTTGGCCTTTCATTAGGGGTAGTGAGATGACCGACTTTGGTGCAGTCCGAAGTTGGTAGATACTCGATACTACACTCATTGAGGGTTGTTTTCTTGAGATATTTTGGTCGCTAGTTAAGTGGCTAAACCAAAACAATGAACATGGAAAACAATCCAATGATATTGAGCTCCTTAGAACCCGGTTACTATTTATAGGACAGGTTTTTAAGCCAACTACACTCAAGAGGGTACTTACCTATGAAACCCCATGCAAGCCTGAAACTAGGGTTTTGTGTGATTTGCTTGTACATATGTTTGTGCATACATCATGAACATCATAAAGCATCATATGCATACACTAACCATTTCAAGGGTTTAGATCTTCATCTTTGTTCTTGTTTTGTAGGTCATGGAAATTCCTCGCGGGAAAACTATCCAAGTCAACCTTGTGAGAATCCCTCCTCAACTCAAGGAGCTCACATAAAGAATTCCAGAAAGCTCTCCTTTCAGTGAAAGACATGGTAGACTGCTCAGCCTAGTCAACACCAGCATTGAAGAGGACATGGTAAAGGTGTTGTTCCAGTTCTTTGACCCCCTTCACCACTGTTTCACTTTCCCCGACTACCAATTGGTGCCCACTTTGGATGAATTTTCTCAACTCCTGAGAATTCCTATTCTTAATCAACTACCCTACAACGGTATGGAAAAAGAACCAAAGCCTGAAGATGTTGCTCAAGCCCTACACTTGCAACCATCTGACATCAAGGGGCATTGGGAAACTAGAAGCGGTGTCAAAGGCTTCTTGGCAAAATTCTTGTTTGAGAAGGCACAAGAGTGTTGGAATTCTTTGGATCTACAAGCCTTTGAAGAAATTGTGGCACTCCTCATTTATGGGTTGGTCTTGTTCCCAAATCCTGACCAGCTTGTGGATGTTAACACCGTCAAAATCTTCTTATCCAGAAATCTAATACCAACATTGCTTGGGGACATTCTTCACTCATTTTACACACGAACAATGAGAAAGAGGGGTGTTATCATGTGCTGTACTCCTCTCCTTGCAAGATGGTTTATTTCGCACCTTCCACAATCTATTTTGAAGAATGACCAAGGCTTAAGGTGGTCACAACGATTGATGACCCTCACTCACTCTGATGTACATTGGTGTTCTCGGTCCAGAGAAAATATCATCATCGTCAATCATTGTGGAGAGTTCCCTAATGTTCCATTACTTGGCATTAGAGGAGGCATTACTTACAACCCTTGTCTAGCTTTGAGACAATTTGGATATGCACGGAGGGATTGCCCTCACGACATGTTGATTCCTGACCTAGTTTTTGACTTCGACAACGATGCGCAAGGACTTCGCCAAAGGTTCATCAGAGCTTGGAGGATGCCTAACAAGGTAGACAGCAAGACACTGGGGCACAAGAACTCCATCCCTCTTGAGCCTTATCTCAAGTGGGTACGAACCCGAGCCCAGAGTCTAATGATGCCTTACCCTCATGTTCTCCCTGTGATTAAAGAGCCCGTTACGGAAGGAGAGGTTCCCTACACCATCCTATATCCTGACATGCCTACATCGTGGGAGGAGATGCAGAAGAGTTAGATCCAACTCAAGGAGGAACGGAACACTTTTGAAGCCAGCTTCTACGCCAGTGAGAAGAAGGTTTTGGAGCTTACCCGCCGACTCCATGAGGAAGAGACCCTCAACACCTACATCGCACCAAAGAGGATGCGCAACGTCTTTTTACCTTGAGAAGTTTTTTGTAATATTTGGCCCATGAGGGCATTTATGTACTGACAAATTTCTTCTTATTAATATGACGTGCGTTATTTTTGTTTGCAACAATTTTGAACTTTCTAAATCCTTGAATGCATTGCATACATAAGCATATCATTCATCATACGCATAAGCAGGTCTCCACACCAGGTTTCCTTATCTTTCTGCTGTTTATTTCAGTAAGATGGATCTCGAACAGACGGTCAAGGACTTGCAGTCTCAGAACTCACAGTTTTAACATCTCCTGATGACCTTGGCTAAGGGTCAGGAGGATCTGAAAGCCCTGCTGGGGAACAAAGAGCAAGTGAAAAAGAAGAAGAAAAGAATCGGGGTGGCTACCCTAGGAAGAAGGTTTGAGGGTGAAGCCAGAAGAGTCCTTGAATTTCCCCTACATCTGAAGAGGGAACCAGTAAAGGGAATGCGGCTGCAGTACCTTCCGAATCCGAGGTTGAAGAAGAGGAGGCTGAAGAGGACGAAGACTACTCTGATCAACAATACCCGCCCGCCGATGATAAGTACAAAGGCTTGGAAGACAGGTTGGCAGCTATGGAGCTGCAGAGAGTTCCCAGCTTGGATTTCGAAGACTTGGGATTAGTTGCTGGAATTGTGATCCCCCCGAAGTTCAAAGTACCAGTTTTTGCAAGGTATGACGGGTTATCCTGCCCGAAGATGCATATCAGATCATATATAAGGAAGATCCAACCTTACACTGCAGACAAGAACCTTTGGATCCATTTCTTTCAGGATAGCCTTTCAGGGGCTCAACTCGAGTGGTTCTATCAGCTGGATGGAGCCAGTATCTGAAACTGGGAGGACTTGGCCACTGCGTTTTATAAACAGTATCAGTACAATTCTGACCTCACTCCCACGCGTACCTAACTTCAGGGTATGTCACTGGGGACGGGCGAAGGATTCAAGGAGTATGCGCAAAAGTGGAGAGACTTGGCTGGCAGGGTGCAGCCACCGCTGACTCACCGTGAACTTGTTGACATGTTCCTAGGGACCCTGTCTGGTCCGTTCTTCAATCATCTGATTGATAATTCTTCTGCTGGGTTTACAGATTTGATCTTGACTGGTGAGAGAATAGAAGCTGGTATCAAGTCGGGGAAGATACAGAAAGGTGCCGCTGCGAGTACTGAAAAGAAGCCTTTCAAAAAGGAAGCTAGTGCTGTTTATGGTCCCAGAAGACAAATTAAGCCGGAACGCCGCCAAGCTGTCAATGCATTGGTAATCTCAAAGCCTGCTGCTGCTCCTCAGCAGTATAATCAACAAAGGGGTGAGAGACCCAAAAGGCAGTACACTCGGCTCAGCATGACCCTGTCTCAGATTTTGCCGCAACTACTATCAACCAATCTAGTAACTGTCAAAGAAGCTCCGAAGGTAGTGAACACGGCTTCTCCAAAGTACAACCCCAACGCCCGTTGCGCTTATCACTATGATAGCCCGGGGCATACTACAGACGATTGTTGGGCTTTGAGGAATAAGGTTCAAGACCTTATTGATGCTAAAGAAATACAGTTTGAGGCACCCGAAAGGCCCAATGTTGTGACTGCTCCCATGCCCCATCATGGAGTGAATGCTGTGGAAGAAGACCGGTATGTAGCCTCCGTGGAAGAGATTGTTACTCTGTTATCGATTGTTAAAAAGAATCTGTTGCTAGCCTGTTTATTTCCGGGATGTGGTAAAGGTTGCCTGCTATGTGCTGTTTCACCTATTGGTTGTCTGTTGCTGAAATCAGGTATCCAAAGCCTGATGGATAGTAAAGAGATCTTGTTCGAGAAGATTGCTGTTCCTGCTGAAGAAGTTTCTATTGTCACTATTTTCAACAAACCTCCTAAGGATCTCTCAAAGAAGCCTGTCAAAATCATGTCCACTCAGAAGATTGCTCCTATCATCATTACTGTTCCGAGGCCCCTCCCCTATACATCCGACAAAGCTGTCCCGTGGCACTATGGGGCAGACGTTTATGTTCTTGGAGTAAAACAAGAGTTTGATACAAGTACCGGTGTCAGCAATATCACCGGGCCTGCCAAAATTACTCGCAGTGGTAGGCTGTTCTCGCCAGATATTGCGCCACCAGCTATTTAGAAACCTCTCATCATCACACCTGCAAGTGTGCCTGTTCCCCTTCCTAATCAAGTTCCTGTCTCTACCCCTGCTGCCGAGTCATCTGACGCTCGGGGCAAAGGGATTGCTACTGATTTGCCTGCCCTGACGGAGGCGCCAAAGACAACCACTGTTGAAGCCTCCCAGCAAGAGATGGAGGAGATCCTCAAGATTATCAAGAAAAGTGATTTCAACGTAGTTGAGCAGCTGGGGCACACCCCATCAAAGATTTCTATGTTATCACTGTTGTTGTGTTCAGAGGCCCACGCCAAGGCCCTGATATCCTTCCTGAAGACGGCCCATGTGCCACAAGAAACATCTGCTGATCAATTTACTGATTTTGTGGCCAACTTGATTGCTGATAATGGTTTGGGCTTTTCTGACGCCGATCTGACTGCAAAAGGAAAAAACCATAATGATGCCCTGCATGTCTCCATTGAATGCAGGGGCACTACTCTTGCCCATGTGTTGGTAGACACCGGTTCTTCATTGAATGTATTGTCCAAGAAGGCCCTAGACAGATTGGATGGTGAGGGTCTGGAGCTCAAGCCTAGTAACATTGTGGTCCGGGCCTTTGACGGTTCGAAAAGGATGGTACATGGTGAAGTTGACATTCCAATCAGGGTTGGTTCTCAAGTCTTTGATTCTACTTTCTATGTGATGGACATCCGTCCATCCTACTCTTGTTTGCTGGGTCGTCCATGGATCCACAAGGCTGGAGCTGTGACCTCCACACTACATCAGAAGCTTAAGTACCCAGTCAGAGGAAAGATTGTCACAGTTCAGGGGGAGGAAGAATATATGGTCAGCCACCTAAACTCGTTCCGGTACATAGAAATGGATGGGGAGTTCATTGAAACCCCCTTTCAACACTTTGAAGAAGTGCCTCAGACACTGGCGTCAACTGAAACTGTGATTGAAGACCCTCCTTTGAAGATGGCTTCCTTAAAGGATACCCGGGCTGTGATTGAGAAGGGTGAGTGTGCAAACTGGGGCCGACTTCCTGACTTTACTCCAAAGACCGACAAGTTTGGCTTGGGTTTCACTGCAGAAGCTCGGAGGGCTGTTCGTAAGGCAAGGATTGGAAGACCTCCTGTATTCATCACCAACCCGGGAGTGAATGCTATTGAAGACGACATGGAGGAATCCGAATTCGACAGCTGGATCTACCCAACAACCGACAGTGGACCAAGCAACTGGACTGCCAAAGACTTCAGACCTATTACTTTTGTCACTCAGTAATGAACTCTTTTGTTTTCAATTTGTAACAAACAATATGTTGAAACTTTTTGGCTCGGTGTCCTACCCGGGGCACCGTGGCTCCATTTGTGAGGGCTTTTGTATGACATTTTCATATATCATTAATCAAAACATTGGACGTTTGTTGCATTTCAAAATCTTGCGCTCCTTTTCTTTCTTTATTATATATTGCAAAACAGCTATATTTACACACACTCACCCATACAGGTTCCAATCCACTCTGGATCTCACTGGTAACGACTCTGCTACCGCCAGTTATGACTTCGAAAATCCGATCAACTTAGCCGAAGACGAAGGTGAAGATGATTGCGAAGTGCCTGGTGAACTTGCAAGACTGTTACTCCAGGAAGAGAGGGCCATTCAGCCACATGAAGAGCCAGTGGAAACAGTAAATCTGGGTACTGAGACAAACATAAAGGAAGTCAAGATTGGTGCCAATCTAGAGTTCAGTGTGAAGCAACGGTTGATTCAGATGCTGCATGACTATGTGGAAATCTTTGCCTGGTCTTACGAAGACATGCCTGGGTTGGATACCGACATTGTGGTTCATCACCTGCCCACCAAGGAAGACTGCCCTCCGGTTAAACAGAAGGTCCGCCGTATGCGTCCAGAGATGTCCGAGAAAATCAAAGCTGAGGTTATGAAACAATTTGATGCCGGGTTTCTAGCAGTGACTTCTTACCCTCAGTGGATTGCCAACGTGGTTCCAGTGCCGAAAAAGGATGGTAAGGTTCGGATGTGTGTTGATTACATGGATTTGAACAGGGCCAGCCCCAAGGATGATTTCCCTCTGCCTCATATCGACGTTCTGATTGACAACACTGCTCAGCATAAAGTTTTCTCCTTCATGGACGGCTTCTCCGGTTATAACCAGATCAAGATGGCTCCTGAAGACATGGAGAAGACCACTTTTGTTACTCAGTGGGGCACCTTTTGCTACAAGGTCATGCCTTTTGGGTTGAAAAATGCTGGGGCAACCTACCAACGTGCCATGGTTGCTTTATTTCATGACATGATCCATCATGAGATAGAAGTATACGTCGACGATATGATTGCAAGGTCCCAAACTGAGGAGGAACACCTTGACCATCTACGGAAGCTGTTTGACCGTCTAAAGTTGTACAAGCTGAGGTTGAACCCAAACAAGTGCACCTTTGGGGTGAGATCTGGAAAATTGTTAGGCTTCATCGTAAGCGACAAAGGCATTCAAGTGGACCCTGCCAAAGTGAAAGCCATACAAGAGATGCCAACTACCAAGACAGAGAAAGAAGTCAGAGGCTTTCTAGGACGTCTGAATTACATTGCCCGATTCATCTCGCATCTAACTGCTACCTGTGAACCAATCTTCAAGATGCTGAAGAAAGATCAAGTAGTACGTTGGAACGATGAATGTCAGACCGCTTTCGAAAAGATCAAAGAGTATCTCTAAGAACCACCCATTCTTATGCCGCCGGTTGAAGGGATACCTCTAATCTTATACTTGACTGTACTTGACAACTCAATGGGGTGTGTGCTGGGGCAGCATGACGATTCTGGCCGAAAAGAACACGCCATTTATTACCTTAGCAAAAAGTTTACCGACTCTGAGACCCAGTACTCACTGCTCGAGAAAACTTGCTGCGCTTTGGTATGGGCTGCTCGCCGGCTAAGACAGTATATGTTGACTCACACTACTCTGTTAATTTCAAAAATGGATCCAATAAAGTACATCTTCCAAAAGCCCGCCTTGTCCGGAAGAATAGCAAGATGGCAAATGATCTTGACTGAATATGACATCCAGTACACGACTCAAAAAGCAATCAAAGGAAGTGTGTTGGCAGACCATTTGGCACATCAGGCAGTGGACGATTACCAGTCGATGAACTTTGAATTTCCAGACGAGGACATCATGGTAGTGACTGATAGTGAAGTACCTGGACCGGATGAAGGATCTGAGGAAGGATCCCGATGGTCTATGCACTTTGACGGAGCCTCAAACGCTTTGGGTAATGGTATCGGCACTGTGATCATATCCCCCAAAGGCACTCATACTCCACTCACCGCTCGGCTATGTTTCAACTGCACCAACAACATGGCGGAGTATGAAGCATGCATCATGGGTCTTCAAGCTACAATTGACTTAAGGATCAAGTTTCTGAGTGTCTTCGGAGATTCTGCTCTCGTGATCAATCAGGTCAAAGGCGAGTGGGATACGAAACACCCAAATCTTATTCCTTACAAGGAGTATGTGCTGACATTGCTTCCCCACTTCGAAGAGATAACTTTTGAACACTTCCCAAGAGAGGAGAATCAGTTAGCGGGCGCACTAGCTACGATATCTTCAATGTTCGAAGTCAAATGGGACAACGAAGCGCCCCGGATCATTATCTGGAAATTGGATGAACCTGCACATTGCTGCGATCTTGAGACCGAAGAGGTAACGGAAAAACCTTGGTATCATGAGGTGAAGAGGTACCTTGAAGCTCAAGAATATCCCGAAGGCGCATCGGTCAATGACAAGAAGTTCCTAAGAAGGTTTGCAGCAAAGTTCTTCCTCAGCAATGGCATTCTCTACAAGCGGAACCATGATTCAACCTTACTGCGTTGTGTGGATAAGACTGAAGCAGAAAAGATCATGGCAGAGCTACATGAAGGTACCTTCGGAAAAAATTCCAGTGGACATACCATGGCAAAGAAAATCCTTCGGGCAAGGTATTTCTGGTCCACAATGGAAGCCGACTGTTATCAGCATTCTCGGACATGTCACAAGTGCCAGATCTATGCTGATAAGGTGCACATTCCTCCAGTTCCTCTAAACATCTTGACAGCACCTTGGCCTTTTGCAATGTGGGGAATTGATATGATCGGCGAGATCCGACCTACGGAATCCAACGGGCATCGCTTCATCTTGGTAGCGATTGATTACTTCACAAAGTGGGTCGAAGCAGCTTCCTACGCTACCGTAACCAAGAGCGTCGTGGCACGGTTCATTCGGCACAACCTGATCTGTCGATACGGTGTACCAGAGAGGATCATTACGGACAATGGTACCAATCTTAACAACAAAATGATCACTGAGCTCTGCGAGCAATTCAAGATACAGCACCATAACTCTTCTCCTTACCGGCCGAAGATGAATGGGGCTGTCGAAGCAACAAATAAGAACATAAAGAAGATTGTGCAGAAGATGACAGTGACCTACAAAGATTGGCACGAAATGTTACCGTTTGCTCTTCATGGGTACCGTACCTCGGCATGGACGTCAATAGGGGCAACTCCCTTTTCCTTGGTCTATGGCATGGAGGCAGTCTTGCCTATTGAAATCCAGATACCCTCTCTCCGGATAATGAAGGATGCAGGTTTGAGCGAAGATGACTGGATCCAGACTCGACTTGATCAATTAAACCTAATCGACGAAAAGAGACTCACTGCTATTTGTCATGGTCAAACATACCAAAAACGGATGATCATGGCATTTAACAAGAAAGTCAGACGACAAGAGTATCAAGTCGGAGACCTGGTAATCAAGCGCATCATTCTTCCTCAAAGTGATCCCAGGGGCAAATGGACCCCTACGTACGAAGGGCCATTTGTGGTTAAACATATATTCTAAGGAGGAGCTATGATTCTAACCACCATGGATGGTGACGACCTTCCTCACCCCGCCAATGCAGACATAGTAAAAAGATACTACACATGATAAAAGACCCGCTAGGTTGACACACCTAGGAAAAAATAAGGGCTTCCCGGCGAACCAAAAGGGTTCGGGAAAAAATAAGGGATGAAATAAAAAGAATCTGTACACCCGGCAAGTCGAAAACCTGAAAAGGCGGCTTGGGCAAAAATGGGTATCCCGGTGGACTGAAAACCCGAAAGGGCGGTCCAGGCAAAAATTAGGGATAAAGCGTAATACTATGTTTCGTTGGATCACCTCGCATCCAGAATCCAGCATCAACTATCAGACTTCGACATCAATCAATCAGCTTCATCTTCAACTAAGCAACAAAGTGATGAGATGTTTGAAGACATAAAGGCGATAGCAGAGTTGGAACCCAGTGGGATTATTTTCACATAGCTGTTTTGTTCCCTTTTTCGCAAAATTGTATAAACTCTGTTTTGCTTGGCGGCGTTCTCTTACTAGGACGTCAGCCTCTTGTACAAAACGCCTATTTACAGGCAAATTTCAAAATCAATACAAGTTCAATTTTTTAGACAAATTATCCAATTGTTTTTCCTTTATCTGTTTTGTTTTGCAAAGAACGTCCAATGTTCATTTTTGATATATGCATTTGACATTAATTGCTAATCATGAATAGTTGCGTGCGAAACAAAGGGCTAATTACAGGTGACATCAGAAACATGGGCAATTTAGAGTTGTCTAAGCGACCTAGTCGCTCTGTCCACCAAGGTACCAAGGTAGGTTCGGCTGAAGAACGTAACCAAGTTACCTCAACTCCCCACAGAGTAAGACAAGATTCAGCGATACTCTCTCCAGGAAGAGTTGGTCTCCCAGCAGCCCTGAAAAGGCACATTGTTCCCCTAGCAAGTCAGCAATACTCTCCCCAAGCAGAGTTAGTCTACTGTCAGCCTTAAGGAAGTTGAGCATCCCCAGAAGATATCAACATTCCCCAACAGAGTATAGATATTCCTCAGCAAGCATCCCCGGCAGTCTTAATATAAGATTGTTCCCCGACAGAATACAGACACCCCAGTGGAACCATTCCCCAGTACAATCTAAAGTTTCCCCAGGAGAGTGGAATCCATATCCCCAGCAGGTCTGAAAGCTTATCCCCAGTAGATTCTGGAAGCTTTTCCCCTGCAGAGTGCGAACGCATCTCCCCGACTTCATTCAAAGGTTTATTTCCCATCAGGTCTTATAACTGGGTTATCCTCAGCTAATTACCACGGAAAGATCGTCCTCAGCGAAGTTCTTCCTATCCCCAGCGGAGTTCATCAAATTCCCCAACATAACTTATCAGTGGAATCCCCAGCGGAGCTCCCATCAAAACCTCAGCGAAGTATCTCTTCCCACAGAGTAATACCCCGCAGAGTAGTCACTTCACCTATTTTATTTCCCTCAGAGTAATCTCTCCAACAAGTTCATTCCCCAACGAAGTCATCTTCTCCTACCGGTTCATTTTTGCAACCATCATCCCCAGCGGAAGCGAAGAACTCTACTCTTCAAATCAACCCAGGATTTGATTCCCCGGCCAGTCGTCAAGGATTTATTTTCCTAGACGAAAATACATTCATAGACATTTCACATTTCATACTTCCTGCTTACATACATGATAAAGTGCATACAACACTATCTCATTTTGAGCATCATGACATCATGCATCTCATACATCATGACCTTGCATAAAACTAACGTTTTGCCTTTTCAGGATAAAGGACAATCCAAAGTTGATTACTATCAACTATCGCAATTCCAGATTCGATACCTGTATCTAGCCAGGGCATATCTGTGAGTAAGTGATTGTAGATTCGAGTCCTGTATCTAGCCAGGGCATATCTGCATGAAGAGTTTGAAGATCAACCCCTGTAACAGGCTAGGAAATTATCTTTCATTCTCAGGTCAGAAGTTTACACCTGTACCCAGCCAGGAAAGCTATGTCTACCAACCTTTTGCAGTTCCAGATTCGATTCCTGTATCTAGCCAGGGCACATCTGTGAGCAACTAATTCCAGATTCGATTCCTGTATCTAGCCAGGGCATATATGTAGACGACAATTCCAGATTCGATTCCTGTATCTAGCCAGGGCACATCTGTGAGCAACTAATTCCAGATTCGATTCCTGTATCCAGCCAGGGCATATCTGTAGACGACAATTCCAGATTCGATACCTGTATCTAGCCAGGGCACATCTGTGAGCAACTAATTCCAGATTCGATTCCTGTATCTAGCCAGGGCATATCTGTAGACGACAATTCCAGATTCGATACCTGTATCTAGCCAGGGCACATCTGTGAGCAACCAATTCCAGATTCGATACCTGTATCCAGCCAGGGCATATCTTCATGAAGAGACTGAAGATCAACACCTGTAACAAGCCGGGAAACCATCTTTCTTTCTTAAAATACGCAATTGCTCGCTAAGGAATCTCTTACACGATCAACACTTCCAAATGGCATCTATAAGCCCATTCCCGACAAGGTTCTGTCACACCCCCAAATGGCATCTATAAGCCCATCCTCCAATCCACCATTTCTTCCAAATGGCATCTATAAGCCCATTCCCGCCATCACATTGCTGATACTCCACTATGCGAGTGCAAATTTCCGGGCACTCTAGTATCCAATCTCCTTTTACCCTCGAGTCGCGAAAGGCAAACTTGCCAATCTAACTCTTCAGGTTCAAGAAGATTGAACAGGGGCAACTGTTGTACCCCAAAATTTTCCCTCCCACTTCCTCAACATTTTCTCACCACAAGGCCCTTGGAGCTCAGGATCAAGTTAGGGTTTGCTCTGCTCAAGACTCCTCCTTGCACTGTTGACCCAAATTAGGGTTTGTGTTTGCACAAAGATGTTTTGACCTAAAATGCCTAAGATGACTTTCATGCTTCATTGGACTCCCAAGTTTACCCATACCAAGTTTCAAGCCTTGATTCCAATCTTTGCCCAATCAATTGGACAGTTGACCTAGAAATCAGCTGTATTAGGGAAAAAGTCAATTGTGGTCAATTGACAGTCAAGCCTCATGATTTTTGACCCACATCAATATTATGAACTCATATGAACCATTTGGTCAAGTTTGGATCACAATTCCACAAGAAATTTGACCAGATCACCAAAAGGGCAAAATGGTCATTTTTAGGGTTTTGACTGCACAAAGGCAATTTTTGACTGTTTGACCTAGCCAATGGAAAACCAAGCTCACATATGGACTCAAGGACCCCATGTCATTGTCTTGACATGTTCAACAAGTTCAAAAGATCCCAAATGCACAAGATTGACAGATGAATTTTCCAGTCAATTGATCAATTTTTGACTGTATACTGAAAAGTCAAACTTTGACTTTTTGGTCAAAATCAAGTGTCAAGATTCATTTTTCATCAAGACATGTCAAATTATGAAACTTGTTCATCAAGAAATCAAAAATCACCAATTAGGGTTTGAAATGAAGAATTTTCATAACTTAGAATTTTTCTAAGTTATGAAAATCCCTAATTTTTTCCTAACTTTGTCCCATTTTTTCACCAAGATACATTTGGATTCAAGGAAAACTCAAAACATGAAAGTTGTAGTCCATTGCAAAATCTACAACTTTGATTCACAAAGTTTCCTCAAAAGAAGCTTGTAGCTCAAGTTACAATTTTTGGAACAAGGGTGCAAAACATTCTTAACTTAGAAAAATTTTGACCTATTCTAGGCAGGATTTTTGCCTAACTTCATGGCCACTTTTCACATGCTTCCACTTGGAATTTCGATTTGCATTAAAAATATGGATTGTAGTACACATTCCAAGCTTTCCAAAATGTCCAAGAACTTCTCAAACACCCTTGTGGTTAGGGAGAATCGAATTTGTCAATATGGGCAAAAGTCACTTTGTTCATGAGCCATTTCCATGTTCATAACTTGTGCATTTTCAAACTCAGCATGTGCAAGCTACATTACAGGCCTCTAATCTCATTTACACTCAAAAATTAAATGCTAAACCATTGTGCCAAGATGTTATTCTATGCATTTGGTCATTACATGAAGGATTAGTCCATAATTAGAAAAAGCACATTATCCATTTTTGAAAAGGTAAACTTTATGTCAAGATTGCAATCTATGAAGTACAAGGCAAATCCTTTTGGCACAAGTTCAGGAACATATCCCACTGATCAAGACTAAAAGGTTCAGCATACTTGAGGGGCCTAGAGAAGCTTGTAAACCAACTTGCCAAACTTTGCTTAAGATAGAAGAAACATTACATAACTAAGGACATCTCACATTTCTGCCAAGAGAAGTTTAGACAAACTTGTTGAACACATAAAAATCATCATAACTGAGCTAAGGCACGAGCTAACCACCTTCTAAACCTCATCATTCATCAAAACACCATCCTACTGCAAAAAACAGAGTCCCTTATGCAGTTGGACTTCTACAACTCAATCCATTCGCGCGCCTTGGCCAAAACCACTTCATACACACTCCATAGCATCCATACAAACTATCCCAAGCCCTAGCTTCAGACTGTAACACCTCTAACCAACTTCACCATTTTCACTTTTTCTGTTTTGCAGGTTGACTCCTATAGCTCGATTCATTTAGTTTCAAAGCAAGCTAAAGGTTGGAGAAGCATCCCTGAACTTCAAGCAAGCTGTACAGGTCCTCACATTGCACTGAAAGTACCTCCATTGTCAGACACGATCCAAGCTGAACAGGTAAGTTCATAGACTTCTATCTCTCAATCTAGGAAGAGTTAGCTTTAGGTTTATGAATGAAAAATGCTCTACTCATGGCCCTGAAGCTACACATATAATCACTTTGCATTTATGTTGTGTGTACTGAGAGAATTTGGAACCTGAACATTAGAAAAAACTTAGGTCAAGAATTAGGGATGGAGAAATTCTCTCTCATTTCTGAGAGTTAAGTCAAGTTTTTTATATGTCTGGATTCGTCTCTTGATGCTCTACATTTTTTGTGTTATGAGTTTTGCTTGAAAGTCCAGGAATCAGGAGTTAGGAAACGCTTTTTGTTGTTGTTCAAACAAGTCTGGAGGTTGAAGACAACCCCTCTTGGGCTGGGCCTGAGTTTGATTTTCTTTTTGTACCACATTCTCACACATGCACCCCTTTGGCCCATTGTATTTTATTTTCATTATTTTTGACTTTTGATTTTTGTTTCTGACTTATTTATTTTTGTCAAAGCATAAAAAATATTAAAAATATTTTTCTCACATTTTTTTGCATTTTTTTGACATTTATTTTGTTTCATTTAGTTTTATATGTAAATAAATATATAATATACTTTTATTTAAAGATACTAAAATAGTACCAATACATTTTTATTTTCTAATTTTTATTTTATTTTACCTTTTGAAAACATTTCCTAAAAAATATACTTTTTTTTGTAAATATTAAATATTTTATTTTTTGTACATATTTAATATATTTAATAAATAATATAAATACTTATATATTTATTAGTATATTTAGGTTAAAAACATAAAAATAATACATTTTTATTTTTATTAATGTTTGACTTGAAAAATCATTTTTTTACAATATACTTTCTTTTTATTTATTTCTTATACATAATTAATAAATATTGCATATAATAAATAATTAATACATTTTATTTAGCAAAAATTAGGGTTTTACCCTAAACTTGAAAAATATCTAAAATTAACCTTTTTTTTTTATTTTTGTTTATTTGACACATAAAAAACACTTTTCACATACATATAAAAATCATTTTTTGCATCTTGTATATTTATTGTATTTTATTTAATTATTGTACAATTAAATACCTTGTAAAATTTCAATTTGGATGTAATAGTTAGATTTAAATTTCTTGCTAAATATCCCCATTTGAACATTTGTACCCCCCATCCCATAATTTGTGTTGTAATAATTTAGGACCTTTAAATTCCGCATTTAAAAGCTTTCTAAATATGCCATGATAGAATTAGGGTTTGTATGCAAAAATCAACCAAAACAAATAGCTTGACCTAATTCCAAGATAAAAGCATGAAAATGAACAAACACCAATCACACTTGCACCCCCTAGGGTCACTCCACTTGTTGCCTTCAATAATGGGCCATGTTGCATGTTAGGTGTCTTTGGCAAAACAAAACAATACCAAAATGATCATAGTCCCTCGATGACGCTTTCGAAAGTTGCCTAAAAATGATCAAGTCCCTTAAAGGAAAAATTGCCCAAAGATACTTGGCACCATTGCAATCATGGTCTAAACGATGACCCGCGCCTGTCCCGTTCACATCCTAACACAAGATAGTCCACCAAATA
This sequence comes from Vicia faba, assembly GCA_948472305.1. Taxonomy (NCBI): domain Eukaryota; kingdom Viridiplantae; phylum Streptophyta; class Magnoliopsida; order Fabales; family Fabaceae; genus Vicia; species Vicia faba. The sequence goes on from OX451737.1 coordinate 389,468,738, forward strand.
CAACGGTGGAACAAAATTGTTAAAAGGGTCAAAAACATAGCAAAGATCTTTGAGTAAATTTAGGAGTAGACAACTCTTGGTTACTTGCCAACTTGCAAAACAAAAACACTTGCCTATTTTCAAAACACACATCACAACACACTTTCAAAACAACTTTCAAAAACATTGAAAACTTTTCTAAAGACATACACCTTTGTATACATCCCAACATGAATCATTACAAAGGTTGCCACCACATTGGCCTCTTTTCAAAACATTTTCAAACCCACACACAAAGCACCATTTCAAACAATTGAAAATCAAGGCAAGTTGATCTAAGCAAGTAACTAAGAGCCCATGGATAACCATGGATAGAAAGGGTGCTAATACCTTCCATTTCTATAATCTACTCCCTGAACCCAAGAAAACATCTCAAAGGTTTTTGCTGTGCTTTTTAACCTTTCCTTAGGATAAAATAAAAAGTCGGTGGCGACTCTTGCTCAACCGAAACATTTGCGAAAACAAACGCAAAACCTCAAGTCAGTTCTCCCACCGTATCACAACAGACATAGCATTAACCAGAATAACTTGAAGACAAAGAAAATCAACCCAATTCCTTGGAGTAAACCCCAAGAACTTCAGACAAAATAACAACAGAGCAGTAATGTCCTCAAATGTCAAGGCTTATAATCCTAAGTTCGAGAGGTCCACAACTCCACAATGCCAAGGACAATAACCAAATAGTCCAAGTAACTTTAAATCTTTTTATGTTCAAGTTCATTATTAAGTGTCTTTAAAAAGGAAATAAAAGGTCAAGTGAGAAAAAAATAAAATGACATAAAGATAAATGCTCAAGTCAGCAAAGATAAAATGACATAAAGATAAATGCTCAAGTGAGCAAAAGAAAAAAAACATGGAATGTAAATGCTAAAATAAATGGTACATAAAAGTAAAGGCACAAAATAAAGGCATACAATAAAGTTAATTGTTAGTGAATTAGAAATTAGAAGTCAAGTACAAAAGGTTAGTTGAATGACCATCTTGAAGCTTGCTTTTGAAAACTCATTAGAAGATTTATAAAATTAAAGCATCTCAATAACAAGTTTCATTTGCTTTTTGTCAAGTATATCATTCATTTCAAGTGCTCAAAACAACCACATATGATCAATGATGTTCAAATGATTCACTTAGACCAAAATTCATGAAGTTCACTAGAGGATTAATAGAATCAAAGCCTTCTAACAATGAACTTAAAAGTTATTGAATCCAAGGTTTCAAATTAATCATACTTGGGCTTCCAAACATAGGTTTGGGCCACAAATGAGGACAAATTTAGCGTTATGTTAAGCAATCATAAGTGGACTTATATAGAAGTCACACCTATTTTGAGGCCGGTCAATAGCAATCTATGTACCAACATGTTAGAGAAATGACATGTATATCATTCTCAAAAAACATGTAGTATAAGTAAAAACAAGAAAGGGATAAGATAAAGAGGAAGGGGATGTATCTGATGAAAATAGGGTTTCAAATATTATCAACATCATTCGTCCGTTTTGGTGGATTTAGATTTTTCAATCTATCAACACCCAAGATCCAATGAGTTTTAGGAACTTGTCCCAAAAATAACATTCAACTTTCTCCAAATCAGGACCAATCAAAAAATAATAAAATATATTTAATATAAAACAAAATTTAAATGATTTAAAAATGAAATAATTGGTAAAATACACAACATGTATCAAAAAACCAAATAAAAATCCTAAAAAAACATCAGAAGTCAAACATGAGTCAATAAGTGTTGACAAAAATTTTCAGAATTTTTTAAAGTCGGAAACTATTTTTTAAAATTTAAAGAAATAAGCAATATAAACCAAAATTGTGAAAAATAGTAAAATCAAAAATAAAAATAAAATGAGGTCACCAATATTTGTCAATAGGTCATTGGATCCATCCATCATTTTTTCATAATTTAAAAATCAAGAAAAGTATTTTTAAAAACATTAAAACAAATTGAATAAAATGAAAATTCATAAAAAATATCAAATCACAAAATAAAATTGTGAAAAAATAAAAATCAGAAAGAGAAAAATCAAAATTGTTTTTGATAAAATTTTCACAATTTTAGAAGTTGAAATGAAATTTTTATGAATTTTTGAAGTTTAAAACAATTAAAACGAAAATCAGAAAATAAAATAATAAACCAAAAAAATATGGACCATCTGATCATTGTCAAATGTGTTAGTAAGCTGATCTGAGGGACCTTGCGCATTGTGCATGTTATTAGACCTTATCGAAAAACTCACATGTTGTACCCCAAAATTTGCCCTCCCATATTTCTCAATACATTTCAAGTGAGGTCCTCAAATTGTTCAAGGAAGTCCAAGGGTTGACCAGACAAACTCTCTCCTAAGGTAATCTACCTCAAATTAGGGTTTTAGTTTGCATCAATATACTTGAGTCCAAGGGATCCCAAACGCTCACCATTGTCCTAATATGTTCTCAAGATCATGCATGTCAAGTTTCAAGCCTTGCAGAGGAAGTTTGCCCAGTCAATTGCTCAAAAGCCTGAAAATCGACTATGCTAGGGCAAAAGTCAACTGTGGTCCCTATACAGTCAATCCTCAAGATTTTTGGTCAACATCCTCATTTTGAAGTATTATTCATCATTTTATCAAGGTTTGATCATGATTCATCAAGGATTGCTCACAATTCATCAAAACCCAAAAGTTGCTAAATTAGGGTTTTATAGGAAAAGTCAACTCAACTTTGACCAAGCATAACTGTCTCATACTTTATTAGAAATGACCCATCCAAAGCTCATTTTGAATAAGATGCAATTCCCTACAATTCATATTCAGCTCCCAAGTTCAAAATATGCACTCATAAGAAGTTATGAATTTGGACATTATAGGTCACTTTGAAAAGTCAACAAAAACACCTTTTTTGTCAAAGCTTCATACATGAACCTGGAAGACTCAATTGAGATGAGACCAAAAAGTTAGCTTATAGGACATCTCAAGCTTTCTAAAAAGTCCAAGAACACCTTCATAGAGTCAAAATTGAAGAAGTTATGCATTAGTGAAGTTGACCTTTTTTGCAAAATTGCCAAAAGTCAAATGTGCCTCAAATTGCAATTTTTGTCAAAAGGGCCCAACTTTTTGCACTTGATTTGAGTTTGTAACATGGTCCACGAGCCCTAACTCTTCCCACTTGCCTTTATTTTATTTTTTCCATTTATTTTGATTTTTTATTTCAATTAAATCAAATTAAATCAAAATAAATCATGGAAATATCAAAATCATTTAAGCCTTGAGATTTGGTGCATATTTTAGGTCCCTTATACAGCTAGAAAGATAATCAAATCGTGCAAGGCATGGTTGTACACAAAATGGTTGATTTTCTCTTGTTTTGGAAAGATTGGATACAAGTGTGAATCAAGGATCAAATCTCCATAATTACAAAGATTGGATGCACATTTGCAAACCTAATTCTATCAGTGATATATAGTGGACAAAAGCAGACCAAAAAATAGGGTGGAGAGGCGTGTAAGAGGAAGAACAAAACTTGGAAAAACTCAAGAAAAGTGGTGATCTGATTCCATATTTCCAAGCAGTTTCAAGACTCCCAAACCATCTCATTCGCTTCCTGGGAGTACAAGGAAGCTATACCAATAAAAATCAAGCGTTTTTGTGCCCAGAAACGCGAGGTAAGAGCTTCACGACCTCCCTCCTTTTTTGAGATCCAATATCATTGTTTAGGCATTTGTAGCATGAATCATGTATATATTATGAATCCTGGAAGCATTTGCAAACTATTGGTAATAATTAATTGCGTTTTTGCTAACCCTATAGAGATACACCATTGCTAGGGTTTCTTGTTGTGTTTTGGGATCTTTTTGTACAGGAAAAATTGGTCCACAATACAGGCACCATGATGCTCACCAGGCAAAGGCGAATTGGTCTATAGCATTAGATTTCATTTATCATGCTTGTAGGTGATTTTAAAAACTGCAAGGGTTATAGCTACGAATCTTTGACTGTAGGTAAAAGTCCATGACTTTTACCAACAGATAGAGGAAGAAGAACACCTGCGTGGCACCACCCCATTCGCCCGTTTGAATTCTGGCGCGTGTATGGTAGCTAGCTTTGTTTTATTTATTTTATTGTTTTTGTTTCATATGTTAACAAGTTGAATCAAGTGGCCCAGTGGTAGCCAAGGAGGCGCTAAGGCTTTGCAGGCATGAGGTCAGGGGTTCGACCTCTGCCTCCAAACATTTGCAATTTTTCTTAAATGTTCTTCACATATCCTATATCCCACGCATCATGAGGCCTACCATGTGCCCTCAAGGCTCAATCATTAGATCTCCAGGAGGCCAGATCTGAAGGCCATTACATGAGGGTCCATCATGCATCCTAGTCAACGTGCAAACACTGAATCATGGAAGTCAAACGTGGGTCAGGTTTTTTGGGCCCAAAAGCTGCTAATGGAACCCCCTCAATTGCTGATTGCTAGGCCCAATGTTCTCTTTTCTTTATTCTTTTAGATTTTCTTTTATTTAATTTGTTTAAATTATTTTACTAACACACAAAATTAATTCTTTTTATCAAAAAATCAAAAAATCAATTTTTCATCAAATTAGATTTAGGTTTTATTCTTTATCAAAAATTAATTTAATTAGTTTATTTTAATTTTAGGATAACTTTAATTTGTTTTTGTAAATAAATTAAAATCGATTAGAAAATTAGGGTTTTGTTTGATTTAATTATTTTTTTCTCAAAATAACAAAAACACAAAATAGGTAAAAAATAATTAATTTTCTTAATTTAATTTAATTAGTAATTAGGTTTTCTTGTATTTAATTTAAAACCTTATTTTTCTTAAGAATAATAAAAAAAACAAACAAAAATAATTTTTTCTTTTAATTAGGGTTAGACGGGGTCAAAACCCTAATTTTGCTCGTCCTCGATTCATCACACGTGTTTACTTATTTTTACAATATTGATGTAATTGCTCATGGGATGTAATAGATTAATTAGTATTTTTTCGTTTATTTATCGTTTTGCAGGTTTTTGGCTATGTAATTAATACCCGAAGCCTTGTAATAGTGTAGCTTTATTTTCTCGCACTTTAATTCTCGCAAATATTAACTGTTAGATGTATGATAATAGGATTGCATGACAAGACTGTATGTAAATTTTTAAAATGGTTAGCAAACCCTAAATGTGCAAAGATAATAACTGAAATTGAATCACTCGCACATGCGCACTCCTAGGGTATACTCTCACTTCGGTTGCCTTCGGTAAGCGATCATTAAGTATAGGGTATTTTAGTGGTCGCTCTCTTGTCTAAACAAAAGATCAAAGTCCCGTTCGGAAATGTTGCCTCGGAAAAGTTGCCTCGAAAATGTTGCCTCAAATATGATCTTAAGACATTAGGGTTATTACTAAGGCGTCCTAACATTGCTTTAATGATCGTACGTCTCTTTAAAATTGACCCTTACAACTCCAATGACGATGCTACCTACTCACTAATAGTGGGATAACACTGTCTAAAGGAAACGAGAACAGAACAATTCATCTTTCGAGTAGGTAGATGCTAGTAGGTACTTGCTCAAAATCAAACCTTTCCACACTTACACTCTTTTCAAACAAAGTTTTCAAAATGACTTCCTAACACTCTTGAAGACAAAAGCAAGGGTTAAATCGAAGTAAAACAAAAAAATTTTCAAACACACAAACACGGAAGCAATTTTGAAAATGATGAGAAAGTACCTAAGAGCCCGTAGAAAACTACGGATAAAAAGGGTGCTAATACCTTCCCTTTCTATAATCTACCCCCGTACTGAAAATCTCGAAAAAGGAATTTTTCTGTGCTTTTGTCCTTTCCAGTTGGATAAAATAAAAGTCAGTGGCGACTCTTGCTTACAGCGACATTTTGCAAACACAAACGCAAAACGCAAACCAGCATTTTCCTAAAACCAGTCCGGTTCTGCCACCGTATCACAGAACTGGAGACTATGCTGGGGAAAAATAAGTGGGGCATACCTTAGGATTAGTTCATCATATTGCTTCTCTTGTTTGATTTAATTGCTTTACTTTTGAGGGTGTTGTATTGGGAGTTACTATAGATCCTAACCCGGATCTGGGGGACACCTTTTAGGTAAGTAGCAATAAACTGTGAGGGAACTGTACGGCATAGACTGATACAGTTGAAGCAGTAGCTACATTGATGTGGCACATTGGTTGGTACCGGTATCCCTTATGGAGAAACGAGGAGAATACAAGGCTTCTATATGGGTCATTAAGCATCAACTGACCTTAGAACCTATAATTGACCAACTTCGCCATAGGAAGTAGTGAGATAGCCGGTCTCAGTGTAAAGCTGGGAACTGGTTGATACTCGATACTACACTCATTGAGACCATACTCTCGAGATAGTTCCGCCGCAAGAAAAGATTGCGTGAGCTGAAACCATGACCGATGGAGGATGGTCAGTGATATTGAGAACCTTTAAAAACTGGTTACTATTATTAAGACAGGTTGAAACCAACTGAACTTCAAGAGGGTAGTACCTAGACCCCATGCAAGCCTGAAACTTAAGGGCTCTTGTGTGACTTGTTTGCCTTTGCCATGTCTGTTATCTGTTATACCTGTGGTGTGTTTTACCATGACATCATGCATCATAACATAACATGCATACTTCATTAGACTAACCATTTCAAAGACCGAGGGGATTTATCTTTGTTCTGTTTTGCAGATTATGGCTTCCATGCGCAGAAACACCATCCGAGTTAACTTTGTGCAAATACCTGCTCAACTCAAAGATTTAGCCTAGAGAGTTTCTGATACTTCTTCATTCATTATAAGACATGGTTAGCTTCTTATCTTGGTTACCTCAAGGGTTGATGAGCAGATGATTAGTGTGCTCTTCCAGTTCTTCGATCCGGTGCATCATTGCTTCACCTTCCCGAATTATCAGCTAGTTCCTACTATGGAAGAATTTTCTCACTTATTGGGTGTATCCATCCTCGAGAAGATGCCTTTCATAGGTTTGGAAGAGGCTCCTAGACCAGAGGACATTGCTTCAGCTTTACATCTGAAAAGGGCTGATGTAGTATCCAACTGGGAGACACGGAGCGGAGTTAAAGGTTTCTTAGCCAAGTTTCTGACGGATAAAGCTCAGTTATTCTGGGATAACTTGAATTTCCAGGCTTTCAAAGACATCCTGGCTCTCCTTATCTATGATTTGGTTCTCTTCCCGAATCCAGATTCCTTTGTAGATGTGAATACGGTTAAGATCTTCCCGTCTCGCAATCCTATACCTACTATTTTGGGTGATATCTTGCATGCCCTCTACACTCGTACTATACGTAGAAGAGGGACTCTCATGTGTTGCATGCCTTTGCTGGCGAGGTGGTTTATTTCTCACCTCCCCAAGTATGTATTGAAGAATGAGGAAGGTTTAGGATGGTCTTACAGGGTAATGTACCTTGCCCATATAGACATTCTTTGGAGTTCTAAGGATATGGAAAATGTTGCTGTCATTGATCAATGTGGGGAATACCTAATGTCCCATTTCTTGGAATTAGAGGGGGAATAACCTACAGTCCTTGTTTGGCTTTATGACAGTTTGGTCGCGCTCGGAGAGACAGTCCTCATGAGCCACTTCTTACAGATATTGCCTTCGACTACAAGGAGGATATTGATGAGCATCGCCACAGGTTTATACGAGCCTGGGGCATGGTGAATAGGTATGACCCTCAAGAGCTAGGACCAAAGACTTCTCTCCCTATGCAACCTTATCTCCAGTGGGTCCGAGCTCGGGCTCAGAAGCTTAGGATGCCTTATGAAGCTGTGTTGCTAGTGATTGTGGAGCATACCAATGAAGAGGGCGTTCCTTATACAGTCCTTTATCCCTATATGCCTACTGATCTTGGGGAATTGAAGAGATCCTAGATTCAGCTGAAGGAGGCAAGGGATACCTACCGGGATCATGAGCAATAAAGGAAGATCTTGAAGCTCACAAGGAAACTTGAGAATGAAAGGACGATCAATGACTACATCAGCACGAAGGGAAAGCGACCATGAGATTTCTGATTTTTGCTTTTTCTAGTTTAGATTTGTTTTCAGTCTATTTCTTTTGTAACGCCTTAAAGGCATTGTTAAACATTTTACAAGTTTAATCTAATAAAGTTTGTTTATTTCTTGGTTTGCAAATTTAAATCTCCTAAAGTCTTTGAAATAATTTCATACGCATTCCATTATCATGCACCTCATTACAGGTATCATTACAGGTTTCTCATCTTCTTAGCTGTTTATTTCAGCACATAATGTCTTATGAAATACCTACCGATCAAGCCACCAAAGCTCTTCAAGCGCAGAATGCTCAATTCAAAGAGATGTTCTTGAACTTGGCTAAAGGGCAAGAGGATTTGAAGACTCTCATCCTGAAGGAGAAGAAAAAGAAGAAGAAGAAGGTGGTTCTACTGAATATGGGTCACAGATTTGGGAATAGGTTGCGACAGGAAGCTGATCTGTCTCATTCATCCAAAGGAGGAGAGAATCGAGAGGACGAAAAGGGGCCTAGTCCTGTAGTCTCTGATAATGACACTGATTTTGATGAAGAACAGTATCCTCCTGCTGAGGATAGGTACAAACAACTTGAAGATCGTCTGAGTGCTATAGAGATTCAGAAGATCCCTGGATTAGATTTCGGAGATCTGGGATTAGCATCTGGGGTAGTGATCCCTCATAAATTCAAAGCTCCTGTTTTTGCTAAGTACGATGGAGTATCCTGTCCAAAGCTCCATCTCCGCTCGTATGTCATAAAAATCCAACCTTACACTGCTGATAGAAATCTATGGGTGCATTTCTTTCAAGATAGTCTATCAGGGACTCAGCTTGAATGGTTTTATCAATTGGAAGGAGCTAATATCCGAAAATGGGAGGACCCTGCTGCTGCTTTTTACAAGAAATACCTATATAACACCGACCTTGCTCCCACGCGTACTCAACTTCAGGGTATGTCTATGGGTGCAGGTGAAGGTTTTAAGGACTATGCTAAAAAATGGAGAGATCTGGCTGGGAGAGTCCAACCCCCTCTGTCTGATAGGGAGTTGGTTGATATGTTTTTAGGGACGTTGTCTGGTCCATTTTTCCATCATCTGATCGGCAGTTCATCATTTGGGTTTATGAAATTGATTTTAACTGGGGAGAGGGTAGAAGCTGGTATCCGAAGTGGCAAGATACAAAAAGGTGCTTCATCAAGTACAAAAAAGAAGCCTTTTAGGAAAGAAGCTAGTGCAGTATACGGCTCGAGGAGCCAAAAGAAGACCTGAACGCCGTCAAGCAGTAAATGCGGTAGTAATATCAAGACCCACCGTTGCCCCACAATGCAACAATTAGCAAAAAATGGAGAGACCGCAAAGACAATACACTCAGCTTAATATGACTATCTCAAATTCTACCGCAATTGTTGAATACCAACCTGGTAACTATGAGGGAAGCCCCGAAGAATCCCATCACCACATCTCCGCTGTATAATCCGAACGCCCGCTGTGCCTATCACTCCAATAGCCCGGGTCATGATACGAACAACTGCTGGGCCTTGAAGAATAATGTGCAAGATTTGATCGAAGCTAAAGAAATTGAGTTTGATGCTCCACAGAAGCCCAGCGTCATAACTGCTCCTATGCCCAAACATGGTCATGGAGTAAATACTGTGGACGATGATTTATTTGTGACCTTTGTGGAAGACATTTCTACTCCGTTGATGACAGTTAAGAAGAACCTATTGTTGGCCGGTTTATTTCCGGGCTGTGGTGAAGGTTGCCACCTATGTTCAATCCTGCCTGCTGGTTGCCACTTATTAAAATCAGGTGTCCAATGCTTGATGGATAACAAAGAGATCCTGTTCGAGAAGACTTTGATTCCGCTAATTCCTATTGAAGATGTTTCCATCATAACCATTTCCGCCAATCCTTCCAAGGCTTCCTCGAGAAATCCTGTTAGGATTACATCCGTTCCAAGAGTTGCTCCATTAATCATTACTATTCCTGGTCCTATCCCATACACTTCGGATAAGGCTGTCCTGTGGCACTATGAAGCCGATGTGTATGATCATGGGATCAAACAAGGTTTAAATATTGAAGAAGCTGATGTTGATGTCAGCAATATTATCGGGGCTAGCAAGGTCACTCGAAGTGGAAGACTCTTTTCTCCCGAGATTTCTCCTCCGAATGTTCAAAAGCCTGTTGCTATTCCATCTGTCAGTACATCAGCTACTGTCCCAGTTCCTATTCCAAATATCACCCCTGTCATTGAGCCATCTGACACTCGGGGCAAAGAAATCACAAGTGAGCCTGCCCGGACGAAGGCGCCTAAGAAGATCATTGTAGAAACCTCTAAGCAAGAGATAGAGAAAATTATGAAGATTATCAAGAAGAGCGACTACAACGTAGTCGAGCAGTTGGGGTAGACCCCGTCGAAAATCTCCATGTTGTCCTTGTTATTGTGTTCGGAAGCCCATGCAAAGGCTTTAATCGCTTTCCTCAAAACTGCGCATGTGCCGTAGGAAACTTCCGCTGATCAATTCAAAGACTGTGTAGCTAGTTTGACTGACGACAACGGGTTGGGTTTCTCAGACGCAGATCTGACTGCTAAAGGAAGAAATCACAATGATGCTCTGCACGTCTCGATCGAGTGCAGGGGCACTACTCTGGCCCATGTACTGGTGGATACTGGGTCCTCATTGAATGTTTTACCCAAGAAAGCATTAGACCATCTGGACTGTGAAGGTTTGGTTATGAAGCCGAGTAATATTGTGGTTAGGGCCTTCGCCGGATCAAAAAGGATGGTGTACGGGGAGGTGGACGTCCCTGTTAAAGTTGGCTCTCAGACTTTTGCATCTATGTTCTATGTGATAGATATTCGACCATCTCATTCTTATTGCTGGGTCTCCCGTGGATTCATAAGGCTGGGGCAGTGACTTCTACGCTCCATCAGATGTTGAAATATCCAGTAAAGGGGAAGATTGTTACGGTGCAAGGTGAGGAGGAGTACATGGTAAGTCATCTTAATTCCTTTTGCTATGTGGAGATGGATGAAGAGTTCATCAAAGCCCCGTGTCAGAACTTTGAAGAGGTCCCCCAGACTCTGGCGTCGACTGAAGTTACTGTTGAAGAACCTCCGATGAAGACGGATTCCCTCAAGGATGCTAGGGCTGTAATTGAAAAAGGTGGGTGTGCAAATTGGGGTCAACTCCACGACTTCGCACACAAAACTGACAAGTTTGGTTTGGGCTTTACTGTAGAGGCTCAAAGGGTTGTTCGACGCACATGGATTGGAAGACCTCCTATGCACATTAGTAATCAGGGAGTGAATGCAATTGAGTATGATAAAGAAGAGTCAGATATCGACAGCTGGATTTACCCGACTACCGATGGTGGATTGAACAATTGGACGGCGAAGGACTTCATGCCCGTTTCTTTTATTACACAGTAATAGACTTTTGTTTTGAGATTTGTAACAGACAATTTGAAACTTTACGGCCCGGTGCCTTGCCCGAGGCGCTTTGGCTTTGTTTGTGAGGGCTTATTATTTGTCATTTTCATATATCATCAATAAAGCATTGGACGTTTTCTTGCATTACAAATTTTGCGCTCCTTATTTTTCTTTTCTTTCTTGCACTTTATCAAAATAGCTATTGTCTTACACACACTCACATATGATAATGCAGATCCACATCCACTCTGGATCCCACTGATAACGACTCTGCTACTTCCAGTTATGACTTCGAAAATCTGATCAACCAAGCCGAGGACGAAGGTGAGGATGATTGTGAAGTGCCTGGGGAGCTTGCTAGACTGTTACTACAGGAAGAGAGGGCCATACAGCCTCATGAAGAGTCAATGGAGTCAGTAAATTTGGGTACAGAGGAAGACAAGAAAGAGGTCAAGATCGGTGCGAATCTGGAGCCTAGTGTCAAGCAACAATTGATACAGATGTTGCGTGATTATGTCGAGATCTTTGCTTGGTCATATGAAGATATGCCCGGTTTGGACACTGACATTGTGGTACACCGCCTACCAACTAAATAAGACTGCCCTCTGGTAAAACAGAAGGTTCGCCGTATGCGCCTCGAGATGTCTGAGAAAATCAAAGCTGAGGTCATGAAACAGTTCGATGCGGTATTTTTAGCAGTCACCTCTTACCCGCAGTGGGTTGGCAACGTGGTTCCGGTACCGAAGAAAGATGGTAAGGTACGAATGTGTGTGGACTATAGAGATCTGAACAGGGCAAGCCCCAAGGATGATTTCCCTCTGCCTCACATCGATGTTCTGGTCGACAACACCGCGCAACATAAGGTCTTCTCCTTTATGGATGGTTTTTCTAGTTACAATCAGATTAAGATGGCTCCTGAAGACATGGAGAAGACAACCTTCGTTACGCAGTGGGGTACCTTTTGCTACAGATTCACGCCGTTCAGATTGAAGAATGTTGGGGCAACGTATCAACGCGCCATGGTCGCTTTATTCCACGACCTGATTCACCATGAGATTGAGGTTTACGTTGATGACGTGATTGAAAAGTCCCAGACTGAGGAAGAACACCTTGACCATCTCCAGAAACTGTTCGACAGGTTGAAGATGTATAAGCTGAGGTTAAACCCGAACAAGTGCACCTTCAGAGTAAGGTCTGGTAAGTTGCTGGGTTTCTTTGTTAGTGATAAAGGTATTCAAGTGGATCCTGCAAAGGTGAAGGCTATACAGGAGATGTTAGCTCCCCGAACGAAAAAGGAAGTCAGAGGCTTTTTGGGACGTCTGAACTACATTGTCCGATTCATTTCACATCTGACTGCTACTTGTGAGCCAATCTTCAAGTTGCTAAAGAAAGATCAAGTGGTAAAATGGAATGATGAATGTCAGGCCGCTTTCGAAAGGATTAAGGAATATCTCCAAGATCCCCCCATTCTGATGCCTCCAGTTGAAGGAAGACTTTTGATCTTATACTTGACAGTACTCAACAATTCGATGGGGTGTGTGCTGGGGCAGCATGACGAGTCTGGCCTAAAAGAGCATGCTATTTACTACCTTAGCAAAAAGTTTACCGACTGTGAGACCCGATACTCACTGCTTGAGAAAACTTGCTGCACTTTGGCATGGGCTACTAGCCGACTGAGACAATATATGCTGACTCACACTACCCTATTGATATCAAAGATGGACCCAATCAAGTATATCTTCGAAAAGCCTGCCTTGTCCGGAAGAATAGTAAGATGGCAGATGATCTTAACTGAGTATGACATCCAGTACATAACCCAAAAAGCAATCAAGAGGAGTGTGTTGACGGATCATTTGGCACATCAGGCCGTGGATGATTACCAATCCATGAATTTCGAGTTCTCGGATGAGAACATCATGTTGGTGACCGACTGTGAAGAACCTGGACCGGATGAAAGACCTGAGGAAGGATCCTGATGGTCTTTATATTTTGACGGAGCTTCAAACGCATTGGGTAATGGCATTGGCGCTGTGATCATATCTCTTGAAGGCTGTCCTACTCCATTCACCGCCCGATTATGTTTTAACTGCACCAACAACATGGCAGAGTATGAAGCGTGCATCATGGGCCTTCGAGCAGCTATTGACCTGAGGATTAAGTTCTTGAGTGTGTGCGAAGATTCCGCTCTAGTGATCAGTCAGATCAAAGGCGAGTGGGATACGAAGCACCCAAATCTTATTCCTTACAAAGAGTATGTATTGACGTTGCTCCCACACTTCGAGGAGATAACCTTTGAACATTTCCCCAGGGAGGAGAATCAGTTAGCGGATGCGGTAGCTACCATGTATTCTATGTTCAAGGTCAGGTGGGACAATGAAGCTCCCCAGATTACCATTGAAAGGTTGGATGAACCCGCACATTACTGTGACATCGAGACTGAAGAGGTAGCAGATAAACCCTGGTTTCACGAGGTAAAGAGGTATCTTGAGGCTCAAGAGTACCCCGAGGGTGCATCTATTAATGATAAGAAGTTTCTGAGGAGATTCACTGCAAAGTTCTTCATCAGTAATGAGATCCTCTATAAGCGTAACCATGATTCAACCTTACTGCGATGTATGGACAAGAACGAAGCAGAAAGGATTATGGAAGAGTTACATGAAGGTACCTTCAGAACTCATTCCAGTGGACATACCATGGCAAAGAAGATCCTACGGGTAGGATATTATTGGTCCACCATGGAAGCCGACTGTTATCAACATTCTTGAACCTGTCATAAGTGCCAAGTCTATGCTGATAAGGTGCATGTACCTCCGGTCCCTCTGAATGTCTTGACAGCTCCTTGGCCTTTTGCAATGTGGGGCATCGATATGATTGGCGAGATCAGACCTACTACGTCTAACGAGCATCGTTTCATTCTGGTAGCCATTGATTATTTCACAAAGTGGGTTGAGGCAGCTTCCTTTTCTACAGTAACCAAGAATGTCGTAGTGCGATTCATCCGACACAACTTGATTTGTCGACATGGTGTACCAGAGAGGATCATTACGGACAACGGTACAAATCTCAACAATACGATGATCACCGAGCTTTGCAAACAGTTTAAGATGAAGCATCACAACTCTTCTCCTTACCGATCGAAGATGAATGGGGCTGTTGAAGCGGCTAATAAGAACATCAAGAAGATTGTGCAGAAGATGATGGTGACATACAAAGACTGGCATGAGATGTTACCATTCGTTCTTCATGGGTATCGTACCTCAGCACGGACTTCGACAGGGGAAAAACCCTACTCTTTGGTGTATGGTATGGAAGCAGTCTTACCCATTGAAGTCCAAATCCCCTCTCTTCGGATTATGAAGGATGTAGGATTAAGCAAGGACGATTGGATCCAGACCGGGCTTGATCAGCTGAACTTAATCGACGAAAAGAGACTTACTGCTATTTGTCATGGTCAGACGTATCAAAAGCGGATGATCAAGGCATTTAACAAGAAGGTCAGACGATAAGAGTATCAAGTCAGGGATCTGGTGATCAAACGCATCATACTGCCACAAGGTGATCCCAGGGGAAAATGGAACCCTACGTACGAAGGGCCATTTGTGGTTAAGAACATTTTCTCAGGAGGAGCTATGATTCTAACCACCATGGATGGTGACGACCTTCCTCACCCCGTCAATTCAGACATAGTGAAAAAATACTACGCATAATTAAAGACCTGCTAGGTCGACTGGCCTAGGCAAAAATAAGGGCTTCCCGACGAACCAAAAGGGTTCGGGCAAAAATAAGGGATGAAAATGAAAAAACTGTACACCCGGGAAGTCAAAAACCTGAAAAGGTGGCTTAGGCAAAAAAGGGTATCCCGGTGGACCGAAAACCAGAAAGGGCGGTCCAGGAAAAAAATTAGGGATTAAAGCCTAACACTATGTCTCATTGGATCATCTTGCAACCAGACTTCGGTATTGACTATCAAGCTCGGATGGCGCCAATCAATCTGATCTACCTTCAACCAAGTAGCAAAATGATGAGATACTCGAAGATATAAAGGCAATAACAGAGTTGGAACCTAGTGGGATTGTTCACATAGCTGTTTTTCTTTTTGTCACGAATTGTATAATTTCTATCTTTCGGCGGTGTTCTCTTACTAGGACGTTAGCCTCTTGTACAAAACGCCTATTACAGGCCAACTTAAAAATCAATACAATTCATTTTACAATAAATTTCAAAATTGTTTTTCTTTTTCTATTTTGTTTTGCAAGAACGTCCAATGGTTCATTTTTGATATATGCATTTGACAATAGCTGCTGCTCATTAATATTTACATGCGAACAAAAGACGATTACTCGTAATGTCAGGAACAGGGGCAAACAGAAATGTCCAAACCTTACAGTTGCTCTATCCACCAGGTACAGGGACAAAGCCAACTTGAGAATGTGACTAAAAGTGAATACACTCCCCACAGAGTAAATGGCATCTAAAAACAACGGTGTTAATTCTCCCCAAGCAGAGTTCATCTATCACCAACAATGGAAGACTATCCCCAGTGGAGCTTATTTCTTCCACAAACGGAAACGCTATCCCCGACAGAGTTCATCATCGCCAGCAATGGTAATTCATCCCCAGTCGAGGTTATTTCTCCAAATCATCGGATCTTCTGATTGAGTATCTCTTCCCTACAGAGACATTCTCTCGCCAGTTTATTCTCCAGCAGAATTATTCTCCTGCCAAGTTATTCTAAAATCATCTTCGGTCATTATCCCCAGCGAGTACGAAGAATTCAACTCCTTGCACTCTCTAGCAGCAGTCCGAGATTTATTTTCCCCAACTAGAGAATATCATAAAGACATTGCATATCCATACATCATGACATGTGCATACGCGTCATACATCACAATCTCATTTATTTTGAGAACATCATTACTTGATACATGTCATGCATTACATACGATTAACCCTTTACCTTTCAGGAAAAAAATATAATTGAATTCTCACAAAGTTCAAGCTATGAAGCCCGGGTCCGATCGAATAATATCTTGATTTTCCCATCATATTGTGAAGCCCAGAGAACGACCAGATAATAGTATCAAACAACACGAAGCCTGGAATCGACCAGATAGTGGTTTATCTTAAAGCTATGAAGCCCGGATTCGACCGAATAATAGTTTAATCCCCAACAAGTTGTTGTGAAGCCTGGATTACGACCAAATAGCAATACAAGTTATTGTGAATCCTGGATCACGACCAGATAGCAGTACAAGGACACCATGAAGCCTGGATTCAACCAGATAGTGGTATATCATAAACACAAGCCGTGAAGCCCGGATTACGACCGGATAACAGCTCAACAAGTTACTTAAAGCTTGGATTACGACCAGATAGTGGTATATCTTTAATACAAGTTATGAAGCCTAGATTCGACCAGATAATATCTTGATTTCTCTGAACACCATGAAGCCTGGATTCAACCAGAAAATGGTATAAGACACCGTGAAGCCCAGATTACGACCGGATAACAGCTCATCAAGTTATTGTGAAGCCTGGATTACGACCAGATAACAATACTAGTTACTGTGAAGCCTGGATTACAACCAGATAGCATCCAAAGACACCATGAAGCCTGGATTACGACCAGATAGTGGTATATCTTTAATACAAGTTATGAAGTCCGAATTCGACCAGATACTATCTTGATTTCTCCGAACACTATGAAGCCTGGATTCGACCATATAATGGTATAAAACATCGTGAAGCCTGGATTACGACCAGATAGCGGTAAAAGACACCGAAGCCTGGATTACGACCAGATAACAGTAAGGGACACTGAAGCTTGGATTTCGACCAAATAGCAGTCTACCCGGCCAGTTACTATGAAGCCCGAAAATCGACCGGATATTAGTAGGCCTTAAGGTCAAATGGAAGCCCAGATGCGACTGGATAACCACTTGATTTCTTCTGAAGCCTGGATTACGACTAGATAAGAAGTAAGGTATTGTGAAGCCTGGAATCGGCCAGATAGCAGTACAGAATGCCATGAAGCCTGGATTCGACCAGATAATGGTATGAAACACCGTGAAGCCTGGATTACGACCAGATAACGGTAAAGGACACTGTGAAGCTTGGATTTAGACCTGTTGTACCCCAAAATTTTCCCTCCCATTTCATCAACATTTTCTCATCACAAGACTCTTGGAATTCAAGATTAAGCTAGGATTTACTCTGCTCAAGACACCTCCTTACACTGTTGACCTAAATTAGGGTTTGAGTTTGCACAAGGATGTTTTGACCTACAATGACCAAAGTGACTTTCATACTTCATGTTGGACTCACAAGTTTGTCCATACCAAGTTTCAAGCCTTGATTCAAATTTTTGCCCAGTCAATTGGACAGTTGACCTAGAAATCAATTGTATTAGGGAAAAAGTCAGCTGTGGTCAATTGACAATCAAACCTCATAGATTTTGATCCACATCAACATTATGAACTCATATGAACCATTTGATCAAGTTTGGATCACAATTCCACAAGAAATTTGATCAGATCACCAAAAGGGCAAAATGGTCATTTTTAGGGTTTTGACTGTACAAAGGCAATTTTTGACTGTTTGACCTAGCCAATGGCAAATCAAGCTCAACCATGGACACAAGGACTCAATAAAATTGTCTTTACTCATTCTACAAGTTCAAAAGATCTCAAATGCATAGGATTGACAGATGAATTTTTCAGTCAACTGATCAAAATTTGATTGTACACTAAAAAGTCAAACTTTGGCTTTTTAGTCAAAATCAAGTGCCAAGAGTCATTTTCCATCAAGACATGTCAAATTATGAAACTTGTTCATCAAGAAACCCAAAATTGCAAATTAGGGTTTAAAATGGAAAAATTTCATAACTTAGAAATTTTCTAAGTTATGAAATTTTCTTATTTTTTCCTAACTTTGCCCCACATTTTCACCAAGATGAAAATGGATTCAAACAAAACTTGCAACATGAAAGTTGTAGTCCTTCACAAAGTCTACAACTTTTATTCACAAAGTTTTCTCAAAAGAAGCTTGGATCTCAAGTTATGGTTTTTGAAACAAGGGTACCTAAATTTTTTAACTTAGAGAAATTTTGCCCTAGTTTAGGCAGGATTTTGACCCATCTTCTTGGCCATTTTTCACATAGTTCCACTTGGAGTTTCAAGTTTTATTTCAAATATGGATTATAGTAAATGTTGCAAGCTTTCCAAATTGTCCAAGAACTCTTCAAACACATTTATGGTTAGGGAGAATCAAATGCTTGAAGTTGGCAAAAACTTACTTTGTATCCATGGCCAATACATGTTCATACAACTTGCATTTTCAAACCAGCATGCTTTATACTAGCTTGCAGGCCTCTAAACCATTTTACACTCCTTAATTGAATGCAAATCCATCAGTCTAAGCATTTGTTTTGGCCATTTGGGCATTGTACACAAAACTAAGCCTTAATTGGAAAAAGGTACATTTCTATTCTTGAAAAGTTATACTTTATGTCAAACCATGATCTTTGAAGCATGGGGCGATATCTCTGAAGAAAAATCAAATCCACAAATTGTAAGTATCAAGGGCAAAGTATACAACATACAAGATAGAGGGTACATGCCTGTAATCACAGGTTACACTTTCTTGCTTCACAAAGAAGAAATTGGTCCAAATCCTCCCAACTCAAAAACCAGCCATAGTCAGCTTACACAAAAATTGCAAACAAGTTTCATACACCCTAACAAGCCAGAAGCACGAGCCCTTGACCCCTCAAACCTCCTTGTACACAAAATCTCCATTTTTCTGCAAAATAGGGCAAGCCCTGCAGAATCACTTCCATCTCCACTTTGCCTCGTATGTTTTGCCTCAAACTTGTTCCAATACCTTCCATTCAACTCACCTAAACTATTCCAGACCTCCATTGCCAACTGTAACTCCATTAACACACATTGCCATTTTTGTTTGGAAGCTTTGCAGGTTGAGTTCTGTAGCACGATTCAGGATACTTCAAAACAAACCAAGCACTGGGAAAGCTTTAGTGGACATCAGGAAAGCTCAAAAGAACCTCCAACACCATTGAAAGTTGCTACATTTTCCAGCTCGAAGTCAACTGAAACAGGTATTTCATGAACTTCTATCTCTCTATTTAGGAATAGTTAGACTTAGGTTTGTGAATGAAAGATGTTGTATTCATAGCCCTGAAACCATACATGTGCTTAGTTTTCATTTATATTAATCGTGCTAGGAGAATTTCATCCATGAACTTTCTGAAAAAACTAGGTTAGAAATTAGGGCCAGAGAAATTCTCTCTGGTCTTTGAGAGTTAGCTTAAGTTTTTTATATGGTTAGATTCGTTGTTTGATACTCTACAAGTTTCATGTTTTAAGTTTTGTCAAAAAAGCATTGAATCAGGAGATACAGGTTTGAACCAAGCCAGGCGCGCGTTTTTGTTGACAGAGGAAGAAGCTGAAGTAGCTGGGTTGGGCCTGGCTACTTCCTACTTTTCACACCCCATTTTTCAGTTTCACACTCCCTGGCCCATTTCTTGTATATTTGTCATTTTTGCATTTTTATTTTATTTCTGACTTTGATATTTTATTTTCTAACATAAAAAATATTTAAAAAATATTTTTATAAATTTTTATAAATTTTTATATTTATTTGGTATTTATTTCAATTTTTTCTAACTTAAAAATGTTTAAATACTTATACTATTTTTGTTTAAACTTAAAAATAATACAAATAATACTTTTATTTTCATTTTATTATTTTTATACACATTTGAAAATATTTTCTTGAAATATATACATTTTGTAAATAATTTATTTTATTTTTATACATACTTAATATATTTAATACATATATATATATACATATATACTATATTTTATTAAATAATTAGAACAAAAAACACAAAAATAATACATTTTTATTTTTATTAATATTTTATACTAAAAATACCTTTTTTTCAATATACTTTTATTTTTGTACAAATTGATGCATTATTGTATATAAATAATAAATAATACTATTTATTTGAGAAATTAGAGTTTTTGCCCTAAAAACAAAGATAATTAAAATTGAATTTTTATTTATTTACATTTCACATTAAAAACACTTTTTGCATACATGAACAAATAAAAAACTTTTTTTGCATAATACATTTAATTTAATATTTATTTATGGTATTTATTTAAATATTGTACATTTAATTGTTATGCCTTACACATTCAATTTGGTTGTAATAATTTAGGGTTTAATTTCTTGTCTAAATAATCCCCAATTCAAATTTGTACCCCCTCCCTATATCATGATTTAATAGCGTAAAATTTAAATTCTCGCACCTTTAAATGCTTTTAATTATGCCATGATTAGACTTAGGGTTTGTATGCAAAAATCAAAATCAACTAATAGTTTGACCTAATCAAAGACAAAAATGCATGAAAAATAAACACAATACACACTTGCACCCCTAGGGTTACAATCCACTTGTTGCCTTCAAAAATAGGCCATGGTATGCATGTCAAGTACTTTGGCAAAACAAAACCAAAACAAAAGATCATAGTCCCTCGACGACGCTATCTGAGTTGCCTAAACAAAAACGATCAAGTCCCTCAAGAAAATTGCCAAAAATACTTGACACTATTGCTATCATGGTCTATACGATGACCCGCGCCTGTCCCGTTTAACATCCTAACACAAGGTTGTTCACCAAATACAATGGTGAAGCAACACTGTTAAAAGGGTTAAAAACATAAGAAAGACCTTTGAGTAAAATAGGGTAGACAACTCTTAGTTACTTGATCAAAACTTGCAAAAACATCCTTGCTATTTTTCAAAACACACTTCACAACATAATTTCAAAACCCTACTTTCAAACATTGAAAACTTTTCAAAAGACAAAAACATCTTTGTATACATTCAAGCAAGAATCATTACAAAGGTTGCCACAACGATGGCCTCTTTTCAAAACATCTTTCAAAACCACACACAAAGCACCATTTCAAACAATTGAAAAGCAAAGCAAGTGATCTAAGCAAGTAACTAAGAGCCCATGGATAACCATGGATAGAAAGGGTGCTAATACCTTCCCTTTCTATAATCTACTCCCCGAACCCAAGAAAACATCTCAAAGGTCTTTCCTATGCTTTTTGACCTTTCCTTAGGATAATATAAAAAGTCGGTGGAGACTCTTGCTAAACCGAAACATTTGCAAACACAAATGCGAAATCCCAAGTCAGTTCTCCCACCGTATCACACGACCAAATAGCAGTTTACTTGGACAATTACTAAGAAGCTCGGAGTCGACCGAATATTAGTGTGCCCTAAATTCAAGTTAAAGCCCGGATGCGACCGGATAACAACTGAATTCCTTCTGAAGCCTGGATTACGACCAGATAAGAATTGAGAAATTACAAAGCCTGGATTACAACCGGATAGCAAGTTTAATCTCATCTCCCCAGTAAGTCACCGTAAAGCCTGGAGCACGACCAGATAGAAGTAGATCTTATCACTATGAAGCATGGATCAAGACCAGATAGTAGCTCATTTTTACCTCTTTGATCAAGAGACGATGCCCCAGTAGAATAACGGGCGACTGAAGCTCCTAAAATTCAACTTTTCTCAAGACAAAGAACAACATTCCCCAACAAAATCTTATGCGATCAACACTCCTTCGGATGGCATCTTTAAGCCCATCTTCCGTCATCAATCTCCAAATGGAATCTATAAGCCCATTCCCAACATCATAAGACAAGTACCACTTCATGCGAGTGCAAATTTCTGGGCACTCTAGTGTTCAATCATCTTCCACCTTCGGATCACGAAAGGCAAGCAAGCCAATCTACATGCTCAGGTTTAAGAAGATTGAACAGGGGCAACTTTTGTACCCCAAAATTTGCCCTCCCATATTTCTCAATACATTTCAAGTGAGGTCCTCAAATTGTTCAAGGAAGTCCAAGGGTTGACCAGACAAACTCTCTCCTAAGGCAGTCTACCTCAAATTAGGGTTTCAGTTTGCATAAAGATACTTGAGTCCAAGGGATCCCAAATTCTCACCATTGTCCTAATATGTTCTTAAGATCATCCATGTCAAGTTTCAAGCCTTGTAGAGGAAGTTTTCCCAGTCAATTGCTCAAAGGCCTGAAAATCGACTGTGCTAGGGCAAAAGTCAACTGTGGTCCCCATACAGTCAAACCTCAAGATTTTTGGTCAACATCCTCATTTTGAAGTATTATTCATCATTTGATAAAGGGTTTATCATGATTCATCAAGGATTGCTCACAATTCATCAAAACCCAAAAGTTGCTAAATTAGGGTTTTGCAGGAAAAGTTAACTCAACTTTGACCAAGCATAACTGTCTCATACGTTATTAGAAATGAACCATACAAAGCTTATTATGAAGAGGATGCAATTCCATACAATTCATCTTCATCTCCCAAGTTCAAAATGTGCACTCACAAGAAGTTATGAATTTGGATATTATAGGTCACTTTGAAAAGTCAACAAAAACACCTTTTTTGTCAAAGCTTCATACATGAACATGGAAGACTCAATTGAGATGAGACCAAAAAGGTTTCTTAGAGGACATATCAAGCTTTCTAAAAATTCCAAGAACACCTTCATAGATTAAAAATTGAAGAAGTTATGCATTAGTGAAGTTGACATTTTTTGCAAAATTGCCAAAAGTCAAATGTGCCTCAAATTGCAATTTTTGTCAAATGGGCCCAACTTTTTGCACTTGATTTGAGTTTGTAACATGGTCCATGAGTCCTAACTCTTCCCACTTGCCATTATTTTATTTTTGCCATTTATTTTGATTTTTTAGTTCAATTAAATCAAAATAAATCATGGAAATATCAAAATCATTTAAGCCTTGAGATTTGGTCCATATTTCAGGTCCCTTATACAGCTAGCAGCAAAATTAAATCGTGCAAGGCATGGTTGTACACAAAAATATTGATTTTCTCTTATTTCGGAAAGATTGGATACAAGTGTGATTCAAGGATCAAATCTCTATAATTACAAAGATTGGATGCACATTTGCAAACCTAATTCTATCAGTGATATATAGTGGACAAAAGCAGACCAAAAAAGAGGGTGGAGAGGTGTGTAAGAAGAAGAACAAAACTTGGAAAAACTCAAGAAAAGTGGTAATCTGATTCCATATTTCCAAGCAGTTTCAAGACTCCCAAACCATCTCATTCGCTTCCTGGGAGTACAAGGAAGCTATACCAATTAAAAGCAAGCGTTTTTGTGCCCAGAAACACGAGGTAAGAGCTTCAGGACCTCCCTCCTTTTTTGAGATCCAATATCATTGTTTAGGCATTTGTAGCATGAATCATGTATATATTCTGAATCCTGGAAGCATTTGCAAACTATTGGTAATAATTAATTGCGTTTTTGCTAACCCTATAGAGATACGCCATTGCTAGGGTTTCTTGTTGCATTTTGGGATCTTTTTGTACAGGAAAAATTGGTCCACAATACAGGCACCATGATGATAACCAGGCCAAGGCGAATTGGTCTATAGCATTAGATTTCATTTATCATGCTTGTAGGTGATTTTAAAAACTGCAAGGGTTATAGCTACGAACCTTTGACTGTAGGTAAAAGTCCATGAATTTTACCTACGGAGAGAGGAAGAAGAAGACCTGCGTGGCACCACCCCATTCACCCGTTTGAATTCTGGCGCGTGTTTGGTAGCTAGCTTTGTTTTATTTATTTTATTATTTTTTTTTCATATGTTAACGAGTTGAATCAAGTGGCCCAGTGGTAGCCAAGGAGGCGCTAAGGCTTTGCAGGCATGAAGTCAGGGGTTCGACCCCTGCCTCCAAACATTTGCAATTTTTCTTAAATGTTCTTCACAGATCCTATATCCCATGCATCATGAGGCCTACCATGTGCCCTCAAGGCTCAATCATTAGATCTCTAGGAGGCCAGATCTGAAGGCCATTACATGAGGGTCCATCATGCATCCCAGTCAACATGCAAACACTGAACCATGGAAGTCAAACGTGGGTCAGGTTTTTTGGGCCCAAAAGCTGCTAATGGCACCCCCTCAATTGCTGATTGATAGGCCCAATGTTCTCTTTTCTTTATTCTTTTAGATTTTCTTTTATTTAATTTGTTTAAATTATTTTACTAACACACAAAATTAATTCTTTTTATTAAAAAATCATAAAATCATTTTTTCATCAAATTAGATTTAGGTTTTATTCTTTATCAAAAATTAATTTAATTAGTTTATTTTAATTTTAGGATAACTTTAATTTGTTTTTGTAAATAAATTAAAATCAATTAGAAAATTAAGGTTTTGTTTGATTTAATTATTTTTTTCTCAAAATAACAAAAACACAAAATAGGTCAAAAATAATTAATTTTCTTAATTTAATTTAATTAGTAATTAGGTTTTCTTGTATTTAATTTAAAACCTTATTTTTCTTAATAATAATAAAAAAACAAACAAAAATAATTTTTTCTTTTAATTAGGGTTAGACGGGGTCAAAACCCTAATTTTGCTCGTCCTTCATTCATCGCGCGTGTTTACTTATTTTTACAATATTGATGTAATTGCTCATGGGATGTAATAGATTAATTAGGATTTTTTCATTTATTTATCGTTTTGTGGGTTTTTGGCTATGTAATTAATACCCGAAGCCTTGTAATAGCGTAGCTTTATTTTCTCGCACTTTAATTCTCGCAAATATTAACTGTTAGATGTATGATAATAGCATTGCATGACAAGACTGTATGTAAATTTTAAAATGGTTAGCAAACCCTAAATGTGCAAATATAATAACTGAAATTGAATCACTCGCACATGCGCACTCCTAGGGTATACTCTCACTTCGGTTGCCTTCGGTAAGCGATCATTAAGTATAGGGTATTTTAGTGGTCGCTCTCTTGTCTAAACAAAATATCAAAGTCCCGTTCGGAAATGTTGCCTCGAAAAAGTTTCCTCGGAAATGTTGCCTCGAATATGATCTTAAGACATTAGGGTTATTACTAAGACGTCCTAACATTGCTTTAGTGATCGTACGTCTCTTTCGAATTGACCCTTACAACTCCAATGACGGTGCTACCTACTCACTAATAGTGGGATAGCGCTGTCTAAAGGAAACTAGAACAAAATAATGCTTCTTTCGAGTAGGTAGATGCTAGTAGGTACTTGCTCAAAATCAAACTTTTCCACACTTACACTCTTTTCAAACAAAGTTTTCAAAACGACTTCGTAACACTCTTAAATATAGAAGCAAGGGTTAAATCGAAGTAAAACAAAAACTTTTCAAACACACAAACACGAAAGCAATTTTTAAAATGATGAGCAAGTACCTAAGAGCCCGTAGAAAACTACGGATATAAAGGGTGCTAATACCTTCCCTTTCTATAATCTACCCCCCGTACTCAAAATCTCGAAAAAGGAATTTTTCTGTGCTTTTGTCCTTTCCAGTTGGATAAAATAAAAGTCGATGGCGACTCTTGCTTACTGCGACATTTTGCGAACACAAACGCAAAACGCAAACCAGCATTTTCCTAAAACCAGTCCGGTTCTGCCACCATATCACAACACACAATCAGTAAAACACAAACCAATGAGATTAAAATAAATGTCACACAATTATTGGTTGAAGAATGACAAGTAGGTCGTGTTCAACCTCCATACCTCTGTGCGTTGGATTTTTATGAGATTCTTCAAACATAATTGTTTAAAGCTCAAACATGTATAATTGGATTCGTCTCTTCCAGACGATCCTAACCTCACCCTCGCGAAAAATTTCTTTAAACCATAACTCAATCAATTTGAAAAAAAACCAGAGTTTTGAAGATTTTTGAAATTGCAAACAGATGCATCAAAGGCATCAATTAATCAAAATTAAACCATCGACAAGCATCAATGAACATCATAGACCATTCCAGTAATTTGAGTTAGAAGAATTGGTGCCTTAAACAACCTAAACAAAGTATGAAGAAATTTCTCTGAAACTTGACTTGGCTAGTGCAACTTAGAGCACCTCAAGACTTAATTCTTATTCTATTAGCTTCAGTGAAGTTTAAGGAAGAACAATGTGAAGAAGGGAATAAATACAAGAATGGGGGGTTGAATTGGGATCACAAAATTCAAAGGAAAGAACACGTTGATTTTTATCCTGGTCCGTTTGAACTCAAACTACTCCAGTCCACCCGCCAAGGTGATTTCTCCTCTCTCCAGCGAGGTCTTAATCCACTAATCAATCTTGATTACAAATCTACTTTGAAAACTGCCAAAGTCTTCTTGAGTCCAAAACCACAACCCGGTTTTCTCAAGGAAATGTCTAAACAGTAACTGAATAAATGTGTTCAAAGTGTTTCTAATAAAACAGTATCACTAACAATGATGTTTTACACAATTTGAATATGAATGTTTGATGATGAAAGATGATTGCTGCATTATTGAAGTTTCACGTGAATTCTTCTTTTTGTGCGCAGTAGTTCATCACTTGAAATCTTCTTTTTATTTTTCTTTATATAGGCCATGCAACCGTGACATAAGAAGGTGCTTTTGGTATGTTCATAACACGAGTTAATGGACTTTACAAACCAGGAGATCCTTGTATGTTTGTAGCCATTACTTTTGATATTGCATTGATAAATTGTAACGCTTCAGAACTGCTCACATCAGAGGTTGATTGTTACCGTTGAGAGTCCCTTACTGTTGTATTAGATTATTACAGATAAGAGTATCAGAGATCCTGTTTCATGGTGCTGGTGCATTCAGAAGTTGTAACAGAACTTCTTCACACAGGCGTATCACATAGATTTGCTTCTAAGAAGGATGCGTTTGATTCTATCATGGTACTCTCATCTTTTGTGCTTGCATAATCAGAACTTCTAGTGGTGTTCTGGCAGATCTTCTATGCTCCTTACATCATAACATCTTTTTCACATCAGAACTTCCTGCATATAAAGATACTTTTATTAGCGAGCATATTTGTTCTTTATATATATATATCATGTGTTTGTTATCATCAAAACTCTTGCAGAGATGTAGAACCAAATTATGTTCTAACAATCTCCCACTTTTTGATGATGACAAAAACATGTATATTTTGATGTAGTTTAAAGAACAAAGAATACATAACTCCCTCTGAGTAGAATATTCAGATAACGAGCAAATAAAATACTTCCCTGAAGATATTTTGATAATGCAAATTTGCTTCTGATAGGAGTCAAAACATCACTGATTCTCCCCCTTTTTGTCAATAATAAAAAAGTAAGAAGTTGCTTGAGAAGGCATGGCAATCGTCTTCTGGATTCAATTGAGATTCTTTAGAGAGCTTCTGATGTTGTATTCTCATTCCCGTTCCCAATAGTTCCAGAGCTAATAGCTTTTTCTTTATGATTGCTTCTGAAACCTTTGAATTCTCCAGATTTAACTTCCAGGCTTTGGAACATATGCTTTCTTCCCTCCATGTGTAGAGAGCATCCAGAATCCCGGTGTTAGGACTGGTGTTTCAATCTTGTCGTTAAAAATATCTGTAACATAGATGATTTTGTCTTTTGGTACCCATATATTTTTGGGTCCACGACTGTTAGAGTTTCCAAAATTCTGTTTGAATTTTGGTTTAGCATAAAACGCCTTACTGGTATATTTTATATCACGTGTTTGTCCAGTAGTGAAGTGAGAATAAAGAGGAGTGCATTTAATAACCAAATCTCTGACTTTCTTAGGTTGGGATACTTTACCTTTGTATCCTAACCTTTTTCTGCCATTTCTGCTAACTCCATAGATCATTGAAGCCATCTTGCTTCTATCTATGTTTTTAGCGAGGAACTTCTGAAAGTTGTGATCATATTACTTTATGATTGTATCAAGGTCACTAGGAGCTTCTGAGAAAGTTTCCTTCTGAGTATTTTGTAAGTCATTTTCAAGTTTTAAAATTTTTTCTTTCAACTCAGAGTTTTCTAATCTCAGATTCTTAGTTTCTTCAGAGTCAGAAACTAGACCCTTTTTCAGGTTCTTGTTTATGACTCGAAGCTTCTGATACCTTTCTAGAATTTCTGACAGACTCTCCTCTAATTGAGATCTAGAAAATTTAGAAAATACCTCTTCTGACTCTGAGTCTGATTTTGATTTTGATTCTTATTCAGAGGATTCAGAGACATCTTATAAGTTTTTCGTTTGAGCTATATTGGCTCGTTCATCTTCTGATTCTGTTCCATCTTCAGAAGATTCAGAGTCATCCCACCTTACCATAAGACTTTTCTTCTTCTCCTTAATGATCTTCCTTTTAGGTTTCTCCTTCTGAAGCCTTGGATAATCGCTTTTGTAGTGACCTTGTTTATTGCATTTATAGTAGGTAATGTTTCTGTTACTATATTTTCTATACCCAGAAGATTGTTCAGAGTCATTCCCTGTTCTTCTAGAGTTTCTAAATTTCCTCTGCCTGTGCTTCCACAACTGATTGATTCTTTTGGATAGAAGGAACAGTTCGTCTTCTTCTGACGAGGATTCACCAGAGTTTTCTGCTTCTGCTTTTTCCTGCAAAAAATGGTTTTATATTTATTAGATTTCAGAGCTAGAGACTTACCTTGCTTCTGAGGCTTATCATCTTCTAACTCTATCTCATGAATTCTGAGAGAGCTGACAAGTTCTTCTAGAGAGATTTTATTCATATCTTTTGCCAATTTGAGAGTAGTGACCATGGGTATCCATTGCTTTGGTAAACTTCTGATGATCTTCTTTACATGATCAACAGTTGAGCACCCTTTGTCCAGAACTTTCAGCCCATCAACCAGAATTTGAAATCTTGAGAACATTGCTTCAACGGTTTCACTTTCTTCCATTTTGAAGGCTTCATACTTCTGAATGAGCACAAGGGTTTTGGTTTCTTTTACTTGCATTTTTCCTTCATGCGTCATTCTCAGAGAATCAAACATGTGCTTTGCTATCTCTCTGTTTGTGATCTTCTCATACTCTGAATATGAGATGGCACTCAGGAGAATAGTTCTGGCCTTGTGATGATTTCTGAAATCCCTCTTTTGATGATCTTTCATCCTTTTTCTGTCAATCTTATGATCGTTTTCATCAATAGGATGTATGTATCCATCCATTACCATATCCCAAAGGTCAGCGTCATAGGCTAGGAAGAAACTTCGGATCATATGTTTCCAGTAATCAAAATTTTCACCGTCAAATATTATGGGGTTGCTACTGATGTTCTAACTTGTTCCCATCATAGTGTTTTTCCTCCTTAGATATTTTTCTGACACGGTTAAGAGTTTGCACCCAGATTCAGGTGCTCTGAAACCAATTTAAGAAGGGAAAAAACACAAGAAGGGGGGGTTGAATTGGGATCACAAAATTCAAAGGAAAGAACACGTTGATTTTTATCCTGGTTCGTTTAAACTCAAACTACTCCAGTCCACCCGCCAAGGTGATTTCTCCTCTCTCCATTGAGATCTTAATCCACTAATAAATCTTGATTACAAATCTACTTTGACAACTGCCAAAGTCTTCTTGAATCCAAAACCACAACCCGGTTTTCTCAAGGAAATGTCTAAACAGTAATTGAATAAATGTGTACAAAGTGTTTATAATAAAACAATATCACTAATAATGATGTTTTTATACAGTTTGAATATGAACGTTTGAGGATGAAAGATGATTGCTGCATTATTGTAGTTTCACGTGAATTCTTCTTTTTGTGCACAGTCGTTCATCACTTGAAATCTTCTTTTTGTGTTCTTTATATAATCCATGCAACCATGACATAAGAAGATGCTTTTGGTATGTTCATAACACGAGTTAATGAACTTTCCAAACCAGGAGATCCTTGTCTGTTTGTAGCCGTTACCTTTGATATTGCATTGATAAATTGTAACGCTTCAGAACTTCTCACATCAGAGGTTGAATGTTACCGTTGAGAGTCCCTTACTGTTTGTATTAGAATATTACATATCAGAGTATCAGAGGTTCTGTTTCACAGTGTTGGTGCATTCAGAAGTTGTAACAGAACTTCTTCTTATAAGTGTGTCACACAGATTTTCTTCTAAGAAGGATGCGTATGATTCTATCATGGTACTCTCATCTTTTGTGCTTCCATAATCAAAACTTCTAGTGATGTTCTGGAAGATCGTCTATGCTCCTTACATTAGAACATCTTTTTCACATCAGAACTTCCTGCATATAAAGATACTTTTATTAGCGAGCATATTTGTTCTTTATATATATATATATATATATATATATATATATATATATATATATATATATATATATATATATATATATATATATATATATATATATATATATATATATATATATATATATCATGTGTTTTTTATCATCAAAACTCTTGCATGGATGTAGAACCAAATTATGTTCTAACACAATGAATAAATAAATTGGAGCTGGAAGTGTTCTAAATAGGAATTCGAAGTTGCAGAAATGAAGCTTTACAAGTGATTTTGACAGGGTGATTCTGATTGTCCAAGCTTGTAAAAATTATGTAGAGAGGGTCTCTATTTATAGGAAAAGTGAATGGTGAGCTCATACGTGTGAAATGGATCATAAATCATTGAAATCGTGTGAATCCAAAAGGTGAAGAATGTGTGACTTGAACTTTCTCAAAGCTCAACTAATTCTTGCGCTTCAATGCTCTAATCATGCTTTGGAACTTTGTTAAACATGTTTAAGTGGAAATTATGCACAAATTTGATCTTTAGAAGCCACATTATGGAAATTGCAATCTGACTGCAAGTGAAACCTCAATTCCAAGATACCAACTTCAGATCCATGGTGCACACAACTCAGGAGTCTTTATGACATTATTCTTAAAGCGTTTGAAAGACAAGGTCACAATCTTTACAGTGTGCCAAGAAAGACTCCATTTGGATAATTGAGCTGAAAGTTATGTCCTCTTGAAAATCGTTAAAAACAAACTGATTTTTGTACTTAGAAATATTTCTAAGTGTTGAACTTCAAAATGACCTATAATGTTATTCAAAATCACATGACCTTCCACTTAAAATTTGATCTTGATATATGAAGATGACAAGAAGTAGACCTCTTTAATTGAATTATGGAATTGAGATCACTAAAAAATCATAAAAATTGAAAGAATTATAGTCTTTGGAAGATGACAAACAAATTTGGGAAAATTCACAAAAGACCTATAATCTTTTCAATTCTTCAACAACTTGCAGAAGTGAAAAACACAAGAAGGGGAGTTGAATTGTTGAAACTTGAAATCAAATGTAGACAACACGTTATTTTTATCCTGGTTCGTTTGATCTCAAACTACTCCAGTCCACCCATCAAGGTGATTTCGCCTCTCTCCAACGAGGTCTTAATCCACTATATTCAACTGAATACAAAACCGCTTTAACAACTGCTAAAGCCTTCTTGAGTCTAAACCACATACCGGTTTCTCAAGGAAATTCTTTCTTACGGATAAATGAACAATTACGTGTGCTGAATGTTTTCTGGAAAAACTATATATCACAACTGTGATAATACACAATATAAAGCTTATGTGAAACTAGAATGCTAGAACTATAGAGTAAGAAATTTGAGAGCTTTAGCAAACTGAGTGAGTGAGGACGAAGATGATTGACTTTAGGCGTGTAGAGTATTGTAGAGCATTAGCCATTTCACTTCTCACTGATTTGTTTAAATACTTCTTGGAAAAGATATGTTGATGCCAATAATTCCATTTCAATGCTCATTACGTTCTTTCCATTTTGAGATGATCTTTGTCTTGGAATAAAGCCGTTGGTAATTAATCTGCCTTGAATGCAGTAACATTAACACTTCAGAATGTTCTGCTTGATTAAGATCAGAGTGTGTTGGCTTTAGCTTATTCTGATTGCTTTTGAGTGCTGATGACATTGTTAAGATCTTGATCAGAATCAGAGTGTGTTAAGCGCAGATTTTATTCATCAGACTTCAGCGTAGCACATGTACTGATCTTCTGATGTGAGATATCTTCTGATGCTGATGTTAATATTCTGATATTCTGATGCTGATTCCATCAGAGTTTCCTGTAAATACACAACATATTTTTAGGTAGCATCTATGTCATATATAAATCTCATAACTCATTTAATCTTGTATTTGTTATCATCAAAACTCTAACTGAGGGTTGTAGAATCAAACTATGTTCTAACACAACTTTCCAAGCATTTTTCAAGTCTTACACATTGAAACAAAGTTGTAGTAGACATCATAAAGATTATAATGGAAAAATAATGGGCTCAAGGAGATAAAAATTGACCAAGTTATGATCATTTGAAGTCAAACCATAAAATTCAAAGGATTTTCAAAGAGAATTGTAATCTTTCTCAACCATTAGTGATCTTCCATTCAACATTTCCCTTAGATCCCTGAAGATAACTTATTAAGGACTCTTTAAAGAGAATCATGGATTTAGATTCAATTAAAAATATCAAAAAATGAGTAAGATATGGTCCTTGGAAGTCAATAAACCCTAGCTTAGAGAGTGTCAAAGTGACTTGAAACCCCTTTCAACTTTTGATGATTTTTCTTGTATAATTGGATCTTTTAATGTGAAGAGAAGTAGTTTTAGATGATGATAAGAATACATAGCTAAAAGAACCAACTAAAATATTAAAAATTGAGAGAGTTATGCACTTGTGATCACTGAATCAAGCACTTGCTCAATTAGGTCAAACTTGTTGAACCAACCTTGAATCTTTTGATCTTTCTTTGCAAAATAGACCATGATGAATCACAATATACCTTGAAATGATGTTATATTGAAGCACACTCAAAGATGGAGCTTAAGTCTCCAAGAAACTTGTTTAAGAAGGCATGGAAATAAACACATGAACCTATGAATCTTCTTGATGAACACCACCACCAAATTTGAGGAAAACTTGTCCTAAATAAAGTGAGAGAACTCTTTGAACCAGAAATCTTTGATATCATAGACAAAGAATTGAAGCTTACGCTCTTGAAATCCATTGAAGAAGCATTTGACTGAGGACCAACCCTTAAACCCTAAGTTAGATGGTGAGATGAATGCAATTTCCATCATCTACAACATGATCATTTAAAGAAACATATATACATATCTTGATGTAAGCTAAAATAACACATGTATAAGATACACAATTCAAGGTGCTTGGTCATCCCTCAAGAATAAACTTAAAGATAGGATGAAGAAGAAAGGGAGAACCAACCCTAATGTGTGAACTTGATGTATTGATAATATGAGATGTCGTGAATCGCTGCAACCGCCTAGCCTCCGATCTCACGCTAATTTTGCGGTCCACAAACTCTGTGCGCCACTGACTCCCACGAATCGTCTAATTTTGCGCCACCGAGCTCCACTCACTGGATCTCTCTTCTCCGATCATCATCATCTACTCTTAGACTTCAATTTAGTAATTCATCCCAATTTCATTTGATTCCAATTGTTTTGTGTAATTCTTTAATTGACTTAAGATTTAATTGAATTGTATGAGTTGAATTGTAAATTGATTGATTATTGAGTTCAATTATGTTGCATAAATATGAAACTGGTTAATTTTTTTAAAATCATGTGAAGCTTATGCGTCGAAACTGGTAAATTTATTCATAATTCCCAATTAACCTATCAAAATTGGATTCTGATTTGGTACCTTGTGCATAATTGTTGATTTTCATGTCGAAATCGAATTCTGATACATTTAATTGATTTGGACGCGTAGAATAATTTTTGACTTGATGTAGATTTAATTCATAGCGGTATGATTTTTATTTCATTACAAGTTAATTGTGAATTTTAGGCAATATTTCATGAGTCGATAATTGTTTTCGATATATCCGAATGAAGCTTTGAAATTCATGTCCATCGACTCAGGAGTAATGCTACCCAGAGTACTCAAATACATTGTAATTGATAATTTAATTGTTGTTTATCACATAATCGACATTATTTTGGTTACTGTGTGATACCAGTGGGAAGTTTCAATGGTTTAAATTTGATTTTCAAGCTATTTCATGAGTTTAATGAGTTTCTGCCCAGAATATGCAAGTAGCTTGTAATTCACGTTTTAATTTGTGTTAGGTACATGTTCACTCATAACTGGACATTTGTTGACTATGGGCATTGAGTTTTACCGATTTTAATTCAAGTTTTCGAGCAATTTTGTGGATTGACGCGGTGCTGTCTCGGAAATAAAAGTGCACTAAAAATGCGGTTTAATTTGTACCGAAGCATGTTTTGTTATCACTCGACATTTGTTTGACATTTGTGTCACTTTCGATGCATTTTAAATCGTTATTTTTAAGCATGTCATGTGCAATAAACATGTTGTTCGGTATTTATGTTCATGTGTATATCTCATTTCAATTTGTATTTGATGTTTACTTGTACATAGTTGACCATTTCATTAGCATTAATGTTGAGTTTTCTTGATTTCCATACAAAATTTTGATTAATTTCATGCTTGTACATAGTGTTGTCCAGAATTTCATGTGTGCATGTCGCTTTATTTTTCATTCGATGTTTTCTTGTTCATATTTTAGCATTAGTGATGACTTTTCTTGCTTCTGATGCATTTTAGTGGTTAATTCCTTGTATAAGCGCGTTGTTGCTCGACTTTTGGTTTCACCTCTCGTCGCTTATTTGTACTTTGTATTCTTCACCTTTCATCGTTATTTTGAGTTGTAATTCGATACTTGATGTTGCGTTGATATTTGCTAACTCATTTGTGACTTGTGTAGGTTTTCGAAGGCTTTGTCGTGTGACACGCGAAATTTGGATTATTGTCTTATTGTATAGACTTATCTTGTGCCGATACTTTGATTCTATGTGATGGACTTTTCACATGCGATTTAGTTTTGCATTTGCGACTTTGATTCTGATATTGGATATTGTGTCAGACTATTTATTTGTTGCTTGATGAAGCTTGCACGAAGTTTTTGGGTTTCTTTGCTTTTTTCTGATAATTGATGAACTTGTGTTTGATTGGTATTTTATTTTGTTTCCTTTTATCTATTGCATGATTTAACGCTTTCTTTTCCATGAGAAGTAGGAATAGATATGCATGACTGGGAGTCTTTACTTTAGGTGGTAAATGTTGTTTTAAGAGACCTTTAGAAGGCAATTCCTACTTGTGCTTGTTTGTTTACCATTCTGTATATTTACATTTGTGCCAAAGAACTCGATGATGGCATACCATTCCCATTCCCTATTTATAAGTCCTCAAAGAAGGCAAGTGGAAAACGGTTCGCAATCGACCCCCACAATTTATAGTCCACATGTCATTAGTAGCTCGCGTCGTACATCGATGCTATGAATCATATTATTATTGTTATCGAGCCAGTCAAGTGGAATACAAGGATCTGTAACCAATCCCCCACGCTTTTTCATTAGCTTGCATGCCATGCATGTTGACGCTCCAATGTGATCTCATTATTTCCTTGTATCTTATACCTCGATGATACGATATCTTGGTTAGGTGTTTAGTCGCTTATGACAATTCACTCTCATTCTTCTCTTGCCTAGATAATGTGATATCTTGGTTAAGAGGTGACACCTCTTATTCTTCTTGGCACAATAATGTGCTATCATGGTTAAGAATTACCTATTCCCCCATTTTTGCTTGCCTAGATGATTCGATATCTTAGTTAAGCCTCCATTTATCTTATCTTGATGGCTCGATATCATGGTTAGGTTCCCCTTTTCCCTTATCCTACCTCGATGACATGATATCGTGGTTAGGCATGATCCTTCTCCCTATCCTTCCTTGGTAACATGGTACCTCGGTTAGGCGTGTGCTACTTGAGTGACTGGATACTCCTCAAGTTTGTGTGTTTACTTTCCATTGCACGTTTGCATGCTCCCGTAGTATTTCTCGATTCATTCTTAGGAAGTGAATTGAGATATACCTTAGGTTGCGAACCATGCATGATAACTCTAGGCTTACTTTGCTAGTCTCCCTTAGACCTTGGGTTTTTTGTGTGTTATTTCTTTATTGCTACTTTATTTACATGCTTTCGTGCATATGTTTGCATAGAATTTTACCTCTTTCCATATACTGCTACTGTGTTGGATCTGTTTTCATGTGGCGTGGGTGTTACTATTGAGGTAGAAGGCCTAGTAACAAGGCCAAAGTGCACTATCTAGGAAACTTAGGAATAAAGTAGAACATGACGGCTACTGAACGAAGGTCCTACTAGTACGATCATGTCGTCCATGCTCAGATGAGGTTCAAATGGGGTGTTATTGTCATCCACTTCTGTGGCTTGATGGTAGTACTTTCAGGAGAACCCGTGATTTTGAGTTACCATTGACCTTAGCCTGACCTAGTCTTTTCCCGTGAGTGGGGAGGGAATAATTCTATACAAGTACAAATGGTGACTATTTTCTAGTGGTGACTATTTGGTTCTATTGGTGTATGTTCTGGACCTTTGATCTTATGACATTCAACTTATTCAGAAGATTGTACAGTATTTATTCAGAAGATTGTATAGTATTTATTCAGACGATTATACGGTGGTAACCTAGATTCCGTGGAACCTTGATCCCATGTTTTTGCATACCATAACATCACATCATTATGTATACGCATCCAATTTCCAGGGAATTCTAAAGACAAGTCTTTTGTAGAGCTTTCATAAAAATGATGAAAATGATGATGAATACTATTATCAAAAGGATACTTATGGATTGACAAGTCTTTGTGTGTCCCTCAAAATGAAAGATGAAACATGTATTCATAATATCATGCATTTAATTGTTCATAACATAAGCTTACGGGGGCCCTTCTTTTCATTCAGAGTTCAGAATCAATGACAAGACTTCCTTACATTCGTACCGCACTCGAGCCAATCAGCGAATATTTATGTTTCAACTTATGATTGCACCAATGCTTCGAGCAGAACTCTGTTATTCTGATAAAGTAAAGTTCTGGAAGAACAAGAGAAGTCTCAACAGTAATATTCATCTTCTGATATGATCCAAAGAAAGCAATGTTCTGATGCATTACAACTCATTCATTACAAATCAAAAAGTAATTGCTGAACCAAGACAAGAACTATATTTTTGGAAAGTACATTAACTACACTTTATCATCCTTCCAAAATCACATTCTCATGTCTCTCATGTATCACCTATATAAATAAAACCTGAAGAAGAAATCTGATACAACTCTACTGAACACTGACAAAGAAAAATATTATTACCCTATTTTATCTTGAGCTTTTCAATTGTGTATACATCACTGTTGTGATATAGTTTTGTTTAGAAAAACATCTTTGTACACACTATTAATTTATTTATCTTGCAATACCTTGATAAAACCGAGTTGTGGTTAAAACTCAAGAAGACATTGACAGTAGTCATTGTATCTGTGTAATCAAGATTTGATTAGTGGATTATGACCTCATTTGAGAGAGGAGAAATCACCTTGGCGGGTGGACTGGAGTAGTTTGAGTTTAAACAAACCAGGATAACCAACGTCTCTACTGTTTTATTTTTAAAAAACCCCCAATTCAAACCCCTCTTCTTATGCTTTTCCATTATTTAATTGGCATTAGAGCGCCTGGTTCTGGGTGCAAACACTTAATCGTGTTAGAAAAAGATCCTAGCAAGAAAAACACTATGGTGGGACTAAGTCATATCATCAACAATGATAATCATGATTATAAATACATAATCTGCGACAAACCTCCAATCTTTGATGGTGAGAACTTCGACTATTGGAAAGACATAATCGAAAGTTTTTTTCTAGCTCATGACGCTGATCTCTGGGATATGGTGACTGAGGGATATATTCATCTAGTTGACGAAAGCATTCATAAGATAAACAGAAAGAGAATGATAGATCAACAAAAGAAAGAATTCAGAAATCATCACAAAGCCAGAACAATTCTCTTGAGTGCTATCTCGTACACTGAGTATCAGAAATTCACCAATAGAGAATCATTTAAAAACATGTTTAAATCTTTGAGAATGACACATGAAGGAAACACAAAAGTTAAAGAAACCAAATCTCTTGCACTCATTCAGAAGTATGAGGCCTTCAAAATGGAAGAAGATGAAACAATTGAAACAATGTTCTCAAGGTTTTAAATTTTGGTTGCTGGACTAAAAGTTCTGGACAAAGGGTACTCAACAACATATCATGTAAATAAAATCATCAGAAGCTTACATAAGAAATGGAGACCCATGGTCACAGCCTTAAAACTAGCCAAAGATCTGAATAAACTATCTCTTGAAGAACTTATCAACTCATTGAGAAGTCATGACATAGAACTTGCAGAAGATGAGCCCCAAAAGCAAGGTAAATCTCTCTCTCTCTCTCTCTCTCTCTCTCTCTCTCTCTTAAATATAATAAAAAATATGAACCTAAATTTTTTCAGGAAAAAGAAGAAAACTCTGGTGGATCCTTGTCAGAATAATACGAACTATATCTTCTCTACATAAGAGTCAATCATCTATAGAAGCACAACCAAAGGAAGTTTAGAAACCACAGAAGAATAGGAAATCACTCTGAAACATCTCCTGGATACAGAAAATCTAGCAACAAAGACATTGTATTCTACAAATGCAACGAACCATGTCACTACAAAAGAGACTGCCCAAATCTACAAAAAGAAAAGCCTAAAAAGAAATTCTCCAAAGAAAAGAAGAAAAGTCTTATGGCAACGTGGGATGACTCGGAATCTTTTGAAGCTGAAACAAAATCAGAAGATGAACAAGCGAATATAACTTTAATGGACAGCATACCAGATGACACTGGATCATCTGAATTAGATGCAAAATAGGTATTCTCTAACTTTTCTAGATCTCAATTAGAAGAAAGTCTATCAGAAATTCTTGAAAGATATCAGCAACTGCGAGTCAAAAACAAGAACCTGAAAAAGGATCTAGTATCTGACTCTGAAGAAACTAAGAAACTAAAAACATAAAACTTTGAGCTAAAAGAAACCATTTCCAAACTTAAAAATGAAAACTATGCTATTAAAAATGAATTACAAAAAGCTCAGAAAGAAATTGTTTTAGAAGTTTCAAAGAGTTCTGATAAAATCATAAAAGAATATGATCACAACTTTCAGAATTTACTAGCTTAAAACATAGATAGGAGAAAGATGGCTTCAATGATTTATGGAGTTATCAGAAACAGCAGAAAAGGTATAGGATATGTGAAACCAAAGGGAGAAGAAACATCTCAACCAAAGAAAGTTGATGATATAGTTATAAAATACACACCTCTCTATTCACACTTTACATATGAACATACACATTGTTGTACCCCAAAATTTGCCCTCCCATTTTTAAGACAAATTGATTCAAGATACCTCCTCATGCTCAAAAAAGCCTCAAACATTAAAGACTACTCAAGGGTTGACCAGACAAACTCTTCCCCTAAGAAATTGACCCACAACTAGAGTTTTGATTTTCTCAAAGGAAATTCGACTTCTAATGCCTCAAGATTTTTGGTCAACATCAAGATTTTGAACTCACATTCATCATTAGATCAAGAGTTGGTCATGATTCATCAAGAAAACTCAAGATTCATCAAAAGTCAAAAGTTACTAAATTAGGGTTTTCTTTAGGAGAAGTCAACTGAACTTTGACCAAGCATAACTTTCATATACTTCATCATAAATTCCTCAAACAAATCCTATCTTGAAGGAAATTCAATTCTCTACAACTTTGTCTCTCTAAGATCAATGCCAAAAATGCTTCATTTGAGAGATATGGGCCAAAACATTACAGGTTATGTTAAAAGTCAACAAAAAGACATTTTTGTCAAAGCAAATTACATTAATTCAAAGACTTCAAATGAAAAAATAACCAAAATAAAAGTTGTAGGAGACAACTTAAGGTTTCCAAAAAGTCTAAGATCATCTTCATGCAACAAAAATTGAGAGAGTTATGATTGGTTCAAGTTGAGAAATTTTGATAAAATGCATGAAACTTAAAATGAGCAAAGTTGAATATTTGGGCTAATGGGCCTAAGTTTTCAGGTTCAAACATGTTCATGACCTC
Source organism: Vicia faba (assembly GCA_948472305.1). Classification (NCBI taxonomy): domain Eukaryota; kingdom Viridiplantae; phylum Streptophyta; class Magnoliopsida; order Fabales; family Fabaceae; genus Vicia; species Vicia faba. The sequence continues at coordinate 389,509,210 of OX451737.1, forward strand.
ATATTAGAACTTTAAGTCCATTCACATATTTTTTATGATTTTTATTTTCTTTTATTTGGATTTTATTCATTCAAATGAAAATTAAATCAAATAAAATATGAAAGCATTAATACAAGGCGTGTGGACCTTTGTTCTAATCATGTTGGAGGCCAAAAATCTAGCTTGAAGCTTAAGAAACCACGTGGCATATGTTTGAAACAAATCTTTATAGTTTTGGAAGATTTGAACTTATTTTAAAATATGATCAAAGATATAATTTCATGAGATGTCCAAGCCCAAATCTTAACCTAAAACACTCCTCTATAAATACATAACATGTTCAGACATCAAAGGACCATGCATGCAGCCTCAAGAACACACCCTAAAATCTCAAAATTTTAAGAAACTAGGGCACGATCAAACCCTTATTTCCAACCACTTTCAATCCATTACAAGCATCACACTAGCTTCCTGAAGTTCCCAAGAACTAATTCCAACCATCCTTGAAGCTCGTAGCATCCTAGATTATCACATCTCAACATCACCGGTTTGGTAAATTTCTTAAAATTCAAACATTTAATATATATGCATTGTTGAATGATTTGATGCATACATTCATGTTCATATTGATGTTTAGAATAATTTTGTCACATCGTTTGCAAGCTTTGGTGCAGGAATAAAAAAATGCCATTGTTAGGGTAGTTTGAAACTTTTGTATCGAAACTAACTCTACAAGTGTTTTCAGGTCAAACCAATGCTACCATTGGATTTAGGAGATCAAAATTTGAGGGACACGATCCCTCTTGGTCTTTAATTATTGTTGTTTTTGTAGGTTGGGTTTTGAGGCTACCGGAAAAGACGATCAGAGCTAGGGCTCTAGTGCTTCTCTGATCTAGCGTTTTATAATATATTTATTTATTTGTATTTGTAAGTGTTGGGTTATTGGCATGTATTTTTGGTAAAACCAGGTGTGTGAATGTCATGACTGATGTCATAACATTCTAGGTTACTAGGTACTTTCTGCAGAAAAAGAATGGCATATAATAGCTGCTCATTATGAGTGTGTAGCTGATCATTATGCAATGATCACATTTATTACATTCTACCAAAATCAGTAAACAGGATTCTTGTTGTCATAACCAATGTTAAGACATCCTGTACTGATCTAACAGTTATGCAGTTTTGTTAATTCTGAGATTTTTCAGGAATATGGTTCATACATTCCAGAACAGAATCTCACGTGGACTTTAGGTTAACTTGGCTTAACCCTAATCTGGTTGATAAAGTCTTGTGACCAAGTCTTGTGGTTAACCCTAATTAACCCTAGCTATTTTCGTGGAAGCCCTAACTGAAGGACAGCTGCCTATATATTCAACAGGAAGGCTGTTGGTGAAGATAACTTTTTGGACAGAAGATCAACAAGGGGCTGTATAGTTTTAACTACTGTAATCCAAGCAAGTATCATTGTGATAAGTGACTTGGAGTAGGTTTTGATTGTAAGGGTTGTGTATCACTCAAAGCTTTGAAGCACGAGTGTTTGTGTCACTTGACTAAAGCTTTGAAGCAAGGTCAAGTTAGGTTTATGTATCACTCAAAGCTTTGAAGCACGAGTGTTTGTGTTACTTGATTAAAAGCTATGAAGCATAATCAAGTGTATGTTCTGAAGAGTGTCTTCATAATTTCATTAGTCAATTGTTTAGTATCACTGCTGTGATTGAGGGGGAGTGAGTAGGAACTCAGGTTTAAGTTGAACTTAGATTGAAGTTGCATTGGGTAGGTCTTAAGTGAAGGAGATAAACTGGTTGGTTTATTCCTGAATTAATATCTCTTATAGTGAATTTCCTCCCTGGCTTGGTAGCCCCCAGAGTAGGTGTTGTTTCACACTGAACTGGGTAAACAATTGGCTGTGTTATTTACTGCTTTTGATTTATTGTCTTATAGAAAGTCAGATACGGTGTCATAACATTCACTGTGACATTGAGTATCTGCTGCCAGAATTTCAATTGGCATCAGAGCAGGCACCCTGCCTGTCTTACTGGGTGAGATCTAGGGATATCACTTTCTGGCGCTATAGACAAAGAAGGAGTTTTTGGAAACAGACCACCCATTCTAGATGGATCAAATTATGACTACTAGAAACCTCGTATGATTGCCTTCTTAAAATCACTGGACAAAAAGGCTTGGAGAGCTGCTGACAAAGGATGGATCCATCCCACCTTAACTGAGAAAGATGGGACAATCAGTCTGAAACCTGAGGAAGAATGGAGCAAAGAAGAAGGTGAGTTAGCCCTGGGTAATTCCAAAGCATTAAATGCCTTGTTCAATGGAATTGATAGAAACATATTCAGACTAGTACATCAATGTGAACTGGCCAAGGAAGTTTGGGACACTCTCAAAACTAACCATGAGGGCACATCCAAAGTAAAAATGTCAAGGCTTCAGATGCTGACTACCAAATTTGAGAACCTAAGGATGATGGAAGATGAAACCATTCATGAGTTTCACATGAACATCTTGGAGATTGCCAACACCTCAGGAGCATTGGGAGAAAAGATGTCATAAGAAAAACTGGTGAGAAAGATTCTCAAATCCTTACCTAAAAGATTTGCAATGAAGGTAACTGCTATAGAGGAAGCCCAGGATATCAGCAATTTGAAGGTGGATGAACTCATTGGGTCTCTTCAGACCTTTGAGATGGGGATCAGTGACAATGTCGACAAGAAAAACAAGAGCATAGCACTTGTATCTAATACTGAAGATGAAAACAAGGAGGATGAAGAAGAAAATATTTCAGAAGCTATAGCCATGCTTGGAAGATAATTCAACAAACTCATCAAGAGAATGGATCCAAAGTCAAGGTCAAATGTTAAGAACATTCCTTCTGACAAACAGATCTTATGACTCCAGCAGAAGACCAAAGTCTGAAGAGAAGGGAAATCAAAGCAGATGAATTCAATGCCATGGATGTGAAGGATATGGGCACATTCGAGCTGAATGTCCTACCTTTCTTAAGAAACAAAAGAAAGGAATGTCTGTTACTTGGTCTGACTGTGATTCAGAAAGTAATTCTGAAGAGGAATCTGCCAAACTAGTTACTGCACTAACTGGTATTTGTAACTCTGATAGTGACTCTAGTGATGAGGAAGTGACATTTGAAGAACTGGTTGATTCCTACAAGAAATTATGTATCAGAAGTGCTGAAGTCTGTCAGCAAAATGAGAGACAAACAAAACTCATAATAAAGTTGGAGGCTGAGAAAAAGGCAGACTTTAATACTATAAGTCATCTAGAAGGGGAATTTCAAATGCTAAACTCAAAACTGGACCAGATGACCAAATCTGTCAAGATGGTGACAAATGGAACTGACAAATTGGAAGAAATTCTTCAGGTTGGACAAAATGTGGGAAATAAGTCTGGTCTAGGATTTGTGGCAGCAAAGAAATCTGGTACAGACAAGAAGATCAGGCCTGATAAATAAATGTCAAAGCAAATGTCACAACATAGCACTCAACATCGAGAACAGAGAAATATGAAGAAAAAGTACCAAAGATGGATATGTCATCATTGTGGGAGGTTTGGTCACATAAATCTATTCTGCTTCAGATTATATGGATATCCTAATCAGAACCCAGGTGTCAAACCTAAGTCTAACAAGGTACCATATACTCCACAGTGGAAGAAAAAGGCTACTGCCCTGATAGCTCACACTTCCCTTAGAGTCTCTGCAAAGGAAGACTGGTACTTTGACAGTGGATGTTCTAAGCATATGACTAGAATCAAGAATCTTCTCAATAATGTTAAACCTCACACCACTAGTTATGTGACCTTTGGAGATGGTGCTAGAGGAGAAATCAAAGGAGTTGGAAACTTGGAATGTCCTGGAGTTCCAAATCTAAATGAAGTATTACTGGTAAAAGGCTTGACTGCTAATCTCATAAGTATCAGCCAATTATGCGACCTAGGATTCAAGGTCAACTTCTCCAAATCTGAATGTCTTGTAACTAATGAGAAACAAGAAGTTGTAATGAAAGGAGTCAGATCTAAAGACAACTGCTACTTGTGGGAGCCTGAGAACACTAATCACTCTATTGTTTGTTCTATTGCCAAAGAAGAAAAAGAAGTAAAACTGTGGCACCAAAAACTTGGTCATCTACATCTAAGAGGAATGAAAAGGATTATATCCATGGAGGCATTCAGAGGGATTCCAAGACTGCAAATTGATGAAGGGAGAGTCTGTGGTGAATGTCAGGTTGGTAAGCAGACTAGGATGTCACATCCAAAGTCAAGACATCTGACCACCTCTAAGGTTCTAGAACTTCTACATATGGATCTGATGGGACCAATGCAGGTGGAAAGTCTTGGTGGAAAAAGATATGCCTATGTTGTTGTGGATGATTTTTCATGATTCACCTGGATTAACTTTATTTGGGAAAAATCTGATGTGTTTGAAGTTTTTAAAGAACTTTGCAAAAGAATTCAAAGAGAAAAAGAAGGGTGCATTGTCAGAATCAGAAGTGATCATGGCAAGGAATTTGAAAACAATAAGTTTAATGAGTTCTGTTCCTCAGAAGGAATTAATCATGAATTCTCTTCACCTATAACTCCTCAACAAAATGGAGTTGTAGAAAGGAAAAACAGGACCATACAGGAATCTGCCAGAGCAATGATACATGCCAAAAGACTTCCTATTCATTTTTGGGCTGAAGCTATGAATACAGCCTGTTATGTCCATAACGGGGTCACCTTGAGAAAGGGAACCTCATCCACCATTTATGAACTCTGGAAAGGAAGAAAGCCAACAGTGAAGTACTTCCATGTATTTGGTAGCAAATGCTATATTCTGGCAGATCGTGAACAAAGGAGAAAGCTGGACCCTAAAAGTGATGAAGGAATATTTCTAGGATACTCCACCAACAGCATAGCTTATAGGGTATTCAATTCCAGGACCTAAGTCATGATGGAATCAATAAATGTCATAGTTGATGATTATCATGAGGAAACATATGTCCCTTGTAATATTGAGACATTCTTTGAGACTTCAACTCAACAAAATGATCTACCTAACACTACTGCATCAGACTCTGAATCAAAGGAAGCTAACAAAAACTCTTCCATCATAATTCAGAAAGATCATCCTAAAGAACTCATCATAGGAGATCCTAACAGTGGAGTCATTACAAGATCTAGAGAAATCATCTCAAACTCTTGCTTTGTGTCTAAAATTGAACCAAGAAATGTTAAGGAGGCTTTAACTGATGAATACTGGATTGGAGCAATGCAAGATGAATTGAACCAATTCAAGCAACATGAAGTATGGGAGTTAGTTCCTAGACCAGAAGGAACAAACATCATTGGCACAAAATGGATCTACAAGAACAAATCAGATGCTGAAGGAGTTGTCACCAGGAATAAGGCAAGACTTGTTGCTCAAGGATACACTCAAGTTGAAGGGGTTGATTTTGATGAGACCTTTGCACCTGTAGCCAGACTGGAATCAATCAGACTCCTATTGGGAATTGCTTGTCTCCTGAAGTTCAAGTTATTTCAGATGGATGTAAAAAGTGCCTTCCTAAATGGGTACTTAAATGAGGAAGTTTATGTGGAACAACCTAAAGGATTTGTGGATCCAAACTACCCTGATCATGTCTACAAATTGAGGAAAGCTTTATATGGCCTGAAACAAGCTCCTAGAGCATGGTATGACAGGTTGACATAATTTCTCTCTGACAAAGGATACAGGAAAGGAGGCTTGGATAAAACCCTTTTTGTCAAAAATGAAGGAGGAAAGATAATGGTAGCTCAAATCTATGTTGATGACATAGTGTTTGGGGGAATGTCAGATAAAATGGTTAAACATTTTGCTGACCAAATGCAGGCTGAATTCGAAATGAGCCTCATGGGAGAATTGACCTACTTTCTTGGACTGCAAGTCACACAGATGGAAGACTCAATTTTTCTGTCTCAAAGCAAGTATTCAAAGAACATTGTCAAGAAGTTTGGAATGGAGAATGCTAGTCACAAAAGGACTCTTGCACCTACTCATTTAAAGCTATCCAAAGATTCAAGTGGGGTTAAGGTGGACCAAAGCCTGTATAGAAACATGATAGGAAGTCTGCTATACTTAACAGCCAGCAGACCTGACATTGCTTTTGCAGTTGGAGTATGTGCAAGATACCAAGCTGATCCCAAAGTCAGTCATATCAACCAAGTGAAGAGAATTTTGAAGTATATAAGTGGAACTTACAACTATGGCTTGCTCTACTCTCATGGTTGTGAACCAACTCTGACTGGTTACTGTGATGTTGATTGGGCTGGAAGTGCTGATGATAGAAAAAGAACCTTTGGAGGATGTTTCTTCTTAGGAAATAATTTGGTCTCCTGGTTCAGCAAGATACAGAACTGTGTGTCTCTCTATACTGCTGAAGCTGAATACATAACAGCTGGTAGTAGCTGTTCTCAAATGATCTGGATGAAACAAATGCTTACTAAGTATAATGTCACACAAGATGTTATGACATTGTACTGTGACAATCTGAGCACAATCAACATTTCTAAGAATCCTATTCAGCATAGAAGGACCAAGCATATTGACATTAAACATTACTTTATCAGAGATCTTGTAGAGGAGAAGACGATTAAACTGGAACATGTTGCCACTGAACTACAACTGGCTGACATTTTTACCAAGGCACTTGATGCAAATCAATTTGAAAATTTGAGGGGCAAGTTGGGTATTTGCCAACATGAGGAAATGTAGCAATTAATTTTGCTTAAAACAAGGGATGAAGGAGCTTTTTGTGTTAAGTCTATTTTGATTGGGTTAATCATATGTTTCCCTATTTCTTTCAAAATTATTAAGAAGTTGAATAGACACTCATTTACCTCCTTCCTCTCTCGGCTCTGCAACAATCTCCATTCTCTCAATCAAAGATTTCACTCTCGTTGTTACTGGTTTTCTAAGACTCTCAAAATGTCTCAACTATCCATGACATCATCCTCTTCAAAAACGACTGTTTCTTCCGCATCCTCTGATCGAGAACCTAGGGCAATCACAACCTGCATGGATTCTGAGGTTCTGGAGATTACTCCTCTTAGAGAACTGGCAGCTAACCCCTCTAAGGTTAAAAAGCTGAGAACAAGGCATGCAGGAAGGTCCCAAGCTTCTTCGTCTGGTAATCCCTCTCAACCATCATCTTCTGTTCCCTCAGAAATAGCAAATAGGGAAGGCACAACTTATGTTCATCAAGCAATAGCTAGACTTGTTACAAGAATTCTAAATGAGAACCACTCGGTACCTGGAATTTCTGTTCCTTTAAATCAAGAATCTGCTAGTCCAAATGTTGAAATGAATCCAGATGTCACTAAGAATGTTGAGACACCGGATGACAACATTCGGAAATCATCTGAAAATCTTGATGATCTTCAGAACCCTTCAGAGAAGGATGTTGAACCCCCGGTTATTGATGTGGATGAAGAATACTCTGACAATGACCTAATTGCAAATATCAACCCTAGCATAGCTAGAAGAATGATGAACAAAAAAGGAAAGCAGGATGCTGCAAAATGTCTGACCAAATAGAAGAATGCTGATGTTGCTCATAAGAAAACCAGGTCTGAAGACAAGACTGGTGTAGAAACTGTGAAGACTGGATTGTCCAAAGGGAAGGTGAAAACCCGAGTACTTGCTGGTAGTCTCTCAAAGCCTGTGAGACAACCAATAGCAAAGAAAAGGAAAGAGCCTGAACCTTCTGATTCTGATGAGGAATCAGAATTTGAAGTTGATGCTGAAGACATTCCTCTCAGAAGGAAACTCCCATCAAGCAAAATGGCTAAAGTTCCTGAAGTCCCAACTGACAACATTTCTTTTCACCACCCTGAAAATGCTAACAGATGGAAGTATGTCTGTTTGAAAAGAATAACCTTGGAAAGAACTGAACAATGGTGCCATGGAATGTAAGGAGATCATGGACCTAATCAAAACTGCTGGACTAATGAATACTGTGGTAAAGTTTACCAACTGCTATGAAAATCTTGTCAAAGAATTCATAGTGAATTTATCTGATGGATGTGCTCATGGAAGGTCAGCTGACTTCAATTGTGTCTATGTGAGAGGAAGAAAGGTAAATTTCTCTCCCTCTGAAATCAACAAATTCCTAGGAAGACCAGATGAGGCTTGCCCTGAACTAGAGGTTACTAACAACCAAGTATGCCAAACCATCACTGCAAATCAAGTCAAGAGCTGGCCCTTAAAAGGCAAGCTGAATGCAAGCAAGCTAAGCATGAAATTTTCCATCCTGCACAAGATTGGTGCAGCCAACTGGGTTCCCACCAACCATAAATCAACCATCTCCACAGGATTGGGAAGATTCATTTATGCTGTTGGAACCAGGACAAAATTTGACTATGGCAGGTATATCTTTGATCAAACTTTAAAACATGCTGGAAGCTATGCTGTTAAAGGCCCTATTGCCTTTCCCTCCCTCCTATGTGGTATTGTCCTTGCTCAATATCCTGACATTCTAGTTGAAAGAGATACTGTATGCAAAAGAGCCCCTGCTCTTGGGTTGCACTATAAGCTATTTCAGGGAACTCATGTTCCTGACATTGTCATGACATCAACTGAGACATCAACTGTCAAAACTCAGTCCAAGAAATCTGATGTTATAGCTGTGCTGAAGGAAACCTGCAAAGAGCCGGAGACAAGGAAAAGGACTCTTGAGAACCTAATTGCTAGACTAGAACAGGAGGAGACTGAAGGACAAAGAAGGGAAGAGGATGCTGCTGAAGATCAGCTTAATGCTGAAGATAGTGCCTCCTCTGAAGATGACAATGCTTGAAGATCAGTGGGGTTGTCAAGCTTGCTGCTGGTACCTGTTGCTGCAAGTGATTTCATATTTTTTGTTTTTATTATTCATTTTGGATGACTGTATAACCTAAAAGAACATGTATCTTTGGCCTATTTATGGCTAAAGAGGGGGAGAAGATTTTGTGTTAATTATACTTGGTAGACATTATTTTTTCTACAGACATATTATTTCTGCTGCTCTCTAATCTCTGATTGTTTAGGGGTTTTAGCCAAAAAATTTCCAAAGGGGGAGTTTGTAAGTGTTGGGTTATTGGCATGTATTTTTGGTAAAACCAGGTGTGTGAATGTCATGACTGATGTCATAACATTATAGGTTACTAGGTACTTTCTGCAGAAAAAGAATGGCATACAGTAGATGCTCATTATGAGTGTGTAGCTGATCATTATGCAATGATCACATTTATTACATTCTACCAAAATCAGTAAACAGGATTCTTGTTGTCATAACCAATGTTAAGACATCCTGTACTGATCTAACAGTTATGCAGTTTTGTTAATTCTGAGATTTTTCAGGAATATGGTTCATACATTCCAGAACAGAATCTCACGTGGACTTTAGGTTAACTTGGCTTAACCCTAATCTGGTTGATAAAGTCTTGTGACCAAGTCTTGTGGTTAACCCTAATTAACCCTAGCTATTTTCGTGGAAGCCCTAACTGAAGAACAACTGCCTATATATTCAACAGGAAGGCTGTTGGCGAAGATAACTTTTTGGACAGAAGATCAACAAGGGGCTGTATAGTTTTAACTACTGTAATCCAAGCAAGTATCATTGTGATAAGTGACTTGGAGTAGGTTTTGATTGTAAGGGTTGTGTATCACTCAAAGCTTTGAAGCACGAGTGTTTGTGTCACTTGACTAAAGCTTTGAAGCAAGGTCAAGTTAGGTTTATGTATCACTAAAAGCTTTGAAGCACGAGTGTTTGTGTTACTTGATTAAAAGCTGTGAAGCATAATCAAGTGTATGTTCTGAAGAGTGTCTTCATAATTTCATTAGTCAATTGTTTAGTATCACTGCTGTGATTGAGGGGGAGTGAGTAGGAACTCAGGTTTAAGTTGAACTTAGATTGAAGTTGCATTGGGTAGGTCTTAGGTGAAGGAGATAAACTGGTTGGTTTATTCCTGAATTAATATCTCTTATAGTGAATTTCCTCCCTGGCTTGGTAGCCCCCAGAGTAGGTGTTGTTTCACACTGAACTGGGTAAACAATTGATTGTGTTCTTTACTGCTTTTGATTTACTGTCTTATAGAAAGTCAGATACGGTGTCATAACATTCACTATGACATTGAGTATCTGCTGCCAGAATTTCAGTATTCTATAACAAAACCCAACATAGCGTAGATGGTTGGAAATGGAGGCCTATAACATAAGAGGATGGGTTCGATCCCTACCTTTTGAATTTTTTTTCTTTTCAAGATTTCAATGTAGGTTCATAATGTATTGATTCATTCCTATACTTAGACACCAACAAGCGCATGGCGCAGTGGATGAAGGGCGTCCCTGTGAGGCCTGGGGTGTGGGTTCAACACCCACCATATGCATTCTTTTTTTATTTTATATTTCTAACCCTATTTTCATCATATTTTCTTCATTAATTATTTTTTTTAGTTAACCATTAACTAACCTAATTTTTTCAAAACTACAACAAATTAGGGTTAGGGTTTTTAATTAGTAATTAAATTTTTAATATATTTTTTACTAATTAATTAAATTGGATTTTTTTAATATTAAAATCAATTAGAATTTAGGTTTAATTACTATTTATTAACACTTAAATTATTTTCTACGAAAACACTAAAAACATTAACATTTAGAACTTTAGGTCTTTAAACATTGTTCTAATATTTTTCTTATTTTCTTTTTGCTATTTAATTTTCTTAGATAAAAATGTATAGGTCGCACTATCAATGTAATAACTTTGAGTTATATTCCAGTATTTTTCCTATTATGTATCTACTCTGAGGATGTAATATCGTAGGTTTACTTTCCCACAAATTTCTATATCTATGTATCTCTCCCAAAGCCATGTAATAACTTATGTTTTACATTTCGCAGTTTAATTTCCTATATATATTTTTAATTGTTAGTAATTAGGGTTTGCATGGCAAGACTAAAAGCAATCTATAAAACCCTAATTATAAAGATAAAATAACTGAAAATACACACTTTGCATACTTGCACCTCTATGGTAACCTCTATTGTTTCCTTACGAATATTGGTCATGTCCCTCGAAAGTGTGGATACTTCAGCAAAAGTCCCTTGATCAAATCACCATAGTCCCTTATAATAAAGGTTACAATCCCTCGATGACCCTAAGAGCAAAATGATGATGATGGTCCCTTCGATGCAATTGCTAAAGTATCCTTACATGTTGTCTTCGATGACCATAGGATGACCCTACGCATGTCCCTTTACATCCAATAAATAAGATTACCTACCAATTAATGGTACGGATAATATTATCTCCAAAGGAGATAGAAAATAACAAGAAAGAACTTAGGGGATAAGAACTCCTAATTGCTTGCTCACAACTTTTCTTACAAACAATACATTTTACACATCACTTCCAAAACAACAAATATTTTCAAAAACACTGTGTATATATTCTTGAGGACTGATACAAGAATCATTACAAAGTTAGCCTTACATTGGAATTTCAAAATATTTTCAAACAAATAACACACACACAAAGCAAGTTTTTAAAGTGAGCTAAGGAATTAAAGAGCTCGTAGATAACTACGGATGAAAAGGGTGCTAACACCTTCCATTTTCATAACTTACCCCCCGAACTCAAAATCTATCAAAAGTCTTTCCTGTTCTTTTCACCTTTCCTAAATATTGGATAAAAAAATCGGTTGTGACTCTTGCTATCCGTACATTTAGATAAAACTAAAAAGTCAGTTTTCCCACTATATTACCGAACTGGAGACTCTGCCGGGGAGTTTCTTAAAAAAGAGGGGTTACCTTAGAGTTTAGATAACTTTACTTCCTTTAATTGTTTGCTTTGTCTGATTTACTTTAAGGGTTTCCTGGGGTATTATTACTTGTAAGATCCTACACCCGGATCTAGGGATTCCTTAGGTAAGTAGCAATAAATCATAAAGATTGTACGAGATATACCGATATGGTTAACATGATAGCTATTGTTATTGTGACACTTTGGTTTGTACTGATGTTCCTCGAGTAAGTCGAGGATAACATTAGGCTTCCGCGTGGTGTCGTTAACACTAACTTACTTTTAGAACCTTAACTGACCCATCTTGGCCATTAGAAATTAGTGAGATAACCGACTTTGGTACAGTCCAAAGTTGCTTGATACTAGAAGCTACGCTCATTGTGATTCGACTTTCGATATGTTTTGGTGGAAAGCCAGATGCCGTGCTAAAATAACGCCTACAAGAAATATGGGTGATATGAGATCCTTAGAACACGATTACTATTTTAGGGCAGGTTGAGCCAACTTAACTTCAATGGGAAAGGGTATTTACTTATGGACTTCGTGCAGGCCTTTAAACCTAAGGATCTTGTATGACTTGTTTGTGTTTGCTACTTATTTAACATGAACATAACATCATAACATCATATCATCATAACAACATTTTCACTAACCATTTCAAGGACCTAGGGATTTATCTTTGTTCCTTGTTGATGGTTATAGCCTCCACTCGCAGAAATACTATCCGGATCAACTTTGTGAGGATACCTTCCAAGCTTAAGGAGTTAGTCTCAAAGGTTCTCGAAAACTCTCAATTCATCAAGAAGCATGGTTATCCACTCAGTTTGGTTACCTCAGGTTTTGAAGAAGGCATGATGATTGTTCTATTCCAGTTCTTTGATCCTAAGCATCATTGTTTTACCCTCCCAGATTACCAGTTGGTACCCATAATGGAAGAGTTGTCTAGGCTACTTGGAGTAGTATTCTTGATCAGACACCCTTCACCGGTTTAGAGAAAGTTTCAAAACCTGAAGTTATTGCATTAGCCTTACATAAGAGGCAGTCAGACATTGTGTCTAATTGGGAAACAAGAAGTGGAGTTAAAGGTCTTCTTGCTAAATTTTTTATAGAGAAGGCTCAGTTGTTTCTAGATGCTATGAGTTTTCATGCTTTTGAGGAGATCTTAGCTCTGTTGATCTATGGCTCGGTACTATTCCCTAATCCATACCAACTCATAGATGTGAACGCCACCTAAATATTTCTTACTCATAACCCTATGCCTACTTTGCTTGGAGATATCTTGCACTCTCTTAACACTCGTACTATGAGGAAGAAAGGGAATCTCATGTGTTGCATACCTTTACTATCCAGGTGGTTTATTTCGCACCTTCCCCGATCAGTGATGAAGAATGAACAAGGTTTGAGGTGGTCTCAAAGGATGATGTCACTCTCTCATTCAGATATTTATTGGTGTTCCCGATCTCATGAGGATATCACTATTATTGACCGATATGGGGAATTCCCTAATTTTCCGCTCCTTGGCATAAGGGGAGGTATTACTTACAACCCTTCTCTAGCTCTACATCAATTTGGTTATGCTTGAAGAGATGGTCCTCATGATATGCTTATCCAGGGTATTATATTCGATTACGAGAATAATCCTTAAGGTTACCATTGAAAGTTTATACATGCTTGGGGCATGGTAAATAATATTGATAGCAAGACTCTAGGACACGAAAACTCCATCCCTTTGGAGCCCTGCCTCAGATGGGTGCAATCTCGTGCTCAAAATCTTATAATGCCATATCCTGTTATCCTACCAGTAATTGTGGAGCTTGTTGTTGAAGGAGATATTCCTCATACCATTTTTCATCCAGATATGCTTACTGGCCTTGAAGAGCTACAAAAGTCTTAGATTCAATTGAAAGAAGAAAGGGACACCTTTGAGACTCAGTTCTATGCTAGTGAGAAGAAAGTGTTGGAGCTGAAAAAACAACTTCACGAAGAGCACAACCTTAATGCGTATGTCAACACAAAGAGGAAGCGTCCATGGGATACTTGAGGCTTAGGTTTTAGGAGTTCATAATCTGTTTCCTTGTAACCCTTTTTGTATTCATTGTAAGCATAAAACGAAGTTATAATTTAAACTTACTAATAAGAGTATTTGTTTCTGTTCCCTTTTGACTAACAATTTTAAATCCAAAGAGGTCCTTGAAAACATTGCATATGCATCTACATGCCATACATATCATTGCATAACAGGTTTCCAAGATAGGTTTCTCATCTTTTTACTGTTTATTTCAGCAAAAAATGGCTCTCAAATAGACAGTCAAAGAACTTCAGGCTCAGAATGCTCAGTTCCAAGAGATGTTCCTAAACTTAGACAAGGGGCAAGAAGAATTGAAGACGCTCATCAACGTGAAAAATAAGAAGAAAAAGAAACCAATTGACATCCTTAACATGGGGAGAAGGTTCATAGGTCCAGTCAAGCGAGCTCAAGATCTTGATATCCCATTGGATTAAGATGACAAACGTGATGAAGATGGTAAGAGTGTTAAAACTGAAAAAAGCAATCATGGTTCTTACAAATGTTCTAATGAAGCAGAGGATTATTTGGATGAACAATATCCCCCTACCGGCGAGAAGTATAAGCTGTTAGAAGAGCGTCTGAAAGCTATGGAGATCCAGAAGGTACATGGCTTGAACTTTGAAGAATTGGGTTTAGTCTCAGGAGTGATCATTCCTCCTAAGTTCAAAACTCCTACCTTTGCTAAGTATGATGACGATTCTTGCTCGAAGCTGCATTTGAAATCATATGTTTATAAAATTCAACCACACACTATTGACAAGAAATTATGGTTGCATTTCTTTCAAGAGAGTCTACCTAGAACACAATTGGAATGGTATTATCAACTTGAAGGTACCAATATCCATACATGGGAAGATTTGGATGTAGCCTTCTATAGACAATATCAGTATAATTTTGATTTCGCACCAACCCGCATGCAACTACAAAGTATGTCCATGGGTTCCGAGGAGGGCTTTAAAGAGTACGCACAAAAATGGAGAGATCTTGTAGGTAGAGTTCAACCTCCTTTGGCTGATAAATAATTGGTTGACATGTTCATGAGTACGCTAACATGTCCTTTCTATAATCACCTACTTGGAAGTTCTTCATCCAGTTTCGCTGAACTGATATTGACAGAGGAGCATGTTGAGAATGGAATCGGAAGTTGTAAAATTAAGGTGGCTACATCTTCAAGTATTGCGAAGAAGTCATACAACGGTAAGAAAGAATCCAATTCTGTGTACATCCAGAAGGCTCGTAATAAGAGTGACCGTAACCAGTCTGGGGGGGTAGTTCTAATCTCCAATCATGCGTCAATGCAACAATAAGAACATAATAATCAGCATAGACGGGATGCACCCAAGAGACAATTCACAAGAATCAACATGCCGTTGTCTCAAGCATTGCAACACATGTTGAAGGAAGAGCTGATTACATTGAAAGAATCTACTCATAACCCCAATACTTCCTCTCCCCGTTACAATCCCAATGCAAGGTGTGCATATTACTCCAACAGTCTTTGACATGACACTAACAATTGTTGGGCTCTGAAAAACAAGATTCAAGATATGATTGACTCTAAGGAAATTAAATTTTATCCTCCTGAGACTCCTAATGTGATCAATGTACCTATGCCCAATCATGACAAAGGCGTTAATGCTATTGATGATGTTTCTTATGTTTCTGTTATGAGTGACTTGACTACCCCTCTAATGATTGTTAAGAAGAAGTTGTTGCAAGCCGATTTATTTCCGAGTTGCGTTGAAAATTGCTACTACTGTGCATCCTAATCCAATGGTTGTGTACTACTGAAAGAAGGTATTCAACGTCTGATGGATGACCATGTAATTCTATTTGAGAAGACTCATTCTATGAAGAACTTATGCAAAAGTATGTCTCAAGGCCTGGATCTTGAAGACGCGTTCGTAATTACAATTTCCGGTACTCTTGTAAGGATCACTTATAAGGGTCCTGTGAAGATTACTGCCAAGCCTAAGGTTTCTCCTCTGATCATTACCACACCTGGGCCAATTCCATATTCCTCTAACAAGGCTATCCCTTGGAATTATGGAGCTGATGTATACTATCACGGCGTCAAGCAAGAACCATGGGCTGTCGAAGATGAAAATACTGAAGTTACTGATCCTAATGTTGGCAATATTGTTGGGAATATTAAGGTTACCAGAAGTGGAAGGGTTTTTTCTCTAGAGATATTTCCAAAGGTTGTCTGTACACCAGTTTGTATCCATTCTACTAAATTAACTACTGATACTCGAGGCAAAGAATAGATGACTGAGCCAGCCTAGATCGAGACACCGAAAGAGGTTACTGTTGAAGATGCCTCCAAACAAGAGATGGAGGAGGTGCTGAAAATTATTCGAAAGAGTGACTATAAGATTGGTGAATAGTTAGGGAAGAACCCCTCCAAAATATCTATGCTATCTCTATTGTTATGCTCTTAAGCCCGTGCTCAGGCTTTGGTAGAATTTCTGAAATATGCTCATGTACCGTAGGAAATCTCTGTTGATCAGTTTGAAAATTGTGTTGCTAGCCTGACAACTAATAATAGGCTAGGCTTTTCTGACGCTAATTTTACTCCCGAGGGAAGGAACCATAATAAGGCCCTGCATGTATCTATTGAGTGTAGAGGCACTACCTTATCTCATGTGTTGGTGGACACAGAATCCTCATTGAATGTATTACCAAAAGTTAATTTAGACAAACTTGACTGTGAATGGGTTGTGCTAAAACCCAGTGATGTTGTGGTGATAGCGTTTTATGGTTCAAAGAGGATGGTGCATGGAGAGGTTGATCTTCTAATCAAAGTGGGTTCCCAGGTCTTCGACTTTACTTTTTATGTGATGGACATCCGTCCAGCTTATTCCTGTTTTCTTATAAGCCCTTGGGATTATGGGTCAGGCACTGTTACTTCTCCTTTACACCGAACGTTGAAGTATCCTGTGAAAGGAAATATCATTATAGTTTGTGGCAATAAAGAATACATGGTGAGCCATTTGAGCTCCTTCAAGTATGTTGATATGGCTGGTGAATTCCTTGAGACTCCTTGCCAAACCTTTGAAATTATTCCTTAGACAACCCCTCTTGCTAAAGTTGCTCCTACTGTTTCTAAGGTTACTAGGATTCCACCAAGAATGGCTTCTCTAAAAGACGCTAAGACTGTGGCAGAAGAAGGTGGTGGCACTATTTGGGGCCAGCTTCCCGACTTTCGTTACAAGTTTGAAAGTTTTGGTTTGGCTTTCACCTCAGAGGCTCAGAGGGTTGTCCGCCATGCTCGTGCTAATTCTGGGATACCTCCATTCCGCATCAACATCAATGGAGTTCACAAAAATCAAGTCAATGATGTGGAAGACGTTTATAGTGAATGTGACATAGATAGTTAGATTTTCCCTACTACCGGTAGTGGACTCAACAATTGGAAGGCTGAAGACTTTATACCAATCTCCTTTAGTCAGGAGTAAATTCTATTTTCTATTTTCTTGTTTTCAAGTTTTTGGTTATGTAATTTGAATAATAACTTTAAGCCTTGTGCCTTACCCGGGGCACAACGGTCCACTTGTTAAGGTTGTCATTTTTCATTCACATATTTTCATTTAATAAATCATTGGACGTTTGCATTCAAATTTTACGCTCTTTGTCTTTCTTTTACTTTATTGCTTTCAAAATAGCTATGTGTTCTTACACACACCCACATAACAAATTGTAGATCCAAATCAACCCTAGGTTCCATTGATAACAATTTTGTTATTGTCAATTACGACTTCGAAAATCCAATATACCAAGTCGAGGATGAAGGTGAGAAAGATTGTGAAGTGCCTGGAGAGCTTTCTAGACTTTTAAAGCAAGAAGAAAGAGCCATACAAACGCATGAAGAGCCAATCGAGGTTATGAACTTGGGTACTAAAGAGTACAAGAAAGAAATCAAGATAGGTGCCAACCTAGAAGGCTATGTCAAAAAGAGGTTAATTTAAGATGTTACGTGACTATGTTAAGATCTTTGCTTGGTCTTATGAAGACATGCCAGGGCTTGATATTGATATTGTGGTTCACCGTCTACCGATGAAGGAAGTTTATCCTCCTATAAAGAAGAAAGTTCATCGTATGCGTCCCGAGATATCTGAAAAGATCAAAGTTGAGGTTATGAAGCAGTTAAATACAAGTTTCTTAGTTATTACTTGATACCCTCAGTGGGTTACAAATGTGATGCCGGTACCTAAGAAGGACGGTAAGGTGTGTATGTATATAGACTACAGGGATTTGAATAGGGAAATCCCTAAAGATAACTCTCCGCTTCCACATATTGATGTTCTGGTTGACAACACATCTCAGTATAAAGTATTTTCCTTCATGGATGGTTTCTCTGGTTATAACCAAATCAAGATGGCATCTGAAGACATGGAAAAGACTAATTTTGTCATATAACGGGGCACTTTCAGCTATAAAGTTATGCATTTTGGTTTGAAGAAGTTGGGGCAACATATCAGCGTGCTATGGTAGCTTTGTTCCATGATATGATCCACCACTAGATAGAGGTTTATGTTGATGACATGATATCCATGTCTCATACTGAAGAAGAACATCTCGACCACTTGCATAAGTTGTTTGAAAGATTGAAGAAGTACAAGTTAAGATTGAATCCGAACAAGTGCACCTTCGGGGTAAGATCCGATAAACTCCTAGGTTTCATCGTCACTGGTAAAGGTATTGAAGTTGATCCCACCAAGGTTAAAGCTATTCAAGAAATGCCAGCTCCTCATATTGAGAAGGAAGTCAGATGTTTCTTGGGACAATTGAACTACATTGACAGATTTATTTCCTATTTGATCACTACTTGTGAGCCAATTTTCAAGTTACTGAAGAAAGATTACGTAGTGAAATGGAACGACGATTGTCAAATAGCCTTCGACAAAATCAAGGAGTACCTCCAGGAACCTCCAATTCTGATTCCACCAGTTGAAGGAAGACCTCTAATCATGTACTTAACAATATTAGAGAACTCAATGGGGTGTGTATTGGGGCAACATGATGAGTCTAGTCGAAAAGAGCATGCAATATACTACCTTAGCAAATATTTTACCGACTGTGAAACAAGATACTCATTGCTCGAGAAAACTTGTTGTGCTTTGGAATGGGCTACTTGCCGACTTAGACATCATATGTTGACTCATACTACTTTGTTGATCTCTAAGATGGATCCAATAAAATACATATTTAAGAAACCCGCTCTCTTCGAAAGAATAGCAAGATGGAAAATGGTCTTGACAGAATACGATATTCAGTACACTACTCAGAAGGAAATCAAAGGAAGTGTACTGGCAGATCATTTGGATGATCAAGCTATAGATGACTATTGTTCTATTAATTTTGAGTTCCCAGATGAGAATATCATGTTAGTTACTGATTATGAAGAACCTTGACCATATGAAGGATCTGAATCGGGATCCCGATGGAATATGGTTTTTGATGGACCTTCCAATGCACTTGGTAATGGAATTGGTGTTGTGATTATCTCTTCCAAGGGTTTCCATACGCCCTTCACCTCTAGATTGTGTTTTGACTATACCAATAATATGGTCAACTATGAAGCATGCATCATGGGTATCAAAGATTCTATTGATATGAGAATTAAATTCTTAAATGTATATGGGGACTCAGCCCTAGTGATCAGTTAGATTAAGGGAGAATGGGACACACAACATCCAAATCTCATTCCTTATTGAGAGCATGTGATGACATTAATTCCGTACTTCAAAGAAATCCCTTTTGAACATATTCCACGAGAAGAGAATCAATTGGCAGACGCACTAGCTACCATGTCATCTATGTTCAAACTCAGATGGGATAATGAAGCTCCTCAAATTACAATTGAGATACTAGAAGAACCGGCGCATTGCTACAAAGTTAACATGGATAGAGTAGAGGAAAAACCTTGGTACCACAAAGTAAAAATATACCTAAAAACTCAAGAATATCCGGAAGGGGCAAATGGACTCCCACATACGAAGGGCCATTTGTGATCAAAAAGATATTTTCTGGCGGTGCTATGATACTTACCACCATGGACGGTGAAGATTTCCCACACCCTATGAACGTGAACATAGTCAAAAGATACTACGCATAAAAGAGACCCGCTAGGTTGACAAGCCTAGGAAAAGTAAGGGAATCCCGCCGAACCAAAAGGGTTTGGGAAAAAATTAGGGATATATATAAAACAATTGTACATCTGGAAAGTCGGAAAACTGAAAAGCAGGCTTGGGTAAAAAAGGATATTTAAGTGGGATGAAAACTCGAAAGGGCGGTCTTGGAAAAAGTTAGGGATTAAAGCGTATGACTCTGTCCCGTTGAATAACCCATCTACTTACAACCAGCTTTATCACTAGCGTCAAGATTCAAATGGTACTGATCAATTCAATTATCTTCTTTCGACAACAAGTGATGAGATACTTGAAGACATAGGAGCAATAGCAGAGTTGAAACTCGATGGTATCATTTCCACATAGATGTTTTTCCTTGTTTATCACTTTGTACCCCTTTTTCAATTTTACGACAATTTCCTCTTACTAGAATTTTTGTCTCCTTGTATAAAACTTCCCGAACCAATACAATTAGAATTCAAAATTGTTTTCACTTTCTCTGTTTTGTTTGCAAAAAAAAAACGTCAAATGATTACATTGAATGAACATATGCATTTGAATATGATTACTGTTTAAAAATATATGCATGAAAATAGGATTATCATTTACTAAAGACTCTAGGAGTTGGGATAATGTTCAAGTTATCAATAAATTCCCACAGAACAGTATCCATGGAACTATCTCTATAGAGCTATCTTCACAAGCTTATCCCCAATAGAGATATATTCCCCATAAAGTCTAATATGCCCTCAGACAGAAATTGGGGTATCCTCCGATAGTGCACCTCAATATCCTTAATGGATATCTTCACATGATAACCTTCCCCAATAGGTCCTGTAGCAGATAAGGAAGTTTGATTATTTCCCCAGCATACAGTGGAAACTTCCTCAATGCAGCCTATGAATTTCCAATCCGCATCAAAGATTATTTCCTCCACACAGTCTATAGGATTTAATTCTCCAATATGGTTTATTTCTCCAACACTGCAAATTTCCCGATAGAGTTCTCCTCCAGCCAGATATCGTTCAATGTTGTCCTCCCCAGAAGAGCTGATACCCGTATCTGAAACCTGGTCGGTAACGCATTAGACGAATATCCATCTCTTTTATCCTTATTCATGGTACATAAGAATCAGATCCTTCAATAAAAAGAATAACGAACGACCGACTCTCCTTGAATGCTTCTATCCCTAAGAAGAAGTCGAACATTCCCAGAGGAGTGTCCTCAAACAGAAAGCGGAAATCTCTAGTAAAGTTATGCTAAATAAAATTGAAGAACTATTGTATTTATCCCCAACAACAGTCAAGGATTTATTTTCCCCAACTAGACAAAGCTACCAATATGCTCCAATGACATGTTGCATCCATAAATCATTCACAAAATATCATAACATACACATATGAAATGCATATACTATTCTCATTCATTTTGAGAGCATCACTACAAAATACATTTCATGCATCAGGACATTGTAGGAAGCTAACTTTATGTTCTGGTTAAGTTTGCAAACAAATGAATATTATCAACAATGTAAAGACATGTTGTAGATCAATTCCCGAAACATCACGGGGTGACTATCTACATGACCAGATGATTTCCTTCATAGATACATTCTGAAAGGAACTTCCCTCAGAGACTAATTCTGACAAGCATTTCCTTCAAAGATTCATTCTGAAAATCATTTCCCTCAGATAAAATCGGATAGATTCATTTTGAAAAGCATCAGTCAAATAAAACCAGACGAAGGTCATTCTGATACTCCTTTAGATACAGCCGAGCGTAGGCTCATTCCAATACATTGTTCATATACAATCGGGCGTAGGCTCATTCCAATACATTGTTCATATACAATCGGGCGTAGACTCATTCCAATACATCGTTCAGATACTGAAATTCTGGCAGCAGATACTTAATGTCACAGTGAATGTTATGACACTGTATCTGACTTTCTTCAAGACAGTAAATCTAAAAGCAGTAAAGAACACAGTCAATTGTTTACCCAGTTCAGTGTGTAACAACACCTACTCTGGGGGCTACCAAGCCAAGGAGGAAATTCACTATAAGAGATATTAATTCAGGAATAAACCAACCAGTTTATCTCCTTCACTTAAGACCTAACCAATGCAACTTCAATCTAAGTTCAACTTAAACCTGAGTTCCTACTCATTACCCCTCAATCATAGCAGTGATACTAAACAATTGACTAATGAAATTATGAAGACACTCTTCAGAACATACACTTGATTTTGCTTCACAGCTTTTAATCAAGTAACACAAACATTCATGCTTCAAAGCTTTGAGTAATACACAACCCTAACTTGACTTTGCTTCAAAGCTTTAATCAAGTGACACAAACACTCGTGCTTCAAAGCTTTGAGTGATACACAACCCTTACAATCAAATCCTACTCCAAGTCACTTATCACAATGATAATTTCTTGGATTACAGTAGTTACAACTATACAGTCCCTTATTGATCTTCTGTCAAAAGTCTCTTTCACCAACAGTCTTCATGATGAATATATAGCCAGCTATTCTTCTGTTAGGGCTTCCACGAAAATAGATAGGGTTAATTAGGGTTAACCTCAAGACTTGGTCATAGGACTTTAACAGCCAGATTAGGGTTAAGCAAAGTTAACCTAAGTCCACGTGAGAATCTGATCTGGACTGAATAAACCAGATTCCTGAAAATTCTCAGAAATAATAAATATGCACAAATGTTAGTTCAGTACAGGATGTCTTAACATTGGTTATGACAACAAGAATCATGTTTACTGATTTTGGTAGAATGCAATAAATATGATCATTGCATAATGATCAGCTAAACACTCATATTGAGCAGCTCCTGTATGACATTCTTTTTCTGCAGAATGTACCTTGTGTCCCAGAATGTTATGACATCAGTCATGACATTCACATAACTGGTTTTACCAAAAAACATGCCAACAACCAAACACTTACAAACTCCCCCTTTGGCAAATTTTTGGCTAAAACCCCCAAACAATCAGAGATTAGAAAGCAACAGAATTAATAATATCTACGAAGTATAATTCTACCAAAATTATCACAAAATCTTCTCCCCCTCTTTATCCATAAATAGGACAAAAATCATTGTACTTTTAGGTTATACAATCATCCAAAAGGGATAATAAAAACACAAAAAAAATCAAAAATCATTTGCAGCATCAGGTACCAGCAGCAAACTTTTCAACTGCACTGATCTTCAAGCACTGTCATCTTCAGAGGAGGCACTATCTTCAGCAGCTTCCTCTTCCCTTCTTTGTCCTTCAATCTCCTCCTGTTCTAGTCTAGCAATCAGGTCCTCAAGAGTCCTTTTCCTTGTATCAAGCTCTTTGCAGGTTTCCTTCAGCACAACTATAACATCAGTTTTCGTAGAACGAGAATTGACAGTTGATGTCTCAGCTGATGTCATGACAATGTCAGGAACATGTGTTCCCTGAAATAGCTTATAGTACAACCCAAGAGCAGGGGCTCTTTTGCATACAATATCTTTTTCAACTAGAATGTCAGGATACTGAGCAAGGACTATACCACATAGGAGAGAGGGAAAGGCAATAGGGCCTTTAATAGCATAGCTTCTAGCATGTTTTAATGTTTGATCAAAGATATACTTTCCATAGTCAAAGTTTGTCCTGGTTCCAACAGCGTAAATGAATCTTCCCAAGCTTGTGGAGATGGTTGATTTATGGTTGGTGGGAACCCAGTTAGCTGCACCAATTTTGTGCAGAATGGCAAATTTCATGCTCAGCTTGCTTGCATTCAGCTTCCCTTTTAAGGGCCAGCTCTTGACTTGATTTGTAGTGATGGTTTGGCACACTTGGTTATCAGTAACCTCTAGCTCAGGGCAAGCATCATCTGGTCTTCCTAGGAATTTGTTTATTTCGGAGAGAGAGAAATTTACCTTCCTTCCTCTCACATGTACACATTTAAAATCAGCTGACTTTCCATTAGCACACCCATCAGATAAATTCACTATGAATTCTTTGACAAGAACTTCATAGTAGTTGGTAAACTTTACCACAGTATTTATTAGACCAGCAGCTTTTATTAGATCCATGATCTCCTTACATTCCATGGCACTGTTGTTCAGTTCTCTTTCCAAGGCTATCCTTTTCAAACATACATACTTCCACCTATTTGCATTCTCAGGATGGTGAAAGGAAATGTTGTCAGTGGGGACTTCAGGGACTTTAGGCATTTTGCTTGAGGAGTGTTTCCTTTTGAGAGGAATGTCTTCAACATCAAATTCAAATTCTGATTCCTCATCAAATTCAGAGGGTTCAGGCTCTTTCCTTTTCTTTTCTATTGGTTGTCTCACAGGCTTTGAGAGACTACCAACAGGTACTCGAGTTTTCACCTTCCCTTTTGACAATCCATCCTTCACAGTTTCTACTCCAGTCTTGTTCTCAGACCTGGTTTTCTTATGCACAACATCAACAGTCTTCTCTTTGGAGAGGCTTTTGGCAACATCCTGCTTTCCTTTTATGTTCATCATCCTTCTAGCTATGCTAGGGTTGATATTTGCAATTAAGTCATTGTCAGAGTATTCTTCATCAACATCAATAACCAGGGGTTCAACATCCTTCTCAGTAGGGTTCTGGTGATCATCAAGATTTTCAGAAGATTTCCTAATGTTGTCATCCGGTGTCTCAACATTCTGAGTGACATCTGGATTCATTTCAACATTTGGACTAGCAGATTCTTGATTCAAAGGTACAGAAATGCCAGGTACAAAGTGATTCTCATTTAGAATCCTAGTGACAAGTCTATCTATAGCTTGATGAACATAAACTGAGCCTTCCCTATTTGCTATTTCTGAAGGAACAGAAGATGATGTTTGAGAGGATTTACCAGATGAAGAAGCTTGTTACCTTCTTGCATGTCTGGTTCACAGCTTCTTAACCTTAGTGGGGTCAGATGCTAGTTCATGAAGAGGAGTTATCTCCAGAACATCAGAATCCATGCAGTTTGTGATTTCCCTAGGTTCTCGACCAGAGGATGCGGAAGAAGCAGTCGCCTTTGAAGAGGATGATGTCATGGATAGTTGAGACATTTTGAGAGTTTTAGAAAACAGGTAGCAGTAATAGTGCAGTCTTTGTTTGAGAGATTGAATATTGTTGCAGAAACGTGAGAGGAGTGAGATATATGAATGTCTATTCAACTTCTTAAAATCTTGGAAAGAAATAGAGAAGTAGATGATTAGCCCAATCAGAGTAGACTTAACAAAAAAATCTCTCTCATCCCTTGTTTTAAGCAAAATTAATTGCTACATATCTTCATGTTGGTAAATACCCAGCTTGCCCCTCAAATTTTCAAACTGATTTGCATCAAGTGCCTTGGTAAAAATGTCAGCCAGTTGCAGTTCTGTGGCAACATGTTCCAGTTTAATTGTCTTCTCCTCTACAAGATCTCTGATGAAGTGATGTATAATGTCAATATGCTTGATCCTGCTATGCTGAATAGGATTCTTGGAAATGTTGATAGTGCTCAGATTGTCACAGTACAATGTCATAAAATCTTGTGTGACATTATACTCAGTAAGCATCTGTTTCATCCAGATCATTTGAGAACAGCTACTACCAGCTGCTATGTATTCAGCTTCAGCAGTAGATAGAGACACACATCTCTGTTTCTTGCTGAACCAGGAGACAAGATTATTTCCTAAGAAGAAACATCCTCCAGAGGTGCTCTTTCTATCATCAGCACTTCCAGCCCAATCAGCATCACAGTAACCAGTCAGAGTTGGTTCACATCCATGAGAGTACAGCAAGCCATAGTTGTGGGTTCCACTCACATACTTCAGAATTCTCTTTACTTGGTTGATATGACTTACTTTGGGTTCATCCTGGTATCTTGCACATACTCCAACTGCAAAAGCAATGTCAGGTCTGCTGGCTGTTAAGTATAGCAGACTTCCTATCATGCTTCTGTATAAGCTTTGGTCCACCTTGACTCCACTTGAATCTTTGGACAACTTTAAATGAGTAGGTGCAGGAGTCCTTTTGTGACTAGCATTATCCATCCCAAACTTCTTGACAATGTTATTTGCATACTTGCTTTGAGACAGAAACATTGAGTCTTCCATTTGTGTGACTTGCAGTCCAAGAAAGTAGGTCAATTCTCCCATGAGGCTCATTTCAAATTCAGCTTGCATCTGGTCAGCAAAATGTTTAACCATTTTATCTGACATTCCCCCAAACACTATGTCATCAACATAGATTTGAGCTACCATTATCTTTCCTCCTTCATTTTTGACAAAAAGAGTTTTATCCAAGCCTCCTTTCCTGTATCCTTTGTCAGATAGGAATTTTGTCAACCTGTCATACCATGCTCTAGGAGCTTGTTTCAGGCCATATAAAGCTTTCCTCAATTTGTAGACATGATCAGGGTAGTTTGGATCCACAAATCCTTTAGGCTGTTCCACATAAACTTCCTCATTTAAGTACCCATTTAGGAAGGCACTTTTTACATCCATCTGAAATAACTTGAACTTAAGGAGACAAGAAATTCCCAATAGGAGTCTGATTGATTCCAGTCTGGCTACAGGAGCAAAAGTCTCATCAAAATCAACCCCTTCAACTTGAGTGTATCCTTGAGCAACAAGTCTTGCCTTATTCCTGGTGACAACTCCTTCAGCATCTGATTTGTTCTTGTAGATCCATTTTGTGCCAATGATGTTTGTTCCTTCTGGTCTAGGAACTAACTCCCATACTTCATGTTGCTTGAATTGGTTCAATTCATCTTGCATTGCTCCAATCCAGTATTCATCAGTTAAAGCCTCCTTAACATTTCTTGGTTCAATTTTAGATACAAATCAAGAGTTTGAGATGATTTCTCTAGATCTTGTAATGATTCCAATGTTAGGATCTCCTATGATGAGTTCCTTAGATACTTCAAATACATCAGACTTTTATTTAATGAAGTTAATCCAGGTGAATCTGGAAAAATCATCCACAACAACATAGGCATATCTTTTTCCACCAAGACTTTCTACCTGCATTGGTCCCATTAGATCCATATGTAGAAGTTCTAACACCTTAGAGGTGGTCAGATGTATTGACTTTGGATATGACATTCTAGTCTGCTTTCCAACCTGACATTAACCACAGACTCTCCCTTCATCAATTTGCAGCCTTGGAATCCCTCTGACTGCTTCCATGGATATAATCCTTTTCATTCCTCTTAGATGTAAATGACCAAGTTTTTGGTGCCACAGTTTCACTTCTTTTTCTTCTTTGGCAATAGAGCACACAGAAGAATAATTAGTGTTCTCAGACTCCCATAAGTAGCAGTTGTCTTTAGATCTGACTCCTCTCATTACAACTTCTTTTTTTTCCATTAGTTACAAGACATTCAGACTTGGTGAAGTTGACCTTGAATACTAGATCACATAATTGACTGATACTTATAAGATTAGCAGTCAAGCCTTTTACCAACAATACTTCATTTAGGTTTGGAACTCCAGGGCAGTCCAAGTTTCCAACTCCTTTGATTTCTCCTCTAACACCATCTCCAAAAGTCACATAGCTAGTAGTGTGAGGTTTAACATTATTGAGAAGATTCTTGATTCGAGTCATGTGTTTAGAGCATCCACTGTCAAAGTACCAGTCTTCCTTTGCAGAGACTCTAAGGGAGGTGTGAGCTATCAGGACAGTAGCCTTTTTATTCCACTGTTGAGTATATGGTGCCTTGTTAGACTTAGGTTTGACAACTGGGGTCTGATTAGGATATCCATATAATCTGAAGCAGAATGGCTTTATGTGACCAAATCTCCCACAATGATGACATCTCCATCTTTGATACTTTTTCTTCATATTTCTCTATTCTCGATGTTGAGTGTTGTGTTGTGACATCTGCTTTGACATTTGTTTATCAAGCCTGATCTTCTTCTTGTCTACAATAGATTTCTTTGCTGCCACAAATCCTAGACCAGACTTGTTTCCCACATTTTGTCCAACCTGAAGGATTTCTTCTAATTTGTCAGTTCCATTTGTCAACATCTTGACAAATTTGGTCATCTGGTCAAGTTTTGAGTTTAGCATTTGAACTTCCCTTTCTAGATGACTTATAGTATCAATGCCTGCCTTCTTCTCAGCCTCCAGCTTTACTATGAGTTTTGTTTGTCTCTCATTTTGCTGACAGACTTCAGCACTTCTGATACATAACTTCTTGTAGGAGTCAGCCAGTTCTTCAAATGTCACTTCCTCATCACTAGAGTCACTATCAAAGTCACAAATACCAGTTAGCGCAGTAACTAGTTTGGCAGATTCTTCTTCAGAATTACTTTCCGAGTCACAGTCAGACTAAGTAACAGACATTCCTTTCTTTTGTTTCTTAAGAAAGGCTGGACATTCAGGTCGAATGTGCCCATATCATTCACATCCATGGCATTGAATTCCTTTGCTTTGATTTCCCTTCTCTTCAAACTTTGGTCTTCTGCTGGAGTCATAGGATTTGTTAATGTCAGAAGGAATGTTCTTAACATTTGACCTTGACTTTGGGTCCATTCTCTTGATGAGTTTGTTGAACTGTCTTCCAAGCATGGCTATAGCTTCTGAAATATTTTCTTCTTCATCCTCCTTGTTTTCATCTTCAGTATTAGATACAAGTGCTATGCTCTTGTTTTTCTTGTCAACATTGTCACTGATCCCCATCTCAAAGGTCTGAAGAGACCCAATGAGTTCATCCACCTTCAAGTTGCATATATCCTGAGATTCCTCTATAGCAGTCACCTTCATTGCAAATATTTTAGGCAAGGATCTGAGAATCTTTCTCACCAGCTTTTCTTCTGACATCTTTTCTCCCAATGCTCCTGAGGTGTTGGCAATTTCCAAGATGTTCATGTGAAACTCATGAATGGTCTCATCTTCCATCATCCTTAGGTTCTCAAATTTGGTAGTCAGCATCTGAAGCCTTGACATTTTTACTTTGGATGTGCCCTCATGGGTAGTTTTGAGAGTGTCCCAAACCTCCTTGGCCAGTTCACATTGATGTACTAGTATGCATATGTTTCTATCAATTCCATTGAACAAGGCATTTAATGCTTTGGAGTTACCCAGGGCTAACTCATCTTCTTCTTTGCTCCATTCTTCCTCAGGTTTCAGACTGGTTGACCCATCTTTCCCAGTTATGGTGGGATGGTTCCATCCTTTGTCAGCAGCTCTCCAAGCCTTTTTGTCCAATGATTTTAAGAAGGCAATCATACGAGGTTTCCAGTAGTCATAATTTGATCCATCCAGAATGGGTGGTCTGTTTCCAAAACCTCCTTCTTTGTCCATAGCGCCAGAAAATAATATCCCTAGATCTCACCCAGTAAGACAGGCAGGGTGCCTGCTCTGACGCCAATTGAAATTCTGGCAGCAGATACTTAATGTCACAGTGAATGTTATGACACCGTATCTGACTTTCTTCAAGACAGTAAATCTAAAAGCAGTAAAGAACACAATCAATTGTTTACACAGTTCAGTGTGTAACAACACCTACTCTGGGGGCTACCAAGCCAGGGAGGAAATTCACTATAAGAGATATTAATTCAGGAATAAATCAACCAGTTTATCTCCTTCACTTAAGACCTACCCAATGCAACTTCAATCTAAGTTCAACTTAAACCTGAGTTCCTACTCACTCCCCCTCAATCACAGCAGTGATACTAAACAATTGACTAATGAAATTATGAAGACACTCTTCAGAACATACACTTGATTTTGCTTCACAGCTTTTAATCAAGTAACATAAACACTCGTGCTTCAAAGCTTTGAGTGATACACAACCCTAACTTGACTTTGCTTCAAAGGTTTAATCAAGTGACACAAACACTCGTGCTTCAAAGCTTTTAGTGATACACAACCCTTACAATAAAGTCCTACTCCAAGTCACTTATCACAATGATAATTGCTTGGATTACAGTAGTTACAACTATACAGTCCCTTATTGATCTTCTGTCAAAAGTCTCTTTCACCAACAGTCTTCATGATGAATATATAGCCAGCTATTCTTCTGTTAGGGCTTCCACGAAAATAGCTAGGGTTAATTAGGGTTAACCTCAAGACTTGGTCATAGGACTTTAACAACCAGATTAGGGTTAAGCAAAGTTAACCTAAGTCCACGAGAGAATCTAATCTGGACTGAATAAACCAGATTCCTGAAAATTCTCAAAAATAATAAATCTGCACAAATGTTAGTTCAGTACAGGATATCTTAACATTGGTTATGACAACAAGAATCCTGTTTACTGATTTTGGTATAATGCAATAAATATGATCATTGCATAATGATCAGCTAAACACTCATATTGAGCAGCTCCTGTATGACATTCTTTTTCTGCAGAATGTACCTTGTGTCCCAGAATGTAATGACATCAGTCATGACATTCACATAACTGGTTTTACCAAAAAACATGCCAACAACCAAACACTTACAAATACATTCGGGCGAAGACTCATTCTGACCCTCTTATAGATACAGTTAAGACATAGATTCATTCTATAACATCATTTAGATACAATCGAGACATAAGATTCATTCTGACACTCCCCAACACGTATGTGTTATACCCCAAAATTTTCCCTCTCATTTTATCAAGATTTCCCCTCACAAGACTCTTTGGACTCCAGACAGGATTAGGGTTTGCTCAGCTCAAGACATCTCCTTGCACTGTTGACCTGAAATTAGGGTTTGAGTTTGCACATGGATTTTTGGACTTCCAATGCTCAATGTGACTTTCATATTTCATTTTGGACTTCTAAGATTTCTCATACCAAGTTTCAAGCCTTGAATCAAATTTTTGCCCAGTCAATTGAACAATTGACCTAAAAAATCAGTTGTATTGAGGAAAAAGTCAACTGTGGCCAATTTACAGTCAAACCTCATAATTTTTGATCCAAATCAACATTATAGGCTCATATGAACCATTTGATCAAGTTTGGACCACAACTCCTCAAGAAATTTGATCAGATCATCAAAAGGGCAAAATGGTCATTTTTAGGGTTTTGACTGTATAAGGGCAATTTCTGATTTTTCACCTAGACAATGGAAAATTAGGTTAAAGTATGGATTCATAGACTCAATGGCATCATCTTGACCTAATCACAAGGTTCAAAAGATCTCAAAAGCATTGGATTGACAGATGAATTTTCCAGTCAATTGATTAAAAATCAACTGTATACTTAAAAGTCAAACTTTGACTTTTTGGTCAAAATCAAGTGCCAAGGGTCATTTTTCATCAAGATGTGCCAAAACATGAAACTTGTTCACCAAGAAACCTAATTTTGGAAATTAGGGTTTAAAATGGAAAATTTTCATAACTTAGAAATTTTCTAAGTTAGGAAAATTTCTTATTTTTTCCCAACTTTGCCCAACTTTTTTACCATGATGAAATTGGATTCAAAGAAAACTTCCAACATGAAAGTTTTATTCCTCCACAAAATCTACAACTTTGATTCACAAAGTTTTCCCAAAAGATGCTTGGATCTCAAGTTATGATTTTGTGAATAGGGGTCCAAAAACTTTCTAACTTAGTGAAATTTTGCCCTATTTAGACAGGATTTTGACCTATCTTCATGGCAAATTTTCACATAGTTCCAAGTTGAATATCAAAATTCATTTCAAATATGGATTGTATATCATGTTAAAAGCTTTCCAAAATGTCCAAGAACTCTCCAAAATCATTTGTGGTTAGGGAGAATCGAAAGTTTGAAAATGGAAAATCATCACTTTTGTCCAAGGCATTTTGCACCATGTTACAACTTGCAATTCTTTCCAAAGCATGCTTGTACTTGGTTTACAGGTTCTAATATCTTCTACACTCAAAAATTAAATGCAAATACATTGGTTAGAGGCTTTGTTCTGAGCTTTAGAACATTACACATTGAATTAATCCATTTTTGGCAAAAAGATAACAATGCCATTTTCATAAAGCACACTTTATGCAATTTTGTTTTCCTTGAGCCTTGGACCAAAGCTTTTGCAGCAAAAAAAGTTACCAAACTTAGGGAAAAGTACACCAACTATATGCAGCTAGAATGCATGCCTGTTTAGGCCTTGGCATTGTGAACTTCAACTTTTGCTTCAAAACCAAGTAACTTGCAAAAGTCCACATATCTTGTGCACCTGCGAAGAGCAAGTCCAAGTCTCATTTCAAACAACTTCAACATATTGTACCAAGCCTAGAACACGAATCCATAAGCTCTCAAACACCCAAATACACAAAAACTCCATTTTTTGCCCAAAACAGGGCAAGCCCTGCAGAACTCAAGCCATCTTCACATTGCCTCGTGCGTTTTACCCCAAACCACTTTAAACACTTTCTAAACAATACTCCTAAACTATCCAAGCACCTGTCCAGCCACTGTAACTCCATTTTCACACTTCACCATTTTCAAATTCTGAGTTTGCAGGTTAAGTTCTATAGGGAGATTCAAACCATTTCAAAGCAAGCTAAGCATTGGGAAAGGTCAAGGGAACATCAAGCATGCTCAAAAGTCCTTCAGGCCTCAGTAAAAGTTTCTACATTGCCATAATCGAGCTTGACTGAAACAGGTAATTTTGAAACTTCTATCTCCTTATTTAGGAATCATTAGGCTTAGGTTTGTGAAACAAAAATGTAGCCCTTAATGTACTTAAACTGTACATATGCATATAATTCATTTATGTTAGCTGAGCTAGGAGAATTTGGATGTTGAAGTTGCTGAATTTTTTAGGTTAGAAATTGGGGGTGATAAAATTCTCCCTGGTTTCTTAGAGTTAGATCAAGTTTTTTATATGGTTAGAATCGTGTGATGACGAGCTATAACTTTTATGTTGTAAGTTTTTGTTTTTAAGCATATATGCAGGAGTTACCAGTTTGAACAAGGAGCGCACGTTTTTTTCTGTCTCAAGGACAGGGATGAAGCTGGAACGTGGGCTGGGCTTGGTTGTTCTGACTATTTGCACCCCCATGCTTTCTTTTTGCACCCCCTGGCCCATTTTCTTTATTTGTGCATGTTTTTTTATTTCTTTTTTTATTTTCTGACTTTATTATTTTTTCTTGAACATTTAAAATCACAAAAATTATTTTCTTTATTTTTTTGGCATTTTATCATATTTTTATGTTATTTTTATTTGCATAATAAATAATTATTAGGTTAATATTACTTTATTTTCTTAATTAAAACTTGTAAATAATATTGAAATACTTAAATATTTTATTTTTATTATTTATACACATAAAATAATATTTTCTCACGTAATTTAATTTTTAACATTTTTGTATATATTTTTATTTATTTTCTTGTACATAAAAAATGAATAAATAAATAATTATAATATATATTTTCTTAAAACAAAATATAGGGTTTCCACCCTTTCCAAAAAATAATCATATTATTTCCCTTTTTAAGACATTAAATAATTTCATTTTTACATACATAAAAATAAATACAAAAACATTTTTTGCATATTTATATTTAATTGCATATTTAAATATTATTCATTTATTTATTTGTACAAATAAATTCAATATGGTTGTAATAGTTTTAGGGCTCTATTTTATGCAATATCCCCTTATTCAAAATTGTACCCCCTTCCCCATAATAATGTTGTAATAGTCTTAGATTTACTTTTCGCACTTTATTGCTTTCAAATATGCATGATAGTAAGATTAGGGTTTGTATGATAACCAAAAATAAAAACAAATAATATGAATAAACACAAGACAAAAATGCATGAAAAATGACAACACAATACACACAAGCACCCCTAGGGTTTCATCCACTTGTTGCCTTAAAATTACATGGACATGGTATGCATGGTAGGTATCTTGGCAAAACAAATCAAACAAAAAGATCATAGTCCCTCGATGATGCTATCTTGGTTTCCTAAACAAAATGATCTAGTCCCTCAAAAACTTGCTAAGATACTTGGCAATATTGCTATCATGGTCATACGATGACCCACGCCCGTCCCGTTTAACATCCAAAAACAAGGTTGTTTACCAAATGCAATGGTAAAACAACAATGTCAAAGGGTTAAAAATGTACAAGACAGATCTTTGGTTAGGGTAGACAACTCCTAGTTACTTAATCAAACTTGCAAACATCCTTGCTAATTTCAAAAACACACACGTAATTTCAAAATAATTTCCCAAAACAAACTTTCAAACATTGAAACATTTTTCAAAAGACAAACACCTTTGTATACATTCAAACAAGAATCATTACAAAGGTTGCCTAGACAAAGGCCTCTTTTCAAAATACTTTCAAAACCACACAAAGCACCATTTCAAACAATTGAAAACGCAAAGCAAGTGATCTAAACAAGTAACTAAGAGCCCATGGATAACCATGGATGAAAAGGGTGCTAGCACCTTCCCTTTTCATAATCTACCCCCCGAACCCAAGAAAACATCTCAAATGTCTTTCCTGTGCTTTTTGACCTTTCCTTTGGATAAAATAAAAAGTTGGTGGCGACTCTTGCTAAACCCAAACATTTGCAAACACAAACGCAAAACCTCAAGTCAGTTCTCCCACCGTATCACAATATGCTAGATACAATTAGACATAGACTTATTCTAGTATACTTTTTTAGATACAATCGGGTGAAGACTCATTCTGATCCACCTTTAGATATAGTCGGGCATATACTCATTTTGATACTCCTTCAACATTTACTTCAGATGACATCTATAAGCCCATCTCTGACGACACTCTATCACCTCTTAGAATGCCATCTTTAAGCTCATTCAAGCAATATAATCAACCAATCATTTTACTCTGTGCACATGTGACTGAAAACTTCTGGGCACTTATAAGTATTCAATCCTCTTTCACCTTCAAATCAAGAACGGTGAGCATGCCAATCTATCTCTTCAAGTTTAAGAAGATTGAACTGGTGCATCTGTTGTAACCCAAAATTTTCCTTCCCATTTTTAAGACAAATTGATTCAAGATACCTCCTCATCCTTATAAAAGCCTCAAACACTCAAGACTACTCAAGGGTTGACTAGACAAACTCTCCTCCTAAGCAATTTATCAACAACTAGGGTTTTGCTTTTCTAAAATGAAATTGGACTTCTAATGCCTCAAGTGGATTTTTTGGTTTCTCATATGTCTCAAGGTACCCTCATGCCATGTTTTAAGCCTTACATCACATGTTTTCTCAATCAATTTTCCAGATGATTGAAAATCAACTTTATTGGACAAAAAGTCAACTTTGACTAATTTACAGTCAAACTTCAATATTCTTGGTTAACATTAAGATTTTGAACTCACATTCATCATTTGATCACGAGTTCATCATGATTCATCAAGAAAACTCAATATTCATCAAAAGTCAAAAGTTACTAAATTATCGTTTTCTTTAAGAGAAGTCAACTGAAATTTGACCAAGCATAACTTTCACATACTTCATAAGAAATTCCTCAAAAAAATCCTATCTTGAAGGAAATTAAATTCTCCACAACTTTGTCTCTCTAAGCTCAAGGCCAGAAATGCTTCATTTGAGAGATATGGGCCAAAACATTACAGGTCATTTTAGAAGTCAACAAAAAGACATTTTTTGTCAAAGAAATTTACATCAAATCAAAGACTTCAAATGAAAAAATGAACAACATGAAAGTTGTAGGATACATCTTAATGTTTCCAAAAAGTCCAAGATCATCTTCATGCAAAACAAATTGAGAGAGTTAGGATTGGTGCAACTTGAGAAATTTTGAGAAAATGCATGAAACTTAAATTGAGAAAATTGAATATTTGGGCTAATGGGCCTAAGTGTTCAGGTTAGAACGTGTTAATGACCTCATATTAGACCTATAAATCCATTTACATGTTTTTTTATGTTTTTTTATTTTCTTTTATTTGGATTTTATTCATTTAAATGCAAATTGAATCAAATAAAATATGAAAGCATTAATACAAGGTGTGTGGACCTTTTCTCTAAGCATGTTGGAGGCCCAAAAATCTACTTTGAAGCTCAAGAAACCGTGTGGACTATGTTTGAAACAAATATTCATAGTTTTAGAATATTTGAACTTATTTTCAAACAAGATCAAAGATATAATTTGATGAGATGTCCAAGCCTGAATCTTGACCTAAAACACTCCTCTATAAGTACATAATATGTTCAGACATTAAAGGACCACACATGCAGCCTCAAGAGCACACCCTAAAATCTCAAAATTATAAGAAACTAGGGCAGGATAAAACCCTTATTTCCAGCCACTTTCAATCCATTCCAATCATCACACTAGCTTCCTGAAGTTCCCAAGAACTTATTCCAACCAGCCTTGAAGCTCGTAGCATCCTAGATCATCACATCTCAACATCACTTGTTTGGTAAATTTATTGAAATTCAAACTTATAATATATGCATTGTTGAATGATTTGATGCATACATTCATGTTCATATTGATGTTTGGAATAATTTTGATGCATCGTTTGCAAGCATTGATGCAGGAATAAAAAATCGTTATTGTTAGGACAGTTTGAAACTTTTGCATAGAAACTCACTCTACAAGTGTTTTGATGTCATCCCAATGCTACCATTGGATTCAGGAGGTCCAAATTCGGGGGACACGATCCCTCTTGGTCTTTAATTCTTGTTGTTTTTTCAGGTTGGGTTTTGAGGCTATCGGAGAAGACGACCGAAGCCAGGGCTCCAGTGCTTCTCTGATTTAGCATTTTATAATATATTCATTTGTTTGTATTCTATGACAAAAAGCCAGCGTAGCGCATATGGTTGGAGATGGAGGCATGTAACATAAGAGGCGTGGGTTCGATCCATAACTTTTGCAATTATTTATTTTTTTCTTCAGCATTTCAACGCAGGTTCATAATGTATTGATTCATTCCTATACTTGGAAACCAAAAAGCGCACGACGCAGTGGATGAAGGGTGTGTCTGTGAGGCCAATAGCGTGGGTTCAACATCCACCCCATGCATTCTTTTTTCCCCTTATTTTTCTAACCCTATTTTTACCATATTTTCTTCATTAACTATTTTTTTAATTAACCATTAACAAACCTATTTTTTTCAAAACTACAACAAATTAGGGTTAGAGTTTTTAATTAGTAATTAAATTTTTAATATATATTTTACTAATTAATTAAATTGGCTTTTTTAATATTAAAATCAATTAGAATTTAGGTTTAATTACTGTTTATTAACACTAAAATTAGTTTATACAAAAACACAAAAAACATTAACATTTAGAACTTTAGGTCTTTAAACACTGCTCTAATATTTTTCTTATTTTATTTTTGCTATTTAATTTTCTTAGACAAAAATGTATAGGTCACACTATCAATGTAACAGCTTAGATTTACATTCCCGCATTTTTCCTATTATGTGTCTGCTCTGAGGATGCAATAGCGTAAGTTTACTTTCCCGCGAATTTCTATATCTATGTATCTCTCCCAAAGCCATGTAATAGCTTAGGTTTTACATTCCACACTTTAATTTCCTGTATATATTTTTAACTGTTAGTAATTAGGGTTTTCATGGCAAGACTAAAAGCACTCTAGAAAACCCTAATTCTCAAGATAAAATAACTGAAATTACACACTTTGCACACTTGCACCTCTAGGGTAACCTCTCTTGTTGCCTTATGAATATTGGATATGTCCCTCGAAAGTGGGGATACTTCAGAAAAAGACCCTCAATCAAATCATTATAGTCCCTTCGAATAAAGATCACAGTCCCTCGATGATCCTACGAGCAAACTGATAATGATATTCCCTTTGATGCAATTGCTAAAGTATCCTTACATGTTGCCTTCGATGACTATCCGATGACACTACACATGTCCCTTCACATCCCATAGATAAGATTACCTACCAACTAATGGTATTGATAATACTATCTCCAAAGGAGAAGGAAAATAACAAGAAAGACCTTAATGGGTAAGAACTTCTAATTGCTTTCTCACAACTTTTCTCACAAACAATACATTTTAGACATCACTTCCAAAACAAAAAATATATTCAAAAACACTTTGTATACATTCGTGAGGATTGATACAAGAATCATTACAAAGTTATCCTTACATTGGCATTTCAAAAATATTTTCAAACAAACCACACACACACAAAGCAAGTTTTTAAAGTGAACTAAGCAATTAAAGAGCCCGTAGATAACTACGGATGAAAACGGTGCTAACACCTTCCCTTTTCATAACTTACCCCCCCAAACTAAAAATCTATCAAAAGTTTTTCCTGTTCGTTTCACCCTTTCTAAATATTGGATAAAATAAAAGTCGGTGGTGAGTCTTGCTATCCATAAATTTGGATAAAACCAAAAAGTCTCTTCCATCGTATTACACACATGATATAAAATATACTATTAATGCTTTTTCTGCAAAACCAAAATTCAAACAGAATATTGGAAACTCTAACAATCAAGGACCCAAAAAGATATGGGTACCTAAGGATAAAGTTGTCTATGTTGTAGATGTCTTTAACAGCAAAGTTGAAACACCAATCTTGGTACCTTGACTCTGGAGGCTCTCGACACATGACGGGAAGAAATCATATGTTCCAAAGTCTGAAGCTTAAATCTGGAGGCTATGTAGGTTTCAGAGGAAATCATAAAGGAAATATTATTGGCTATGGAACTATTGGTAACGTTACACTTCCCTCTATAACTAATGTTCTGTTAGTAGATGGATTAATGCATAACCTGTTATCCATAAGTCAATTAAGTGATAACGGTTATGATATAATCTTTAATCAAAAGTCCTATAAAGAAGTTAGTCAGAAAGATGGGTCTATCCTTTTTAATGGTAAGAGAAAGAAAAACATTTATAAAATAAAACTTTCTGAACTAAAAAGTCAGAATGTAAAATGCCTTATGTCTGTTAACGACGAGCAATGGGTCTGGCACAGAAGATTGGGGCATGTTAGTATGAGATTAATATCTTAGACTAACAAACTCAATCTAGTTATAGGACTTCCTAACCTGAAGTTCAACTCAGATGCTCTGTGTGAAGCATATCAAAAAGGAAAGCTTGCAAAACCTTCTTTCAAATTAAAAAATGTTGTTTCTACCTCTAGACCATTAGAACTTCTACATATAGATCTGTTCGGACCAGTGAAAACTGCATCCATAAGTGGAAAGAAGTATGGATTAGTGATTGTAGATGACTATAGAAGATGGACATGGTTAAAGTTATTAAGACACAAGGATGAGTCACACTCTGTGTTCTCTACCTTCTATAACCAATTTCAAAACAAAAAAGGTTTTAGAATTGTTAAAATCAGAAGTGATCAAGGTGGGGATTTTGAAAACTTTTTTAATGAGAATGAGATCTCTCATGATTTCTCTTGTCCTATAACTCCTCAAAAAAATGGAGTTGTAGAACGAAAGAATAAACTTTATAAGAAATATCCAGAACCATGATCAATGAGACTAACATTGCTAAAAACTCCTGGGCATAAGCAATTAACACAGCGTGTTATATTCATAATAGAATCTTTATACGACCTGTTCTGGATAAGACTCCATATGAACAGTGGAAGAACAAAAAGAACAACATCTCTTATTTCCATCCATTTGGATGTACTTTATTTATATTAAACACCAAAGTACATTTGAACAAGTTTGATTCTAAAGCACAAAAGTTTCTCGTTTTAGGATACTCTGAATGCTCAAAAGGTTATAAAGTATATAACACAGAAACACGAATTCTGGAAAAATCTATTAGTGTCAGATTTGATGATAAGCTTGGCTCTCAAAAGTAAAAGTAGGGTAAAACTTTTACATATATTGAAGTTCAACTTACAGGTACCGAAGACAGATTGTCAGAAATTCTTAATAAAGAATCTCATCCAAATACAAAAGAAGATGTCACAAACATCACAACAACTTATGAAGACCCCATCCAAAAGAGACATTCCAGAAGCAGCCTAGCCCATCCGGAAGACATGATTTTGGGAAAGAAAGATGACCCAATCAGAACTAGATCTACATTTAAATTTTTTTGAAGAATCACTCATGGGATTAGTATCTCTGATCGAGCCAACTTCCATTGACGAAGCTCTTCTAGACAATGACTTGATCCTTGCAATGCAGGAAGAACTAAATCAATTTACCATAAATGATGTGTGGGATCTGGTTCCTAAACCAAAAGACTTCAACATCATTGGAACCAAATGGGTCTTTAGAAACAAGCTAAACGAACAAGGAGAAGTCGTTAAAAACAAAGCACCACTGGTGGCACAAGGTTATAGTCAACAAGAATGGATAGACTATACAGAAACCTTTGCACCGGTCGCCAGAATTTGCTAAATCTGTGCATGCTGAATTTAAAATAAGCTTGATGGGTGAACTCAAGTTCTTTATGGGTATCCAAATCAATCAAACTCCAGAAGGAACCTACATTCATCAAAGAAAGTATGTCTAAGAACTTCTGAAGAAATTTGATTTGTCATAATGTAAGCCATCTGTTGTACCCTAAAATATTACCTCCCATATTTCTCAATACATGTCAAGTAAGGTCTTCAAATTGCTCAAGGAAGTCCAAGAGTTGACCAGACAAACTCTCTCCTAAGACAGTCTACCTCAAATTAGGGTTTCATTTTACATCAAGATTTTTTAGTCCAAAGGATCCCAAATTCTAACCATTTTCCTAATATGTTCTCAATATCATCCATGTCAAGTTTCAAGCCTTGCGGAGAAAATTTGCTCAATCAATTGCTCAAAGGCCTGAAAATCGACTGTGCTAGGGCAAAAGTCAACTGTGGCCCACATACAGTCAAACTTCAAGATTTTTGGTCAACATTATCATTTTGAAGTATTATTCATCATTTGATCAAGGGTTGATCATGATTCCTCAAGGATTGCTCACAATTCATCAAAACTCAAAAGTTGCTAAATTAGGGTTTTGTAGGAAAAGTCAACTCAACTTTGACCAAGCATAACTTTCTCATATTTTATCCAAAATGACCATCCAAAGCTCATTTTGAAGAAGATGTAATTCCCTACAATTCATCTTCAGCTCCCAAGTTCAAAATATGCACTCACAAGAAGATATGAATTTGGACATTATAGGTCATTTTGAAAAGTCAACAAAAACACCTTTTGGGTCAAAGCTTCATACATAAACATGGAATACTCAATTGATATGAGACCAAAAGGGTTGCTTAGGGGATATCTTAAGATTTCTAAAAAGTCCAAGAACACCTCTCTAGGATCAAAATTTATGGAGTTATGCATTGGCTAATTTGACCCTTTTTGCAAAATTGCCAAAAGACAAATGTGTCCAAAATTGCATTTTTTGCCAAATGGCCCAAACTTGTTATGCTTACACTGAGTTTGTAATGTGACCCACGAACCATGAGCCCTTCCACTTGTCATTCTTTTATTTTTGTTATTTATTTTGATTTTATTTCATTTCAATCAAATAAAATCAATATAAAATAATGAAAATATCAAAAATCAATAAAACCTTGAGATTTTGTGCATGATTAGATTCATTATACAGCTAGAGACAAGATCAAGTCGTGCAAGGCTTCATATGGACAGAAAAGATTGAAATTTCTTATTTTGGAAAGATTTGGTGCAAGGATGAAATCATTGATCAATCTTCATAATTGGAAAAGATTTGATACAAACTTTAACCCTAATGCACTCTAGTATACATAAGGAACAAAGGCAGACCAAAAAGAGGAGGCTGGAGGCGTGCAAAGACAGAGAACCAATTGCAAAAATTCAAGAAAAAAGTGCAAACCAAATCCCAAGTTACAGGCCATCTCAAGCCATTCTAACCATACCAATCGTTTGTTGGACGTCCCAGGATCGTGTTTCAATCGTTAGCAAGCCTCCCCACGCCCAGAATCACCTTGTAACATTCACACGGTTTTCCTATTTTCTTGAATTCGAATATATTGATTCTGGCATATTTAGCATGATTGATTGGCATATTTATAATCTTTGAGATGTTTGCAAGCTAATAACTATTTTCAATTGCATTTTTATTGAATGTACATCAAACTTCCATGGCTAGGGTTTTTTCTTTGTTTTTAGGGATTTTTATACAGGGAAAATTAGACATTGATAATGGTCCCATGATGCTCATGAGGTTAAAACGAGTTGATTGGTACCATGGGTTTTCATTTATCATGCGCATACAGGATTTTGGAAATGCACAGGGGCTATACCTACGCTTAATGTCTGTAGGTAAAAGTTACAAAACTTACAGCGACGATGGGAGGAAGAAGATGGATACGTGGCGCCCCCTGACTTGCCAGTTTGAATTTCATGCGTTTCAAAGTTTAACATTTTGTTTTATTATATAATATTTGTTTGTTATTGTACATACAACTAAAATAGCCAGCTCAGTTGGCAAGCGTGCAAAGGAGGAATATATGACGACCTGGGTTCGATCCCCAGGTTCCTTATTTGCTTCATATTATTTTTCAATGAAGGATCAGGTACACCTCAGGCTCCAAGATCCACCATGTGCTACCCAGATCTGACCGTCCAACCCATCAAGGTTTCATATCCAACGCCTTCTCCCTAGAGGACCACCATGCGCCCCAGTCAAACGTGCACGTGGGACTGAGCAAAGTCAACAAGGCCAGGAGCTTGTTGGGCCAAGAAATTGCAAGCAACACCCCCTCTTTTGCTAATGCTATCAGGCCCATTCCTTTCTTTTCTCTATTTTTTCTTTTATTTAAATTAATTTGCTTAATTATTTTTTTAACAAAATTAATTTTTTTTTTACAAAATCATAAAATCAAGAGTTTACAAAAAAATTAGAAATAGTTTTTTTTATCAAATTAAGTTTAATTTAGTTTAATTTAATTTAGGGAAATTCTAACTTTTTTTATAATTAAAACCAATTAGAAAGAATTAGGGTTAGACTCTTGATTTCATATTTATTTATTTCTTAAAATAAAAAATACAAAAAAAATAGATTAATTTAATTATTTTTCTTAAATTAAAATTAATTAGTAATTAGTACCGAGAAGTAGTGGACCAACCTTGGTTTCACGAAATCAAAAGGTATCTCGAGGCGCAAGAATACCCTGAAGGAGGTTCAGTCAACGACAAAAAGTTCTTGAGGAGATTCTCTGCCAAGTTCTTCCTGAGCCATGGTATCCTATACAAGCGCAATCATGATTGCATTCTTCTTCATTGTGTGGACAAGGTTGAAGCTGAGCAGATCATGGATGAACTGCATATTGGTACCTTCGGCACTCACTCTAGCGGACATACGATGGCTAAGAAGATTCTAAGGGCAGGCTATTACTGGTCTACCATGGAAGCTGACTGCCATCAACATTCCCGTACTTGTCATAAATGTCAAATCTATGCTGACAAGGTACATATACCTCCAGTTCCTCTCAATGTCTTAACAGCTCCTTGACCATTCGCTATGTGGGGAATCGACATGATTGGAGAGATCAAGCCTACAACATCCAATGGATATCGTTTCATCCTGGTGGCCATTGATTACTTCACCAAATGGGTCGAAGCAGCTTCCTTCGCATCCGTCACAAAGAATGTGATGGCCCGCTTCATCAAGCAGAACCTCATTTGCCGATACGGT
Organism: Vicia faba; assembly: GCA_948472305.1. Lineage (NCBI taxonomy): Eukaryota > Viridiplantae > Streptophyta > Magnoliopsida > Fabales > Fabaceae > Vicia > Vicia faba. The sequence goes on from OX451737.1 coordinate 389,552,750, forward strand.
ATCCCCGACAGGATCATCACTGACAACGGTACAAACCTGAACAATACTATGATCACTACTTTGTGCGAGCAATTCCAGATTCAACATCATAATTCATCTCCCTATCGGCCAAAGATGAACAGTGCTGTCGAAGCTGCGAACAAAAATATCAAGAAGATCATACAAAAGATGACAGTCACCTACAAGGACTGGCATAAGATGTTACCATTTTCTCTCCACGAGTACCGTACCACGGCGCGTACATCAACTGGGGCAACACCTTATTCTTTGGTATACAGCATGGAAGCTATTTTACCTATCGAGGTTCAGATTCCCTCCTTGAGAATCATGAAGGATACTGGTTTGAGTGAAGACGATTGGATTCATACCCGACTTGATCAACTTAACTTGATTGATGAAAAGCGAATTACTGCTGTTTTCCATGGTCAGACGTATCAAAAATGGATGATCAAGGCTTTTAACAAGAAAGTCAGGCGACAGGTATATCAAGTCGGGGATCTCGTAATCAAGCGGATCATCTTTCCGCAAAGTGATCCCAGGGGCAAATGGACTCCTACCTACGAAGGACCATTTGTGATTAAAAACATCTTTTCTGGTGGGGAAATGATATTAACCACCATGGACGGCGACGATTTGCCGCACCCTGCAAATGCAGACATAGTCAAAAGATACTACGCATAAACGACCCGGCAAGTTGAAAACCCGAAAGGGAAACTTGGGCCAAAAAGGGTTTCCCGATGGATCGAAAACCCGAAAGGGCGGTCCAGGCAAAAGTTAGGGAATTAAAGCGTATGACTATGTCTCGTCAGATCACTTTAAAGACAATCTCTTCACAGACAAGCTCTGGGCTTCTGATCAACTCAATCATCTTCGGACGAAGCAACGAATGGACAGGATATTCAGAGTTACGAAGGCTATAGCAGAATGGGAACCCCATGGAATTTTTAACACATAGTCATCTTTCTTTGTATAAATTTTTCTCATTTTTATGACAACATTCTCTTACTAGGATGTCTGTCTCCTCTGTACAAAATACTTACACAAAGTTAATACAAAGATACTTCAAAGTGCAGAAAACTATTTGCCTTTTCTTCTTTTTACACTTGTGTTTTATTTGAAAACGTCCAATGAGTTATTAAATGAGCATATGCATTTGAATATAATCACTGTTTACAAATAAACGAAATGGGAGAGAATAATTACTGACAGGTTGAAAGTATAGGAAAATGTCTTTAGGCTATTCAAAGAGAAATCCCCTGCAGTGCATCATCTAGATCCCCAGCGGAGCTAAAACCTTGAAAAACATATCCCCAACAGAGTTAAATTTCAAAATCCCAATCAGAGTTAACACTTCAAACTCCCAATCCTCAGCGGAGCCAAAAAATTTGAACTACAGACCCTCAGCGAAGATGAAACCTTCTTCCCCAGTCAAGTCAAGACTATCAACCATCAAGTTTTCCCCAGATTCCCCAGCAAGTTGTCTTAAAATCTGAGAATCAACCAGATAACGATTAACTTTTGCTTTATCCCCAACAAAATGAATATTCTCATTCTTGAATCCCCAGTAGATTGGCATATAACCCAAACTCCTGAAGTTCCAACAGAATGAAGATTCTCATTCTTGACTCTCCAGTAGATCGGCATACAACCCAAGCTCCTGAAGCCCCAATAGAATGAAGATTCTCATTCTTGAATTCCCCAGTAGATTGACATACAACCCAAGCTCCTGATATCCCAAATAGAATGAAGATTCTCATTCTTAAAGTGGCATACAACCAAAACTCCTGTACTTTTTCCAAACAAGAATAAGCTTTTCCCCCAGGGTCTTGAACTTACTCTCCAACAGGGTAGCTACTTCCCAGCAGGATAGCTACTCCCCACCAAGTTTTTCATCCCCTAGCAGATTGAAGATTCTCATTCTCGATTCCCTAGTGAAGTTTCCAGAGTCTTCTTTACCCCCATCATGAATTTGTCAGAATTTTTAATTCCCTGCAGATCGAAGATTCTCATTCTTGACTCCTCAGCACAAATTCCCGTAGCAGAATGAAAATTCTCATTCTCAGTTCCCCGCAGAAGCCATCAAAGCCTTCCTTATTCTCCAGCAAATCAAGGTTTTCCTTTGTTTGATCTCCGGTAGAGATCTCCATAATTTTCCTTATTCCCCAGCCGAGTAAGGATTCTCATTGAGATTACCCCAGGAAAGTCGTGAAGGATTCTCACATCCCCACAGAAGTTGTCAAAGTTTTTAATAATCCCCACGAGTTGTCAAGGATCTTTAATCCCCAAGCAGTCAGCAAGGATTTTTCATTCTCAGCAATCAAAGATTTTGAATCTCCAACAGCGGTCAAGGATATATCTTCCCCGGCAGCAGTCAAGGATTTTATTATCCCCAGCTATCAAGGATTTATTTTCCTCAGCAAGACAGCCAATCAACTTACATGCGCATACATTATATTCATATATCATAAACATTGATAAAAACACATTTATTGCATCATACATGTCATGCAACATAACTTTGTGTTCCAGCTAACATTTTATCCTTTTCAGGATAAGATTAAAAGCTATCTTTAACAAATATTCAAAGATTTCATATACAGTACGGATACACTCCAGACACGAAAGTCATTCTGCTACTCATTCAGATCTCTTATTCAGATACAGATTGGATACGCTCCAGAAACGAAAGCCATTCTATTTCTCATTCAGAATTCAAAGTCAAGATACAGTATGGATACACTCTAAACATGGAAGTCATTCTATTACTCATTCAGATTCTATTTCAGATACGCTCCAAACACGGATTCCATTCTGGCCCTTACACTAGAAGTTCGATTCTCCTTAGTGCATTCACCATGGAAGTCATTCTGTCAACTTATTCTGACTTTCTCCCAAGCTCAGAGATGCTCCAGACACGGAAGCCCTTCTGTTGCTTATTCAGATTTCAGATTCAGATACAATACATATATACTCCAGACACAGAAGTCATTCTGTTATTCATTCAGACTCTAATACAGTGACATCTCGGATACGATCCAGACACGGACGCCATTCCATTAATCATACAAATCCAATCTCCAGATACAACTCAGATACATTCCAGATACGGATACCATTCTGATGTTCATTCACCTGATTTTCAACAAACATTCTTGGATGGCATCTTTAAGCCCATCTCCGACAAGATTCTGTCACCTCTCCAAAATGGCATCTTTAAGCCTATTCCCTCAACTATACTTTGACGAGTGCAAATTTACGGGCACTCTAGTGTCCAATCATCTTTTACCTTCGAGTCACGAACGACAAACTCGCCAATCTAACTCTTCAGGTTCAAGAAGATTGAACAGGGGAAGCTGTTGTACCCCAAAATTTTACCTCTCATTTTATCAAGATTTCCCCTCACAAGACTCTTTGGACTCCAGACAGGATTAGGGTTTGCTCAGCTCAAGACATCTCCTTGCACTGTTGACCTGAAATTAGGGTTTGAGTTTGCACAGGGATTTTTGGACTTCCAATGCTCAATGTGACTTTCATATTTCATGTTGGACTTCTAAGATTTCTCATACCAAGTTTCAACCCTTGAATCAAATTTTTGTCCAGTCAATTGGACAGTTGACCTAAAAAATCAATTGTATTGGGGAAAAGTCAACAGTGGCCAATTTACAGTCAAACCTCATAATTTTTTATCCAAGTCAACATTATAGGCTCATATGAACCATTTAATCAAGTTTGGACCACAACTCCTCAAGAAATTTGATCAGATCATCAAAAGGGCAAATGGTCATTTTTAGGGTTTTGATTGTATAAGGGCAATTTCTGATTTTTCACCTAGCCAATGGAAAATTGGGTTCAAGCATGGATTCAAGGACTCAATGGCATCATCTTGACCTAATCACAAGGTTCAAAAGATCTCAAAAGCATTGGATTGATAGATGAATTTTCCAGTCAACTGATTAAAAATCAACTGTACACTGAAAAGTCGAACTTTGACTTTTTGGTAAAAATCAAGTTCCAAGGGTCATTTTTCATCAAGATGTGTCAAAACATGAAACTTGTTCACCAAGAAACCTAATTTTGCAAATTAGGGTTTAAAATGGAAAATTTTCATAACTTTGAAATTTTCTAAGTTATGAAAATTTCTTATTTTTTCCCAACTTTGCCCAACTTTTTCACCATGATGCAATTGGATTCAAAGAAAACTTCCAACATGAAAGTTGTAGTCCTCCACAAAATATAAAACTTTAATTCACAAAGTATTCCAAAAATATGATTGGATCCCAAGTTATGATTTTGTGAATAGGGGTCCAAAAACTTTCTAACTTAGTGAAATTTTGCCCTAGTTTAGGTAGGATTTTGACCTATCTTCATGGCAAATTTTCACATAGTTCCAAGTGGAATATCAAAATGAATTTCAAATATGGATTGTAGATCATGTTACAAGCTTTCCAAAATGTCCAAGAACTCTCCAAAATCATTTGTGGTTAGGGAGTATCGAAAGTTTGAAAATGGAAAATCATCACTTTTGTCCAAGGCATTTTGCACCATGTTAAAACTTGCAATTCTGTCCAAAGCATGCTTGTACTTGGTTTACAGGTTCTAATATCTTCTACACTCAAAAATTAAATGCAAATACATTGGTTAGAGGCGTTGTTCTGAGCTTTAGAACATTACACATTGAATTAATCCATTTTTGGCAAAAAGATAACAATGCCATTTTCATAAAGCACACTTTATGTAATTTTGTTTTCTTTGAGCCTTGAACCAAAGCTTTTGCAGCAAAAAAAGTCCACAAACTTGGGGCAAAGTACACCAACTATGTGCAGCTAGAATACAGGCCTGTACAGGCCTTGGCAATGTCAACTTCGACTTTTGCTTCAAAACCAAGTAACTTGCAAAAGTCCACATATCTTGTGCACCTGTGAAGAGAAAGTCCATGTCTCATTTCAAACAACTTCAACATATTGTACCAAGCCTAGAACACGATTCCATAAGCTCTCAAACAACCAAATACACAAAAACTCCATTTTTTTTCCAAAAACAGGGCAAGCCCTGCAAAACTCAAGCCATCTTCACATTGCCTCATGCATTTTACCCCAAACCACTTCAAACACTTTCTAAACAATACACCTAAACTATCCAAGCACCTGTCCAGCCAATGTAACTCCATTTTCACACTTCACCATTTTCAAATTCTGAGTTTGCAGGTTGAGTTCTATAGGGAGATTCAAACCATTTCAAAGCAAGCTAAGCATTGGGAAAGGTCAAGGGAACATCAAGCATGCTCAAAAGTCCTTCAGGCCTCACTAAAAGTTGCTACATTGCCATACTTGAGCTTGACTGAAACAGGTAATTTTCAAACTTCTATCTCCTTATTTAGGAATCATTAGGCTTAGGTTTGTGAATAAAAAATGTAGCCCTTAATGTACTTAAATTGTACATATACATAGAATTCATTTATGTTAGCTGAGCTAGGAGAATTTAGATGTTGAAGTTGCTAAATTTTTTAGGTTAGAAATTGGGGGTGATAAAATTCTCCTTGGTTTCTTAGAGTTAGATCAAGTTTTTTATATGGTTAGAATCGTGTGATGATGATCTATAACTTTCATATTGCAAGTTTTTGTTTTTAAGCACGTATGCAAGAGTTACCAGTTTGAACAAGGAGCACGCATTTTTTTGTCTCAAGGACAGGGATGAAGCTGGAACGTGGGTTGGGCTTGGTTGTTCTGGCTATTTGCACCCCCATGCTTTCTTTTTGCACCCCCTGAACCATTTTCTTTATTTGTGCATATTTTTTCATTTCTTTTTTTATTTTCTGACTTTATTATTTTTTCTTGAACATTTAAAATCACAAAAATTATTTTCTTTATTTATTGGCATTTTATCATATTTTTATGTTATTTTTATTTGCATAATAAATAATTATTAGGTTAATATTACTTTATTTTCTTAATTAAAACTTGTAAATAATAATAAAATATTTAAATATTTTATTTTTATTATTTATACACTTAATATAATATTTTCTCACATAATTTAATTTTTAACATTTTTGTATATATTTTTATTTATTTTCTTGTACATAAAAAATGAATAAATAAATAATTAGAATATATATATTTTCTTAAAACAAAAATTAGGGTTTCCACCCTTTCCAAAAAATAATCATATTATTTCCCTTTTTAAGACATTAAATAATTTCATTTTTACATACATAAAAATAAATACAAAAATATTTTTTGCATATTTATATTTAATTGCATATTTAAATACTATTCATTTATTTATTTGTACAAATAAATTCAATATGGTTGTAATAGTTTTAGGGCTCTATTTTGTGCAATATCCCCTTATTCAAACTTGTACCCCCTTCCCCATAATAATGTTGTAATAGTCTTAGATTTACTTTTCGCACTTTATTGCTTTCAAATATGCATGATAGTAAGATTAGGGTTTGTATGACAACCAAAAATCAAAACAAATAGTATGACTAAACACAAGACAAAAATGCATGAAAAATGACAACACAATGCTCACAAGCACCCCTAGAGTTTCATCCACTTGTTGCCTTAAAATTACATGGCCATGGTATGCATGCTAGGTATCTTGGTAAAAAAAATCAAACAAAAAGATCATAGTTCCTCGATGATGATATCTTGGTTGCCTAATCAAAATGATCTAGTCCCTCAAAAACTTGCTATGATACTTGGCAATATTGCTATCATGGTCATACGATGACCCACGCCCGTCTCGTTTAACATCCAAAAACAAGGTTGTTTACCAAATGCAATGGTAAAACAACAATGTCAAGGGGTTAAAAATGTACAAGAAAGATCTTTGGTTAGGGTAGACAACTCCTAGTTACTTGATCAAACTTGCAAACATCCTTGCTAATTTCAAAAACACACACATAATTTCAAAACAATTTCCCAAAACAAACTTTCAAACATTGAAACATTTTTCAAAAGACAAACACCTTTGTATACATTCAAACAAGAATCATTACAAAGGTTGCCTAGACAAAGGCCTCTTTTCAAAATACTTTCAAAACCATACAAAGCACCATTTCAAACAATTGAAAACGCAAAGCAAGTGATCTAAACAAGTAACTAAGAGTCCATGGATAACCATGGATGAAAAGGGTGCTAGCACCTTGATAACACCGAATCGCACTATGTTTCTGACTCGAATATCACATGATTTCCTTAGTTTTATTATTGTTTTTCTAGTATTACGCCCTTGTTTCCTTTGTTTTCAGGTCACATGTCCTTTCAGAACCTTCAGAGAAGAAACGAGCGAAAACGCCAGAAAAATAGGGTTTTTCCAAGAAAATACACACTTGGCGTCCAGCTCCGCGCCGACTTTAGGGAACGCGCTGACATGGTGCACTTTCACCCAGGGGACAACTGCCACATTCCCACGATCTCTCCATTTTCACTCACCGCTCTCGCGGGGAGGGTGGCCACGCCCGCGGTCTTCACAAACCATTTCCCGCTTAGAAGGAGTTGAGGGGCATGCTCGTCTTTACAGAGTTTCATGATCTTCTATAAATAGCAAGTTCATTTCATTTTCGTTTTCATCCAAACTTAGATGTAAACTTAGATCCAGTCAAGTTACTGCTTAGGAATATATTACTACTTTGTAAAGTGATAATCTTCTCACACCGGGAAGTTATCACACTTGAGCGTGCGAGTTTGTATTCAAGTTTGGAGCACTTTGGTTGAAGTTTATCATACTATCTTTTACATTTCCACGACTTGTATCAGATTCAAGCCTCCGATTGGAGCAAGGTTCTAATTTAATTGCTTTCATTTATTTTATGCTCTTACCATAGTCTACATGTTTTATAGACTCTAAATGCTCTTACCATAGTCTACACATTTTATAGACTCTAAATGCTCTTACCATAGTCTACTCGTTTTATAGACTCTAAATTCTCTTACCATAGTCTACACGTTTTATAGACTCTAAACGCTCTTACCATAGTCTACACGTTTTATAGACTCTAAACGCTCTTACCATAGTCTACACGTTTTATAGACTTTAAACGCTCTTATCATAGTCTACATGTTTTATAGACTTTAAATGCTTACCATGTCTAGCTAAATTTATTAGGGTTAGAATGTAAGGATCGAATCATAACTATGTTCTGCATGCCATGCTAATAGAAATACATTTGGGGTGTTTTAGTTTTTAATACTGGTTTAAATGTGTTTAAAAGTTTATGGGTAAGATCGAAAGCCGTCCATACTTGAGATTAAGCCAGATTAGTTCTTGACCAAACGAAAAGAGCGAAAGCAGATCGTTTGGTTAAGTAGGATTACTTGATATAATTTTAGAAAACGATTTTGAAACTATTTGCGGACGCGTTTGTGGGATTAAAATCTGATTCTTGGTCAAAAGCCAAGGATCTCTTTAATTTAAGTTTTCCAAATTAAAACACTTTTTCACTAAGTCAAAATAACTTGTTTCTTAAAAATAGGTTTACTTCTTTAACGCGTTAGGCATCCTTTATAAGTGACAATAAAGGAATTTAATTTAAAGAGTAAACTCGGTTCTTAGTATGCGAAAGCTACAAGTTCCTGTTAAATAGTTCTTTGCTATAAATGGAAAATATTGCCCAAAAGTAAATACTATACATGCATGCTAGGACACTGTCTGATCTCGTGATTTACATTCGATCCCGTTTGTTTTATCTCTTTAATTTTATTCGCTTTTATTTCTCTGTACTGAACTTAATCCCTTACTGATCTGCATTAGATAAACACGTTAACAATAGAGTCGATAGATTGACAATTGGTCTCTGTGGTTCGATAATCTTATATATTACTTCGATAGGCTGTGCACTTGCAGTTATAATTTAGACTATACAGTAAAAGCCCATCAAGTTTTTGGCGCCGTTGCCGGGGACCAACTTTGCCAAATTTCGTACCCTTTTTGTTATCCCGTTTAGACTAAGGCTACTTATTTAGTCGGTAGATGCGTAGAAATCGTAGCACCGGTAACCTAATAGATCCTTTAGTAGAACCTGAACGTTTCGCTCGAGCCCGTCTCTTTATACGAAAGTTGAAGAAAGCTATGGCCGAAGACCGTAATCAAAGACCGCTTAAAGAATTTTCCCAACCATCTAACGAGGAACCTAGTTCTAGTATAGTAAATCCAGCTATAACAACTAACAACTTCGAACTAAAACCCTCGCTATTACAATTAGGTCAACAAAACCAATTCGCTGGTCTCGCTACTGAAAACCCGAATCAACACTTGGAGGCATTTATCCAATTAGCTGACACCCTCAAAGCAAATGGTGCCACATCTGAAGCAATACACCTAAGATTGTTTCCATTCTTTCTAAGAGGGAAAGCTCACGATTGGTTAGATTCCCTCCCTTCCAATTCGATAACAACTTGGGAGGACCTTAGAAGAGTGTTGCTTGCCAGGTATTTTCCCGCTAGCAAAACCGCTATTCTTAGAAACCAGATCACTAGATTCACCCAAAACCAGGGAGAATCTTTATTTGAAGCTTGGGAAAGATATAAAAACCTTTTAAGAGCTTGTCCACACCATGGCCTAGAGAAATGGTTGATCATTCACACCTTCTATAATGGAATCCATTATAATACCAAAATGTATATCGACGCCGCCGCAGGTGGTGCACTGATGAACAAACCTTACCCTGAAGCTTGTGCCCTGATCGAAGATACCCTTCAGCATTAGGATATAAAATCTCTGACTTGAAAGGGATAAGCCTGTCCGTATGCATGCATCGGATCATGCTAGAAGAAATTTCTAAACCCTCTAGAGAGCATCAGAGAAGAATAAATCCTATTATGAGTGATGTAGTTAAGAAAGAAGTTCTTAAGTTACTGGAAGCTGGTATAATATATCAGATATCAGATAGTGAGTGGGTAAGTCCTGTACATGTGGTGCCGAAGAAAGGAGGCATCACGGCTGTTGAAAATGATAAGGGAGACAAAGTAGAAAAACAAACAGAAAGAGGATGGCGTATGTGCATCGATTACAGAAAGCTAAATAAGGCGGCTAGGAAAGATCATTTCCCACTTCCATTTATAGATCAGATGCTTAAACGTCTAGCTAGGCATTCGTATTTCTGTTATCTAGATGGATATTCCGGATTTTTCCAAATCCCTATTCACCCAGAGGACCAAGAAAAAACTACATTCACCTGTCCTTATGGAACGCTTGCCTATAGGCGGATGCCCTTTGGACTCTGTAATGCACCTGCCACCTTCCAACGTTGTATGATGTCCATTTTTACGGACTATCTCGACGAAATTATGGAAGTATTCATGGACGATTTTTCTGTATGTGGATTCGATTTCAAAAATTGTCTCTCGAACCTTGAGAAAATCTTAGAAAGATGTGTGGAAGTGAACCTTGTGTTGAATTGGGAGAAGTGTCACTTTATGGTCAATGGAGGAATAGTTTTAGGGCATATCATCTCCGAGAGAGGGATAGAAGTTGACAAATCCAAAATAGAAGTTATAGAGAACCTCAACCCACCTAAAACCGTTAGGGAAGTACGAAGTTTTCTAGGACATGCTGGATTCTACCGACGCTTTATAAAAGACTTCTCCAAAATAACAAAACCCTTAACTAACCTTCTTATGAAAGATGCTGAATTTGACTTTAATGAGAAGTGTCTTGAAGCCTTCAACATTCTAAAACAAGCGCTGATTTCAGCTCCTGTCATTCAACCCCCTGACTGGGAGCAACCATTTGAAATCATGTGCGATGCTAGTGACTATGCAGTTGGGGCTGTCTTAGGGCAAAGAAAAGACAAGAAATTACATGTCATTTACTATGCCAGTAGAACCCTAGATACCGCCCAACTTAACTACACAACTACAGAGAAGGAATTGCTAGCTATAGTATTCGCAATCGATAAGTTCCGATCTTATTTAGTAGGAGCTAAGATTGTAGTTTATACTGATCACGCAGCAATCCGATATCTGTTAAATAAAAAGACGCTAAGCCGAGATTGCTCAGGTGGATTCTCTTACTCCAAGAATTTGACTTAGACATTAAGGATAAGAGAGGCACTGAGAATTTAGTAGCCGATCATCTATCTAGGCTAGAACATTTGAAACCAAATCTAATACAAATAGACGATCACTTCACTTACGACAGACTGATAGCTAGGATAAACACAATGAGCGAGGATGACTCTGAAACCTATAAAGAATTTAAACCAGAAAAAGTCTCAATGATAAGAAACGTACCTTGGTACGCAGACATTGTGAACTATCTAGCTGCTGACATCATACCACCAGACTTAAGTTTTCAACAAAAGAAAAAGTTCTTCAATGACATCAAAAGCTTTTATTGGGACGAACCACTCTTTTTCAAAAGAGGAATAGACAACATATTTAGACGATGTGTTCCAGTGGAGGAAGTGGAAAGCGTCATCAAACATTATCATGATGCGCCTTATGGTGGACACGCAAGCACATCAAAGACATGTGCCAAAATCTTTCAAGCAGGCCTTTACTGGCCAACTTTATGGAGAGATATCCACACTTACATCACCAAGTGTGACCGGTGTCAATGCACTGGGAACATTTCAAGGCGTGACGAAATGCCATTAAGAAATATTCAAGAGGTAGAACTCTTTGACGTATGGGGTATAGATTTCATGGGGCCTTTTCCATCTCAATGGGAAATAAATATATTCTTGTGGCAGTTGACTATGTGTCCAGGTGGATAGAAGCAATAGCGGCCCCCACAAATGACACGAGAGTAGTGATCAAATTGTTCAAGAACATCATATTCCCTAGATTTGGAACACCCCGTCTAGTCATAAGTGATGGAGGATCGCAATTTATATCCAAGATATTCAATAAAATTTTAAATAAATACGAAGTTAAACATAGAGTAGCAACACCATATCACCCTCAAACCAGTGGCCAAGAGGAGGTATCGAATAGGGAAATCAAGAAAATCCTAGAAAAAACCGTGTCAATATCCAGAAAGGATTGGTCCGGAAAGCTGAAAGATGCACTTTGGGCCTATAGAACAGCTTACAAAACCCCTACTGGAACTACCCCATATCAATTGGTCTATGGGAAATCCTGCCACTTACCTTTCGAGTTAGAACATAAAGCCTATTGGGCTATAAAATCCTTGAATTTAGACTACCTAAGAGCTGGAGAGAAACAAATTCTGGACATACATAAGTTGGAATAACTCCGCCTAAATGCTTATGAGAATGCCATCATCTATAAAGAAAGAACAAAGATATGGCACAACAAGAAAATTACTAAGAAAGAATTCAATGTAGGCGATCCTGTTCTTCTGTTTAATTCCATATTACGACTTTTCCTGGCAAGCTACGTTCAAGATGGACAGGTCCATTCGAGGTATCAAAAGTGTTAGTATCAGGAGCTGTAGAAATCAAGAATAACTCAAGCGCTCCTTTCGTGGTAAATGGACAACGACTGGAGTTGTATAGAGGAGGTGACCTGCCTATTGACTACTCTAGTCAAACTCTGATAGACCCACCAATCCCAACGTGAAAAGTGAGATCTTATCGTCAAGCTAACGACGTTAAACAAAGCGATGCGTGGGAGGCAACCCACGATCTTTTTTCTTTATTTTTAATTTTTAATTTTTAATTAAATTAGTAATTTTGGACTGACTCATCTATCTTTTTCAGATAGATTTCGTTGATGCACTCGATGTCATCTTCAGAGACGACGCTCAGAGGGAGCGATTTGCTACACTGTCTGCTCGACCGATGCTTCCGACTAGATACCCTGATTCTGCTTGCATGGATGCACTAGGCATTGAGGCCAGTATCCGTTATTTGTGCCATCAGGTCAGTTGGGATGCATATGCTGACGAGATCCACGTCACCTACAAGAACCTCACCTTGGAGTTCCTTAGCTCACTGGAGTATGAGCCCTATGTTGGCACTAGAGAGGACCGTGGGCGGATTAGTTTTCGCATGTTCAGAGCAGAGTATGCTTTTACTTTGAGACAGTTTGGAGATCTGCTTGGATTCGAGACTGCACTTACTGCCATGCCTCAGCTTCCTCTAGGGTATTTCATGAGCAGTGATATAGACATATTCTGGAGAGCTATTACCGACGGGGGCATCCTCGACCCATCTGAGCAACTGTCTAAGAGGATTCATAACCCATATTTCAGGTACTTTGAGATGATTCTTTGTCATACCTTCTTCGGGAGGAGCTATTGCGATCATTTAGTGACTGCAGAGGAGATACTATTTTTATACTGCGCTAGTCAGTCGCATCCCATTGCGAGTGGAGCTTTCTTGATAGAAAGTCTAGATATGGTTGCATCATCCTCTGAGGGATACTTGCACACTGGTGGGAATGTGATGCTGGTTGCATCTGCTCTGGGCTTGGATAACCAGTTACTCCGTCTGACACCATACTGTGGTAGTACACACATCGACATTGACTTCTGCTTAGACCATGGCCTTATGCGCCGAGCTTCTTTTCATTCATATCAGTACAAGCTCCTTATTGACGATCAGACTGTTTACTATTTCACCCTTCCTGATCCACAGATGACCTGCGTCTCCAACCGGGAAAACTGGAACTACACTTTAGATGATTGGGGTGAGACAGTTATAGACATCACTGACCTGCCAGAGCCAGAGTATTCACCAGAGTCAGAGCCAGAGTCAGACGACCCGATCACTGAGGATCCGGTTACAGAGAATCCTACTCCAGAGTACACGCATGCACCTGAGGTTGAGCATACTGTTGTTTATACTAATAACGTGACCTTACAGGAGCCCAACATGAGAGCGCAGATGGCAGCCATGAGAGCTGAGATGGCTACACTTTGCCAGGAGGTGGCTGATCTCACCCTACAGGTAGAGCTAGATGGTGCCACATATGATGGCGAGATCGATGATTTGACACACGAGATTGCTGAGCTCAGACGCCAGGTGGCTGAGCTGCGAGGACGTGACTTTGCTGATATCTGATCATGAGACGTCCACCATTGTTATTATTATTATACTATTTTTATTTTATTTCTCAGACTTACTTTTTCTGTTTTTCAGTTCAGTTGCACTTCGTACTCACTTACATTTACATATATATTGTGTGTTTATTTTATTTTCTCTTAACTTGTTTTATTTTATTTTGCAAAAATTAGAAAATAAAATGTATGTGTATGATATACACATATATTTTACAAAAAAAATATATTTTCACCTTAAAACGCTAGGTACATCCCAAGTGACAAGAGCAAGCCACCATTTTTGAAGCCCAATTGCCCAAAGAACAAAATCTGGCCCAGCTAGAAATTCAAACGGCCGCGCCCGCAGAGGGAGGGACTGCGCCCGCGGACCTCCAATGGTAATAAACGGCTACTTTTCGGAAAACTCACCATTTACTCCATTTTTTCCTATTTAAACCCCCATTTTCTTCCTCATTTTACCCACATTTTCATACCTTACCTTCCATAATTTCTCCACTTCAACTAATTCTCTATTATATTTCTTTTCCCACTACAAACCTTCCAAATCTATAAAAATCACTATTTTCTTCCTCCACCATACTATTTTTCTTTCTTCAAATCGTTCAAAATAATCAAAATGGACTTCAATGGGTATGTTCTTCGAAGCGGTAAACCGGGATCCACACAAAGGAAGCTGCTCGAAAAGCTACAGTCTACGGCAATTTACTCAACCAGGTATATTGACGAAGACTATCTCTACACTTTAGGTATTTATCATAGTGTTTTTCATTTATTAGATAAAATAGGCATGCATAATATTTTCTCTGCAAAAGAACCTACCTACCCAAGGTTGACATATGAGTTTTTAAGTTCACTTATTTATAATGTCACACCTAACACTGCTAGTACCATAGGTGGGGTACAATTTAGAATGTTTAACCGTGAATATAGTTACTCCACCGACGGTTTAGTTGAGTTGTTAAGGATTCCTTTTGGGGAAGGTGCTATTTGTGAAGCACCCTTGGATACAGAATGGACAACCGCTGGCTATGCTTTCTGGCAAAAACTTACAAACCAAGAAGCAAATTGTTTTGATGGCCTGCTAGCCTCGAGTGTCCATAATCCAGCCATCCGTGTCTTCCGATACCTTTTAGAATCCACCATCTTTGCTCGGGAAAACCCGAACAAGGTGAATGCTAAAGAGTTAATTATTATGCAAGCATGCCTCACCGACACCAAAATTAACCCGGTGCCCTTTATGATTTCTCACATGAGCTATGTCCGAAAAAAGGGGGCACCGATTTCTTTTGGTGGCCTGGTTACTACTATCGCCCGTGCCCTTGGCTTGGCCACCAAGCTTGCTACTTTAGAGCCACTTCCTCCTCGTACTGCAGGCCTGGAATTTTTGAAAGATATGTGCCTCTGCAAAGCGAGAAGGGAAGGTGGCTATTACCTTATTATTGGTAATTCTGTTGTACCAAGTATTGTCCTCCCCTGTACCCGTCGCACTGACGTTATATTGGAGCGTAACTGGACCTATGATTTAAGCGCTCCTGCTTTCACTGGTCTGTTACCTCCGAATGTTCCTTTAGAGGAGGGGAACAACACTGATGACGAGTATGAATTTCAAACAGAGTCACCTCCTCGATTTACACCATCACACACTGCACCATCTTCTTCTAACCCTCCTGCAGGTACCGTCCCGAGCTTCCATGTCACTGAGGACATGTGGAGAGAGCATATGGCTAGAGAGGAGAGGCGTGATGCCCTCCTTTCTACGATCCAACAACAGGTTACCGACAACATGGCTTTCATGCAGGCGTCTCAAATTCAAAATGCCCGTTCTCTGACTACCATCATGGAAAGTCAATTGGCTTTCCAGAACCAGCAACACCGTCAGCAGACTAGCTTCGCTACTTACTTCCAATTAATGGAGGCCACACAAACTGCAAATGCTACTCTCACTGAGCGCATGGAACAGTTTAGCCTCGATAGAGATCGCTGTCGCCGTAGTCGTAGCCGTCGTTCCGGACGTTCACCTCAGGATGGCGAGGGTACTAGTGGACCTCACTAGTTTTACCAGGTATCACCTACCTAGACTTGTTTTGGAACATTGGGTACAATGTCCAATTCAAGTGTGGGAGGAGCATTTTATCGCTTTTATTTCCTTTCCGTTATTTCTTTTTCTGTTATTTCCCTTTTCAGTACTTTATTTTTCAGTATCTTTTAGTTATTTCCCTTTTAGTAGTTTAGCCGTTAAATAAAATACATGTGATTGACGAGTCATTTTGCGCAGTGTATCCTTAAGTTCTCCACCACTTCCTAGCCTTGAGAATTTTTTTTTTGCTAAAAATGAATACAACATGTTTTTAGTTTTTTGAGCCATAAGTAAAGTTTTTAGGTTTAGGATAGAGTGTGATTAGTCTTAGGTACCCTTTTTGAAAAATCAACATCGTCTTTTACACCATAGACCTTGTAAATATTAGAGTTAATTCCGTCTTCTCCCCATGCTATGATTTTAATTTTACAAAACGGGTCCTAAATAGTTTATTCTCGTAGTCGGCTCCGGCCTAAGCATGCGCTACGTGTAGGATCGATGAAAATAAGTGAATGATCTTTTTGCCTTGAAAAAAAAAAAAAAAATATATATATATATATATATATATATATATATATATATATATATATATATATATATATATATATATATATATATATATATATATATATATATATATATATATATATATATATATATATATATATATATATATATAAGCAAAAATGTATGGTTACGACCATGAATCAGGTGATCCTCACACGATCATTTAATTCCACTGGTCGCGAACATCCATAAAAAATAAAAAGTGAAAAATAATAATAAAAGACATTACCCATTATGGCTGGTTCAAAGGTATCTGGTGCTGAACTCGGTAGGGCAGATTACGATCTGATCCCCCACAATTATAATTGGGTAATAACGAGATTACACCAATTCTTGTACCAGAATCCCATTGCAAAGATCAAAATCACTAACCGGTCACTACACTATGAGTATGTATGGATAACGGGCTTAATGTGATTACACCTGAATGAAAAGGACCTTACCTAGAAGAGAAGTCTTAGCATAGTGGGAGTAATAGGAGTTGACTTGTGTAGGAATAAGATTTATGTCCGCATTCTGCGGTAAAGTGTCACTTCGATGTTCTTAGTTCAAATAGTTGGTACCTGTCAAACACACTCTCACTTGAACCTTACTGCTTTAGCTCGATAACTAGAAAAAACACTTGTATCCCTTTGACTACTTCTGAGAGTTTTGCTTGAGGATAAGCAAAGGTTTAAGTGTGGGAGAATTTGATAACACCGAATCGCACTATGTTTCTGACTCGAATATCACATGTTTTCCTTAGTTTTATTATTGTTTTTCTAGTATTATGCCATTGTTTCCTTTGTTTTCAGGTCACATGTCCTTTCAGAGCCTTCAGAGAAGAAACGAGCGAAAACGCCAGAAAAATAGGGTTTTTCCAAGAAAATACACACATGGCGTCCAGCTACGCGCCGGCTACAGGGAACGCGATGACATGGCGCACTTTCACCCAGGGGCCAACTTCCACATTCCCACGATCTCTCCATTTTCACTCACCGCGCCCGCAGGGAGGGTGGCCGCGCCCGCGGCCTTCACAAACCATTTCCTGCTCAGAAGGAGTTGAAGGGCATGCTCGTCTTTATAGAGTATCAGGATCTTCTATAAATAGCAAGTTCATTTATTTTTCATTTTCATTCAAACTTAGATTCAAACTTAGATTCAAACTTAGATCCAGTCAAGTTACTACTTAGGCATATATTACTACTTTGTAAAGTGATAATCTTCTCACATCGGGAAGTTATCACACTTGAGTGTGCGAGTTTGTATTCAAGTTTGGAGCACTTTGGTTGAAGTTTATCATACTATATTTTACATTTCCACGACTTGTATCAGATTCAAGCCTCCGATTGGATCAAGGTTCTAATTTAATTGCTTTCATTTATTTTATGCTCTTACCATAGTGTACATGTTTTATAGACTCTAAATGCTCTTACAATAGTCTACATGTTTTATAGACTCTAAATGCTCTTACCATAGTCTACACGTTTTATAGACTCTAAATGCTCTTACCGTAGTCTACACGTTTTATAGACTCTAAACGCTCTTACCATAGTCTACACGTTTTATAGACTCTAAACACTCTTACCATAGTCTACACGTTTTATAGACTTTAAACGCTTTTATCATAGTCTACATGTTTTATAGACTTTAAATGCTTACCATGTCTAGATACATTTATTAGGGTTAGAATGTAAGGATCGAATCATAACTATATTCTGCATGCCATGCTAATAGAAATACCTTTGGGATGTTTTAGTTTTTAATATTGGTTTAAATGTGTTTAAAAGTTTATGGGTAAGATCGAAAACCGTCCATACTTGAGATTAAGCCAGATTAGTTCTTGACCAAACGAAAAGAGCGAAAGTAGTTCGTTTGGTTAAGTAGGATTACTTGATATAATTTTAGACAACGATTTTGAAACTATTTGCGGACGCGTTTGTGGGATTAAAATCTGATTCTTGGTCAAAAGCCAAGGATCTCTTTAAGTTAAGTTTTCCAAATTAAAACACTTTTTCACTAAGTCAAAATAACTTGTTTCTTAAAAATAGGTTTACTTCTTTAACGCGTTAGGCACCCTTTATAAGTGATAATAAAGGAATTTAATTTAAAGAGTAAACTCGGTTCTTAGTATGCAAAAGCTACAAGTTCCTGTTAAACAGTTCTTTGCTATAAATGGAAAATATTGCCCAAAAGTAAATACTATACATGCATGCTAGGACACTGTCTGATCTCGTGATTTATATTCGATCCCGTTTGTTTTATCTCTTTAATTTTATTCGCTTTTATTTCCCTGTACTGAACTCAATCCCTTACTGATCTGCCTTAGATAAACACCTTAACAATAGTGTCGATAGATTGACAATTGGTCTCTGTGGTTCGATAATCTTATATATTACTTTGATAGGATGTGCACTTGCAGTTATAATTTAGACTATACAGTAAAAGCCCATCACACCTTCCCTTTTCATAATCCACCCCCGAACCCAAGAAAACATCTCAAAGGTCTTTCCTGTGCTTTTTGACCTTTCGTTTGGATAAAATAAAAAGTCAGTGGCGACTCTTGCTAAACCGAAACATTTGCGAACACAAACGCAAAACCTCAAGTCAGTTCTCCCACCGTATCACAGTATTCTAGATACAATTAGACATAGACTCATTCTAGTATACTTTTTTAGATACAATCGGGTGAAGACTCATTCTGATCCACCTTTAGATATAGTCGGGCATATACTCATTTTGATACTCCTTCAACATTTACTTCAAATGACATCTATAAGCCCATCTCTGATGACACTCTATCACCTATTATAATTCCATCTTTAAGCTCATTCAAGCAATATAATCAACCAATCATTTTACTATGTGCACATGTGAGTGAAAATTTCTGGGCACTTATAAGTATTCAATCCTCTTCCACCTTCAAATCAAGAACGGTGAGCATGCCAATCTAACTCTTCAAGTTTAAGAAGATTGAACAGGTGCAGCTGTTGTAACCCAAAATTTGCCTTCCCATTTTTAAGACAAATTGATTCAAGATACCTCCTCATCATTATAAAAGCCTCAAACACTCAAGACTACTCAAGGGTTGACTAGACAAACTCTCCTCCTAAGCAATTGATCAATAACTAGGGTTTTGATTTTCTCAAATGAAATTGGACTTCTAATGCCTCAAGTGGATTTTGTGGTTTCTCATATGTCTCAAGGTACCCTCATGCCATGTTTTTAAGCCTTACATCACAAGTTTTCTCAATCAATTTTCCAGATGATTAAAAATCAACTATATTGGACAAAAAGTCAACTTTGACCAATTTACAGTCAAACTTCAATATTCTTGGTTAACATTAAGATTTTGAACTCACATTCATCATTTGATCACGAGTTCATCATGTTTCATCAAGAAAACTCAATATTCATCAAAAGTCAAAAGTTACTAAATTATCATTTTCTTTAAGAGAAGTCAATTGAACTTTGACCAAGCATAACTTTCACATACTTCATAAGAAATTCCTCAAACAAATCCTATCTTGAAGGAAATTCAATTCTCTTCAACTTTGTCTCTCTAAGCTCAAGGCCAAAAATGCTTCATTTGAGAGATATGGGCCAAAACATTACAGGTCATTTTAGAAGTCAACAAAAAGACATTTTTTGTCAAAGAAATTTACATCAAATCAAAGACTTCAAATGAAAAAATGAACAACATGAAATTTGTAGGATACATCTTAATGTTTCCAAAAAGTCAAAGATCATATTCATGCAAAAAAAATTGAGAGAGTTAGGATTGGTGCAACTTGAGAAATTTTGAGAAAATGCATGAAACTTAAATTGAGCAAAATTGAATATTTGGGCTAATGGGCCTAAGTTTTCAGGTTAGAACGTGTTAATGACCTCATATTAGACCTATAAATCCATTTACATGTTTTTTTATGTTTTTTATTTCTTTTATTTGGATTTTATTCATTTAAATGCAAATTAAATCAAATAAAATATGAAAGCATTAATACAAGGTGTGTGGACCTTTTCTCTAAGCATATTGGAGGCCCAAAAATCTACTTTGAAGCTCAAGAAACCACGTGGCCTATGTTTGAAACAAATATTCATAGTTTTAGAAGATTTGAACTTATTTCCAAACAAGATCAAAGATATAATTTGATGAGATGTCCAAGCCAGAATCTTGACCTAAAACACTCCTCTATAAGTACATAATATGTTCAGACATTAAAGGGCCACACATGCAGCCTCAAGAGCACACCCTAAAATCTCAAAATTACAAGAAACTAGGGCAGGATAAAACCCTTATTTCCAGCCACTTTCAATCCATTCAAATCATCACACAAGCTTCCTGAAGTTCCCAAGAACTCATTCCAATCATCCTTGAAGCTCGTAGCATCCTAGATCATCACATCTCAACATCACTTGTTTGGTAAATTTCTTGAAATTCAAACTTATAATATATGCATTGTTGAATGATTTGATGCATACATTCATGTTCATATTGATGTTTGGAATGATTTTGATGCATCGTTTGCAAGCATTGATGCAGGAATAACAAATCGTTATTGTTAGGACAATTTGAAACTTTTGCATAGAAACTCACTCTACAAGTGTTTTTAAGTCATCCCAATGCTACCGTTGGATTCAGGAGGTCCAAATTCGGGGGACACAATCCCTCTTGGCCTTTAAATCTTGCTGTTTTTTCAGGTTGGGTTTTGAGGCTATCGAAGAAGACGATTGAAGCCAGGGCTCCGGTGCTTCTCTGATTTAGCATTTTATAATATATTTATTTATTTGTATTCTATGACAAAAAGCCAGCGTAGCGCATATGGTTGGAGATGGAGGCATGTAACATAAGAGGCGTGGGTTCGATCCATAACTTTTGCAATTATTTGTTTTTTTCTTCAGCATTTCAACGCAGGTTCATAATGTATTGATTCATTCCTATACTTGGAAACCAAAAAGCGCACGGTGCAGCGGATGAAGGGCGTGTCTGTTAGGCCAATAGCGTGGGTTCAACACCCATCCCATGCATTCTTTTTTTCTCTTATTTTTCTAACCCTATTTTTACCATATTTTCTTCATTAACTATTTTTTTAATTAACCATTAACAAACCTAATTTTTTCAAAACTACAACAAATTAGGGTTAGAGTTTTTAATTAGTAATTAAATATTTAATATATATTTTACTAATTAATTAAATTGGCTTTTTTTAATATTAAAATCAATTAGAATTTAGGTTTAATTACTATTTATTAACACTAAAATTAGTTTATACAAAAACATTAACATTTAGAACTTTAGGTCTTTAAACATTGTTCTAATATTTTTCTTATTTTATTTTTTCTATTTAATTTTCTTAGACAAAAATGTATAGGTCACACTATCAATGTAACAACTTAGATTTACATTCCCGCATTTTTCCTATTATGTATCTGCTCTAAGGATGCAATAGCATAAGTTTACTTTCCCGCGAATTTCTATATCTATGTATCTCTCCCAAAGCCATGTAATAGCTTAGGTTTTACATTCCACACTTTAATTTCCTGTATATATTTTTAACTGTTAGTAATTAGGGTTTTCATGGCAAGACTAAAAGCACTCTAGAAAACCCTAATTCTCAAGATAAAATAACTGAAATTACACACTTTGCACAATTGCACCTCTAGGGTAACCTCTCTTGTTGCCTTATGAATATTGGATATGTCCCTCGAAAATGGGGATACTTCAGCAAAAGACCCTCAATCAAATCATCATAGTCCCTTCGAGTAAAGATCACAGTCCCTCGATGATCCTACGAGCAAAATGATAATGATATTCCCTTTGATGCAATTGCTAAAGTATCCTTACATGCTGCCTTCGATGACCATCCGATGACACTACGCATGTCCCTTCACATCACATAAATAAGATTACCTACCAACTAATGGTATTAATAATACTATCTCCAAAGGAGAAGGAAAATAACAAGAAAGACCTTAATAGGTAAGAACTCCTAATTGCTTGCTCACAACTTTTCTCACAAACAATACATTTTAGACATCACTTCCAAAACAAAAAATATTTTCAAAAACACTTTGTATACATTCGTGAGGATTGATACAAGAATCATTACAAAGTTATCCTTACATTGGCATTTCAAAAATATTTTCAAACAAACCACACACACACAAAGCAAGTTTTTAAAGTGAACTAAGAAATTAAATATCCCGTAGATAACTACGGATGAAAAGGGATCTAACACCTTCCCTTTTCATAACTTACCCCCCAAACTAAAAATCTATCAAAAAGTTTTTCCTGTTCGTTTCACCTTTTCTAAATATTGGATAAAATAAAAGTCGGTGGCGAGTCTTGCTATCCATAAATTTGGATAAAACCAAAAATTCTCTTCCATCATATTACACACATGATATAAAATATACTAGTAATGCTTTTTCTGCAAAACCAAAATTCAAACAGAATATTGGAAACTCTAACAATCAAGGACCCAAAAAGATATGGGTACCTAAGGATAAAGTTGTCTATGTTGTAGATGTCTTTAACAGCAAAGTTGAAACACCAATCTTGGTACCTTGACTCTGGAGGCTCTCGACACATGACAGGAAGAAATCATATGTTCCAAAGTCCGGAGCTTAAATCTGGAGGCTATGTAGGTTTCAGAGGAAATCATAAAGGAAATATTATTGGCTATGGAACTATTGGTAACGTTACACTTCCCTCTATAACTAATGTTCTGTTAGTAGATGGATTAATGCATAACCTGTTATCCATAAGTCAATTAAGTGATAACGGTTATGATATAATCTTTAATCAAAAGTCCTATAAAAAAGTTAGTCAGAAAGATGGGTCTATCCTTTTTAATGGTAAGAGAAAGAAAAACATTTATAAAATAAAACTTTCTAAACTAAAAAGTCAGAATGTAAAATTCCTTATGTCTGTTAGCGATGAGAAATGGGTCTGGCACAGAAGATTGGGGCATGTTAGTATGAGAAGAATATCTCAGACTAACAAACTCAATCTAGTCATAGGACTTCCTAACCTGAAGTTCAACTCAGATGCTCTGTGTGAAGCATATCAAAAAGGAAAGCTTGAAAAACCTTCTTTCAAATTAAAAAATGTTGTTTCTACCTCTAGACCATTAGAACTTCTACATATAGATCTGTTCGGACCAGTGAAAACTGCATCCATAAGTGGAAAGAAGTATGGATTAGTGATTGTAGATGACTATAGAAGATGGACATGGGTAAAGTTCTTAAGACACAAGGATGAGTCACACTCTATGTTCTCTACCTTCTATAACCAATTTCAAAACAAAAAATATTTTAGAATTGTTAAAGTCAGAAGTGATCAAGGTGGGGATTTTGAAAACTTTTTTAATTAGAACGACATCTCTCATGATTTCTCTTGTCCTATAACTCCTTAACAAAATGGAGTTGTAGAACGAAAGAATAGAACTTTATAAGAAATATCCAGAACCATGATCAATGAGACTAACATTGCTAAAAACTTCTGGGCATAAGCCAGTAACACAGTGTGTTATATTCATAATAGAATCTCTATACAACTTGTTCTGGATAAGACTCCATATGAACAGTGGAAGAACAAAAAGCACAACATCTCTTATTTCCATCCATTTGGACGTACTTTCTTTATATTAAACACCAAAGTACATTTGAATAAGTTTGATTCTAAAGCACAAAAGTTTCTCGTGTTAGGATACTCTGAATGCTCAAAAGGTTATAAAGTATATAACACAGAAACACGAATTCTGGAAAAATCTATTAGTGTCAGATTTGATGATAAGCTTGGCTCTCAAAAGTAAAATTAGGGTAAAACTTTTACATATATTGAAGTTCAACTTACAGGTACTGAAGACAGATTGTCAGAAATTCTTAATAAAGAATCTCATCCAAATACAGAAGAAGATGTCACAAACATCACAACAACTTATGAAGACCCCATCCAAAAGAGACATTCCAGAAGCAGCCTAGCCCATCCGGAAGACATGATTCTGGGAAAGAAAGATGACCCAATCAGAACTAGATCTACATTCAAATTTTTTGAAGAATCACTCATGGGATTAGTATCTCTGATCGAGCCAACTTCCATTGACGAAGCTCTTCTAGACAATGACTAGATCCTTGCAATGCAGGAAAAACTAAATCAATTTACCAGAAATGATGTGTGGGATCTGGTTCCTAAACCAAAAGACTTCAACATCATTGGAACCAAATGGGTCTTTAGAAACAAGCTAAAGAACAAGGAGAAGTCGTCAAAAACAAAGCACAACTGGTGGCACAAGGTTATAGTCAACAAGAATGGATAGACTATACATAAACCTTTGCTCCAGTCTCCAGAATTTGCTAAATCTGTGCATGCTGAATTTGAAATAAGCTTGATGGGTGAACTCAAGTTCTTTATGGGTATCCAAATCAATCAAACTCCAGAAGGAACCTACGTTCATCAAAGAAAGTATATCTAAGAACTTCTGAAGAAATTTGATTTGTCAGAATGTAAGCCATCTGTTGTACCCCAAAATTTTCCCTCCTATATTTCTTAATACATGTCAAGTAAGGTCTTCAAAATGCTCAAGGAAGTCCAAGAGTTGACCAAACAAACTCTCTCCTAAGGCAGTCTACCTCAAATTAGGGTTTCATTTTACATCAAGATGTTTGAGTCCAAAGGATCCCAAATTCTCACCATTGTACTAATATGTTCTCAAGATCATCCATGTCAAGTTTCAAGCCTTGCAGAGAAAATTTGCTCAGTCAATTGCTCAAAGGCTTGAAAAACGATTGTGCTAGGGCAAAAGTCAATTGTGGCCCACATACAGTCAAACTTCAAGATTTTTGTTCATCATTCTCATTTTGAAGTATTATTAATCATTTGATCAAGGGTTTATCATGATTCCTCAAGGATTGCTCACAATTCATCAAAACTCAAAAGTTGCTAAATTAGGGTTTTGTAGGAAAAGTCAACTCAACTTTGACCAAGCATAACTTTCTCATATTTTATCCAAAATGACCCATCCAAAGCTCATTTTTAAGAAGATGTAATTACCTACAATTCATCTTCATCTCCCAAGTTCAAAATATGCACTCAAAAGAAGATATGAATTTGGACATTATAGGTCATTTTGAAAAGTCAACAAAAACACCTTTTGGGTCAAAGCTTCATACATGAACATGGAATACTCAATTGAGATGATACCAAAAGGGTTGCTTATAGGACTTCTTAAGCTTTCTAAAAAGTCCAAGAACACCTCTCTAGGATCAAAATTGATGGAGTTATGCATTGGCCAATTTCACTCTTTTTGCAAAATTGCCAAAAGACAAATGTGTCCAAAATTGCATTTTTGCCAAATGGGCCCAACTTTTTATGCTTACACTGAGTTTGTAATGTGACCCATTAGCCCTTTCACTTGTCATTATTTTATTTTTGTTATTTATTTTGATTTTATTTCATTTAAATCAAATAAAATCAATATAAAATAATGAAAATATCAAAAATCTATAAAACCTTGAGATTTTGTGCATGATTAGATTCTTTATACAGCTAGAGACAAGATCAAACCGCGCAAGGCATCATATGGACATAAAAGATTGAAATGGCTTGTTTTGGAAAGATTTGGTGCAAGGATGAAATCATTGATCAATCTTCATAATTGGAAAAGATTTGATACAAACTTTAACCCTAATACACTCTAGTATACATAAGGAACAAAGGCAGACCAAAAAGAGGAGGCTGGAGGCGTGCAAAGGCAGAGAACCAATTGAAAAAATTCAAGAAAAAAATGCAAACCAAATTCCAAGTTGCAGGCCATCTCAAGCCATTCTAACCATACCAATTGTTTGTTGGACGTCCCAGGATCGTGTTTCAATCGTTAGCAAGCCTCCCCACACCCAGAATCACCCTGTAACATTCACACGGTTTGCCTATTTTCTTGAATTCAAATATATTGATTCTGGCATATTTAGCATGATTGATTGGCATATTTATAATCTTTGAGATGTTTGCAAGCTAATGACTATATTCAATTGCATTTTTATTGAATGTACATCAAACTTCCATGGCTAGGGTTTTTTCTTTGTTTTTAGGGATTTCTTATACAGGGAAAATTGGACATTGATAATGATACCATGATGCTCGTGAGGTTGAAACGAGTTGATTGGTACCATTGGTTTTCATTTATCATGCGCGTACAAGATTTTGGAAATGCACAGGGGCTATACCTACACTTAATGTCTGTAGGTAAAAGTTACAAAACTTACAGCGATGGTGGGAGGAAGAAGATGGATACGTGGCGCCCCCTGACTTGCCAGTTTGAATTTTGCGCGTTTCAAAGTTTAACATTTTGTTTTATTATATAATATTTGTTTATTATTGTACATACAACTAAAACAACCAGCTCAGTTGTCAAGTGTGCAAAGGAGGAATGTATGAGGACCTGGGTTCGATCCCCAGGTTCCTGATTTGCTTCATATTATTTTTCAATGAAGGATCAGGTACACCTCACGCTCCAAGATCCACCATGTGCTACGCAGATCTGACCGTCTAACCCATCAAGGCTTCATATCCAACGCCTTCTCCCTGGAGGACCACCATGCGCCCCAGTCAAACGTACACGTGGGATTGAGCAAAGTCAACAAGGCCAGGAGCTTGTTGGGCCAAGAAATTGCAAGCAACACCCCCTCTTTTGCTAATGCTATCAGGCCCATTCCTTTCTTTTCTCTATTTTTTCTTTTATTTAAATTAATTTGCTTAATTATTTTTTTAACAAAATTAATTTTTTAAAAAAAATCATAAATTAGGGTTAGACTCTTGATTTTATATTTATTTCTTTCTCAAAATAAAAAATACAAAAAAATAGGTTAATTTTATTATTTTTCTTAAATTAAAATTAATTAGTAATTAGGTTTTTTTTTAATTCAATTGAACTTTATTTTCTCAAATAACAAAAAATGACAAAAAATGATTTTCCTTTAAATTACAATTAGGTACGGTTGGGGTCAAAACCCTAATTATCTTGTATTCGATTCACCGCGCGTGTTTATTATTTTTTGCAATATTGATGTAAATGTCCACGGTATGTAATAGTTTAATCTAGGGCTTTCTTTATTTATCGTCTTTTACGGATTTTTTTGGCTATATAATTAATCCCTATCCAGAGGCCTTGTAATAGCGTAGGTTTATTTTCTCGCTTTTTAATTCTCGCAAATATTAATTGTTTAGATGTATGTTAATAGGATTGTATGACAAGATCGCATGATAATTTAAAACGGCTAGAAAACCCTAAATGTGCAAAGATAGTAACTGAAATCAAATCACTCGCACATGTGCATTCCTATGGTATACTCTCACTTCGGTTGCCTTCGGTAAACGATCATTAAGCATAGGGTGTCTTAATGGTTGCCCTCCTGTCTAAAAAAGATCAAAAGTCCCGTTCGGAAATGTTGCCTCGGAAACATCGCCTCGGAAATTTCGCCTCGAATATGATCTTAAGACTTTAGGGTTATTACTAAGACGTCCTAACATTGCTTTAGTGATCGTACGTCCCTTACGAATTGACCTTTACAACTCCAATGACGGTGCTACCTATTTCTCAATAGTAGGATAGCATTGTCTAAATAAAACGAGAATAGAAACGATCCTTTTTCGAGTAGGTAGATGCTAGTAGGTACTTTCTCAAATCAAACTTTTCACACTTACAAAACAAATTTTCAAAACAAACTTCATCACACCTTTGAGGACTGATACAAGGGTTATCATGAAGTTGAAACCTTTCAAAAAAACAAAGCACATACACAAGCAATTTTCAAAAGATGAGCAAGTACCTAAGAGCCCATGGAAAACCATGGATAAAAAGGGTGCTAACACCTTCCCTTTCTATAATCTACCCCCCGTACTCAAAATATCGAAAAAGGATTTTTTCTATACATTTTTTTCCTTTTCGGTTGGATAAAATAAAAGTCGGTGGCGACTCTTGCTTACCGCGAGATTTTGCAAACAAAAAACGCAAAACGCAAACCAGCATTTCAAGACAGTCGGTTCTGCCACTGTATCACAGAACTGGCGACTCTGCTGGGGAATAATAAAGTGGGGTATACCTTAGGATCTAGTTAATTATAATTGTTTCTCTTGTTTTTTTGGTTGCTTTACTTTTAAGGGTTTTTGTTTGGGAGTTACTATAGATTCTAACTCGGATCTGGGGACACCTTTTAGGTAAGTAGCAATAAACTGTGAGGGAACTATACATCGTAGACCGATACGGTTGAAGCAGTAGCTACGTTGATGTGGCACATTAGTTGGTACCAGTATCCCTTATGGAGAAACGAGGAGAATACAGGGCCGCTGCGTGGTGTCATTAAGCATCAACTGACCTTAGAACCTTTAATCGACCAAACTTGGCCATTAGAAAGTAGTGAGATAGCAGGCCTCGGTGTAAAGATGAGAACTGGTTGATACTCGATGCTACACTCATTGAGACCATACTCTCGAGATAGTTCTGGCCGCAAGAAAAGATTGTGTAAGCTGAAACCATGACCGATGGAGGATGGTCAATGATATTGAGATCCTCTAGAACCCGGTTAATTTTTTCTAGGACAGGTTGAAACCAACTAAACTTCAAGAGGGTACTACCTTTGACCTCATGCAAGCCTTAAACTTAAGGGCTTTGTGTGACTTGTTTGTCTTTGCCATGCCTGCTATACCTGTTGTTTTTATCATGACATCATGCATCATAAAATGGCATTCATACCTCATTACACAAACCATTTCAAAGACCAAGGGAATTTATCTTTGTTCTATTTTGCAGATTATGGCTTCCGTGTGCAGAAATACCATCTGAGTTAACTTTGTGCAAATACCGGCTCAACTTAAAGAGTTAGTATCAAGAGTTCCCGAGACTTCTATGTTCATTAAGAGACATGGTCAGCTTCTCAGCCTGGTCACTTCAAATCTTGACGAGCAGATGATGAGTGTACTTTTCCAGCTCTTCGATCCTGTGCATCATTGCTTCACCTTTCCAGATTACCAGCTGGTTCCCACCTTGGACAAGTTCTCTCACCTATTGGGAATATCCATCCTCGAACAGGTACCCTTTATAGGTATGGAAGAAGTTCCTAGACCAGAAGACATTGCTTCAGCTCTGCATTTGAAACGGGCTGATGTAGCATCCAATTGGGAAACACGAAGTGGGGTCGAAGGTTTCCTAGACAAATTTTTTATAGACCAGGCTCAACTATTCTGGGATAATTTGGATTTTCAGGCTTTTGAAGATATCTTGGCTCTCCTTATCTATGGGTTGGTCCTCTTCCCGAATCTAGATTTCTTTACAGATGTGAATGCTGTCAAGATTTTCCTCTCTCGCAATCCTGTGCCTACTCTACTGGGTGATATCTTGTATGCCCTCTACACTCATATTGTGCGAAGAAGAGGAACTCTCATGTGTTACATGCCGTTTCTATCGAGGTGGTTTATTTTGCACCTCCCTAAGTCTGTGTTGAAGAACAAAGAAGGTTTGGGTTGGTCCTACAGGATAATGTCATTTTCCCATATAGATATTCTTTGGAGCTCCCGGGCTATGGAAGACACTGCCGTCATTGATCATTGTGGGGGATACCCTAATGTCCCGTTGCTTGGAATCAAAGGGGGTATAACCTACAATCCTTGTCTAGCTTTGCGACAATTTGGTCGTGCTCAGAGAGTTGGTCCCCATGAGCTACTTCTTGAGGATATTGCATTTGACTACAAGGAGGACGTTAAGGAGCACCGCCTGAGGTTTATACGAGCTTGGGGCATGGTGAACAGATCTGACCCCCAAGAATTGGGACCAAGGACTTCCCTCCCTATGCAGCCTTACCTCCAATGGGTTCGAGCTCGTGCCCAGAAGCTTGGGATGACCTATGAAGCCGTATTGCCAGTGATTATGGAGCCCACCAATGAAGAGGGAGTTCCTTACACAGTTCTCTATCCTTACATGCCCACTAATCCTAGGGAGTTGCAGAGGTCTTGGATTCAGCTGAAAGAGGAGAGGGATACTTACCAGGAAAAGTACCATGAGCAAGAAAGGAAGATTTTGAAGCTCACCAGGTAGCTCGAGGAGGAAAGAGTGATCAATGACTATATCGACACAAAGAGGAAGCGTCCATGGGACTTTTGATTTTGCTTTTTCTAGTTTTTAGATTTGTTTTATATTTACTTCTTTGTAACGCCTTAAAGGCATTGTTGAACCTTTCACAAGTTAATCTAATAAAGTTTGTTTATTTTTGGTTTGCAAATTTAAATCTCCCAAAGTCTTTGAAATCATTACATACGCATCCCATTATCATGCACATCATCACAGGTACCCTTACAGGTTTCTCATCTTCTTTTCTATTTATTTCAGTAGAAATGTCTTCTGATCAAGTCATCAAAGATCTTCAGGCACATAATGCCCAATTCCAACAGATGTTCTTAAGCTTGGCTAAAGGGCAGGAGGACCTGAAGACCCTTATTCTGAAAGAGAAGAAGAAGATGGTTGGTATTCTAAACATGGGTAGAAGATTCAGAGAAAGGATAAGACAATCAGTTGATCTGACCTCCTCATCCAAAGACGGGGAGAACCAAGAAAGGACAAAGGACCCTAGTCCAGTAGTTTCTGATAACGATATGGATTACGATGACGAACAATATCCTCCTGCTGAGGATAGGTACAAGAAGCTAGAAGACCTTCTGAGTGCTATTGAGATTCAGAAGATCCCTGGTTTGGATTTCAGAGAGCTGGGACTGGTATCAGGAGCGGTGATCCCTCATAAGTTCAAAGCTCCAATTTTTGTCAAGTACAATGGATTATCCTGTCCAAAACTCCATCTCCGTTCGTACGTCAAAAAAATCCAACCTCACATTGCTGATAGAAATTTGTGGGTACATTTCTTTCAAGATAGTTTGTCAGGGACTCAACTTGAATGGTTTTATCAGTTGGAAGGAGCCAATGTCCGAAACTGGGAAGACCTTGTTGCTGCTTTTTACAAGCAGTATCAGTATAACGCCGACCTTGCTCCCACTCGTACTCAGCTCCAGGGTATGCCTATGGGTGCAAGTGAAGGTTTTAAGGACTATGCTCAAAAGTGGAGAGACTTGGCGGGAAGAGTCCAACCCCCTTTGTCTGATAGGGAGTTGGTTGACATGTTTCTAGGGACACTATCTGGTCCATTTTTCAATCATCTGATCGACAGTTCGTCATCTGGGTTTACTGAGTTAATTTTGACTAGAGAGAGAGTAGAAGCTGGCATTTGAAGTGGTAAAATACAGAAGGATGCTCCATCAAGTACAGTAAAGAAACCTTTCACCGGTAAGAAGGGAGCTAGTGCAGTCTACGGCCCGAGGGGCCAAAGCAGAACTGAACACCGTTGAGCAGTAAATGTGGTAGTGATATCAAGACCCACAGTTGCTCCACAATTCAACAATCAACAAAGGGTGGAAAGACCACCGAGGCAGTTCACTCGGCTCAATATGACCCTGACTCAAATTATGCCACAATTATTAAAGACCAACCTGGTAACTCTGAGGGAGGTCCCGAAGAACCCCAACACCACATCTCCCCATTATAACTAGAATGCCTGTTGCGCCTATCACTCCGAAAATCCAGGTCATGATACAAACAACAGTTGGGCCTTGAAAAATAAGGTGCAAGACTTGATCGAAGCCAAAGAGATTGAGTTTGACGCTCCGAAAAAGTCCAACGTCATAACTGCTCCCATGCCTAAACATGGTCATGGAGTAAATGTTGTGGGCGATGATTTATTTGTGACCTCTGTGGAAGAAATTTCTACTCCTTTGATGACAGTTAAGAAGAATTTGTTTTTGGCCGGTTTATTTTCGGGCTGTGGTGAAGGTTGCCACATGTGTTCAATTTTGCCTGCTGGTTGCCACTTATTGAAATCAGGTGTTCAGCGCCTGATGGATAATAAAGAGATCCTGTTCGAAAAGACTATGATTCCGTTGGTTCCAATTGAAGATGTTTCCATCATAACCATTTCCTCCAATCCTTCCAAGGTTTCCTCGAGAAAACCTGTTAGGATTACACCTGTTCCAAGAATTGCTCTGTTAATAATTATTGTCCCTGGTCCTATCCCATACACTTCAGATAAGGCTGTCCCTTGGCACTATGGTGCTGATGTGTATTACCATAGAGTTAAACAAGACTTAAAAAGTGAGGAAGCTGATGTTGATGTCAGCAATATTGTCAGGGCTAGCAAGGTCACCAAAAGCAGAAGACTCTTTTCTCTCGAGATTTCCCCTCTGACTGTCCACAAACCTGTTGTCATTCCATCTTCTAGTACATCCACTACTATCCCAGTTCATATTCCAGTCATCAACCCTGTCGCTGAGCCATCTGGGACTCGGGGAAAAGAAATCATAGGTGAGCCTGCCCGGACGGAGGCACCTAATAAGATCATTGTAGAAACCTCTAAACAGGAAATAGAGGAAATTCTAGAGATTATCAAGAAGAGCAACTACAACATAGTCGAGCAGCTGGGGCAGACCCCGTCAAAAATCTCCATGATGTCTTTTTTGTTATGTTCAGAAGCCCATGCAAAGGCTTTAATTGCATTCCTCAAAACTGCACATGTGCCATAGGAAAATTCAGCCGATCAATTCAAAGATTACGTAGCTAGCCTGACTGCCGCCAATGGGTTGGGTTTCTTAGATGCAGATCTGACTTCTAAAGGGAGGAATCATAATGATGCTCTACACGTCTCGATTGAGTGCATGGGCACCACTATGGCCCATGTACTGGTGGATACCGGGTCCTCATTGAATGTTCTGCCAAAGAAATCATTAGATCATCTGGACTGTGAACGTTTAATTTTAAAGTCGAGCAATATTATGGTCAGGGCTTTCGACGGGTCAAAAAGGATGGTGCACGGGGAGATGGACATCCCTGTTAAAGTTGGCTCCCAGACTTTTGCATCCACCTTTTATGTGATGGATATTAGACCATCATATTCTTGCTTGCTGGGACGCCCTTGGATTCATAAGGCTGGGGCAGTGACTTCCATGCTCCATCAAATGTTGAAATATCCGGTAAAGGGGAAGATTGTCACGGTACGAGGTGAAGAGGAGTATATGGTGAGTCATCTCAACTCCTTCCGCTACATGGAGATGGACGGGGAATTCATCTTAACCCCTTGTTAGAACTTTGAAGAGGTCCCTCAGACTGTGGCGTCAACTGAAGTTGCTGCCAACAAACCTCCGCTAAAGATGGTCTCTCTCAAGGATACCAGGGCTGTAATTGAAGAAGGTGGGTGTACAAATTAGGGTCAGCTCCCTGATTTCATGCACAAAACTGACAAATTTGGTTTGGGCTTTACTACAGGGGCTCAAAGGGCTGTTAGGCGCGCACGGATTGGAAGACCTCCTCTGCACATTAGCAATCAGGGAGTTAATGCAATTGAAGATGATGAAGAAGATTCAGATATCGACAGCTGGATCTACCCAACAACCAATGGTGGATTGAACAACTGGACGACAAAGGACTTCATCCCTATTTCTTTTATTCCACAGTAATTGACTTTTGTTTGAAGAATTTTAATAAACAGTTTGAAACTTTACGGCCCGGTGCCTTGCCCGAGGCACTTTGGCTTTGCTTGTGAGAGCTTATTATTTTTCATTTTTCATATATCATTAATAAAACTTTGGACGTTTTCTTGCATTACAAATCTCGCGCTCTTTGTTTTTCTTTTCTGTCTCCCACTTTATCAAAACAAATATTCTCTTACACACACTCACGTATCATAATGCAGATCCATATCCACTATGGATCCCATTGATGACAACTCTCCTACTGCCAATTATGACTTCGAAAATCCGATCAACCAAGCCGAGGACGAAGGTGAGGATGATTGTGAAGTGCCTGGAGAGCTTGCTAGACTGTTACTGCAGGAAGAAAGGGCCATACAGCCTCATGAAGAGCCAGTTGAGTCAGTAAATTAGGGTACAGAGGAAGACATGAAAGAGGTCAAAATAGGTGCAAATCTGGAGCCTAGTGTCAAACAACGGTTAATACAGATGCTACACGACTATGTTGAGATCTTCGCCTGGTCCTATGAAGACATGCCTGGTTTGGACACTGATATTGTGGTTCATCGCTTGCCAACGAAAGAGAACTGCCCTCTGGTAAAGCAGAAGGTTCTCCGTATGCGTCCTGAAATGTCAGAGAAAATCAAGGCAGAAGTCATGAAATAGATCAATGTAGGGTTCTTAGCTGTCACTTCCTATCCGTAGTGGGTTACAAACGTTGTTCCAGTACCTAAGAAGGACGGTAAGGTATGGATGTGTGTGGATTATAGAGATTTGAACAGGGAAAGCCCCAAGGATGACTTCCCACTTCCTCACATCGACGTTCTAGTCAACAACACCGCGCAACATAAGATCTTCTCCTTCATGGATGGTTTTTCTGGCTACAACTAGATCAAGATGGCTCCCGAGGATATGGAGAAGACAACCTTCATTACATAGTGGGGCACCTTCTGTTACAAAGTAATGCCTTTTGGGTTGAAGAATGCTAGGGCAACTTATCAGCGCACCATGGTCGCTTTGTTCCACGCTAGATTCACCATGAGATTGAGTTTATATTGATGACATGATAGCTAGGTCCCAGACTGAGGAAGAGCACCTTGATCATCTCCAGAAACTGTTTAACAGGTTGAAGACGTACAAGTTGAGGTTGAACCCGAACAAGTGCACCTTCGGGGTAAGATCTGGTAAGCTGCTGGGTTTCTTCGTCAGTGATAAGGGTATTCAGGCAGATCTTGCCAAGGTAAAAGCCATACAGGAGATGCTGACTCTCCGCATAGAAAAGGAAGTTAGAGGCTTTCTGGGATGTCTGAATTACATCGCCAAGTTCATTTCACATCTGACTGCTACTTGTGAGCCAATCTTCAAGCTGCTGAAGAAAGATCAAGTGGTAAAGTGGAATGACGAATGCCAGACCGCTTTCGAAAGAATCAAAGAATATCTTCAAGAACCGCCAATTTTGATGCCTCCAATTGAAGGAAGACCTTTGATTTTATACTTGACAATGCTAGACAATTCAATGGGGTGTGTATTGGGGAAGCATGACGAGTCTGACCGAAAAGAGCACGCTATTTACTACCTTAGGAAAAAGTTTACCGACTGTGAGACCCGATACTCATTGCTCGAGAAAACTTGTTACGCTTTAGCATGGGCTGCTTGCTGGCTGAGACAGTATATGCTGACTCACACCACTTTGTTGATATCAAAAATGGATCCAATCAAGTATATCTTCAAAAAGCCCGCCTTATCCGGAAGAATAGCGAGATGGCAGATGATCTTAACCGAATACGAAATCCAATACACCACCCAAAAAGCAATCAAGGGGAGTGCATTGGCATATCATTTGGCGCATCAGGCCGTGAATGACTACTAATCCATGAATTTCGAGTTCCCGGATGAGAACATCATGTTGGTAACCGACTGTGAAGAACCTGGACTGGATGAAGGACCCGAGGAAGGATCCCGATGGTCTATGTATTTTTATGGAGCATCAAATGCATTGGATAATGGCATTGGCGCTGTAATTGTATCTCTTGAGGGCTGTCATACCCCGTTCACCGCTCGATTATCTTTAACTTCACCAACAGTATGGCAGAGTATGAAGCGTGCATCACGGGCCTTCGAGCTGCTATTGACTTGAGGATTAAGTTCTTGAGTGTATTCGGAGATTCTTCTCTAGTGATAAGTCAAATCAAAGGCCAGTGGGATACGAAGCACCCGAATATTATTCCTTACAAAGAGTATGTACTGACATTGCTCCCGCACTTCGAGGAGATAACCTTTAAACATTTCCCCAGAGAAGAGAACCAACTGGCGGACGCGTTAGCTACCATGTCTTCTATGTTCAAGGTTAGGTGGGACAATGAAGCTTCCCAGATTACTATCGAGAGGTTGGACGAACCCTCACATTGCTGTGACATTGAGACGGAAGAGGTAGCAGATAAACCCTGGTTTCACGAAGTAAAGAGGTATCTTGAGACTCAAGAATACCCCGAGGGTGCATCTATTAATGATAAGAATTTTTTGAGAAGGTTCGCTACGAAGTTCTTCATCAGTGTAATGATGTCCTCTATAAGCGTAACCATGATTCAACCTTACTGCGGTGCATGGACAAAAGCGAGGGAGAAAGGATCATGGAAGAGTTACATGAAGGTACCTTAGGAACTCATTCCAGTGGGCATACCATGGCGAAGAGAATCCTACGGGCAGGATATTACTGGTCTACTATGGAAGCCGATTGTTATCAGCATTCTTGAACCTGTCATAAGTGCCAAGTCTATGCTGATAATGTGTACGTACCTCTAGTTTCCTCTGAATGTTTTGACAGCTCCTTGGCCTTTTGCAATGTGGGGCATCGACATGATCGGCGAGATCATACCTACTGCGTCCAACGGGCATCGTTTCATTCTGGTAGCTATTGATTACTTTACGAAGTGGGTCGAGACAGCTTCCTTTGCTACAATAACTAAGAACGTCGTGGCATGGTTTATCTGACACAATCTAATCTGTCGATATAGTGTACCAGAGAGGATCATTATGGATAATGGTACAAATCTCAATAATACAATGATTACCGAACTCTGCAAACAGTTCAAAATACAACATCATAACTCTTCTCCCTACCGACCGAAGATGAATGGGGTTGTTGAAGCAGCTAACAAGAACATCAAGAAGATTGTGCAGAAGATGACGGTGACCTATAAAGACTGGCATGAGATATTACCATTCGCTCTTCATGGGTACCGTACCTCAGCACGGACGTCGACAGGGGAAACACCCTACTCTCTAGTGTATGGCATGGAGGCAGTCCTACCATCAAAGTCCAGATACCCTCTCTCCGGATTATGAAGGATGCGGGTTTGAGCAAAGACGATTGGATCCAGACCCGACTTGATCAGCTGAATCTAATTGATGAAAAGAGGCTTACTACTATTTGTCATGGTCAGACGTGTCCAAAGCGAATGATCAAGGCTTTTAACAAGAAAGTCAAACGTCAAGAATATCAGGTCGGGGATCTAGTGATCAAACGCATCATACTACCGCAAGGTGATCCCAGGGGAAAATGGACCCCCACATATGAAGGGCCATTTGTGGTTAAGAACATTTTCCCGGGAGGAGCTATGATTCTAACCACCATGGATGGTGACGACCTTCCTCACCCCGTCAGTGCAGACATAGTGAAAAAATACTACGCCTAATCAAAGACCCGCTAGGTTAACTGGCCTAGTTAAAAATAAGGGCTTCTCGGCGAACCAAAAGGGTTCGGGCAAAAATAAGGGATGAAAATGGAAAAAACTGTACACCCGGCAAGTCGAAAACCTGAAAAGGCGACTTGGGCAAAAAAGGGTATCCCGGTGAACTGAAAACCCAAAAAGGCGGTCCAGGAAAAAATTAGGGATCGAAGCGTAACACTATGTCTCATTAGGATCATCTTGCGACCAGACTTCGGTATCGGCTATCAAGCTCGGACGACGCCAATCAATCTGATCCACCTTCGACCAAGTAGCAAAGTGATGAGACGCTTGGAGATATAAAGGCAATAGCAGAGTTGGAACCCGATGGGATTATTTCACATAGCTGTTTTTATTTCTTTTACACAAATTATATAATTTATGTCTTTCGGCGGCGTTCTCTTACTAGGACGACAACCTCTTTGTACAAAACGCAAATTACATGCCAATTTCAAAAATCAATACAATTCATTTTTACAAGAAATTTCAATTTGTTTTTTCTTTTTCTGTTTTGTTTTGCAAGAACGTCCAATGATTTATTTTTGATATATACATTTGAAAATAATTGCTGCTCATAAGTATTTACATAAGAAACAAAAGACAATTACTCGTAATTCCAAGAACAGGGGCAAACAAGAAGTGTCCAAACCTTACAGTTGCTCTACCCACCAGGTACAGGGATAGAGCCAGCTTGAGAATATGACTAAAGGTACATACACTCCCCACAGAGTAAGAAGTATCCAAAGACAGTTATGTTAGCTCTCCCCAGCCGAGGTTCATAATCGCGAATGAGTCGGCAAAATTCTCCCCAAGCAGAGTTTATATATCACCAGCAATAGAAGTTCACCACCAGCTGAGTTTATTTCTCCAAATCAGCAGATCTTCCAACAGAGTATCTCTCTGCCCTACAAAGTCATTCTCCCACATGATTATTCTCAAACAGAATCTCTCCCGGCAGAATATTCTCGAGCAGAACGGATGCAAATCTCCAGCTAATCATCTTCGGTCACTATCCTCAGCGAGAACGAAGAACTCAACTCCTTATACTCTCCAACAGCAGTCCAAGATTTATTCTCCCCAGCCGGATAATATCACAAGAACATTGCATATCCATACATCGTGGCATGCGCATACGTATCATGCAGCACAATCTCATTTATTTTAAGAACATCATTACTCAATACATTTCATACATCATGACATTACATACGACTAACTCTTTACCTTTCAGGGAAAGATGCAATCAAGTTCTGACAATTTTCCCTAGTTCAGTCAAACCGAGACTAAGGTTTCTATTCTAGTTAAAGACATTTTAACACTTTCGTCTGGGTCAGCCGAATCTCCGCTAAGATTCCCCTAATTTCTATGCCAATCAAGGTTAATCCGAGACCTCTCCCAGGATCAGTCAAATCGACACTAAGATTTCTCTCCCAATTGAAGTTCCCACAAGTTTCCCCTTGTTTAGTCAAATCGATACTAAGATTTCTATTCCAGTTCAAGCTTTGAAGCCCAGAAATCGACCGGAAAACAGCTTAACCCTCAGCAAGTTATTGTGAAGCCTGGAAATCGACCAGATAGTAGTACAGGATACCATGAAGCCTAGAATCGACCAGACAGTGGTATAAGACAGCGTGAAGCCTAGCGCACGACCAGATAATGATATAAGACGCTGTGAAGACTGGAACACGACCAGATAGAGGTAAAGGACACTTAAACCTGGGACATGACCAGATAACAGTATAAGGTACTGCGAAGCTTGGAATTCGACCAAATAGCAGTTTACTCGGCCAATTACTATGAAGCCCGGAAATCGACCGGACATTAGTATACCTTAAATTCAAGTTGAAACCTGGATGCGACCGGATAACCACTTAATTCCCTCTAAAGCCTGGAGCACAACCAGATGAGAATTGAGAAATTGCAAAGCCTGAGCACGACCAGATAGAAAGTTTAATCTCATCTCCCAGTAAGTCACTATAAAACATGGAGCGCGACCAGATAGCAGTCAGTCTTGTTTTCCTTAGCAAATCACTGTAAGGCCTGGAGCAAGACCAGATAGCAGTTCATTGTCACCTCCTCAACTAAGATATAATTTACCAGTAGAGTAACGGACAACTGAAGCTCCTAAAATTCTATTTCTCCCAAGACAAATACCAGCGTGCCCCCAACGAAATCCTCCTCAACAACAGGTATACGGGTTCTCGCAAAGGAATCTCTTATGCGATCAACACTTCTTCGTACGAAATCTTTAAGCCCATCTTTCGTTATTGGCTTCCAAATGGAATCTATAAGCCCATTCTCGATATCGCAAGAGAAGTACTACTTCATGCGAGTGCAAATTTCTGGGCACTTTAGTGTTCAATCATCTCCCACCTTCAGATCACGAAAGGTAGACATGCCATTCTACATCCTCAGGTTTAAGAAGATTGAAAAGGGGCAGTTGTTGTACCCCAAAATTTTCCCTCCCATATTTCTCAATACATGTCAAGTAAGGTCTTCAAATTGCTCAAGGAAGTCCAAGAGTTGACCAGACAAACTCTCTCCTAAGGTAGTCTACCTCAAATTAGGGTTTCATTTTGCATCAAGATGTTTGAGTCCAAAGGATCACAAATTCTCACCATTGTCATAATATGTTCTCAAGATCATCCATGTCAAGTTTCAAGCCTTGCAGAGAAAATTTGCTCAGTCAATTGCTCAAAGGCCTGAAAATCGACTATGCTAGGGCAAAAGTCAATTGTGGCCCACATACAGTCAAACTTCAAGATTTTTGGTCAACATTCTCATTTTGAAGTATTATTCATCATTTGATCAAGGGTTGGTCATGATTCCTTAAGGATTGCTCACAATTCATCAAAACTCAAAAGTTGCTAAATTAGGGTTTTGTAGGAAAAGTCAACTCAACTTTGACCAAGCATAACTTTCTCATATCTTATCCAAAATGACCCATCCAAAGCTCATTTTGAAGAAGATGTAATTCCCTACAATTCATCTTCATCTCCCAAGTTTAAAATATGCACTCACAAGAAGATATGAATTTGGACATTATAGGTCATTTTGAAAAGTCAACAAAAACACCTTTTGGGTCAAAGCTTCATACATGAACATGGAAGACTCAATTGAGATGAGAACAAAAGGGTTGCTTAGAGGACATCTTAAGCTTTCTAAAAAGTCAAAGAACACCTCTCTAGGGTTAAAATTGAGGGAGTTATGCATTGGCCAATTTGACCCTTTTTTGCAAAATTGCCAAAAGACAAATGTGTCCAAAATTGCATTTTTGCCAAACGGGCCCAACGTTTTATGCTTACA
Source organism: Vicia faba (assembly GCA_948472305.1). Classification (NCBI taxonomy): domain Eukaryota; kingdom Viridiplantae; phylum Streptophyta; class Magnoliopsida; order Fabales; family Fabaceae; genus Vicia; species Vicia faba. The sequence continues at coordinate 389,593,938 of OX451737.1, forward strand.
CTGAGTTTGTAATGTGACCCACGACCCATGAGCCCTTCCACTTGTAATTCTTTTATTTTTGTTATTTATTTTGATTTTATTTCATTTAAATCAAATAAAATCAATATAAAATAATGAAAATATCAAAAATCAATAAAACCTTGAGGTTTTGTGCATGATTAGATTCATTATACAACTAGAGACAAGATCAAATCGTGCAAGGCTTCATATGGATAGAAAAGATTGAAATTGCTTGTTTTGGAAAGATTTGGTGTAAGGATGAAATCATTGATCAATCTTCATAATTGGAAAATATTTGATACAAACTTTAACCCTAATGCACTCTAGTATACATAAGGAACAAAGGCAAACTAAAAAGAGGAGGCTGGAGGCGTGCAAAGGCAGAGAACCAATTGCAAAAATTCAAGAAAAAAGTGCAAACCAAATTCCAAGTTGCAGGCCATCTCAAGCCATTCTAACCATACTAATAGTTTGCTGGACGTCCCAGGACCGTGTTTCAATCGTTAGCAAGCCTCCCCACGCTCTGAATCACCCTGTAACATTCACACGGTTTACCTATTTTCTTGAATTCGAATATATTGATTCTGGCATATTTAGCATGATTGATTGGCATATTTATAATCTTTGAGATGTTTGCAAGCTAATGACTATATTCAATTGCATTTTTATTGATTGTACATTAAACTGCCATGGCTAGGGTTTTTTCTTTGTTTTTAGGGATTTCTTATACAGGGAAAATTGGACATTGATAATGGTACCATGATGCTCGTGAGGTTGAAACGAGTTGATTGGTACCATTGGTTTTCATTTATCATGCGCGTACAGGATTTTGGAAATGCACAGGGGCTATACCTACGCTTAATGTTTGTAGGTAAAAGTTACAAAACTTACAGCGATGGTGGGAGGAAGAAGATGGATACGTGGCGCCCCCTGACTTGCCAGTTTGAATTTCGCGTGTTTCAAAGTTTAACATTTTTTTTTATTATATAATATTTGTTTGTTATTGTACATACAACTAAAACAGCCAGCTCAGTTGGCAAGCGTGCAAAGGAGGAATGTTTGAGGACCTGGGTTCGATCCCCAGGTTCCTTATTTGCTTCATATTAATTTTCAATGAAGGATCAGGTACACCTCACGCTCCAAGATCCACCATGTGCTATCCAGATCTGACCGTCCAACCCATCAAGGCTTCAGATCCAACGCCTTCTCCCTAGAGGACCACCATGCGCCCCAGTCAAACGTACCCGTGGGATTGATCAAAGTCAACAAGGTCAGGAGCTTGTTGGGCCAAGAAATTGCAAGCAACACCCCCTCTTTTGCTAATGCTATCAGGCCCATTCCTTTCTTTTCTCTATTTTTTCTTTTATTTAAATTAATTTGCTTAATTATTTTTTTAACAAAATTAACTTTTTTTTTTACAAAATCATAAAATCAAGAGTTTACAAAAAAATTAGAAATAGGTTTTTTTTATCAAATTTAGTTTAATTTAGTTTAATTTAATTTAGGGAAATTCTAACTTTTTTTATAATTAAAACCAATTAGAAAGAATTAAGGTTATACTCTTGATTTTATATTTATTTCTTTCTCAAAATAAAAAATATAAAAAATAGGTTAATTTAATTATTTTTCTTAAATTAAAATTAATTAGTAATTAGGTTTTTTTTATTCAATTGAACTTTATTTTCTCAAATAACAAAAAACGACAAAAAATGATTTTTCCTTTAAATTACAATTAGGTACGGTTAGGGTGAAAACCCTAACTATCTTGTATTCGATTCACCGTGCGTGTTTATTATTTTTTGCAATATTGATGTAACTGTCCACGGTATGTAATAGTTTAATCTATGGATTTCTTTATTTATCGTCTTTTACGGGTTTTTTTGGCTATGTAATTAATCCCTATCCTGAAGCCTTGTAATAGCGTAGGTTTATTTTCTTGCTTTTTAATTCTCGCAAATATCAACTGTTTAGATGTATGTTAATAGGATTGTATGACAAGATCGTATGATAATTTAAAACGGCTATAAAACCCTAAATGTGCAAAGATAATAACTGAAATCAAATCACTCGCACATGTGCACTCCTAGGGTATACTCTCACTTCGGTTGCCTTCGGTAAACAATCATTAAGCCTAGGGTGTCTTAGTGGTTTCCCTCCTGTCTAACAAAGATCAAAAGTCCCGTTCGAAAATGTTGCCTCAGAAACGTCGCCTCGGAAATTTTGTCTCGAATATGATCTTAAGACTTTAGGGTTATTACTAAGACGTCCTAACATTGCTTTAGTGATCGTACGTTCCTTACGAATTGACCCTTATAACTCCAACGATGGTGCTACCTATTTCTCAATAGTAGGATAACATTGTCTAAAGGAAACAAGAATAGAAACGATCCTTTTTCGAGTAGGTAGATGCTAATAGGTACTTGCTCAAATCAAACTTTTCACACTTACAAAACAAATTTTCAAAACAAACTTCGTCACACCTTTGAGGACTGATACAAGGGTTATCACGAAGTCAAAACCTTTCAAAAAAAAACAAAGCACATACACAAGCAATTTTCAAAAGAGGAGCAAGTACCTAAGAACCCATGGAAAACCATGGATAGAAAGGGTGCTAACATCTTCCCTTTCTATAATCTACCCCCCATACTCAAAATCTCGAAAAAGGATTTTTTATGTACTTTTTTTTCCTTTCCGGTTGGATAAAATAAAAGTCGGTGGCGACTCTTGCTTACCGCGACATTTTGCAAACAAAAAACACAAAACGCAAACCAGCATTTCAAGACAGTCGGTTCTGCCACCGTATCACACCATCCAAAACTCTTATGCATCCTACATGTATTCTAAAAAGGGAAGAGGTAATTAAGAAAGTATAATAGAAGCTCTATAGAGGTATGATTGGTTATCTCTTATATTTAACTACTTCAAGACCTAATATTATGTATAGCATTTGTCTGTGTGCTAGATTCCAATCAGATCCTAGGGAATCTCACTTAACAGTAGTTAAGCGAATTTTCACGTATTTGAAAGGTACTACTAATCTTGGTATTTGTTATAGAAAATCCAGAGAATATAAATTAGTAGGGTGCTGGGACGCTAATTTTCCGGAGACAAAATAAAAATAAAAAGTACTTCTAGAAGCTGCCAATTTCTGGGAGACAATCTAATCTCGTGGGCCAGTAAAAGACAATCCATTATTGTACTGTCATCTCCTGAAGCTAAATATATATTTGCAGTTGGATGTAGTACACAGATGCTCTGGGTGAAGATTCCGCTTGAAGACTTTAACATATATGAGAGTGACATTCATATACTCTACGAAAATACTTCAGCCATTTGTCTTTGAAAAATCCTATTTTACATTCTAGGGATAAACATATAGAAATTAAACATAATTTTATTAGGGACTATATTTAGAAGGAAATTATTTCTTTAAAATTTATAAACACATACCATCAATGGACTTACGTCTTCACTACACCCCTTTCTGAAGATAGATTTAATTTCATTCTGAATCATCTCCGTATGGAATTATGTCCAAAATGAAATTGTAGCTTCTATATATTTAACCCTCAGAACTTTATGCTTTAATTTCTTTTTGTTTGAACATCTGAACAATAGTTCTTCAAAAGTGAGAAGGAAAGTTGTATTAGGAACTATGAAGAAGATCTAAACATTCTCCAAAAACATTTCATTTCTAAGATAGAAGCAAGCAGTTCACAATATCAACATCTATCAACTCTAAATGCAAGGCCACCCTCTAAGGCTGAACATATGTTCATAATCTGAAGGGACTGAAATAGTTGAGTTGATGCATTGAGGCACGAGTCAAATCGGTGATTGTTCCATATCTTCATGCTATCCCTCTTTTCAGGATCCCTTAAATGCATGTAATCATTTTCTTTAACTCTTTTAAATTAAAAGCAAAACATTTTTCTTTCGTTGGATATTTATACTTCACCCCTTCACAAACACTATCACATATTCACTCCCACTCACTTTTATCTCTTCATCTATTCATCTCTCAAAACCCAAAAAGAGTCTTCGAACAAATGTCTTCCTCTCAACAAATTCCTCAAGTCTCTCAAAGCATTCTTGGTTCTTCCTCCTCAAATGAAGAAAGGTACGTCGAACCATCAAGAACGCTTTTCACACCCATTGATTCTCTGAAAGTTCTTTGTGAGCTTATTATTGATTTTGTAAGCATGAAAGAAAATGGGTATGACTTAACCCATGATGTTGAGTTCCAAGGATGGGGAAATACTTTGATCGTCTCATAGGTCTGGTTTTTCCAAAACTATTAAAAGAATTTTGGATCCATGCCACAATTTCAAATCATCAGGTAACATCCTACGTTACGGGAAAGAAGATCATCATCATTGAAGATCTTATTGGGAAGCTCATACTTCACAACGACGGTGGTAATAGATGTAGTGATATGGCAGAAAAAGGTTCTGACCTGACCGCTGCCTCAAAAGAAATTTTTTCCTCTGGACAACCATCCAACAAAATCAAAGATTGAAGGATTATCTCATAATTGGTCCAAAATAATTCTAGGGTGCATCAATCATAGGAAATGAACCAGCCTCCAGACAACATCAACTTTGATCAGTAGTACCTTCTATACTTCATCACCACCAAAGAAAAAGTTCATCTTCCACATCTTCTATTTAACCACCTGAAAACTAGTGTAAAATAAACAAGATAAGAAGAAAGAACAAAGAGAGATTGGGTTCCTATGGGAAGAGTCATTTCAAATATTCTGATAGAAAATAGACTGATAGAACATCTAACTGAGGCTCAACAAGCAAATGTTATGAAAGCTAGTGCTGGAAAGCCTCTAAACGCCAAGAATCTGAAGAAGATGAAGATTATTGAAACTATTAAGAAGGATTCAACAATCACTACCAAGGATGTCATCACCACCCGAAAAGTGCCTCTGAAGGATTTCCCTCTCTTCACTCAAGCAAATTCATCTTCAGAAATTAATCTCAGGTATCTGGAAGCCTGCAAGAGTGATGGTACGATTCTAGATGTGAACATTCTTGATTTAAGGCAACAACCTCTGGAAGTCAATCCCAGAAAATCAAGAAAAAGGAAAGCTGCTGGAGAAGGAACTTCTCAGAAAACCCCCAAAGCTGCTAGAAAGAAAGTTAACTCGTCTTTTGTTTCTGATATTGAATCAATATTTTTATCAACATCTCAAACCCCCTCTTCTCCAAAACCCGCTGAAGATCCATCTACTCAAACACTTGATGACTTTGACCTAGAAATTGACACTTCAATACCTACAAATAATCCTGATTAATCCACCTTCTACCCATTTTGATTAGACTCAGACAGAACTTGCACAAGTTCTCTCTGATATTGATCAATTTGATCCACTGTTTGAAGCTCTCCACACTAAAAATCCAAATTTTGGCTATGATACCTCGACATCCATCCCAGGCATCACTTGCCCTCTCACGATTTCTCAACCACCAATAATCTCCATAACTACATCACAAACTTTCTCTATTCCAGATCTTCCATCTCCATATCTTTCAACACCACCCAACTCAGCTATAATTCTTTTTGACTCTCCCTCTCCAAATAGCTACCTAGAAGATCCCTTTAGAATAATCATTGATTTAGAAGCTCGGGACAAATCATGTCACATGTTCCCAAAAAATATTCGTTCCAAAAACAACACCATAAATATTCAAATCAGATGTTGGTAAATCTTTGCTGATTTTTTAAACAGAAATACAAGAATGGGTTAACTCCTTAAAGCTAGCTTGCATGGAGAATCTTAACCCAACTTCTTCTGATTCTCACTGGAATCAGTTCAGGAAATGCTTTAACTCTGAATCTCTGAAGCGAAATGAGCTCATCTATGAAATCTCTCAATAGAACTTTTGTGATCGCCTGAAAATCTTCAAGGATCAAGTTCTGTGACACTAGGTCAAGAAACCCCTCCATCTACTGGACAACACCCCTTGGGAAGCCCCTCAGACATCATAATATATTGAACCGTCTCCTGAACCTCTTCCTCTGGTCATGTTTCATGACAAAGGCAAGGCACTCAAAGAATATCTTGAGAAAGAATCAGCTGCAGTTAATTCTGAGAATATTGTCTCTTCTGTTGAAACAACCTCCTCTTCTCTTGTGTTGAAAACTATGGAGGAGTTAAAGAATGAAAATGCAGTGTTTAAGGAAAGGTTAGACAAGAAGGATGAAACTAGCAAAGAAATTAAGGGGGTGCTTGGGAAACAAGAGGAATCCAACAATCAGATCAATAGTTTATTGGAAGCCTTGTTCACACAACTTCCACCTCCTCAACCATAGCTCTGAAAAATTGTTTTGTTTCTGCTATTTGTTTCTCATTTCAATCTTCTGTTTATCTACCTCCTTCTGTTTATCTTAATCCACTTTGAATACAAAATCCAATTTTGTTACATTTACGTGTTTTTATTTCTTTTTGATTCTTGACAAAAAGGGGGATAACGTAAGATATTTTGAATATAACAGTATCGAGACTCAGTCTCAAATATTTTTAATATCATAACTTCTGTTTTTATCATCTGAAAGTAAAAAAGGAAAAATATCTTGAAAAGAAACCTCTGAAAGTAACTTCTGTCACGTGGATATATCAAAACCTCCATCACAAAGCTCTGATCAGAACATCTTCAAGGAAGTAGTTTTTTCTTTATCTGAGTATTCAACTCTGGGGGAGACTTTAATCCTTTATGTTCTTAAGTAATCTATAAAAATATACAAGTTTTTGTCATCATCAAGAAGGGGGAGATTGTTAGAACATAGTTTGGTTATACATCCTTGTAAGAGTTTTGATTATAACAAACACATGATATATAAAGAACAAATATACTCTCTAATAATGTATTTTAATATGTAAGGAAATTCTAATTTAAGAAGCATAAAAGATTAGAGAGTTACGTTTTTGAAGATATGTTGTGACACATTATACTTAGAAGCAAATCAGTGTAACACGCTTAAATGAAGAAGTTCTAATGTTACAACTTCTGATTGCACCAATGCTGCAATCCAAACTCTGTTATTCTGATAAAGTAAAGTTCTGGATGAACAAAAGAAGTCTCAACGGTAATATTCATCTTCTGATATGATCCCAAGAAAGCAATGTTCTAATGCGTTACAACTCATTCATTACAAATCAAAAAGTAACGGTTGAACCAAGACAAGATCTATATTTTTGGAAAGTACATTAACTACACTTTATCATCCTTCCAAAAGAATCTTCTCATGTCTCACATGCATCTCCTATATAAAGAAAAGATGAAGAAGAAATCGGACACAACTCTACTGCACACTGACAAAGAAAAATATTATTACCCTATTCTATCTTGAGATTTTTAATTCTATATACATCACTCTTGTGATATAGTTTTGTTTAGAAAACATTTTTGTACACAATATTAATTTATTTATCTTGTAATACCTTGACAAAACCTAGTTGTGGTTTAAACTCAAGAAAACATTGACAGTAGTCATTGTATCTGTGTAATCAAGATTTGATTAGTGGATTAAGACCTCATTTGAGAGAGGCAAAATCACCTTGGCGGGTGGACTAGAGTACTTTGAGTTCAAACGAAACAGGATAACCAACATGTCTATTGTTTTATTTTTAAAAAACTCCAATTCAAACCCCCCTTTTTGTATTTTTCCATTCTTCAAGAACATCATTACTGTTGTACCCCAAAATTTTCCATCTCATTTTTACCCAACAAATGTCAAGTTAGGTCCCCAAGTTGCTTAAGGAAGCCCAAGAGTTGACCAGACAAACTCTCTCCTAAGGCAGTGTACTTCCAATTAGGGTTTCTATTTTCATCAAGATGAGTGGACCACAAAGGTCTCATATTCTCTCCATGATCTTAATATGTTCCCGAGACCCTACATGTCAAGTTTCATGCCTTGCACAAGAAGTTTGCTCAGTCAACTGCTCAGAGGCTTGAGAATCGACTATATTAGGTCAAAAGCAAATTGTGACGCACATATAGTCAAACTTCAAGATTTTTAGGCAACATCAACATTTTGAAGTAACTTCCATCATTTTATCAAGGGTTGATCATGATTCCTCAAGGGATGCTCCAAATTCATCAAAACCCAAAAGTTGATAAAATAGGGTTTCCTAGTAAAAGTCAACCCAACTTTGACCAAGCATAACTTCTTCATACTTTATCAAAAAATTTCCAATCCAAAGCTCAATTTGAAGAGGATACGATTCCCTACAATTCATCTTCATCTAACAAGTTCAAAATATGCACCCACAAAAAGATATGAATTTCTACATTATGGGTCATTTTGAAAAGTCAACAAAAACACCTTTTGGGTCAAAGCTTCATACATGAACATGGAAGATCCAATTGAGATTAAACCAATAGGGTTGCTTAGGGGACATCCTAAGCTTTCTAAAAAATCCAAGAACACCCTCCTAGGGTCAAAATTGAGAGAGTTGTACATTGTCAAAGTTGGCAATTTTTGGAAAATTGTCAAAAGTCAACATTGATCAAATTTGCATTTTTTCCAAAGGGGCTCATGTTTTCTTGCTTGAAACATGTTTCTAATAGGACCCACGACCCCTGAGCTCATTCACCTCTTATTTTATTATTTTTATCATTTATTTTTATTTTTTATTCATTTAAATCAAAATAAATCAAATTAAATGGTAAAATAATGAAAACAAATCAAATCTTGAGATTTTTGTGCACATTTGGAGTCCATGTACAACTAGCATGATGATCAATTCGTGAAAAGGTCATTAGGGTTGAAAATTATTGGATTGAAGCATGTTTTGGAAAGAAATCATACATGAAGCAAATCAAATCAAATCTCCATTATTTCTTAAGATTTATGTAAACTTTGTTGACCTAATTCAGTCTACTATAAGTGCATAATAATTCCAGATCAAAAACACAAGGATTGGAGGCGTGAAACAGCAATAACAAAATTGAAATTTTGGACAAAAAGTATGAGATCAAAATCCACTCTAGAGCCATCCTCACGGAGATTTAAAGATTCCAATCTATTCCAAGACATCCCAGGAACCTACCAACACCATTTGTAGGCTTCAAAACATCAAGAATCCTCACATTGAAGGATCACGGTTTAAACTAAGAACTCAAAATTGTTTACCATGTTTTACGTATCATAAGCATGTTTTAATTATATATTCGTATTCATCATCTTATTTGAAAGCCATTGGTACCATTTGATTGCATTTACAGCGCATGAATCGCAATATGCAATAGCTAGGGTTTGCGAGCTCGTTTTGGGGTTTCTTAACCTAGGCAAAATTAGGTCTGATAGTGGGTACCATGATAATCAGGGCTTCAAACCCAGTTGATTCATGGTCCCCAAATGAATTTATATTACGTGTGCTTGATTTTTGAAGGGTGCAGGGATATAGCTATGAACAAACATCCGTAGGTAAAATTTTGAACCTAAAACAACAGTCCCAGCAAAGAAGACAATGGCGTGGCAAGGCATGGTTGGTCCATTCAAATTTCACGCGTTTTCTGGAAGGATACTTGATTTGGCTTTTGATTTTATTTGTTTATCATGTTTATAAGTTAACAATGCAGCACAGATGGTTGGAAGGAGCGCCTTTGATGCACACGTCCTGGGTTCGATCCCAGGCGTGTGCATTTTATTATTTTCCTAATTGTTTCAGGAAAATCCAGTGCAATCTTCCCTCACATGCCTTCCGTACACGCTCAATGTCTATCCATTAGATGCACTGCTGGCCAGATCTCATACTTCTCCAATGAAGGTTCATGGTACTCCTCCAAGTCAATGCTACACCAGATCCCAAAGTTGACCGGGCCTGGAGCTTCATGGGCCTGGAAATTCAGATTCATACCCCTCATAATTGCTAACAGCGGGCCCATTTGGTTATTTTATTTATTTTCTTTAATTTCTTTTCTTTATTTCTTTTCTCTTTTTATCAATACAAAAATTATTTTATTAAATTGACCAATCAAAAATCACAAAAAGATTTATTTTCTTAATAAATATATTTTTAAATTAATTAGTTTAATTAATTTAGGGAAATTTAAATTTCTTTCATAATTTAAAAATAATTAGACTTAGGATTTCATTTGTACATAATTTAATTAATCTTTCTAAAAAAAAACACAAAAATTATTTTTCTCATAAAATGCTTTTTTAATTTAATTAGTGAATTAGGTTAATTAACTTCTTTCATAATTAAAAACAATTAGAAATCATGTTTAATTAATTTGTGATTTAATTGTTTTCTCAAATAAAAATCCACAAAAAATTCTTTCTCTCAATTAGGGTTTTAAGTTATTAATCACCGTCCTCGTATTTAATTTGACGCGAGCTTGTTAATTATTTTTCCCATTATTTTGTAACTGTTTAGGGTTTATAATAGTTAAATTAGGGTTTTATTTCTTTCTTTAAATCCCCGATTTTTGTTTATGTAATTAATCCCCCTCCCCGAAGCCTTGTAATAGCTAGGTTTTACTTCCTCGCACTTTTAATTTTCGCAATCTTTAACTGTTTAGATGCATGGCTAATAGGATTGTATGGTAAGAATGTCTAGAAAATTAAAACGGTAGATCACCTAATGTGCAAAGATTAAATAACTGAAACAAATTATATGCACATATTCACTCCTAGGGTTTATCTCACTTCGGTTGCCTTCGGTAAATAATCATTAAGCATAGGGTATTTTAGTGGTTGCCCTTCAGTCTAAAGAGATCAAACTGTCCCATTCGAATGTTGCCTCGGAAATATTGCCTCGGAAATGTTGCCTTGGAAATGTTGCCTCAGAAATGTTGCCTCAGAAAGATCTTAAGACTCTAGGGTTACTACTAAAGTTTTCTAACTATTGATTTAGTGATTGTACTTGTCCCTTTCGAATGTCCATTACAACTCCAACGACGGTGCTACCTACTCCTCAATAGTAGGATAGCATTGTCTAAAGGAAACGAGAACAAAAACAATCTTTTTTCGACTAGGTAGAATCTTAGGTACTTGCTCAATAAAAACTTTTTCACACCAACACCTTTCAAAACAATTTTCAAAACAAACTTCGTCACATCCTTGAGTACTGATACAAGGGTTATCGTGAAGTAAAAAACATTTTCAAGACAAACACACACAAGAAATTTGAAAAATGAGCAAGTACCTAAGAGCCCGTAGATAATATGGATAGAAAGGGTGCTAACACCTTCCCTTTCTATAATCTACCCCCGTACTCAGAAACATCTCGAAAAAGGTTTTTTCTGTTCTTTTTCCTTTTCCTGATTGGATAAAATAAAAGTCGGTGGCGACTCTTTCTTACTGCAACATTTTGTGAACAAAAAACGCAAACCAGTATTAAACAGTCGGTTCTGCCACCGTATCACAGAACTGGCGACTCTACTGGGGATATAAATAAGTGGGGTTTACCTTAGGATATGGGTCATTAAATTGCTTCTCTTGATTGTCTTGATTGCTTTACTTTTGAGGGTTTGTTTGGGGTTACTATAGATCCTACACCCGGATCTGGGGGCACTCATTAGTTAAACAGTAATAGATCGTGGAGACTGTATGGCATAGACCGATATGATTTAAGCGATGGCTGTGTTAGTGTGTCACTTTGGTTGGTACCGGTATCCTTCGTAGGGAAACAAGGAGAATATGGGGCCGCCGCGTGGTGTCGTGAAGCAATAACGGACCTTAGAACCTTAGTTGAATAATTTGGCCTTTAGAAAGTAGTGAGATAGCCGGCCTCGATGTAGAGCTGAGAACTGGTTGATACTCGATGCTACACTCATTGAGATTATACTTTTGGGATATTTTGACCGCAAGAAAAGATTGAGAGCTGAAACAATGCCCGATAAAGGATGGTCAATGATATTGAGAATCTCTAGAACCTGGTTACTTTTTAGGACAAGTTTGAACGAACTAAACTTCAAGAGGGTACTACCTTTAACCTTATGCAAGCCTTAAACCTAAGGACTTGGTGTGACTTGACTGTGTTTGCTATACCTGTGTTTTCTATACCTATGGTTTATCATGACATCATGCATCATAACATGGCATCCATGCTTATTGCACTAACCCTTTCAAATACCAAGGGAATTTATCTTTGTTCTGTTTTGCAGATTATGGCTTCCGTTCGTAGAAACACTATCTGAATTAGCTTTATGAAGATACCTTCCCAACTCAAAGAGCTAGCATCAATAGTTTCTAAAACTTCTACATTCACTAAAAGACATGGTCAACTTCTCAACCTGGGTACTTCAAGCCTTGATGAAAAAATGATGAGTGTACTTTTTCAGTTCTTCAATCCCAAGCACCACTGCTTCACCTTTCCAGACTATCAGTTGGTGCCTACCTTGGAAGAATTCTCTCAACTATTGGATATACCTATTCTTGAACAGGTACCCTTTATAGGTCTAGAAGAAGTTCCTAAGCCAGAAGTCATTGCCTCAGCTTTACATCTGAAACGGGCCGATGTGGTATCCAATTGGGAAATTAGAAGCGGAGTCAAGGGTTTTCTAGCTAAGTTTCTGATAGACAAAGTCCAGCTGTTTTGGGATAATATGGATTTTCAGGCTTTTGAGGAGGTCTTGGCTCTTCTTATCTATGGTTTAGTTCTCTTCCCTCATCCAAACTCATTCGTAGTTATGAATTCTATCAAGATCTTCCTCTCTCACAACCCGGTGCCTACCTTGCTCAGAGATATTTTGCATACTCTTCATACTCGTACCATGAGGATAAGAGGGATTCTTGTGTGCTGCATGCCATTGCTGTCGAGGTGGTTTATTTCTCACCTCCCTAGGTCCATACTGAAGAATGAAGAAGGTTTGGTTTGGTCACAAAGGTTAATGTCACTCGCTCATACGAATATTCTTTGGTGTTCTCGATCTATGGAAAACATTGCTATCATTGACCGCTGCGGGGAGTACCCTAATGTCCCATTACTTGGTATCAGAGGGGGTATAACCTACAATCCTTGTTTAGATCTGCGATAATTTGGTTACGCTCGAAGGGATGTGTAGCGGTAGAAATGTTTAAGACATAGCCATTGGATTGACTAGACTTTATACAAATCAAAATAAAAATCGCCACTGCGCTTTATTGTTTCCAAAGGAATGGGAAAAGAGAGAATAACCAAAAAAAGGGGGAAAGATTCAAGGTAAGGGGGTTGGTTATGCAAAGGGAAGGTATTAGCACCCTAAACATCTACGGTACTCCGCAGGAACCTCTTTGAAAAATCTATATATTTTGGTTATGAAAATGTGTTGTATATAAAATGGATGGTGGAGGTGAGAAAAGAAATGTTTTTATGATTTTTGCACCCGCCGCGGTTGCGAACCTTTTGTTCCTAAGTACCACATTTCGTGCAATAGGGGATCAGGGTACACATAGTTCCTCTAGAAAAGACTTGCCTGATAATTGATTTTAAACAAGGAGACAAGTCGTCATTGTTAGGAGAGAAATCTCGACTAACGCCCACAAGGTGTAAGAAAGATGGACCCTGCGTCAACAAGAGTGAGGGTTTGAGAACGCCTCTAGTACTCAAGTGGAAAGGTAGACACCTTTATAACCATAGGGATAGGAGAATATTGCTCGACTATCAATGAATCATGTCTTATCTTGAAAAAAGTTTTGAATGTAAAGGGTGCTTGAGCGCACAAAAGAGTTTGAATGAGTTGAAATGTTTTGTTAATTTTGAAAGATGTCAAAGTATGATTAAATGTATTGAAGTTTGTTTAAAGAAAAGAAGTTTTAAAAGAAAAGGCACTCGACAAGGTCGAGGTTTATTATGAAAGCGGTTTGAGTTTTAAAACAAAGAAGATTTTGAAAAAGATGAGAAGATTTTGAAAATTAAAGAAGATGGGAGGAGATGAAGGGACTATCCTAAAGCATAAGGAAAAAGCTAGGGATAAGAACCATCTAACCAACAAGAAGCTAATACTTGACATTATGAGTCAATATAGAATTCCCATTCTTCGGATTGAAACCAAGCAAGCAAAGATACTAGACCTCTTGAGAGAACCAAACTTCAAGTGTATTAAGTCTTCACAAAAATTGGGCAGAGTAACGGCTGTATACGGGTGAATTACAGATTACAAACAAAGTATGTAATCACAATAATCTGCACACAAAGAAAACAAACAACCCAATGTCTCGAGGTAAACCTCAAGATTTCTATACAAAATATCAAATAAATTCACAAAGTCTCCAAGATAGGCCCAGGTCTCTAATCCTAAGTCCGAGAAGTCCATCACTCCATAATGCAAAGGATAGTAACCAAGTAGTCCAAGTATCATTAATGAATTTTATGGTTCATGTTTATTATTAAGTGTCCTTAAAAGGAAAAGAAAAGCTCAAATGAGCAAAATAAAAATGACATAAAAAGTAAATGCTTAAATTAAATGGTACATAAAGCATAAAAAATAAAAGCATAAAAGTAAAGTCAATTGTTAGAAATTAGTGGTTAGTTGGATGACCATCTTGAAACTTGCATTTGGAACTCATTAGAGGATTGGTAGAACCAAAGCATCCACAAAACAAGTTGCATTTGCTTTTTGTCAAGTATATCATCCATTTTGGAATTCTCTAAAAGGTAACATGTAATGATCAACGATGTTTAAGTGATCCGCGTTGACCAAAGGTGTTGTAGATCCATTAGAGGATTGGTAGAACCGAAGCCTCCACATAATGAATCTTAAGGTTATTGGATCAAAGAGATCAAATTAACATACTTCGGCTTGCAATCATAAGTTTGGGCCATGAATGATCATTTATTCGAATCGGGACAAAATTTAGCGCTATGTTAAGCAATCGTAAGTGGACTTATGTAGAAGTCGCACCTATTTTGAGGTCGGTCAATAACAATCTATGTACTTCATGTTTGGATAAATGATATAGAGATCATCATCCCTTAACATGTAGCACAATTGAAATTCTGGTGTATGCCAGAATTCAGATGTTATACTCAATGTCTCGACATCTGATATGACATAATAAATACACTGCAAGGTAGATACCCAATTTTTCGTGATTCAGTACTGAAGAGAAACAGAAACACAGTTTAACCAAGTTGTGCCAGATATACTTTGATGGTGCAGAGGATAGAACAACGATGTACCTAGTTCTGTTCATCTGTTTCACATGATCAGCAGAGAGCGAACATCCTTCACAGTTCTGTTTCTTCTGCACGGATATCAGCATGATGTCTTAACATGTTCTGAGACATCATCTGTTACAGCATTACAGTTTTACCTTGATATATAACAAACAGAATTATAAAGTGTTGAAGGTAAAAACACAAATCAGTTGTTGACCCAGTTCGGTGAAACACACCTACTCTGGGGGCATACCAAGCCAGGAAGAAGATCCACTATCAGCAATATTAATTCAGGACTAAACTACACAAGTTCCCATCCTTCACTTAATCATCTACCCAGTGCAACCTATACCTAGGAACTCCTAGATAGAAACCTACCAGTTTCCATTCCTATTGCCACAGCAACAGAAGTCTTACTCCTACTCAAGAAGCAGTGCCCTCCCACTTGGTTTCCTACATTACAATGAATATGAAGTAATGCAAAAATACTTAGACTTGTTTCACAGCTTCATCCAAGAACACTCAAACTCTTACCTACAGGTTTCGAGTTGCATACACGGTAACCTTGCCACAGACCGACAGGTTTACCTAACAAAAACACCCTCAATATTACATTATGTGTGCTTCTAAAACCCTAGGTTACAATCTGCTATTTATAACCTATTACCCAACTAGATTTGGGCCTTCAAAAATCTCAGCAAGCTTTTCTCCTTGCTGTTACAACTCAGCAGCAAACTTCTCCTATAATCAAGGTCTTCAATCTTCTAGTTCCTAAAATATCTCCATATTTAGAAACAGTATTTTCTTCAAATATTCTGATTGATTCTTGATTGATCTTCAGATTCTCCATAAGAAACGCCACATATATTCTCAGAGTATTTAAGTACCAGAACTGTAACTGAATTATCAATTCTGTTGACGTGAGGTCAAGTCAGATGTCATGACATTACATCTAACATGTTTTCCTAGATGTTGAACTTCTTCAACACAACAAATCACCTCTTTCATAATTTAGATCACTTAGAATAGTTAGGTTACAAGTCACAGCTGTTACAAACATTCAACATATAACATAGTTACTTAATCAGTACTTAATTTCAGGCGCGATGTCATATGCTGATGTTGTGACATCTTACATAACATGTTGGTCCAGATGTTGAACTTCTTCAACACCACATATTAAAACAACAGAGGGAATCTGGGTAAACTTGCTTTCTTATTTGTTTTACAAATGAAGCCAACTCTCCAGCCAGGGCACTTACAATCTCCCCCTTTGGCAAATTTTGGCTAAAACAAATAAGTGCAAGTTGTATTTTGGGACCAGGCCACAACACAGTTGAGATGTTACAACATCTTGTCCAACATCTTCTTTGTAGAGGCTGATGTCCTTTGAGCAAACAACAAATCTCTATCCCTCAACTGTGAGCAACTCCAAACCATCGATGCCCCAAGAGGATTTCTTTTCTCAAGATTACTGTTGATAATCTTGATACTTATTACTTGTGATCATGTAACTCAGATCACAAGTCACAACTATCCTCTTAACTCAGAACACAAGACACAAACAAGATCACTTACTTAGGGATCATGTTGCTTTCACCTGAGTCTCGCTGGACATTTCCGTGTGTTGCTTTCACCTGAGTCTCGCCTGAGACTGGGTCCCTATCTTTCTCCCCCTTTTTGGCCAGAATTTGACAAAGACTGCCCATACAGATCCATACCCATGCACAATTTTACCAGATGCTAACAAACTTCATATTGCTAAAACCCTCTGATGAAGAGAAAGAATAGAGAGAGTCTTCATAAATAATGCAATTTTGGCATAGATAGTAACGATCTTGGTACTTTACTCTGACAGTTTCAGTACCCTAGGACTGGTTTTAATGCAGGTACCTACCCTTGGGTTTGACCCTTTGACCATTGTCAGACATTTGTCTTTTAGAACCGACTACTCCTTTTAAGTACTCTGTCTCAGTTATATAATACCTTTATTAGATGACAAGTTATCATCTAAACATTCCAGCTCACTAAACAGCTCCATAATGAGACACAACCGCCCTATTTTCTTAGCAGATGAAAACATGCTCAAATCCTATGTCGTCATACATTCAGCTAATTTGAAACCATTCCATTTTCACAAAGAGGATGGTTACTCCCTCTGAGTCATACAGCTGTACACACATGGATTTATTAATAATAATCCACACTTCATCCAATTTTCCTCCTGTCTGTAGTTTTAGAGGAAATTAGGAACAATGTCATTACCAAAGTGATGACATTCGGTCAGACATAGTCTTTTTCAGTTTTGAACACATCATTCCAATAGTTAATAAGGTGCCACACTTTATATCCTACGAGTTTGACGAAGACCTTTTGTACAAACCAATACTCCCCCTGTTAGGGACAATCACTTCTCCTCATGGAAATAAGTAGGACACATTCAATACTCAGTTGGACCTTCAAGGCAGCTTCTGATTCAAAGTAAATAAGACCCCTTGATGAATGGAAAACATAAGATGCATCTTCATGTCTTCAAGAGCGCACCCTCTGTTCAACAATATTGATTGAACGCATTCATACTGTGAATCAAACTTTCTCGATAATAATCAGCTGTCATATGTTGATTATCTTGATTCTCAGAGTCCACTGCTGAGATAGACCAAATGCCACTGTTTGATTTTCTCCTTCATGAATCCTCAAAAAAAATCAAATGCCACCTTTTGACTTCTCCATGTTTATCAGACTTCTCCCAAAGGTATTCTGATCTTCAATTGAAATTTGAACTTCAAGCTACAAGTTATCACAAAAGGCTTAGATACACTGAGACAGGAACATGTAACAACTCCAAAGAGCTGCAAAGAGACGATCTTTTTGAAGGATCTAATCTTCAACTTCGTAGATCATCCTATCTTAAGTTGATGTGCCACTTTACCAACCAAGAATATGATGTTGAACCAAATGTCACAGCATTATGTTATAACATCTAGTTGTTGAATTCAGCTCCAGACTGATCCAAGTGACCATCATCAAGATTATGATGTCTTCTTCTTCTTGTGGCTTTAAGTCTGAACATGTTTCCAGGAAACCTTTTCAAGGATCAAATGATTTTGCTGTCACCAAGGAGATAGCTCTAAGGTATCACTCTTCCTGTGGTTCTTCACAGGGTCTAGAAGAAGGAATGTTCCCACATCTTTAAGAACATCAGTTATCTTGAACTCCAAGGATAATCAATTAAATACTTGTACTTGTCACAAATAGCAATTGATCATAAATCCTTCCCATTATCTAGTAAGATACTTTCACCATTTGAATACTTTGACATACTCTTCGTGTGTTAATATCTTCTTCTTGCAAGCTCTTTCTTTGAGAGACCAAGGAGTTGAGATATCTAGGTTGCCACCCTTGACTCAAGTAAATAGAATTTTCTCTGAACAAACTCTACTTACTTCAACCGATTTGAGAGAGATGAATCCTTCCTTGCAAATATGTCACATAACACCCAGAACCCATGTGACATAGGTCAACAGCCAGCTAAACACCAGGCTGAACTAATGTGAGGAGGTTAACCAACTCTCCCCCTCAAACTATCAGTCATGGAAGCTCCACACAAAATATCCATGCATTGTGCACAAATGTCTTGACATGACATATGACATCCCTACCAGATTTACGTAACTCCAAGAGCTATACCTTAACCAAACTCTGAGTCTTCATATTCTTGAAAGATCTTCCACCTCTAATCACGATGTTTAAATGACAAGACTCATGATCCCAATCTACTTCTATGAAGAAGCAATAATGTTGTACCATCATTGGCTTTTATTAACCAATGAGCTTGTCTTTCTTCACACCATAGTACTCCAGGGAACAACTGCTCAGCCCTGATCAATGTCATATCTCAACCAGCTTTACTTCTAGAGTTCTGACTCCTAAAGTAACCTTCGGGAGTACACAGACATAGTTGACTTTACCATTGTCAACTTTGCACATACAGATGTCTCCTCTTCCAGGTCAGGAGTAGGTTCCAAACAAAGGTATCCCTTTGTTTGACACCCAAAGCATATGCTCTTCAACTAGTAGCTGCATCCTTGTTCCACCATCACATAGAACATCAGTTCCATCACCTTGGAACAAGGCCCTCCTTGAAATTCCTCAAGGTCTTCATATAACACTAATCCGTGATTATGTGATTCTTACCATCCTGAACGAAGAACGTCTTCATGAGTGGGCTTGAGAGGACTCAAGTATCTGTGACATTTTCAATAGTTTATGTTGAATTCTTGAATACAATAGCCTTCAATAATAGACCAAGTTTGACTATGGTTCAAACCTAGCAAGACTACTACACACAACTTCAGGCGTACACACATCCTAGGTTTGAAAATAAGTCAAACCTAGAGCAGCTACCACACAATCAGGCCAAATGCCAATCACCAAAGACAGGTACACATAATTCCTGTCAAGAATAGTCCATCCTCCCACTTCAAGGGACCATTCAGGGAAATAGCAAACCATTCCAGGTTACAATCTTCAGTACTAAAATTGACCTTGCAGATACCAGAAAGTATCACCCATGGATCTCATCCAGAAACAGAACAGGATGCCTGCTCTGATACCAATTGAAATTCTGGTGTATGCCAGAATTCAGATGTTATACTCAATGTCTCGACATCTGATATGACATAATAAATACACTGCAAGGTAGATACCCAATTTTTCGTGATTCAGTACTGAAGAGAAACAGAAACACAGTTTAACCAAGTTGTGCCAGATATACTTTGATGGTGCAGAGGATAGAACAACGATGTACCTAGTTCTGTTCATCTGTTTCACATGATCAGCAGAGAGCGAACATCCTTCACAGTTCTGTTTCTTCTGCACGGATATCAGCATGATGTCTTAACATGTTCTGAGACATCATCTGTTACAGCATTACAGTTTTACCTTGATATATAACAAACAGAATTATAAAGTGTTGAAGGTAAAAACACAAATCAGTTGTTGACCCAGTTCGGTGAAACACAGCTACTCTGGGGGCATACCAAGCCAGGAAGAAGATCCACTATCAGCAATATTAATTCAGGACTAAACTACACAAGTTCCCATCCTTCACTTAATCATCTACCCAGTGCAACCTATACCTAGGAACTCCTAGATAGAAACCTACCAGTTTCCATTCCTATTGCCACAGCAACAGAAGTCTTACTCCTACTCAAGAAGCAGTGCCCTCCCACTTGGTTTCCTACATTACAATGAATATGAAGTAATGCAAAAATACTTAGACTTGCTTCACAGCTTCATCCAAGAACACTCAAACTCTTACCTACAGGTTTCGAGTTGCATACATGGTAACCTTGCCACAGACCGACAGGTTTACCTAACAAAAACACCCTCAATATTACATTATGTGTGCTTCTAAAACCCTAGGTTACAATCTGCTATTTATAACCTATTACCCAACTGGATTTGGGCCTTCAAAAATCTCAGCAAGCTTTTCTCCTTGCTGTTACAACTCAGCAGCAAACTTCTCCTATAATCAAGGTCTTCAATCTTCTAGTTCCTAAAATATCTCCATATTTAGAAACAGTATTTTCTTTAAATATTCTGATTGATTCTTGATTGATCTTCAGATTCTCCATAAGAAACGCCACATATATTCTCAGAGTATTTAAGTACCAGAACTGTAACTGAATTATCAATTCTGTTGACGTGATGTCAAGTCAGATGTCATGACATTACATCTAACATGTTTTCCTAGATGTTGAACTTCTTCAACACAACAAATCACCTCTTTCATAATTTAGATCACTTAGAATAGTTAGGTTACAAGTCACAGCTGTTAGAAACATTCAACATATAACATAGTTACTTAATCAGTACTTAATTTCAGGCGCGATGTCATATGCTGATGTTGTGACATCTTACATAACATGTTGGTCCAGATGTTGAACTTCTTCAACACCACATATTAAAACAACAGAGGGAATCTGGGTAAACTTGCTTTCTTATTTGTTTTACAAATGAAGCCAACTCTCCAGCCAGGGAACTTACAACAATTAAAGAAGAAAGGGATAAGATGAAGAGGGAGGGGAATGATAAGCTAATTTGGATTACCATTTCAAAATTCTTTCATCTTTAAATTCAACCACTCCTCTAGATGGATTAAAACACTAAATGTATCATTAATCCAAAGCACCAAAAATGAATTAAATAATTCACTCTTAGGTAGATTTGAATTGATGAACATTTATCCAACTTCATCTACATCACAAAGTCCATTGAGTTTAATGACAAATTGGACATTTAAAATTGCAATCCAAATTATCCATCAAAGAGAGTGCAGAAAAATATTTGAGTCAAAACAACCCCAAAATAAGGCAGAAAGAAGTATTTTTGGCACTATTATAATCAATTGTGCTTAGACAGCAACCTATTGCATCAGTGCAGTTTTTTGTCAAATCAAATTCCTATGACAATCAATTGCAATGTTACAACAATTGATTGCAACCTGTTAAAAATCAATAGAAAACATCATTTTAAAGATCAAATTCTTGTTCCAACTTTTCATCAAACACCTTATGATCATGGATCCAATTGAGCATGAAAATTCTGGAAAACTTTGAGAAAATAGCACTAATGGAGTTATAAAACAGTGCTCAATGAATCAAAACCAGAAATCCACAAGAGATCACATTGTGAAAGATGATGATCCAACTTACCAAAGGTAGAATTTGAGAATTATCAAACAACTTCATAATTTGCTTCAATTCAACAACAAGAATCAATCACCAAGGCTTGGATGTATAGAATTGATGGAGAAAAAGTGTTTGGATAAAGGTTTAGCTAAAAGATTAGTAAGATTCAATTCAAAGCTTACTAACTTTTTGAAAATGGAGATTTGAGTAAATTTGGTAAATGGAGAGAATTGAGAGATTTTTTAGCAAGATGAGTTTGGTTATCAAAAGCTTGTGATTTGAATGAAATAAGGTCTATATTTATAGAGTTTTAGGATTGGGATTAGTGGTAATTTGGTAATTGATCCTTGGAGCCAAAATTGAATTAATGATATAATTTCAAATTATGCAGAAAAAATTGGAGCCAAAAAGATAACAGTTTGAATTTGTTGGCTTTTTTTCAAAAAACACGTGCATTTTGCTGTTATGAGTCGATACATAGATGGTATGTGTCGATACATCCTAGCTGTATAACACAGCATGTGTCGTTACATGCCTCAATGTGTCGATACATACTGTTTCTTCAACACATTACAAAATCACACAAACTGCATGAGTCGATACATAACACATATGTGACGACACATGCAAGTTATTCAAAGAGGATGAGTCGATACATACATGCATGTGTCGACACATGCTAGTTAAACACAACTGGATGAGTCGATACATACCTGCATGTGTTGACACATGCTGTCTCTTTTTTTTTAAAGACAGAAATCCTTATTTGTCACATGCTTCGACTAGGTACCTGCAAAACACAATTTTGAAAAGACAAAGACCAATATTTTTTTTGTATTTTGATTAGAAGTTAATCAATAACACAAGAGAAAACTTAAAGATAGGATGCAAATGTGATGAATGATGCTACTTATTAATGATTGTGACTGAATGACAAAATATGGTATGAAAGTGTGACTGAAAAAGTCAGGGGCAAAATTTAGGGTACAACAGTTGTCCCTATTTAATTAACTTTTAGCCAGATAGGCGGAAAGTAATTAAATACAAACAGACCTGAATTTTGTCCCTGATGCGATGAGATGATAACATATGTTATGAATGAACGCATTGATTCTTTTTTGACATATATTTTTTTGAATGATGTATGAGATGAGACAGACTCTGGGAATATGGAAAGACTCGAAACTGGAAACTTATGGTAGTTCAGATGGACTGACGTGGAAAGACACGTTAGGGAAACAACAAGATATTTCTGGATATCTGTCAGGGCGACAAAGAGTAACCAGTAATACTTGGAAAAAAGATAAAAACCTGAGAAGGTGAGTAGCGACATCCAAGAATGGCATTGAATGAGGCGAACAACTCTCTGGAAAAGGCAATCAGAAACAACTAGAAGAACATTAGATGTTGGATGAGACCAAATCTGAAGCTACATCAAAGTCATCCAGGAAATACGCTAGACGGAAGAGATACACGACATCTAATACTGGCTTTGAATGAAAACAAAAGATCCTGACATTCAATAATGGCTTTGAATGAGGGAAAACTCAACGTCTAATGATGGCTTTAAACGAGAGAAAAGGTCATAACATCCAATACTGGCTTTGGATGGAAACAAAAGATCCTGACATTCAATACTGGCTTTGAATGAAAGAAAAGCTCAACGTATAATACTGGCTTTAGACGAGAGAAAATATCATAACATCCAATACTGGCTTTGAATGAAAGAAAAGCTCAACGTCTAATATTGGCTTTAGACGAGAGAAAAGATCACAACATCCAATACTGGCTTTGAATGAAAGAAAAGCTCAACGTCTAATACTGTCTTTAGATGAGAGAGGAGATCACAACATCCAATATTGGCTTTGGATGAGTGAAAGGGATCTTGACATTCAATACTGGCTTTGAATGAAGGAAAAGCTCAACGTCTAATATTGGCTTTAGACGAGAGAAAATGTCATAACATCCAACAATGGCTTTGGATGGAAAAAGAGAAACAGTTCATCCACGATTAGCATTGGACAAAAGAGAGACAGCTGAGCTGACGTTTGCTTTGGTAGGTGCCAAGTAAGTTGGACTTTAATCTCAAGGTGACATGTCAACTGCAACAAGACCTCGGAAAATGCAAATGAGGATGAAGCACTCTTGTTATGCATTATGTATGAATTTTGTTATGCATGATATGTGAATGATCTATGCATGTACTGCCGACGTTTACGAGAATGGAGTTTGACTCTTTTGTGAAGGTAAGATTGGAAGTTTGATTCCTCAACACGGAGAACTCTGCCAAATTTGATTGGAAAGAAAATGTCTTAAACCCAAATTTGTCACACTTGTAAACTGTATTGAACTGATGATCTTCTGAAGAAGGACATGGAGAGCTGCTTGAGGATTTGTCCCAGATTAGCTGACTGTTGAGGATAAACTGGCCATGGCTTCAGTCGAAAGTTGATGGAACTGAGCTGATCACGGCTTCAGCTCTTGAGATAATTGTTGGAATAAACTGATCATGGCTTCAGTTCTTGAAATGACTGTTGGAAAGGAATGCCCCTATATGAGTCATGAAAATGATTTTTTGGCTAACAAATTTTGAGAAAACTTGCACTGAGCAACAAATCTTGAACTGATTCACAACTGGACCTAGAAGATACTTGCCCCTGATAGGGTCACTGACCAAGTTTCTCAGCTGTTTGAAATTTCTTGATGAGGAAAGCTTGTTTGCAAGAAAATTGTTTATTCAAACATGGTAATTTTAATGCAAAGTTCATGCAAAAGTTTTAAATCCAAAATCATTTTTGAAATGATGTTATTGGTGTATAGAAAATGTATCACTAGTTAAAACATGGTGGTTTATACTTTTAAAGTGAAACCAAAACAAATGATTCGCAAAAGATCATAGGAGTCAGTTTATGCAACCTTGTTGTAGTATGCTTTCAAAAGAAACCTGGCTTCAATTAGGTCTTTTAAGGGTTGTAACATGGTCGGGTTCACGGTTTAAGAAATAAAAGATAAAGGCTCAAAGTTTATTTGTACCTAACCCAATCTTCGTGATGTTCTTCAGCCATACGTTCAGTTATTTCAGAATATGCATTCAGGTTCCAAGAGATTTTGGAGTTGCACTGATGGTAGAAATGACGATGGCTCAGAAGCTAAAGGATTCTTGAGAATGACAGTCATTTCTTCTTACGTCTTTTTGCTGTTTTGAGGACTTTTGTCAACTCTGGTGGAGAATTTTGAGGATTTGAAGACCTCTTCTGATTGAATTTATTATTCCCAACTTTTTCCTGAACTGTTTCATTTGGAATTACAGTCAGCGGGATGCCCCCGCTTTTTGCCTAAGTCTCCTTCAGAGGTTTTGACTTAGCAGGATTTTTCTTTTGATTTCATTTTCATTTCATTTTTCTTTTTGGAAAGATAATGACTGCCTTGTTCAATGATTACGGGGAACCATCTTTGTCATTTTTGGTTTCGGAGCATCTTTGACACTTCTTGCTGTGTGCAAAGGAAAGCTTGATTGCGACCTTTGTTGAAAGGTGTCTCGCACGATTTCTCTTGTAATTGAATGCACAACAAAATTAACTGAGAACTACCCATCCCCGGGTTAAGATTGCGGGTTTTTTCGTATAGAAAGAAACTCTAACTTATAGGCTCAAAGGGGTGAACGCGGGATTAACTTCCTTATTACTCCAGTGTTTGGGAGTTGAAACAATGCCTATATATCCTCAGCACAGTTTCATTTGAAAGCATGCCAGCAACAAATATGGGTATTTCGTTTTCATCATCCTCCCTCAGATCTTTGCATAAACAAAAGCTTGATAAATGGAGTAAACAAGAGAAATATATTTGAAAGCAATAAATGAAAATGATTTGAACCAAAACATTGCAACACTCATTTCATTAAACTTAAGATCAAAGTATAAACAGTATTTGAAAGCAACAATTTTAACATGAACAAGGGAAAAATGCAAACAGAAAGAAACATGGCTTAGTGACTAATCAGTAACAAGGATGAGCTATCCTGTCTGAAACACTAGCTTTAGGAGGTGACTTGAGGGTATCCCGACTCAGTCTTCAGCCACTTTGTTTTGGCAAAGGATTGTTGATAACATTAGGACCTTCCATTTTGAAAGTGAGCATATTGGCTTTCACCAATTCTTGCACTCTGTTTTTCAATGCATAACAGCTTTCTAAATCATGACCGGCAACTCCCTGATGAAATTCACAGTGAAGGTCAGATCTGAACCCGACTGGAGGAGTATTTAGAGGAAGGAGAGGCCTAGTTGTAATCAAGCCCTTCTGCACCAATGCAGGATATAAATCAGTGTATGTCATAGGGATGGGATCAAATTGAGCCCTATTTCGATTCTGATTCTGCGCAATATTCTGTTGTTGAGGAACCTGAATTGGTTGAGCATTAACTGCAGGAGTAACAACCACTACTTGTGGTTGATCAGTGTGTTAAGGCCTACGACAAGGTCCTCTTCTATTAGTCGAGGTAGCATTAGCTTCTGCTTCTTTCTTCTTCTGAAAGTTCCCAAGGTATTTCTTTGCACCATTAGAAGATTCAGCAGCTTTAGACACTTTACCATTCTTGATTCCTTCTTCTAATCTTTGGCCAATAGTCACCAGGTCTGTGAAGCTGGAAGACACACTACCAATCATCTTCTCCCAAAAGAAAGGGGATAAAGTATCCATGAACAAACCAGTTAACTCTTTCTCTGCCAGAGGTGGTTCAACTTGAGATGCCAATTCTCTCAATCATTGAGCATATTCCTTGAAAGATTCTTTCTTATTCTGAGACATATTTTGTAGTTGGCGACGATCAGGTGTCATGTCGAGGTTGTATTTGTATTTTTTTATGAAAGCATCAACAAGAGCTTGGAAGCATTGGATACGACCTTTCTCAAGTCCCATATACCATTTCAATGACGCTCCACTCAGACTCTCTTGGAAACAATGGATAAGCAACTTGTCATTCTTGGTGTAAGCAGACATCTTTCGAAAGCACATCACCAAATGACTTCTTGGACAAGTATGCCCCTTATATTTCTTAAACTCAAGAGTCTTGAACTTTGCAGGCATAACCAGATCAGAATCTAGGCACATGTTGTTAGCATCAACACTGAAGAACTGATTTCCTTCCATAGCTCTGAGTCTCTTCTCCAAAGTCTGATACTGTTCTTTGAACTCTTCAAACTCACCAAAGTTTCCTTGGCTCACACTTCAAGGACTGGCATCATGGTACTCAAAGAGAGGGTTCCCAAAAGAAGCTTGTGCAGCAGGTTGACGAGAAGCAGTATGAACGATTGGCTGAGGTTCAGTGAAAACTGGAACTTGAAAGATTGGTTGGGAAGACTGGCCAACCATTGAAGTAATTGCAATAGGAGGAGAGTAGTTTTGAGGTAACCAAAACAATGGCCATGTAGTAGATGTATGCTGGATAGGTTGAGTGTCAACAACAGTAGTTGGGATTTCAGATATCACAGTCCTTTGAGGTGGCTCTCCTCTGGAAATTAGAACTTGCATCATCTCAGTAAGTTTGGCCATGCCTGACTTCAACTCATCAATTTCCAATATGACTTCCATGTTGTGTTTTTCTTGGTTTTCCATTCTCAATCTGACAACAACTCTAGTCCCGTAGTTGTGTTGAGGAATCAGCTTGACGATAGACGATTAACTGGAAGAAAGAAGCAACTGGGAATAAGATCCTGAACAACCTGGCTGTATGTAGAATGATGCAGAGGATGCAAATGATATGCAATGTCATGCAATGCACTGCACAGTAGTGGGACCATATGGTTCAGAGTCATGAGCCTGGAGTCAAAGGTACAACCCATAAGGTATGGACTAACGGTTATCACCTGTCGAACAAGGTTCTAAGAGGTTCCCAGAGTCTACATCCTTCCTTTGGATATTACCAATGTCCCAATTAACTCGGTAATTAGTAATATTCTCAAGAAAAACTCGTCCGAGCGTAGTATCGCGTGACAACTATTTCCGGATTACTCCGTCATAGCTTCCGCACTACACCTAAAACTCCAAGATGGGTTAGGTAATCTACGGTCCTCAGCTTCAGTAGGCTCCCAGGTCGAAAGCAGTACGTCTTCTTGATTACTCGGTAAACGACACTACAGTCAAAGGGGCCTCCACTGAGTGGGAGATCTCATGTCTCCTTTTTTGGGATTACTCCCTCAAAGTTAACATGACTATACTGCCCGTCCTATCTCAAGTTTGCCCAAAGTCCGGGTAGAAGACTTATAAGAAATCATCAAGCCCTTGAAAACCAGTAAAATCCAGACAAACATATATATAGAATATAACACATAAACACAATAACACATATACAGATATAAATAAAGATAGTCTCAACCCACTTAGGGATGGACCAGCAAGACGTCAATCTGCCCCAGTGAAGTCACCATTTTTCTGTAGTGATAGAAATGTTTAAGACATAGCCATTGGATTGACTAGACTTTATATAAATCAAAATAAAAATCGCCACCATGCTTTATTGTTTCCAAAGGAATGGGAAAAGAGCTAATAACCCAAAAAAAGGGGAAAGATTCAAGGTAAGGGGGTTAGTTATGCAAAGGGAAGGTATTAGCACCCTAAACATCTACGGTACTCCGCAAGAACCTCTTTGAAAAATCTGTATATTTTGGTTATGAAAATGTGTTGTATATAAAATGGATGGTGGAGGTGAGAAAAGAAATGTTTTTATGATTTTTGCACCTGCCGCGATTGCGAACCTTTAGTGCCTAAGTACCACCTTTCGTGCAATAGGGGATCAGGGTACACGTAGTTCCTCTAGAAAAGACTTGCATGTTAATTGATTTTAAACAAGGAGACAAGTCGTCATTGTTAGGAGAGATATCTCGACTAACGCCCACAAGGTGTAAGAAAGATGGACCCTGCGTCAACAAGAGTGAGTGTTTGAGAACACCTCTAGTAATCAAGTGGAAAGGTCGACACCTTTATAACCATAGGGATAGGAGAATAATGCTCGACTATCAATGAATCATGTCTTATCTTGAAAAAAGTTTTGAATGTAAAGGGAGCTTGAGCGCACAAAAGAGTTTGAATGAGTTGAAATGTTTTGTTAATTTTGAAAGATGTCAAAGTATGATTAAATGTATTGAAGTTTGTTTAAAGAAAAGAAGTTTTAAAAGAAAAGGCACTCGACAAGGTCGAGGTTTATTATGAAAGCGGTTTGAGTTTAAAAACAAAGAAGATTTTGAAAAAGATGAGAAGATTTTGAAAATTAAAGAAGATGGGAGGAGATGAAGGGACTATCCTAAAGAATAAGGTAAAAGCTAGGGATAAGAACCATCTAACCAACAAGAAGCCAATACTTGACATTATGAGTCAATATAGAATTCCCATTCTCCAGATTTAAACCAAGCAAGCAAAGATACTAGACCTCTTGAGAGAACCAAACTTCAAGTGTATTAAGTCTTCGCAAAAATTGGGCAGAGTAACGGTTTTATACGGGTGAATTCCATATTACAAACAAAGTATGTAATCACAATAACCTGCACACAAAGCAAACAAACAACCCAATGTCTCTAGGTAAACCTCAAGAACTCCAGACAAAATATCAAATAAAGTCACAAAGTCTCCAAGATAGGCCAAGGTCTCTAATCCTAAGTCCGAGAAGTCCATCACTCCATTATGCAAAGGATAGTAACCAAGTAGTCCATGTATCATTAATGACTTTTATGGTTCCTGTTGATTATTAAGTGTCTTTAAAAGGAAAAGAAAAGATCAAATGAGCAAAATAAAAATGACATAAAAAGTAAATGCTTAAATTAAATGGTACATAAAGCATAAAAATAAAAGCATAAAAGTAAAGTAAATTGTTAGAAATTAGTGGTTAGTTGGATGACCATCTTGAAACTTGCATTTGGAACTCATTAGAGGATTGGTAGAACCAAAGCCTCCATACAACAAGTTGCATTTGCTTTTTGTCAAGTATATCATCCATTTTGGAATTCTCTAAAAGGTAACATGTAATGATCAACGATGTTTAAGTGATCCGCGTTGACCAAAGGTATTGTAGATCCATTAGAGGATTGGTAGAACCAAAGCCTCCACACAACGAATCTCAAGGTTATTGGATCAAAGAGATCAAATTAACATACTTGGGATTGCAATCATAAGTTTGGGCCATGAATGATCATTTATTCGAATCAGGACAAAATTTAGCGCTATGTTAAGCAATCGTAAGTGGACTTATGTAGAAGTCGCACCTATTTTGAGGCCGGTCAATAGAAATCTATGTACTTCATGTTTTGATAAATGATATAGAGATCATCATCCCTTAACATGTAGCACAATTAAGGAATAAAGGGATAAGATGAAGAGGGAGGGGAATGATAAACTAATTTGGATTACCATTTCAAAATTCTTTCATCTTTAAATTCAACCACTCCTCTAGATGGATTAAAGCACTAAATGTATCATTAATCCAAAGCACCAAAAATGAAATAAATAATTCACTCTTAGGTAGATTTGAATTGATGAAAATTTATCCAAATTCATCTACATCATAAAGTCCATTGAGTTTAATGAAAAATTGGACATTTAAAATTGCAATCCAAATTATCCATCAAAGAGAGTGCAGAAAAATATTTGAGTCAAAACAGCCCCAAAATAAGGTAGAAAAAAGTATTTTTGGCACTGTTACAATCAATTATGCTTAGACAGGAACATATTCCATCAGTGCAGTTTTTTATCAAATCAATTTTCTGTGACAATCAATTGCAATGTTACAACAATTGATTGCAACCTATTAAATATCAGTAGAAAACATCATTTTTAAGATCAAATTCTTGTTCCAACTTTTCATCAAACACCTTATGATCATGGATCCAATTGAGCATGAAAATTCCGGCAAAGTTTGAGAAAATAGAACTAATGGAGTTATAAAACAGTGCTAAATGAATCAAAACCAGAAATCCACAAGAGATCACATTGTGAAAGATGATGATCCAACTTACCAAAGGTAGAATTTGAGAATTATCAAACAACTTCAGAATTTGCTTCAATTCAACAACAAGAATCAATCACAAAAGCTTGGATGTAGAGAATTGATGGAGAAAAAGTGTTTGGATAAAGGTTTAGCTTAAAGATTAGTAAGCTTCAATGCAAAGCTTACTAACTTTTTGAAAATGGAGCTTTGAGTGAATTTGGTAAATGGAGAGAATTGAGAGATTTTTTAGCAAGATGAGTTTGGCTATCAAAAGCTTGTGATTTGAATGAAATAAGGTCTCTATTTATAGAGTTTTAGGATTGGGATTAGTGGTAATTGATCCTTGGAGCCAAAATTGAATTAATGATATAATTTCAAATTATGTAGAAAAAATTGGAGCCAAAAAGATAACAGTTTGAATTTGCTGGATTTTTTTCAAAAAACACGTGCATTTTGTGGTTATGAGTCGATACATAGATGGTATGCGTCGATACATCCTAGCTGTATAACACAGTATGTGTCGATACATGCCTTTATGTGTCGATACATATTGTTTCTTCAACACATTACAGAATCACACAAACTGCATGAGTCGATACATAACACGTATGTGTCGACACATGCAAGTTATTCAAAGAGGATGAGCCGATACATACATGCATGTGTCGACACATGCTAGTTAAACACAACTGGATGATTCGATACATACATGCATGTGTCGACACATGCTGTCTTTTTTTTTAAAGACAAAAATCCTTATTTGTCAGATGCTTTGACTCGGTACCTGCAAAACACAATTTTGAAAAGACAAAGACCAATATTTTTTTTGTATTTTGATTAGAAGTTAATCAATAACACAAGAGCAAACTTAAATATAGGATGCAAATGTGATGAATGATGCTACTTATTAATGATTGTGACTGAATGACAAAATAAGGTATGAAAGTGTGACTGAAAAAGTCAGGGGCAAAATTTAGGGTACAACAGGATGGTCCCCATGAGTTACTAATCAAAGGCATTTTGTTCAACTATGAGGAGGATATTCAAGGGTATCGCCGGAGGTTCGTACGAGCTTGGGGCATGGTTAACAGATCGAGCGTCAGGGCTTTTGGGCCAAAGACTTCCATTCCAATGAAACCTTATCTACAATGGGTACGAGCTCGTGCTCAGCAGCTTATGATGCCCTACGTGGCTGTTTTTCCAGTGATTATAGAACCCACCACTAAAGAAGGCATTCCTTACACGGTTCTCTATCCTTATATGCCCACTGATCTGGGAGAATTACAGAGGTCTTGGATTCAGTTGATGGAAGAGCGGGATACTTACAGGGATCAGTTCCATGCTCAGGAGAGGAAAGCCTTAGAGCTCACAAAGAAGTTGCACGAGGAAAAAGGACTGAATGATTATCTTGGCACAAAGAGGAAGCATCCATGGGACTTTTGATTTTTCTTTCTAGTTTTAGATTCATTTTTTATTTGTAACGCCTTAAAGGCATTTGAACTTCAATTTCAGCTAATAAATTTTTTTTGTTTATTTTTGGTTCGCAAATTTAAATTTTTCGAGGTCTTTAAAATCATTGCATGCGCATACCATTATCATACACATAATTACAGGTACCAATACAGGTTTCTCATCTCCTTCGCTGTTTATTTCAGTAGAAATGTCTTCCGAACAAAGCATTAAGGACCTGATGGCACAGAACGCTCAGTTCCAACAAATGTTTATCAGTCTGGCAAAGGGGCAGGAGGATCTGAAAGCCCTCATTCTAAAAGAGAGGAAGAAAAAGAAGAAAGCTATTGGTATTCTGAACATGGGGCGAAGGTTTGGAGAGCGGTTGAAGCGATAAGTCGACCTGACCTCTTCATCTAAGGAAGGGGAGAACCAAGAAGGAGAGAAGGACCCTAGTCATGTAGTCTCCGACAATTATACTAACTACAATGATGAGAAATATTCTCTCGTTGAGGATAGGTACAAGCAGTTAGAAGACCGTCTGAGTGCCATGGAAGTTCAGAGGATACCTGGATTGGATTTTGAAGAATTGGGTTTGGTGTCGGGAGTGGTTATCCCGCAGAATTTCAAAGCTCCAGTTTTTGCAAAGTATGATGGGGTGTCCTGCCCAAAGTTCCATATCCGCTCTTATGTTGGGAAGATTCAGCCACACACCGCTGATAGAAATTTGTGGGTGCATTTCTTTCAAGATAGTCTGTCAGGGACTCAGCTTGAATGGTTCTACCAGCTGGAGGGAGCCAATGTCCGAAAATGGGAAGATCTGGCTGCTGCTTTCTACAAGCAGTATCAGTATAATTCCGACCTTGCTCCCACTCGTACTCAACTCCAGAGTATGTCCATGGGTGCAAGTGAAGGTTTTAAAGATTATGCACAAAAATGGAGAGACTTGGCTGGGAGAGTTCAACCCCCGTTGTCTGATAGGGAGTTGGTTGATATGTTTCTGGGGACGTATCTAGTCCATTTTTCAATCATTTGATCTGCAGCTCGTCAGTTGGTTTCACCGAGCTGATTTTAACTGGAGAGAGAGTAAAGGCTAGGATTCGAAGCGGCAAAATACAGAAGGATGCCTTGTCAAGTTCAGTAAAGAAGCCTTTTGCTGGTAAGAAGGAAGCCAGTGCCGTCTATAGCCCGAGGGGTCAGAATAAGGCTGAACAACGTCAGACAGTAAGTGTCGTGATGATACCTAGACCTGCAGTTACTCCATAATGCAATAATCAACAAAGGGTGGAAATACCACAATGGCAGTTTACCCGCATCAACATGACATTGGCTGAAGTTCTACCTCACCTGCTGAGATCCAACTTGGAAACCTTGAGAGAGGCTCCCAAGAATCCAAATACTACATCTCCCCGATATAATCCAAATGCCCGGTGTGCCTATCATTCTGAGAGTCCTGGCCACAATACAAACGACTGCTGGGCTCTGAGAAATAAAATAAAAGACTTGATTGAAGCTAAGGAAATATATTTTGATGCTCCGGAGAAGCCAAATGTCATAACTGCTCCCATGCCTAAACATGGTCGTGGAGTTAATGCTATTGATACTGATCTATTTGTTACCTCTATTGACGAAGTTTCTTCTCCTTTCATGACTGTCAAGAAGAATTTGTTGTTGGTCGATTTATTTCCGGGTTGTGGAGAAGGTTGCCACATGTGTTCTCTTCTACCTTCTGGTTTCCGTTTGCTGAAATTAGGTGTTCAACGCCTGATAGATAACAAAGAGATTTTGTTCGAGAAGACTACGATTCCTGTTGTTCCAATTGAAGACGTTGCCACTATAACCATTTACGCCAATCCTTCCAAGGTCTCCTCGAGAAGACCTATTAGGATTACATCTGCTCCAAGAATTGCTCCACTAATAATCACTATTCCTGGTCTTGTCCCGTATGTCTCCGATAAAGCTGTCCCATGGAATTATGGTGTCAATGTGTACTATCATGGCATCAAACAAGATCTGAAAGATGAAGAGGCTGATCCTGATATCAATAACATTGTCGGAACCAGTAAAATCACCCGAAGTGGAAGGGTTTTCTCTCCCGAGATTTCCCCTAAGACTGTTAACAAGCCTATTGTCATTACATCTGTTGTTCCTGCTAGTACATCAACTACTGTTCCTGTTCTTACTCCAGTCGGAAAATCATTTGATACCCACAACAAAGAGGTTGTAGGTGAACCTGCCCAGACAGAGGCCCCTAAGAAAAAAATTTGTGGAAGCCTCTAAACAAGAAACATAGGAAATACTGAAAATCATTAAGAAGAGCGACTACAATATGGTTCAGCAGCTGGGGCAGACCCCATCGAAGATATCCATGTTGTCTCTACTGTTGTGTTCTGAAGCCCATGAGAAGGCTTTAATTGCATTCCTCAAGACTGCGCATGTGCCAAAGAGACTTCCATTGATCAGTTCAAAGGCTGTGTGGCCAGCCTGACTGCTGATAATGGGCTGGGTTTTTCAGATGCAGATTTGACACCAAAAGGAAGGAAGCATAATGATGCTCTGCATGTATCGATTGAATGCAGGGGCACCACTATGGCTCATGTGCTGGTTGAAATTCTGGTGTATGCCAGTCTTCAGATGTTATACTCAATGTCTAGACATCTGATATGACATAATAAATACACTGCAAGGTAGATACCCAATTTTTCATGATTCAGTACTGAAGGGTAACAGAAGCACAGTTTAACCAAGTTGTGCCAGATCTACTTTGAAGGTGCAGAGGATAGAACACTGATGTGCCTAGTTCTGTTCATCTGTTGCACATGATCAGCAGAGAGCAAACAGTCTTTGCAGTTCTGTTTCTTCTGCATAAATATCAGCATGATGTCTTAACATGTTCTGAGACATCATCTGTTACAACATTACAGTTTTACCTTGATATATAACAGACAGAATTATAAAGTGTTGAAGGTAAAAACACAAATCAGTTGTTGACCCAGTTCGGTGAAACACACCTACTCTGGGGGCATACCAAGCCAGGAAGAAGATCCACTATCAGCAATATTAATTCAGGACTAAACTTCACAAGTTCCCATCCTTCACTTAATCATCTACCCAGTGCAACCTATACCTAGGAACTCCTAGATAGAAACCTCCCAGTTTCCATTCCTATTGTCGCAACAACAGAAGTCTTACTCCTACTCAAGAAGCAGTGCCCTCCCACTTGGTTTCCTACATTACAATGAATATGAAGTAATGCAAAAATTACTTAGACTTGCTTCACAGCTTCATCCAAGAACACTCAAACTCTTACCTACAGGTTTCGAGTTACATACATGGTAACCTTGCCACAGAACGACAGGTTTTCCTAACAAAACACCCCCAATGTTACATTATATGAGCTGCACAAACCCTAGGTTACAATCTGCTATTTATAACCTATTACCCAACTGGATTTGGGCCTTCAAAAATCTCAGCAAGCTTTTCTCCTTGCTGTTACAACTCAGCAGCAAACTTCTCCTATAATCAAGGTCTTCAATCTTCTAGTTCCTAAAATATCTCCATATTTAGAAACAGTATTTTCTTCAAATATTCTGATTGATTCTTGATTGATCTTCAGATTCTCCATAAGAAACGCCACATATATTCTCAGAGTATTTAAGTACCAGAACTGTAACTGAATTATCAATTCTGTTGACGTGATGTCAAGTCAGATGTCATGACATTACATCTAACATGTTTTCCTAGATGTTGAACTTCTTCAACATAACAAATAACCTCTTTCATAATTTAGATCACTTAGAATAGTTAGGTTACAAGTCACAGCTGTTACAAACATTCAACATATAACATAGTTACTTAATCAGTACTTAATTTCAGGCGCGATGTCATATGTTGATGTTGTGACATCTTACATAACATGTTGGTCCAGATGTTGAACTTCTTCAACCCCACATATTAAAACAACAGAGGGAATATGGGTAAACTTGCTTTCTTATTTGTTTTACAAATGAAGCCAACTCTCCAGCCAGGGCACTTACAATCTCCCCCTTTGGCAAATTTTGGCTAAAACAAATAAGTGCAAGTTGTATTTTGGGACCAGGCCACAACACAGTTGAGATGTTACAACATCTTGTCCAACATCTTCTTTGTAGAGGCTGATGTCCTTTGAGCAAACAACAAACCTCTATCCTTCAACTGTGAGAAACTCCAAACTATCGATGCCCCAAGAGGATTTCTTTTCTCAAGATTATTGTTGATAATCTTGATACTTATTACTTGTGATCATGTAACTCAGATCACAAGTCATAACTATCCTCTTAACTCAGAAAACAAGACACAAACAAAGTCACTTACTTAGGGATCATGTTGCTTTCACCTGAGTCTCGCTGGACATTGCCATGTGTTGCTTTCACCTGAGTCTCGCCTGAGACTGGGTCCCTATCTTTCTCCCCCTTTTTGGCCAGAATTTGACAAAGACTGCCCATACAGATCCATACCCATGCACAATTTTCCCAGATGCTAACAAACTTCATATTGCTGAAACCCTCTGATGAAGAGAAAGAATAGAGAGAGTCTTCATAAATAATGCAATTTTGGCATAGATAGTAACGATCTTGGTACTTTACTCTGACAGTTTCAGTACCCTAGGACTGGTTTTAATGCAGGTACCTACCCTTGGGTTTGACCCTTTGACCATTGTCAGACATTTGTCTTTTAGAACCGACTACTCCTTTTAAGTATTTGTCCCCTATCCAAGAACCATCGTTGTCTCAGCCTCAGTTGTATAATACCTTTATTAGATGACAAGTTATCATCTAAACATTCCAGCTCACTAAACAGCTCCATAATGAGACACAACCGCCCTGTTTTCTTAGCAGATGAAAACACGCTCAAATCCTATGTTTGAAACTATTCCATTTTTCACAAAGAGGATGGTTACTCCCTCTGAGTCATAACAATCCACACTTCATCCAACTTTCCTCCTGTCTGTAGTTTTAGGGGGAATTAGGAACAATGTCATTACCAATGTGATGACATTCGGTCAGACATAGTGCTCTTCAGTCTCGAACACATCATCCCAATAGTTAAAAAGGTTCCACACTTTATATCCTACAAGTTTGATGAAGACCTTTCATACAAACCAATACTCCCCCTGTTAGGGACAATCACTTCTCTTCATGGAAACAAGTAGGTCACATTCAATACTTAGTTGGACCTTCAAGACAACTTCTGATTCAAGGTAAATAAGACCCCTTGATGAATGGAAAGCATAAGACGCATCTTTATGTCTTCAAGAGCGCACCCTCTGTTCAACAATATTGGTTGAACGCATTCATACTTTGAATCAAACTTTCTCGATAATAATCAGCTGCCACATGTTGATTATCTTGATTCTCTGAATCCACTGTTGAGATGGACCAAATGCCACTGTTTGATTATCTCCTTCATGAATCCTCATATGAAAAAAAATCAAATGCCACCTTTTGACTTCTCCATGTTTATCAGACTTCTCCCAAAGATATTCTGATCAATCGAAATTTGAACTTCAAGCTACAAGTTATCACAAAAGGCTTAGATACACTAAGACAGGAACATGTAACATCTTCTCCACCCAACAACTCCAAAGAGCTGCAAAGAGACGATCCTTTTGAAGTATCCAACCTTCAACTCCAATCTTAAGTTGGTGTGCCACTTCACCAACCAAGAGTCTTATGTTGAACCAAATGTCACAACATTATGTTATAACATCTAGTTGTTGAATTCAGCCCCTTCTCTAATTTACTTCCTTACCTAGATCAGGACCAGACTGATCCAAGTAACTATCATCAAGATTATGATGTCTTCTTCTTCTTGTAGCTTCGAGTCTGAACACGTTTCCAGGAAACCTTTTCAAGGATCAAATGATTATGCTGTCACCAAGGAGATAGCTCTAAGGTATCACTCTTCCTGTGATTCTTCACAGGGTCTAGAAGAAGGAGTGTTCCCACATCTTTAAGAACATCAGTTATCTTGAACTCCAAGGACAATCAATTAAATACTTGTACTTGTCACAAATAGCAATTGATCATAAATCCTTCCCATTATCCAGTAAGATACTTTCACCATTTGAATACTTTGACATACTCTTCGTGTGTTAATATCTTCTTCTTGCAAGCTCTTTCTTTGAGAGACCAAAGAGTTGAGATATCTAGGTTGCCACCCTTGACTCAAGTAAATAGAATTTTCTATGAACAAACTCTACTTACTTCAACCGATTTGAGACTCCTACCAGATCAGATTCATCCTTAGGAATGAGAGAGATGAATCCTTCCTTGCAAATATGTCACACAACACTCAGAACCCATGTGACATAGGTCAACAGCCAGCTAAACACCAGGCTGAACTAATGTGAGGAGGTTAACCAAATATCCCCCTCAAACTATCAGTCATGGAAGCTCCACACAAAATATCCATGCATTGTGCACAAATGTCTCGACATGACATATGACATCCCTACCAGATTTACGTAACTCCAAGAGCTATACCTTAACCAAACTCTGAGTCTTCATATTCTTGAAAGATCTTCCACCTCTAATCACGATGTTTAAATGACAAGACTCATGATCCCAATCTACTTCTATGAAAGAGCAATAGTGCTGCACCATCATTGGCTTTTATTAACCAATGAGCTTGTCTTTCTTCACACCATAGTACTCCAGGGAACAATTGCTCAGCCCTGATCAATGTCATATCTCAACCAGCTTTACTTCTAGAGTTCTGACTCCTAAAGTAACCTTCGGGAGTACACATACATAGTTGACTTTACCATTGTCAACTTTGCACACACAGATGTCTCCTCTTCCAGGTCAGGAGTAGGTTCCAAACAAAGGTATCCCTTTGTTTGACACCCAAAACATATGCTCTTCAACTAGTAGCTGCATCCTTGTTCCACCATCACATAGAACATCAGTTCTATCACCTTGGAACAAGGCCCTCCTTGAAATTCTTCAAGGTCTTCGTATAACACTAATCCGTGATTATGTGATTCTTACCATCCTGAACGAAGAACGTCTTCATGAGTGGACTTGAGAGGACTCAAGTATCTGTGACATCTTCAATAGTTTATGTTGAATTCTTGAATACAGTAGCCTTCAATCAGAGCTTGAGTTTTGCCAGGTATTACACAGCGGAAGAACATAATACAACCCAATCTTTGCACACACACTCCACCAGACTAGCCTTCAAAACTAGACCTAGCATGACTACTACACACAACTTTAGGCGTACACACATCCTAGGTTTGAAAATAAATCAAACCTAGAGCAGCTACCACACAACCAGGCCAAATGCCAATCACCAAAGACAGGTACACACAGTTGCTGTCAAGAATAGTCCATCCTTCCACTTCAAGGGACCATTCAGGGAAATAACAAACCATTCCAGGTTACAATCTTCAGTACTAAAATTGACCTTGCAGATACCAGAAAGTATCACCCATGGATCTCATCCAGAAACAGAACAGGATGCCTGCTCTGATACCAATTGAAATTCTGGTGTATGCCAGTCTTCAGATGTTATACTCAATGTCTACACATCTGATATGACATAATAAATACACTGCAAGGTAGATACCCAATTTTTCATGATTCAGTACTGAAGGGTAACAGAAGCACAGTTTAACCAATCTGTGCCAGATCTACTTTGAAGGTGCAGAGGATAGAACACTGATATGCCTAGTTCTGTTCATCTGTTGCACATGATCAGCAGAGAGCAAACAGTCTTTGTAGTTCTGTTTCTTCTGCACAAATATCAGCATGATGTCTTAACATGTTCTGAGACATCATTTGTTACAACATTACAGTTTTACCTTGATATATAACAGACAGAATTATAAAGTGTTGAAGGTAAAAACACAAATCAGTTGTTGACCCAGTCCGGTGAAACACACCTACTCTGGGGGCATACCAAGCCAGGAAGAAGATCCACTATCAACAATATTAATTCAGGACTAAACTTCACAAGTTCCCATCCTTCACTTAATCATCTACCCAGTGCAACCTATACCTAGGAACTCCTAGATAGAAACCTCCCAGTTTCCATTCCTATTGTCGCAACAACAGAAGTCTTACTCCTACTCAAGAAGCAGTGCCCTCCCACTTGGTTTCCTACATTACAATGAATATGAAGTAATGCAAAAATTACTTAGACTTGCTTCACAGCTTCATCCAAGAACACTCAAACTCTTACCTACAGGTTTCGAGTTACATACATGGTAACCTTGCCACAGAACGACAGGTTTTCCTAACAAAACACCCCCAATGTTACATTATATGAGCTGCACAAACCCTAGGTTACAATCTGCTATTTATAACCTATTACCCAACTGGATTTGGGCCTTCAAAAATCTCAGCAAGCTTTTCTCCTTGCTGTTACAACTCAGCAGCAAACTTCTCCTATAATCAAGGTCTTCAATCTTCTAGTTCCTAAAATATCTCTATATTTAGAAATAGTATTTTCTTCAAATATTCTGATTGATTCTTGATTGATCTTCAGATTCTCCATAAGAAACGCCACATATATTCTCAGAGTATTTAAGTACCAGAACTGTAACTGAATTATCAATTCTGTTGACGTGATGTCAAGTCAGATGTCATGACATTACATCTAACATGTTTTCCTAGATGTTGAACTTCTTCAACACAACAAATAACCTCTTTCATAATTTAGATCACTTAGAATAGTTAGGTTACAAGTCACAGCTGTTACAAACATTCAACATATAACATAGTTACTTAATCAGTACTTAATTTCAGGCGCGATGTCATATGCTGATGTTGTGACATCTTACATAACATGTTGGTCCAGATGTTGAACTTCTTCAACCCCACATATTAAAACAACAGAGGGAATATGGGTAAACTTGCTTTCTTATTTGTTTTACAAATGAAGCCAACTCTCCAGCCAGGGCACTTACACTGGTAGATACAGGGTCTTCATTGAATGTTCTGCCGAAGAAGGCGTTGGACCGTTTGGATTGCGAGGATCTAACTCTAAATACTAGTAACATTATGGTAAGGGCTTTTGACGGATTGAAGAGAATGGTGCACGAGGAGGTGGACATCCATGTCAAAGTGGGTTCTCAGACTTTTGGGTCCACTTTCTATGTGATGGATATCAGGCCGTCGTAGTCTTTTTTGTTGGGTCGTCCTTGGATCCACGAGGATGGGGCCGTTACTTCCACACTCCATCAAATGCTGAAGTATCTGTTGAAAGGAAAAATTGTCACAGTGCAGGGTGAAGAAGAATATATGGTGAGCCACCTCAACTCCTTCCGCTACATAGAGATGGACGGGGAATTCATCGAAACTCCTTGTCGGAATTTTGAAGAGGTCCCTCAGATCTTGGCTTTGACTGAAACTACCAACAACAAACCTCCTTTGAAGATGGCTTCTCTCAAGGACCCCAGGGTCGTGGTTGAAGAAGGTGGGTGTGCCAATTTGGGTCAGCTCCCTGATTTCACTCATAAAACTGATAAATTTGGTTTGGGCCTTACTATAGGGGCTCAAAGGGCTGTTAGACGCGCTCGGGCTGGAGGACCTCCCCTACGCATCAACAATCTTGGGATTAACGCCATTGAAGACAGTGAAGAGGAATCAGATATTGACAGCTGGATCTACCCGACTGCCAACGGTGGACCGAGTAACTGGACAGCTAGGGACTTCATACCTGTTTCTTTTATTCTGCAGTAATTGACTTTTTTGTTTTAAGATTTGTAATAAACAATATGAAACTTTATGGCCCGGTGTCTTGCCCGAGGCACCTTGGCTTTGCTTGTGAGGGCTATTATTTGTCATTTCATAATCATTAATAAAGCAATGGACGTTTCTTGCATACAAATTTTGCGCTCTCTGTTTTTCTTTTCTGTCTTCACTTTATCAAAACAACTATTCTCTTACACACACTCACGTATCATAATGTAGATCCATATCCACTCTGGATCCCATTGATAACAGCTCTGCTATTGCGAGTTATGACTTCAAAAATCCGATCAACCAAGCCGAGGACGAAGGTGAGGATGATTGTAGGATGCCTAGAGAACTTGCTAGACTATTGCAGTAGGAAGAGAGGGCCATACGGCCTCATGAAGAGCCGGTTGAGACAGTGAACTTGGGTACTGAGGAAGACAAAAAAGAGGTTAAAATAGGTGTGAATCTGGAGCTTAGTATCAAACAATGGTTAGTATAGATGCTGATCGACTATGATGAAATCTTCACCTGGTCCTATGAAGACATGCCTGGTTTGGACACTGATATTGTGGTACATCGACTACCGACTAAAGAAGATTGTCCTCCGGTTAAACAGAAGGTCCGTCGTATGCACCCTGAAATGTCAGAGAAGATCAAGGCAGAGGTTATGAAATAGTTCGATGCAGGATTCTTAGCTGTCACTTCGTATCCACAGTGGGTTGCCAACGTTGTTCCGGTACCTAAGAAGGACGGTAAGGTACAGATGTGTGTTGACTATAGAGATCTGAACAGGGCAAGCCCCAAGGATGACTTCCCACTTCCTCACATCGATGTTCTAGTTGACAACACCGTGCAACATAAAATCTTCTCCTTCATGGATGGTTTCTCTGGCTACAACCAGATCAAGATGGCTCCTGAAGACATGGAGAAGACAACCTTCATCACACAGTGGGGCACCTTCTGCTACAAGGTGATGCCTTTTGGATTGAAGAATGCTGGGGTAACTTAACAGCGTGCCATGGTTGATTTGTTCCACGATATGATTCACCATGAGATCGAAGTTTATGTTGATGATATGATAGCCAGGTCTTAGACTGAGGAAGAGGACCTTGATCATCTCCAGAAATTGTTTGACAGGTTGAAGACATACAAGCTGAGGTTGAATCCGAACAAGTGCACTTTTGAGGTAAGATCTGGTAAGCTTCTGGGCTTCATCGTCGGTGACAAGGGTATTCAGGTAGACCCTGCGAAGGTAAAGGCCATACAAGAGATGCCGGCTCCCTGCACATAGAAGGAAGTTAGAGGTTTCTTGGGACGTCTGAATTACATTGCCAGGTTCATTTCACATATGACTGCTACTTGTGAGCCAATCTTCAAGCTTCTGCAGAAAGATCAAGTGGTAAAGTGGAATGATAAATTCCAGACCGATTTCGAAAGAATCAAAGAATATCTTCAAGAACCGCTAATTCTGATGCCTCTATTTGAAGGAAGGCCTTTGATATTATACTTGACAGTGCTAGACAATTCAATGGGGTGTGTGTCGGGGAAGCATGACGAGTCTGGCTGAAAAGAGCACGCCATTTACTACCTTAGCAAAAACTTTACCGACTGTGAGACCCGATACTCATTGCTCGAGAAAACTTGCTGCGCTTTGGCATGGGCTGCTCACTGGCTGAGACAATATATGCTGACTCACACTACTTTGTTGATATCAAAGATGGATCCGATCAGATACATTTTTGAGAAGCCCTCTCTCTCCGGAAGGATAGCAAGGTGCCAAATGATCTTAACCGAATACGACATACAATATACGACCCAAAAAGCAATAAAGGGGAGTGTATTGGCTGATCATTTGGCTCATCAGGCCGTGGATGACTAACAGTCTATGAATTTTGAGTTCCCGAATGAGAATATTTTGTTGGTGACTGACTATGAAGGACCTGGATTGGATGAAGGACCTGAAGAGGGATACCAATGGTCTATGTATTTTGATGGAGCCTCAAACGCACTGGGTAACAGCATTGGTGCTGTAATCATATCTCCCGAGGGCTGTTATACTCCGTTCACCGCCCGATTATGTTTCAACTGCACCAACAACATGGCGGAGTATGAAGCATGTATTATGGGTCTTCGAGCTGCTATTGACCTAAGGATTAAGTTCTTAAGGGTATTTGGGGATTTCGCTCTGGTGATAAGTCAGATCAAAGGCGAGTGGGATACGAAGCACCCGAATCTCATTCCTTACAGAGAGTATATATTGAAATTGTTCCCACACTTTGAGGAGATAACCTTCGAGCATTTCCCACGAGAGGAGAACCAGTTGGAGGGCACACTAGCTACCATGTCTTCTATGTTCAAGGTTAGGTGGGACAATGAGGCTCCCCAGATTACCATTGAGAGGTTAGATGAACCCGCACATTAATGTGTGATCGATACAGAAGAAGTGGCAGGCAAACCCTG
Source organism: Vicia faba (assembly GCA_948472305.1). Taxonomy (NCBI): domain Eukaryota; kingdom Viridiplantae; phylum Streptophyta; class Magnoliopsida; order Fabales; family Fabaceae; genus Vicia; species Vicia faba. The sequence goes on from OX451737.1 coordinate 389,638,341, forward strand.
GTTTCACAAAGTCAAAAGGTATCTCGAGGCTCAGGAGTATCCTGAAGGGGAATCTTTCAATGATAAGAAGTTTTTGAGAAGGTTCGCTTCAAAGTTCTTCATCGGTAATGGGATCCTCTATAAACGCAACCATGACTCCACACTACTATGGTGTGTAGACAAGAGCGAAGCAGAGAGGATCATGACAGATCTACATGAAGGCACTTTCGGAACCCATTCTAGTGGACATACCATGGCTAAGAAGATCCTACGGGAAGGATATTACTGGTCCACTATGGAGGCCGATTGTTATCAGCATTCTCGAACTTGTCATAAATGCCAAATCTATGCTGATAAGGTGCATGTACCTCCAGTTCCTCTGAATGTCCTGACAGCTCCGTGGCCCATTGCAATGTGGGGCATTGACATGATTGGCGAGATCAGACCTACTGCGTCTAACAGGAATCGTTTCATTCTGGTGGCTATTGATTATTTCTCGAAGTGGGATGAGGCAGCATACTTTTCTATAGTAACTAAGAACGTCGTAGCGCGATTTATCCGACACAATCTGATATATCGATATGGTGTACCAGAGAGAATTATTACTGACAATGGTACAAATATCAACAACATAATAATCACCGAGCTCTGTAAACAGTTCAAGATAAAACATCATAACTCTTCTCCCTACCAACCGAAGATGAATGGGGCTGTTGAAGCAGCTAACAAGAACATCAAGAAGATTATACAGAAGATGACGGTGACATATAAAGACTGGCATGAGATGTTACCATTAGCTCTTCATGGGTACCGTACCTCAGCACGGACATCGATAGGGGAAACACCCTACTCTCTGGTATATGGCATGGAGGCAGTCCTACCCATAGAAGTCTAGATACCTTCTCTCAGAATTATAAAGGATGCGGGTTTGAACAAAGACGACTGGATCTAAACCCGGCTTGATCAGTTAAATCTAATCGATGAAAAGAGACTTACTGCTATCTGCCATGGTCAAACTTATCAAAAGCGAATGATCAAGGCTTTTAACAAGAAAGTTAGGCATCAAGAATATCAAGTCGGGGATCTGGTGATCAAACGCATCATACTGCCGCAAGGTGATCCCAGGGGAAAATGGACTCCCACGTACGAAGGGCCATTTGTGGTTAAGAACATTTTCTTGGGAGGAGCCATGATTCTAACCACCATGGATGGTGACGACCTTCCTCACCCCGTCAATGCAGACATAATGAAAAGATACTACGCATAATCAAAGACCCGCTAGGTCGACTAGCCTAGGAAAAAATAAGGGCTTCCCGGCGAACCAAAAGGGTTCAGGCAAAAGTAAGGGATGAAAATGAAAATCTATACACCCGGCAAGTCGAAAACCCGAAAGGGAGGCTTGGGCAACAAAGGGTATCCCGGTGGATTGAAAACCCGAAAGGGTAATCCAGGCAAAAGTTAGGGATTAGAGCGTATCACTATGTCTCATTGGATCATCTTGCGACCAGACTTCGGTATCAACTATCAAGCTCGGACGACGCCAATCAATCTGATCAACCTTCAGCCAAGTAGCAAAGTGATGAGACGCTTAAAGATATAAAGACAATAGCAGAGTTGGAACCCAATGGGGTTGCTTCACATAGTTGTTTTTCTTTCTTTTGCACAAATTGTAATTTCTTTCGACGACGCTCTCTTACTAGGACGCCAGCCTCTTTGTACAAAACGCCTATTACAGGCCAATTTCAAAATCAATACAAGTCATTTTTACAAAACTTTAGTTTGTTTCTTTTTCTTTCCTTGTTTTGTTTTGCAAGAACGTCCAATGATTTATTTTTGATATATGCATTTGAAAATGATTGATGCTCATAAATATTTGCATAAGAAACAAAAGACAATTACTCGTAATTCCAAAAACAGGGAAAATAAGAAGTACCAAACCCTACAGTCACCTTGCCCTGCAGGTATCGAGATAGATTCATGCTTGGGAACATAATTATTGGTATGCGCACTCCCCACAAAGTAAAAATATCCAAAGGCATTGATGTCAGCTTTCCTGAAACAGGACATAACTATCCCCAGCCGAGGTTCGTAATCGCAGGCGAGTCAATAAATTTCATTCCCCAAGCAAAGTCTATTTCTACAGATACAGAAGCTCAATCTCCAACAGATTTTATCACTTCCAGCAACGGAATTTCATCTCCAGTTGAGTTTATTCCTCCAGGTCGGCAGGTCTACCAACAGAGTATCGCTTCCCCCAAAGTCTGGTCCTCGCAGAGTTATTTCTCCAACACCTCTTCCCGATAGTGTCTTTGCGAATCTCCAGCAACAGTCAGGGATTTATTTTCCCAGGCGCAAGCATACCCCGATAACATTTCATGAACATACATCATGACATACGCATACATATCATATACAGCATAATCTCATTTATTTTAAGAAATTCATCTCACCCTGCATTTCATGCATCGCATATAACTAACCCTGATATTTTTCAGGAAAAGACGATTAGCTTCAATGAATCTAGCAGTTATACATATCACATCTACAGACAACTAATGGAAACGTAGTTCCCGAAATCAAACGGGTCAACTAATCTACATTATCATAACAAGGTAACCTTACCTCGGTTCCTCCTGAAGTTTTACATGAACTTATCTCAAGGTAACCTTACCCCGGTTCCTCCTAAAGTTTTACACGAACCTATCACAAGGTAACGTTACCCCGATTCCTCCTGAAGTTTTACACGAACTTAACTTATCTCAAGGTAACCTCACCCAGGTTCCTCCTAGAAGTTCTACATAAACTTATCATAAAGTAACCTTACCCAGGTTCCTTCTGAAGTTTTACACAAACTTATAACCCTACCCCGGTTCATCCTGAAGTTTTACACAAACTTATAACCTTACCCAGGTTCCTTTTAAAGTTTTAGACAAACTTATCTCAAAGTAACCTTACCCAGGTTCCTGCTGCAGTTTTACCCAAACTCCTCACGAAACAACCTTACCTAGGCTGTCATATCAAAGTAACCTCACCCAGGTTCCTTTTGAAGTTCTACACGAACTTATCACAAAGTAACCCTACTATCCAGGTTCCTTCCCTCTTATCCCCAGACAGCAGTCCATAACACTGTAAGACTTGGACCTGATCAAACCCGATCGTTCTCGCATTTCCCCAGTAAATCACGATGCAGCATATACCCCGACCAGATACACAGCACACTTTCGCTTCCTCAATCTAGAGTTATTCCCCAGTAGAGTAACGGACAACTGAAGCTCCTAAAACTCCATTTCTCCCAAGACAGGAAATCAAGATCCTAGATGGCATCTTTAAGCCCATCTCCTGCAATTCTCCGTTGCATCCAAGATGGCACCTTTAAGCCCATCTCCGGCAATCTTTAATCCTCAACTTCCAAATGGCATCTGTAATCCCATTCCCGATGTCACAAATCAAGTGCCACTTCATGCGAGTGCAAATTTCTGGGCACTCTAGTGTTCAATCATCTTCCACCTTCAGATCACGAAAGGTAGGGCAGCCAATCTACATCCTCGGGTTTAAGAAGATTGAACAGGGGAAGATGTTGTACCCCAAAATTTTCCCTCTCATTTTTACCCAACAAATGTCAAGTGAGGTCCCCAAGTTTCTCAAGGAAGCCCAAGAGTTGACCAGACAAACTCTCTCCTAAGGCATTGTACCTCCAATTAGGGTTTCTATTTTCATCAAGATGAGTGGACCACAAAGGTCTCATATTCTATCCATGGTCTTAATATGTTCTCAAGACCCTACATGTCAAGTTTCATGCCTTGCACAAGAAGTTTGCCCAGTCAACTGCTCAGAGGCTTGAGAATCGATTGTATTAGGTCAAAAGTCAACTGTGACCCACATATAGTCAAACATCAAGATTTTTAGGCAACATCAACATTTTTATGTAACTTCCATCATTTTATCAAGGGTTTATCATGATTCCTCAAGGGATGCTCCAAATTCATCAAAACCCAAAAGTTGCTAAATTAGGGTTTCTCAATAAAAGTCAACCCAAATTTGACCAAGCATAACTTCTTCATACTTTATCAAAAATTTTCCATCCAAATCTAATTTTGAAGAGGATACAATTCCATACAATCCATCTTCATCTCACAAGTACAAAATATGCACCAACAAAAAGATATGAATTTCTACATTATGGGTCATTTTGAAAAGTCAACAAAAACACCTTTTGGGTCAAAGCTCCATACATGAACATGGAAGATCCAATTGAGATGAAACCAAAAGGGTTGCTTAGGGGACATCCTAGGCTTTTTAAAAAAATCCAAGAACACCCTCATAGGGTCAAAATTGAGAGAGTTGTGCATTGTCAAAGTTGGCAATTTTTGGAAAATTGTCAAAAGTCAACATCGATTAAATTTGCATTTTTTTCCCAAAGGGGTCCACGTTTTCTTGCTTGGAACATATTTCTAATAGGTCCCACGACCTCTGAGCTCATTCACCTCTTATTTTATTATTTTTATCATTTATTTTGATTTTTTATTTATTTAAATAAAAATAAATCAAATTAAATGGTAAAAATAATGAAAACAAATCAAATCTTGAAATTTTTATGCACATTTGGAGTCCATGTACAGCTAGCATGATGATCAATTCGTGCAAAGGTCATTAGGGTTGAAAAAGATTGGATTGAAGCAAGTTTTGTAAAGAAATCATACATGAAGAAAATCAAATCAAATCTCCATTATTTCTCAAGATTCATGTCAACTTTGTTGACCTAATTCAGTCTACTATAAGTGCATAATAATTCCATATCAAAAACACAAGGATTGGAGGCGTGAAACAGCAAGAACAAAATTGAAATTTTGGACAAAAAGTGTAAGATCAAAATCCACTCTAGAGCCATCCTCACGGAGATTTAAAGATTCCAATCTATTCCAAGACATCCCAGGAAGCTACCAGTACCATTTGTAGGCTTCAAAACATCAAGAATCCTCACATAGAAGGATCACAGTTTGCACTAAGAACTCAAAATTGTTTACCATGTTTTACGTATCATAAGCATGTTTTAATTATATATTCTTGTTCATTATCTTGTTTGCAAGCTATTGCTACCATTTGATTGTATTTACCGCGCAAGAATCGCAATATGCCATAACTAGGGTTTGCAAGCTCGTTTTGGGGTTTCTTAACCTAGGCAAAATTAGGTCTGATAGTGGGTACCATGATGATCAGGGCTTCAAACCCAGTTTATTCATGGTCCCCAAATGAATTTATATTGCGTGTGCTTGATTTTTGAAGGGTGCAGGGCTATAGCTATGAACAAACGTCCGTAGGTAAAATTTTGAACCTAAAACAACAGTCCCAGCAAAGAAGACAATGGCGTGGCAAGGCGTGGTTGGTCCATTCAAATTTCGCGCGTTTTCATGGCAGGATACTTGATTTGGCTTTTGATTTTATTTGTTTATTATGTTTACAAGTAAACAACGCAACACAAATGGTTGGAAGGAGCACCTTTGATGCACACGTCCTGGGTTCGATCCCAGGCGTGTGAATTTTATTACTTTCCTAATTGTTTCAGGCAAATCCAGGGCAATCTTCCCTTACATGCCTTCCGTACACACTCAATGTCTATCCATTAGATGCACTGCTGGCCAGATCTCAAGCTTCTCCAATGGAGGTTCATGGTACTCCTCCAAGTCAATGCTACACCAGATCCCAAAGTTGACCGGGCCTGGAGCTTCATGGGCCTAAGAATTCAGATTCATACCCCCCAGAATTGCTAACAGCAGGCCCATTGGGTTATTTTATTTATTTTCTTTAATTTCTTTTCTTTATTTCTTCATTTTTAAAAAATACAAAAATTATTTTATTAAATTGACCTATCAAAAATCACAAAAAGATTTATTTTCTTAATAAATATTTTTTTAAATTAATTAGTTTAATTAATTTAGGGCAATTTAAATTTCTTTCATAATTTAAAAATAATTAGACTTAGGATTTCATTTGTACATAATTTAATTAATCTTTCTAAAAAAAAATACACAAAAATTATTTTTCTCATAAAATGCTTTTTTAATTTAATTAGTGAATTAGGTTAATTAACTTCTTTCATAATTAAAAACAATTAGAAATTAGGTTTAATTAATTTGTGATTTAATTGTTTCTCAAATAAAAATCCACAAAAATTTCTTTCTCTCAATTAGGGTTTTAAGTTATTAATTACCGTCCTCATATTTAATTTTCCGCGCGCTTGTTAATTATTTTCCCCATTATTTTCTAACTTTTCAGGGTTTGTAATAGTTAAATTAGGGTTTTATTTCTTTCTTTAAATCCCCGATTTTTGGTTATGTAATTAATCCCCCTCCCCGAATCCTTGTAATTGCTAGGTTTTACTTCTTCGCACTTTTAATTTCCACAATCTTTAACTGTTTAGATGCATGGCTAATAGGATTGTATGATAAGAATGTCTGGAAAATTAAAACGGTAGATCACCTAATGTGCAAAGATTAAATAACTGAAACAAATCATATGCACATATTCATTCCTAGGGTTTACCTCACTTCGGTTGCCTTCGGTAAACAATCATTAAGAATAGGAGATTTTAGTGGTTGCCCTCCAATCTAAAGAGATCAAACTGTCTCATTCAAACGTTGCCTCGAAAATGTTGCCTCAGAAAGATCTTAAGACTCTAGGGTTACTACTAAAGTTTTCTAACTATTGCTTTAGTGATTGTACTTGTCCCTTTCGAATGTCCCTTACAACTCCAACTACGGTGCTACCTACTCCTCAATAGTAGGATAGCGCTGTCTAAAGGAAACAAGAACAAAAACAATCTTTTTTCGAGTAGGTAGAATCTTAGGTACTTGCTCAATAAAAACTTTTTCACACCAACACCTTTCAAAACAATTTTCAAAACAAACTTCGTCACATCCTTGAGGACTGATATAAGGGTTATCGCGAAGTAAAAAACATTTTCAAGATAAACACACATAAGAAATTTGAAAAATGAGCAAGTACCTAAGAGCCCGTAGATAACTACGGATAGAAAGGGTGCTAACACCTTCCCTTTCTATAATCTACCCCCCATACTCAGAAATATCTTAAAAAAGGTTTTTTCTGTTCTTTTTCCTTTTCCTGATTAGATAAAATAAAAGTTGGTGGCGACTCTTGCTTACCACGACATTTTGCAAACAAAAAACGCAAACTAGTATTAAACATTTGATTCTGCCACCGTATCATAAGTACAAACTAAATTAAAGTATCACGCTCAATAGAAGAAGTTCTTATGTTATAACTTCTGAAGAACCAAAGCTGCAAGCTAAAATCTGATGAAACAATACTCTGATGATCTAAAGTCTCAAGGTTATCATTCTTACTCTGATCTAATTTCAAAGAAGCAAAGTTCTGACGCATTACATTTTCATTTATTACAAATCAAAGAGTAACGGCTGGTACCAGACAAGATCTGTATTTTTGGAAAGTGCATTAACAACATTTTATCAACCTTCCAAAAAAAATTTCTCATGTCTCAAATGGATCTAAAGAGCTTCGCCTATATAAAGGAATTCCTGAAGGGTGATCAAACAACACTTACGCATACAATAGAAATATTCATAAAGCTATTTTATCTATTATATTGTTCACTGTGCTTTAACATTGTGTAAACATCATTGTTTTGATATAGTATATTAGAAACATTCACGTACACATTTTTTGATTCCCATTTTGTAGTTCCTTGAGAAACCAAGTTATGGTTTAGTCTCAAGAAGACATTGACGGTAGTCTTTCTGAGCTGTAATCAAAGTTTTGATTAGCGGATTAAGACCTCAATTGAGAGAGGAGAAATCACCTTGGCGGGTGGACTGGAGTAGTTTGAGTTTAAACGAAACAGAATAACCAAACGTGTCATATTGTTTTTAATTTTTGAAAACACAAATTCAAACCCCCTTTCTTGTGTTTTTCTATCCTTCAAGGGGCACCTCAATAGGCAAAATGTATGAATACTCTGTCAAGAAAGAGGCATCCATTCAAAGTGGATTTCAATTTGAGGCTATTGCATCGATAAATCCATTACAAGTTAACTAATTAGAGGTTATCACATTGATAAAATCTCTTCGAGTTTCCATCAATCAGGGTCCATTAGGTTGATAAATATATTCAAGCTTCAGTCTGAGGTAATCACGTAAAGAAATCTTTTCATAATTCGTTCAACCTTGGGCAATCACGTAGAGATCCGACAAAACTCTCAAAGAAATCTGCAATTAGAGACAGTTTATTTCGTGACCCAAGAGATTGGGACATTCCATCTCATATCTTATTGTGGCACAAATATTCCAGTCTTCTATTCAACATATATTCTCTCCAAGATCCTACAAAAAAGGGTGTTCCTTATCCATACTCGCAAAGTAGCTCAAGCAAATTTTTCCATAAAAGACAAGTGTCAAAGAAATCAAGCTAAAAGTGCCATGACATTCACCTTGATCTGTCCAGCATTGCAAAAGTCATCCTCATCCCTGTAGCAGTCCAAGTATACTTCCCGCAGTAGAGTAAACATGGGCATCTGAGGTTTTTTATACGGACCATCATACATATTCAGCATGATTCCCCAGCAGTAGTGTAAACTTGGGGAAATTAGAGTCTTCATGCAGTGTAACATATGCATGTGCAATTCCCTAGTAGAGTAATCTTGGGGCATTTGAGGAGTTATATGTGGTTTAGCACGTAATCCCCACAGATGACCATCACCTAATATCTAGCAGAGAAGTGATATCGGGGCGGTTGAAGAGGTCTATGTCCATCTTCTAATCCTTAAACAGTTCAAGGTGTATCTCCCCAACATAAAGCAGACTCGGTGCATTTGAAGAGATCCAAATGATATTCAATGTTCAATTCCCCAGCATGTTCATATCTATTCTACCATCCTCGGGAAGTCCAGGATGTAGAGAAGTCAGGCCATATCACTTCCTCTCCAGCTATTCAATCCTCAATAAGTTGCCATTGATCTTTGGTCTTGCAAGCCTTCCAATGCCAATCTGTAATGGTATCTCCAGAAAATGGGCAATGGGTCCTAATGAGCATATTCATATCCCCACATAGTTTATTTCTCTGCATTATGCATATAGCAATTATCATTGCATCACATTGCATCCTCAAAGTGCGTAGCATATCCATTGAAATGGATCATTATGCCATGGAAAACTTAAACATGCATACGAAGCATAAGCCAGATTTGGTACCTTGCACGAAAGCCCGAATCATTGCTCCACCAAAACAATGGTAAATCCCCCAACTGATGTCCCTTACGACATCACAATATCCAATCAACAGTGCTAATACCTTGTACTCTTGAATCCCCAGTAAAATCAATACACTTCGTAGTTTCCATAACTTCACTCGTTGTGCTGCAGTCAACCTTCCATTCCTAGGATCGTAGGTCTCCTGTAGATCTAGCTTTCCTTGTAGATCTCCCGTAGGTCACACCTTAGGATAATAGGTCATCTTCAGATCTAGCTTTCCTTGTAGATCACCCATAGGTCTCACTCTTTTAGAATCGTAGGTCTCCTGTATATCTAGCTTTCCTCCTATAGATCTCCCATAGGTCTCACCCTCTTAGGATCATAGGTCGCCCGTAGATCTAGCTTTCCTCCTGTAGATCGCCCGTAGGTCTCACCATATAATCGTAGGTTGTTTGTAGATCTAGATTTCCTTGAATATTTCTCATAGGTCTCACTCTTTTAGGATTGTAGGTCATCCATAGATCTTGCTCTCCTGTAGATCGGCCGTAGATCTCATTCTTGTTGCGATTGGTTTTAAAATTAAAAGTCGCCACTACAAGTTTTTATCCTAAGGAAGGGCATCTAATAGGAAACCCTAAATTGTAAGACAGAGATTCTAAGATTCAGACTTCTTTAGACAAAAGGAAGGTGTTAGGCACATTTCATCTACCTTATTCTTAAGGATACTAGGTTTAGGTTTAGGTTAAACAAGGTTTTAATTTTTAATAGGAGAACTCGCCACGATTTTAGTCGTATGCCTATGTATCCTCTTATGAGGAAATAGAGTCTTAATTCATAGTTCGTATGAGTTTGTGCTTTTTAGGGGTTGCAAAAGTATTTTGAATTACCTCGCATTTGACCAGGTGTAAAGATAGCGGACTTTCGGACTAAATGCGCGATTAGTCAAAATATATTTGGAACTCTTTAGTAAAAAATATTTGTTTAGATTAGTTTATTATGAAAAAGTATTTGATGTTTGTTATATATTTTGTAATCATATTAATTGCAAAATTTCTTAATTAATGCATGATTTAAAATATTTTAATCCAATAATATAAAAAATATATACATGAGTTTTTTAAATAAAATAATCATTTAAATGACAATATAAATAATATATGATAATAATAAAAATTAATATTAATTATTATTATTATTTTTATAAAAAATAATGATAAAAATAGATAATATATAAAATATGAAAACATAGAAAATAAGAAAATAATAATAAAAAATAGAAAAATATTGAAATTATCCAGGGGGTGCATTTTTTATAGAATAGTAAAAGAGGTGAGGTGTAAAAAGTCAGGGCCTGAATTCAGATATTGAATTCATGTCCAATAAGCCTGGGGGGTTCGTTTTGGTAATTAACAAGTAAAACAGGGTGTGTGTTAAGGAACTGGGCCCAAGTTCAGATATTGAATTGGGCCCAGAGGTGAGGGGGTGTGTTTTTTGATTTGTTTAAGTAAAAGGGAGAAGGGTGGTGTGAAAATGAATGGGCCAGGCCTAAACACGTTTTTTTGGGAGAGAGCTGACTAATCGTATGTGTCACGGTGCATGGGCTTGCGATGGGACTTGGCCTCACGGTCGCCTGATAATGATAACAAGGATATAATGGAGAGAACATGTTATCTAAGATAGTCGCACATATATGGAATCAATTCAGAATATTAGTTTTGTTTTTACATTATTTCAATTCATTTCCATTTACAAACCCCACCCTTTTCTCTTTCTCTTAGTTCATCTCCTTCTTATAACCCTAAAACCCAAACATCAACACCGAGGCGGAGCTCCCAACCGTATCCTCTCCCTACCGTTAATTTAACCCAACCAACCTACAAAAAAATCAGAACAAATAAAAAAGCTAAGTTTATTTGCCCCTTCGCGTTCTTGTTTCCTGACTTCCGTCCGATTGGTTCTGATTTGACTCTCTTTTTATTGTTCGCAGGTCCGATGGCTTTCGAAGGTGGTGACGGAAGGTTGAAAGGGAGGTGAGATTATACGATTAGGGTTTCAGATATTCAAACCCTAATCACCCTCTTCTTCCGATCTTCAATAACGAGGGGTTCGTTCTTCGTTCTTCTCCTCGTTTCAAATTCTTCTTCTCTTCAACTTCATCTTCGTCTCCGTTCCTTTGTATTTTCGTTTTAGTATTTATAGGGTTTTGGTTTTTCTGTTACAAATGAGTTAGGGCATATATTAAGAAATTAGAGTAAATTAGGGATTTGGATCTTGATGTAAGCGATTTGATTACGATTCTGTAAGATGTAATTGAATGAATATATTTTGGGACTGAGATTTGATTTCCAGAAATTACTGATTCTGTATATTTTTTTATTCTTGAGCTGTAATAGAACTTTGGGCTTTGAATTGGATGAATCGATGCTTGAAACGCGCATGTTTTTTCCTTTGATTCGTACAATATCAATTTGTAACTCTTACCAAAAATATTTTGGGTCCAACACACATTACTAAACGAGTTTGGGCCTTAAACTGTAAAAAAAATTTTTTTTACCCATCAACAATTTTTTTATCACAACAAACATTTCTTTAATATGGGCTGGGCCTAATATTAGGCTAAAACATATGTTTTTATCTTTCAAAAATTTAAACTTACATTTACAAAACTCTTAATGGATAATTATATAAAAATCTTTAATAAAATAATAAAATGTTTCAATAAAAACATAATTATAATAAATCTACTTATAATTTGCAAAAAGATTTTTTTAATAAAGTAGTCATAATAATAGAAACAATTTTATAATAATGTTTTTTTTTCTAAAATAAAAAATGACAAATGTACTAGTTTATAAAACTTTAATGGGCCTTTAATAACAATACCTCTCTCTTTTCTATTTACCAACCAATAAAAAAATTGGCAAAACGAAATTCGATGGGCTTGTTGTCTCTAATCTTACTCTTTGCTATTAAAACGAAATGAGCCATACGAATTCTTATGAGCCTTTTATTGCCATTTCACCCCCTTTCTCTTACTAAGACAAAAATACTTGCATGGGCCTTATATAACTAAGAACTTAATTTCTTTTATTTTTTGAAATAATTTCCAATATTTGAATCTCATGGGTCATTGGCCAACATGCTTCGTAAATGGGCCTACGGATACACGGGTCTTTCTGATTTAGAAAGCCTCACTCTCCTGAATTAAAATACACCCCTTGTTGACTTGAATTTATGAATGAGCCATCAGATATTTCTAAACCCTCCTTAATTAAACATTTCTCTTCTATTTTAATCTTGAAAATAAAGGTAGGTAAAATTTGGGGTACAACAGTTGCCCCTATTCAATTATCTTCCAACGGAATATCGCGAGAGTACACGAGTCTTGTGCATTCTGATTGCAAGTTTATTGAATCCTTGGAATACCCTAAAAATTTTCCGACAAACATAAGGTTACGCTGATATAGCATACCCTTACGAGTCTTGAGGAAGTAGGCAAAGCTGATGATATATCGCTTACCAGGGTTTGATGACGAGGCATATGGTTTTGAGCTTGAGAGAACAATATTGTATGACTTGGTCTGGATTTTCTTATTCTTCCTTTGGGGGGGGGGGGGGGGGGGGGGTTAATAAGACAACACTTCATAACGCATGGCTTCTTGGAGACTGAGGCAATGGGTTATGTTTGTGAATTGTTGCGAGGAGTCTTAGGCGACGAGCTAGGTTTGGACTTCGAACACCGCGGCATGGAGTCTTAGGCAATCATCTATATTGGGGAGTGTCACACATTATTGTGTGGAGTCTTAGGTAATGGGTGAAGAGAGGGAAACACATTGTTGCATGGAGTCTTAGACAATGGGTAATTTTACACTGTTGCATGGAGTCTTAGGCAATGAACTAAGTTTCGCGCATTACGACCTTGGGTCTTTGGTAATGGGTAAGGAGAGAAGAATACATAACTGTATGGAGTCTTAGGCAATGTACCGAGCTTCGTACATTACTGCATGGATTCTTAGGTAATAAACTACATTGTAGAGGAAAACATCATTGCGTCGAGTCTTAGGTAATGAACTACATTGTAGAGGAAAACATCAATGTGTGGAGTCTTAGGTAATGAACTACATTGTAGAGGAAAACATCACTGCGTGGAGTCTTAGGTGATGGGATGAACATGTCACGGTATGGAGTCTTAGGTGGCGGATCTTATTTGGATTTCGAATATTTCAGCATGGAGTCTTAGGCAATGTATTGGGTTTTGCACATTACTGCATGGAGTATTAGGTAATGCTACATTTTACAGAGCACATCACTTCATGGAGGCTTAGGTGATGGGCTAAACACATCACTGCATGGAGTTTTAGGTGATGGGTTGGATTGTAGAAGAAGTTTGCTTTGATGATTAACCCTTAGATAGATAAATCGAGGGTGAGATTATTTATTTGATGTATGATGTATGTGTATGATGTCTGATATTGATATGGAACCCAAAGTGTATGTGTATTGAATGTCTGTATATGCAAAATGTGTGCAAAATATGTGTATGCCTTAGAACGTTATGAAGATGCTTTCGACATTTTCTCCTTTAAACCATTAGTTTTGAGTTACCAATTCCTTGGCGTTGTATGTTGCATTGTCGTAGTATTTTTGAATTTATTTGAACACGGTGAAAAGTATTAGTAATTTTTTGATTTTTGTAGGTGTAGACGTATGTGTAGACTTTTGTGTTGTGAGCATAGACGTAAGCGTAGACACGTGCATGGATGTAGACGTGGATTTTCTTTTTGATGTTTCTCTTACCCAAAATGTATTTTCGATGTTTCATCAAATTCTTTTATTTGTCAATTCCCCCGAAATGATTTCAACATAATATTCATAAGAAATAAGCGTAGTATTTTATAAACAAGTCTAGAAAAATAAAAACGTAATTTGAAAGAAAAGTAAATGCTTTACTGATATGCATCTGAATAGGCGAGAGTACAAGAAGTAATTCCTTGAAAGAGGTGATTATAGAAAGTTTTACAATTGTAAATGGCAATAAAAATGATAATTGCTACTGTTGTTTCCCCAATGTCTTTTAATGGCTCATGTCTTCTTTGCTTGAGTTGTATGATTTACATCCATCCCTCCCTTCGTGGTTCGAAGTCGTAGTTCTTAGATTGTAGTCTTCTTGTTCTTTATTTATTTTTGAATAAAATCCATAATTTTTGCCTGGATTGCCCTTTCAAGTTTCAATCCACAGATATTTTTTTTGTATGTCCCTAATTTTTTCCTGGATCGCCCTTTAGGGTTTTTGATCCACCAGGATGCTCCTTTTTGCCTAAGTCGCCCGTTTAGGGTTCGAACTAGCGAGCTTTTTATACATAGTATTTTTTGACTGCGTATGAATTTGCCGGATGTGGTAGTTCTTCCCCATCCATTGTTGTAAGGATGAGACCACCACTGGAGAATGCTTTTTTTACTACATATGAACCTTCAGAGTTGGGTGTCCATTTACCACGTGAATCGAGGCGAGGTAGCAGAATCTTCTTGAGTACCAAATCCCCTTCTTTGAATATTTGAGGATGAACTTTCTTGTCGAAGGCCCTCTTCACGCGCTTCTGATGTAATTGACTGTGGCATAGAGCTCTCAAGCGTTTTTCTTCGATGAGGTTGAGCTAATCAAGTCGCGTTTGAACCCATTCTGCCTCTTCCAGCTTCGTTTCCATTAAAACCCGAAGTGATGGTATCTCGACTTCAACTGGAAGTACTGCCTCCATGCCATATACCAGAGCGAAAGGAGTCACACATTTTTATGTGCATACAGAAGTGCGATAGCCGTGTAGAGAAAAGGGAAGCACTTTGTGCCAATCTTTGTATGTCTTCACCATTTTTTGGATGATCTTCTTGATATTTTTATTAGCTACTTCGACGGATCAGTTCATCTTGGATCTATATGGTGAGGAGTTATGATGTTCAATCTTGAAATTATCGCACAGTTCCTTCATCATCTTGTTGTTCAAACTGGACCCGTTGTCTGTAATAATCCTGCTTGGAACCCCGTATCTGCATATGAGATTCTGCTTGATAAATCATGTAACCACTTGACTTGTCACATTTGCGTAGGATGTCGCTTCCATCCATTCGGTGAAGTAAACGATGGCTACTAGTATGAAACAGTGTTCGTTGGATGCTTTAGGTTCGATCATATCGATTATATCAATTCCCCACATTGAAAACGGCCAAGGGGAGCTCATGAAATTTAGAGGAGTTGGTGGCACATTTAACTATTCAGCGTAGATTTGGAATTTGTGACATGTTTTCGTATAATGATAGCAATTGGCTTCCATTTTTAACCAATAGTACCCTGCTCGTAAAATCTTTCTAGCCATGGCGTTCCCATTTGTATGATTTCCAAAGGTTCCCTCATGGATCTCTTTCATGAGCGTGTCTGCTTCCCATTTCTCCACACATCTGAGTAGCACCATTCGTAGTTTCTTTTTTATAGCACACTGTTGTACCCCAAAATTTGCCCTCCCATATTCTTAAAATTTTGGCAAGATCAAGCTCCAAAACCTCTCAAGGGTTGCACAGTCCAATTGCCTCCTAACACAGTCAAAATTAGGGTTTTGGTTCTTACAAGGAAGTTGAGGTTTCCAAGGGTCCAATCAAGTCCCATATGCCTACATACATTGTCAAGCAACCATATGCCAAGTTTCAAGACTCACAGCATCAAATTGCACAGTCAAAAACCCTAATTGCTTCACAGTCAACTGCAGGGGCAAAATGGTCATTTGACAGTCAAAAGTCAAAAATTTTTGTCAACATCTTATTTTGAAGCCACAAACATCATTTGATCAATTCTTGATCATGATTTCACAAGCATGGCTCAAAAAGTCTTAAGATGCAAAAGTTTCTATTTTTGGACAGTTGAAAAAGTCAACTGCAAATTGACCAAGGCATAACTTCTTCATGGTTTATCAGAAAAATCCCATCCAAAGCTCATTTTGAAGAGAATGACATTTCCTACAACTCATCTTCACACTTCAAGTCCAAGAAATGCTCTCACAAAAGGTTATCAATTTCAACATTATAGGTCATTTTCAAAAGTCAACAAAAAGGCACTTTAAGTCAAAGACCATAACTTGAGATTGGTAAATCAAAATGACATGGGACCAAAGGCATTTGTTACAGGACTTCAAGACCTTTCCAAAATATCCAAGAACATGATCATAGCTTCAAAATTGAGCAAGATATGCATTGGAGAAGTTGGGAAATTTTTGGGAATTTTGAAAAGTCAACTTTGCTTCAAAAGCTTCAAAAATGCTAATGGGCCTCAAATTCTTCCTTGAATCTTTACCCAAAGCATATGCACGACCGATTAAGCTCAAAGGGATTTATTTTCTTATTTTTAATTAATTAATTGAATTTTTATTCATATTAATTCATTTAATTAGATTTAAATATGAAAAAAATATCAAATAATACTTTTCAAATCTTTTTATGCAGCAAATTCACTCATTATGTGCTAAAGATTTCGTGCATCAATCAACAAGGCAATATCTTCCACAATTGGCAAGGATTTGTATGAAAAAAGATTGAAAAAAGATGTGATAAAAATCAAATATTCAAAACATAAATGGATGGATCTTTGGGCTTGTTTTTGACCTAATTTCGTTCACTTACTTATGCACAACTCAACCCTATTCTAAAGGACACGGAAAAACTGCTAAAGAACTCAGAACCAAGTAGCAAAATTTTGATAAAAAGCTTGAAACTGATTTCATGGTTAGAGGACAATTCAAGGCCTAAAAACGATTCTAATACATTGGTAGACCTTCCAGGAACCTGTTAGCATCAAGAATCATTCCAAACGCGCAGAGAATCAGAAGATACAAGTGACACAGTTTGCTATATTTTCTAAATTCGTATATCATCATTCATGCGTTTTTAACATTTTTTTTGGATTGATTCATACTCATAGGGACATTCTGAAGTTGTTGGTACCATTCAATTGAACTATAACATCCTATATCAGAATCTACCATTGATGAAACCTAGGGTTTCAGAAGCTCCAAATTAGGGGTTCTCACATATGGAAAAATTGGCCCTTAAAACCTATGTCATTGAATTCGTGGTATCAAGACGAAGCAAACCAACACCTCGCGCCCAATTTATTTGATCCATAGGCGTAATCGCTATTTTCATGTGTTGCAGTTTGTGGGGGTTTAAAACCCCCGCTATTTGTTCATATTTGCAGGTACAAAAACAAAGACGAAGCTAGCGTGTCATCATGTGACTGGAGTATTTGAATCTGGCGCGTTTTTCTTGTTTTATATCATTAGCTTTTGTTTTCTTATTATAATATTTGTGTTCCATTATGTTAATAAACGCGTACAGCAGCTCAGTTGGTAGTGGACATGTGTTGCAAGCCTTGGGACCTGGGTTCGATTCCCAGGTCCCCCATACAATTGTTGTTATTTTTTCTAATCCTTTCCCATGCAGTGCACGCCCCAAAGTCCATCATACGTCCTCACATGTTAGCCTGCCACGCGCTCATGATCACTCATCCAATGGCCATAACGTGAATTCCAGGGTGGACCTCAGTCAAGCCTCACACGCATGATCAGAAAAGTCAACTAAGGCCTTGTCTTGGTGGGCCAAAATTGCTTCCAAAAAACCTCCAAAATGGGCCAGACACCCCCCAATGTTTGTATTCTATTTTTTAATTTCCTTTTCTTTTCTTTTTTTGTTTTAATTTGTTTTAATTGTTTTAATTGTTTTATTTAATTCACCTAAAATAATTTTCATAATAAAAAATCAGAAACCAAAAAATATTTAATATTTAATTCTTATTAATTTCACTATTAGAATATTTTTTGTAAATAAACTCTAACCATTAATTTAGTAAATTAGGTTTTCAATTTTAATATTTTTCTTAATAAATTAAAATAGGTAGAGTTAGGGTTTTTGACCTTTTCATCTTTTTTTTAATAAATAATTTTCTCATTATTATTATTAATTACTAAATATTTTTGTAAATAAACATGTAATTTAATTAATTAGTGTAAATTAGATTAACTTGAATATTTTCTTAATAATTAAAATAACTTAGAATTAGGGTTTCTTTTAATTTTAATTTTTCTTTATTTCATAAATACAAAAACATAAAAAACAATTTCTTTTCTTTAATTAAATGATTAATTAGCTTTTAATTCAATTTAATTTCAAAAGGGTCCAACGCCCTCGAACGTTCAACTTTAATTCTTTCGCGCATTTATTCTTATTTTTCTTTTTGAATATTATGTAACTGCTTAAGGCTTGTAATAGTAATTAGGTCTTTTTTACTTTCCGCATTTTTATTAAAACGGGTCTTTGTAATTTGGCGATGTATAGACCCGCGCCTTGTAATAGCGTAGGATTTATCTTTCCGCATTTAAGTTTCCGCACTCTAAAAATTCTAAATTGCATGAAAGAATGTATGGCTAATTAAAAACAAGCGTAGCTCACAATGATGCATGATCAAAGATAAACTTAAACTGAAAACCACACACGAATTCACACACCACTTATAGGGTACACCTCACCTATTGCCTTGCCTTC
This sequence comes from Vicia faba, assembly GCA_948472305.1. NCBI lineage: Eukaryota > Viridiplantae > Streptophyta > Magnoliopsida > Fabales > Fabaceae > Vicia > Vicia faba. The sequence goes on from OX451737.1 coordinate 389,657,120, forward strand.
GAAACGTGGTCGTCGAGTATAGGACGTTTTAGTAAGTCCTTATGTCCATGATCCAGTTGCCTCGAAACGGTTGCCTCGGATTAAAAAAAGGATCAAGGGCATAAGGGTAGCTTCTAAGGTGTCCTACTATTGCTCTGGTGATCACATTGTCCCTAAAATCGAATTGACCCGAACACCTCCAACGGTGGTGCTACCTACCTCTCAATGGTGGGATGGCACTACCTTAAGGACTTCTACACAGCTTAATTCCTTAGGGTAGGTAGATGACTCATAGATACTTGCTCTATTCAAAAACAAATCAAAACTCTTTTCACACCGACACTTTCAAAAAGCTTTCAAAACAATTTTTCAAACACTCTTGAGGACTGATACAAGAGTTATTCTGAAATCTTTAAACGAAACTTTTTCAAACCCACTCACACTTTGAAAAGCAAACATTTTGAAAACACAATGAGCAAGTATCTAAGAGCCCATGGATAACCATGGATAGAAAGGGTGCTAACACCTTCCCTTTCTATAAATCTACCTCCCGAACCGAGAGATAATCTCATAAGGAATTTTGATGTGCTTTTGTCCTGTCCATGTTGGAGAAAATAAAGGACGGTGGCGACTCTTGCTTCCGCGACATTTCGTGAACCAGCATTAAACAGTCAGTTCTAAATCCACCGATCACAGAACTGGCGACTCTGCTGGGGACTTTACTTAAAGTGAGGTGTACCTTAGGATAGCTCAGACTTGTGTTTTCAATTGCTGTGTTTGTTTGCTTTATTATTTTGGGTACTATTTCGGAGTCACATAGATCCTAACTCGGATCTGGGGATACCCTGTTAGGTAGCATAAGCTGTGAGGGACCTGTCCGGCGTAGACCGACACGGGTGAAGCAGTGGCTACGTTGGTGTGGCGCCTTGCTCTGTACCGATATCCCTTGTGTCGCAACGAGGAGAATATGGGTCTTCTGAGGAGTCATTAAGAGCCAACCGACCTTAGAACCTTAAATGACCCAACTTGGCCAATAGAACAGTAGCAGTATGCTACGCCCATTGAGGCCAAACTCTCGTGATGGTTCTGGCCGCAAGAAAAGATTGCGATGCTGGAGTTATGACCGATTGAGGGTAGTCAGTGATATTGGGATCCTCTAAAACCCGGTTACTTCTGATAGGACAGGTCTTAACCAACAAACAGAAAGAGGGTAATACCTAGACCCCATGCTGGCCTAAACTCTAAGGGCTTGTCTTGTGTGACTTGTGTGCCTTATCATGTTTGCCTTTGTGAGTATTTGTGGTGTGCTTTATCATAACATCATGCCATCATAAACATTGCATGCATCCTGCATAAGGACTGACCATTTCAAAGACAAGAGGGTTTCACCTTTGCTCTATTTTGTAGGACATCATGATGCTTATGCGAAGGAATACTATCCGGTTCAACTTTGTTCACCCACCTGAGTTGCTTGAAGAATTGGTTAGCAGAATTCCAAATACTACTTCCTTCATCCAGAGGCATGGTTCTCTTCTCAGTTTAGTCATGGCAAGATGGGACCAACAACTGATGAGTGTCCTGACACAGTTTGATGATCCCTTGTATAACTGCTTCACCTTTCAAGACTTCTAGCTGGTCCCTACCCTGGAAGAGTTCTCTGATTTGCTTGGTATCTCTATCTTGGATCAGACTCCCTACACTGGTTGGGAAAAGACTCTTAGGCTTGAGGAGATTGCTGCAGCTCTTCCCTTGACCCACAAAGAGGTAATGGACAACTGGGTGACTAGAAGTAAAGTTAAGGGTTTCTTGGCCAAGTTTCTGATTGTTAAGGCTAACAGTTTCTGGAATGACCTGGACTTTAGGGCGTATGAAGACATTCTGGCTCTCTTAATCTATGGTCTAGTCTTGTTTCCTAATCCTGATAACTTCATTAACGTCACTGCCATAAGGATCTTCATGTCTCGGAATCCTGTGCCCACTCTCTTGGGTGATATCCTGCAACAACTTTATGCTCGTACTGCCCGAAGACGAGGAACTATGTGGTGTTATATTCCTTTGTTAGTGAGGTGGTTTATTTCGCACCTCCCTAAGTTCGTGCTAAAGAACAAAGAAGGAAGAGGTTGGGCTCATAGGTTAATGTCTCTCACTGATAATGACATCATTTGGACTTTCAGGGGTTTGGATGAGGTAGCTGTTATTGATCGTTGCGGAGAATATCCTGATGTTCCTTTGATTGGTACCCAAGGAGGAATCTCTTATAATCCATGTATAGCTCTCCATCAGTTCGGAAGAGCCAGAAGAGCAGGGCCTCATGAGATGTTGGTGCCCCACATTAGTTTTTAGTTTCAGGTGGATAGTGACGAGCTGCGTCGTAGGTTCATCAAGGCTTGGGACAGAATTCACAAAGCTGACCCACAAGAGTTGGGACCGAAGACTTCTCTACCTTTGGAAGCCTACTACAAATGGGTCCGCATCCGTGCTCAGAAGTTAGGTATGCCATATGAAGCTGTCAGACCCATCATTCTTGAGTATCCTGATAGAGATGGGGCTCCTCCAACTGTTCTCCCTCCTCAGATACCTACTGATATTGATACACTAAAAAGGTATTGGGCGCAACTGCGAGAAGAACGGGATTCTTATCGGGAAAAGTTCAACAAGCAGGAATTGAAGATCCAGAAACTGACAAAGCAATTGGAGAACGAGCAAGCCTTGAATGACTACATCCATACTGAGAAAAGTAGACCCTGGGATCAATGATGAACTTTGGATATTCTTTTACAGTTTTATTTCCCTTTTCAGTATTTCACTTTTATGTAACGCCTAAGGGCAATTTGTTGAACAAATTTAAATTTCAAAGTTAAATCTAATGAAGTGTGTTCTTTTTTTGATTACAAAGTTGAATCCTGATTGTCTTTGAAAACATAAATCATACGCATTCCATTCATCATGTGCATCACAGGTACTCTTCTTTTCAGGTTGCTTAATGTTCTTCGCTGTTTATTTCAGCATCATGAACCCTGAATCATCTACTGAGCAGTCCATCAAGGCCCTCCAGGCTCAGAACGCCCAATTTCAAGAGCTGATTATGAGTTTGGGTCAAGGTCAAGAGGAGTTGAAGGCTCTGCTGGTCAAGAAGAAGAAGAAGAGAACTGTACTATTCAACACGGACCGGAGGTTTGGTAATGCACTGCAGAATGAGGTTGATCAAGCTGGTTCTTCTATGGGAAAAGGCAGTCCCCAGGGGGGAAGAGTTCCTAGTCCGGTGGTCTCTGACAATGAGACCGATTTCAATGAGGAGCAGTATCCTCCAGCTGAAGACAAATACAAGCAGTTGGAAGACCGTCTGAATGCCATGGAAATTCAACAGGTGCCTGGTTTGGATTTTGGAGACTTGGGTCTACCTTCTGGTGTGGTCATCCCACACAAGTTCAAAGCACCATCTTTCGCAAAGCATGACGGGGTGTCCTGCCCAAAGCTACATCTCAGATCTTATGTGCGGAAGATTCAGCCGTACACTGTGGACAAGAACTTGTGGATCCATTTCTTCCAGGAGAGTCTTTCAGGGACTCATCTCGAATGGTTCTATCAGCTGGATGGAACCAAGGTTCGTAACTGGGAGGATTTGGCTACTTCTTTTTACAAGCAGTATCAGTATAATGCCGACCTCGCTCCTACACGTACCCAACTCCAGGGTATGTCGCTAGGATCAGGAGAAGGTTTTAAAGAGTATGCGCAGAAGTGGAGGGACCTGGCTGGCAGGGTGCAACCACCACTAACCGACTGTGAACTTGTAGACATGTTTTTGGGGACCCTATCTGGGCCGTTCTTCAATCATCTCATTGGCAATTCGTTTGCAGGGTTTACAGATCTCATTCTGACTGGGGAAAGGATAGAAGCTGGCATGAAATCAGGGAAAATTCAGAAAGGTACGTCCTCAAGTTCTGAGAAAAAGCCTTTCAAAAAGGAAGCTAGTGCTGTGTATGGGCCTAGAAGGCAAAACAAACCAGAGTGCCGCCAAGCTGTCAACGCGGTGGTAATTGCAAAGCCTGCTGCCGTTCCTCGGCAACCTAACCAACCAAGGGGTGAGAGACCCAGAAGAGAATATACTCGGCTTAGTATGACCTTGTCACAAATCTTACCGCAATTGCTATCGACCAACTTGGTAACCGTCAGAGAGGCTCCGAAGGTTGTGAACACTACCTCTCCGAAGTATAATCTAAATGCCCGCTGTGCTTATCACTCTGATAGCCCGGGGCATTCTACTGATGATTGTTGGGCCCTAAGAAATAAGGTTCAGGACCTTATTGATGTGAAGGAGATACAATTTGAGGCGCCCGAAAGGCCCAACGTGGTGACTGCTCCTATGCCCCAGCATGGAGTAAATGCTATTGAGGAAGACTTGTATGCAGTTTCTGTGGATGATGTTGCTACCCCTTTGTTGACCTTTAAGAGGAACCTATTGCTAGCCGGTTTATTTCCGGGTTGTAGCAAGGGTTGCCTTCTGTGTGCCGTTTCCCCTACTGGTTGCCCGTTGCTGAAGTCAGGCATCCAAAGCCTGATGGATAGCAAGGAAATTTTGTTCAAGAAGACCGCTGTTCCTTTTGTTCCCGCTGAAGAAGTATCTGTTGTCACCATCTTCAACAATCCTACCAAGGCTCCCCCGAGGAAGCCAGTCAGAATCATGTCTGTTGCACCTATTATCATTACTGTTCCGGGGCCCCTCCCCTATAAATCTGACAAGGCTGTCCCATGGCACTATGGGGCAGATGTATATGTGCTTGGAGTGAAGCAGAAGTTCAACACCAGTATCGGTATCAGTAACATCACTGGTCCCGCCAAAGTTACTCGCAGTGGCAGGCTCTTCTCGCCTGACATTGCGCCACCAGTTATCCGAAGACCTCTTATAATTACGCTTGCAAGTGCGCCTGTTTCCACTTCTGATCCAGTTTCTACCCCTGCTGCCGAGTCATCTGACACTCGGGGCAAGGGGATTGATGATGTGCCTGCCCGGATGAAGGCACCGAAGACTATCAATGTTGAAGCCTCCCAGCAAGAGATGGAGGAAATCCTTAAGATCATTAAGAGGAGAGACTTCAACGTCGTTGAACAGCTGGGGCATACCCCCTCCAAGATCTCTATGATATCATTGCTGCTGTGCTCAGAGGCCCATGCCAAGGCCCTGATTTCATTTATGAAGACGGCTCATGTGCCACAAGAGACATCTGCGGATCAATTCACTGACTGTGTGGCCAACTTGACCGCCGACAATGGTTTGGGTTTCTCGGATGCTGATCTTACCGCCAAGGGAAAGAACCACAATGATGCCCTGCATGTCTCCATAGAATGCAGGGGCACTACTCTTGCTCACGTGTTGGTGGACACTGGTTCTTCGCTGAATGTATTTCCCAAGAAGGCTCTAGACAGGCTGGACTGTGAGGGTTTAGAGCTCAAACCAAGTAACATTGTTGTCCGGGCCTTTGACGGGTCGAAGAGGATGGTTCATGGTGAAGTAGATATTCTAATTCGTTTTGGTTCTCAAGTCTTCGATTCAACGTTCTATGTGATGGACATTCGTCCATCCTATTCTTGTTTGCTGGGTCGTCCTTGGATCCATAAAGCTGGGGCTGTGACCTCCACTCTACACCAGAAGCTCAAGTACCCTGTCAGAGGGAAGATTGTTACAGTGCAGGGGGAGGAAGAATATATGGTTAGTCATCTGAATTCATTCCGGTATATTGAGATGGACGGGGAGTTTATTGAAACCCCCTTTCAACATTTTGAGGAGGTACCTCCAACATTGGCGTCAGTAGAAACAGTGATTGAAGAAGACTTTCCTTTGAAGATGGCCTCCTTAAAGGACGCCCGGGCTGTAATTGAGAAAGGTGAATGTGCTAACTGGGGCAGGCTCCCTAATTTTACTCCTAAGACTGACAAGTTTGGGCTGGGTTTTACTGTAGATGCTCAGAGGGCTGTACGCAAAGCAAGGATCAGAAGACCTCCCGTGTTCATCACCAACCCGGGAGTGAATGCTATTGAAGGCGAGGCGGAGGAGTCAGAGTTTGACAGCTGGATTTACCCGACAGCCGATGGTGGACTAAATAATTGGACTTCAAAAGACTACATACCTGTTACTTTTGTTACGCAGTAATGAATTCCTTTGCTTTTAATTTGTAATGAACAATAAATAGAAACTTTATGGCCCGGTGTCTTACCCGGGGCACCGTGGCTCCATTTGTGAGGGCTTATTACTTGTCATTTCCATATATCATGAATAAAGACATTGGACGTTTTTCGCATTTCAAATCTTGTGCTCCCTTTCTTTCTTTCTTTCTTTCTTTATATATTGCAAAACAGCTATATTTACACACACTCACCCATACAAGTTTCAATCCACTCTGGATCTCACTGGTAACGACTCTGCTACTGCCAGTTATGACTTCGAAAATCCGATCAACTTAGCCGAAGACGAAGGTGAAGATGATTGCGAAGTGCCTGGTGAACTTGCAAGACTGCTACTCCAGGGAGAGAGGGCCATTCAGCCACATGAAGAGCCAGTGGAAACGGTAAATCTGGGTACTGAGACAGATAGAAAGGAGGTTAAGATTGGTGCCAATCTGGAGCTCAGCGTGAAACAACGGTTGGTTCAGATGTTGCATGATTATGTGGAGATATTTGCCTGGTCCTACGAAGACATGCCTGGGTTGGATACTGACATTGTGGTCCATCACTTGCCTACCAAGGAAGAATGCCCTTCGGTTAAGCAGAAAGTCCGTTGCATGCGTCTAGAGATGTCCGATAAGATCAAAGCTGAGGTTATGAAACAATTCGACGCCGGTTTTCTTGCAGTGACTTCTTACCCTCAGTGGGTTGCCAACGTGGTTCGAGTGCCAAAGAAAGATGGTAAGGTCAGAATGTGTGTCGATTACAGGGATTTGAACAGGGCAAGCCCCAAGGATGACTTCCCTCTACCTCACATCGACGTTCTGGTTGACAATACTGCTCAGCACAAGGTGTTCTCCTTCATGGATGGCTTTTCAGGTTATAATTAGATCAAGATGGCTCCTGAAGATATGGAAAAGACTACCTTTGTTACTCAGTGGGGCACCTTCTGCTACAAGGTCATGCCTTTTGGACTGAAAAATGCTGGGGCAACCTACCAACGTGCCATGGTTGCTTTATTTCATGACATGATCCACCAGGAGATCGAAGTGTATGTCGACGATATGATCTCAAGGTCCCAAACTGAGGAGGAACACCTTGACCATCTACAGAAGTTGTTTGACCATTTGAAATTGTACAAGCTGAGGCTGAATCCAAACAAGTGCACCTTCGGGGTAAGATCTGGAAAATTGCTAGGCTTCGTCGTAAGTGACAAGGGTATTCAAGTGGACCCTGCTAAGGTTAAAGCCATACAAGAGATGCCAGGTCCCAAGACAGAGAAAGAAGTCAGAGGCTTTCTAGGACGTCTGAACTACATTGCTCGATTCATCTCGCACCTAACTGCTACCTGCGAACCAATCTTCAAGCTGCTGAAGAAAGATCAGGTAGTACGTTGGAACGATGAATGTCAAGCCGCTTTTGATAGAATCAAAGAGTATCTCCAAGAACCACCCATTCTTATGCCACCGGTTGAAGGGAGACCTCTAATACTCTACCTGACAATACTTGACAGCTCAATGGGGTGTGTGCTGGGGCAGCATGACAAGTCTGGCCGAAAATAGCACGCCATTTATTACCTTAGCAAAAAGTTTACCGACTGTGAGACCCGATACTCACTGCTCGAGAAAACTTGCTGCGCTTTGGTATGGGCTGCTCGCCGGCTGAGACAGTATATGCTGACTCACACGACTCTTTTGATTTCAAAAATGGATCCAATAAAGTACATATTCAAAAAGCCTGCTCTGTCTGGGAGAATAGCAAGATGGCAAATGATCTTGACAGAATACGACATCCAGTACACGACTCAGAAAGCTATCAAAGGAAGTGTATTGGCAGACCACTTGGCACACCAGGCAGTGGACGACTACCAATCTATGAACTTTGAGTTTCCAGACGAGAGCATCATGATAGTAACTGATTGTGAAGTACCTAGACCGGATGAAGGACCTGAGGAAGGATCCCGATGGTCTATGCACTTTGACGGAGCCTCCAACGCTTTGGGTAACGGTATCGGCGCTGTGATTATATCCCCTCAAGGTACTCATACTCCACTTACTGCCCGACTATGTTTCAACTGCACCAACAACATGGCGGAGTATGAGGCATGCATCATGGGTCTTCAAGCTGTGATTGACTTAAGGATCAAGTTTCTGAGTGTCTTCGGAGATTCCGCTCTCTTGATCAATTAGATCAAAGGCGAGTGGGATACGAAACATCCGAATCTTATTCCTTACAGAGAATGTGTGTTGACATTGATCCCCCATTTCACAGAGATAACTTTTGAACACTTCCCAAGAGAGGAGAATCAGTTGGCGGACGCGTTAGCTACGATGTCTTCCATGTTCAAAGTCAAGTGGGACAATGAGGCTCCCCGGATCATCATCTGGAAACTAGACGAACCTGCATACTGTTGTGATCTTGAAGCTGAGATAGTAACTGAGAAACCTTGGTATCATGAGGTAAAAAGGTACTTAGAAGCCCAAGAATATCCTGAAGGCGCATCTGTCAACGACAAGAAGTTCCTAAGAAGGTTCGCGGCAATGTTCTTCCTCAGCAATGGCATTCTGTACAAACGAAACCATGATTCAACCTTACTGCGTTGTGTGGATAAGACCGAAGCAGAAAGGATCATGGCAGAACTACATGAAGGTACCTTCGGAACACATTCCAGTGGACACACCATGGCAAAGAAAATCCTTCGGGCAGGATATTTCTGGTCCACAATGGAAGCCGACTGTTACCAGCATTCCTAGACATGTCATAAGTGCCAGATTTATGCAGATAAGGCACGTTCCTCCAGTTCCTCTGAATGTCTTGACAGCACCTTGGCTTTTTGCAATGTGGGGCATTGATATGATCGGCGAGATTAAACCTACGGCATCCAACGGGCATCGCTTCATCCTAGTGGCGATTGATTACTTTACAAAGTGGGTTGAAGCAGCTTCTTATGCTACTGTAACCAAGAATGTGGTGGCACGGTTCATTCGGCATAACCTGATTTGTCGATACGGCGTCCCGGAAAGGATCATTACAGACAATGGTACCAATCTCAACAACAAGATAATCACTGAGCTCTGCGAGCAATTCAAGATACAGCACCACAACTCTTCTCCCTACCAGCCGAAGATGAATGGGGCTGTAGAAGCAGCGAATAAGAATATCAAGAAGATTATGCAGAAGATGACAGTGACCTATAAAGATTGGCACGAGATGTTACCGTTTGCTCTTCATGGGTACCGTACCTCAGCAAGAACGTCAACCGGGGCAACTCCCTTTTCTTTGGTCTACGGCATAGAGGCAGTCTTACCGATTGAAGTCCAGATACCCTCTCTCCGGATAATGAAGGATGCAGATCTGAGTGAAGATGACTGGATCCATACCCGACTTGATCAGTTAAACCTAATCGACGAAAAGAGACTCACTGCTATTTGTCATGGTCAGACGTACCAAAAACAGATGATCAGGGCATTTAACAAGAAAGTCAGACCACAAGAGTATCAAGTTGGGGACCTGGTAATCAAACGCATCATTCTTCCTCAAAGTGATCCCAGGGGCAAATGGACCCCTACATATGAAGGGCCATTTGTGGTTAAACATGTGTTCTCAGGAGGAGCCATGATTCTAACCACCATGGATGGTGACGACCTTCCTCACCCCGCCAATGCAGACATAGTAAAAAGATACTACGCATGATAAAAGACCCGCTAGGTTGACATACCTAGGCAAAAATTAGGGCTTCCCGGCGAACCAAAAGGGTTCGGGCAAAATGAGGGATGAAATGAAAAAAATCTGTACACCCGGCAAGTCGAAAACCTGAAAAGGCGGCTTGGGCAAAAATGGGTATCCCGGTGGACTGAAAACCCGAAAGGGCGGTCCAGGCAAAAGTTAGGGATTAAAGCGTAATACTATGTCTCATTTGATCACCTTGCATCCAGAATCCGGTATCAACAATCAAGTTCAGACGACATCGATCAATCAGCTTCATCTTCAACTAAGCAGCCAAGTGATGAGACGCTCGAAGATATAAAGGCAATAGCAGAGTTGGAACCCAGTGGGATTATTCTTTTCACATAGCTGTTTTGTTTTTCACAAAATTGTATAAACTCTGTCGTTCGGCGGCGTTCTCTTACTAGGACGTCAGCCTCTTGTACATAAACGCCTATTTACAGGCCAATTTAAAAATCAATACAAATTCACTTTTCAGACCAATTGCCAATTGTTTTTTTTCTTTTCCTGTTTTGTTTTGCGAAGAACGTCCAACGTTCAATTTTTGATATATGCATTTGACACTAATTGCTAACTCATAAATATTTGCATGCGAAGCAAAGGATTAATTACATGTAACATTAGAAACAGGGGCAATAATGAGTTGTCAAAGCAATCTAATTGCTCTGTCCACCAAGGTACCAAGGTAAGTTCGGATGAAGGGTGTAACCAAGATGCCTTAATTCCCCAGAGAGTGAGACAAGATTCAACCATTCTCCCAAGCAGTTGGTCTCCAATCAGCCCTGAACAAGGCATTGTATTCCTAGCAAGTCAGCCATACTCTCCCCAAGCAGAGTTAGCCCACTGGCAGCCTTAAGGAAATTGGGTATCCCCAGCAGATCTCAACATTCCTCAGCGGAGTATACAAACATTCTTAACAAGAATCCCCAGCAGTCTTGATCTAAGATTGTTCCCCGGCGGTTTACCAAACACTCCAGCGGAGCCACTTCCCCAGTACAGTTCAAAAATTTCCCCAGGAGAGTCCAGTCCGAAGGTTTCCCCAGGAGAGTTGAATCAAACTCCCCAGCAGGTCTTGAAGCTTATCCCCAGTAGATTCTGGAAGCTTGTCACCTGCATAATACGAACGCTCCCCCGACTTTATTCAGAAAGTTATTGCTCCACCAGAGCTTATAATTGGGTTATCCTCAGCCAGTTACCACAGAAAGATCGTCCCCGGCGAAGTCTTCCTATCCCCCAGCGGAGTTCATCAATTCATTCAACATAACGTATCAATGGTATCCCCAGCAGAGTTATCATCAACCTCAGCAAAGTACCTCTCTTTCCCCACAGAGTTCATTCCCCGCAGAACAATCTATTCGCCAAGTTTATTCCCCAAACGAAGTCATCTTCTCCTACCGGTATTCTTGCAACCATCACCCCAGCGGAAACAACGAAGCTCTTTTCCTCAACATCAGCCCAGGATTTGACTTCCTGGCACCCGTCAAGGATTTACTTTCCTAGACAAAAACACATTTCATAAACATCACATCTTCATACATTATAGCATGCATATACGCATCATGAACATACAATCTCACTTATTCTAAGAACATCACGCATGTCATACATCATGACATTGTATACAACTAACGTTTGTCTTTTCAGGACAAAGGGAAATACAAATATGATTACTATCAACGGTCACAACTAAAGATCCGATTCCGGTGTCTTGCCAGGGTGTATCTGTTGACGACTATATTCCAGACTCGATTCGTGTATCTTGCCAGGGCACGTCTGAAGAGTTTGAAGATCCGATTCCTGTATCTTGCCAGGGTGTATCTGTTGACGACTAATACCAGACTCGATTCCTGTATCCTGCCAGGGCACGTCTGAAGAGTTTGAAGATCCGATTCCTGTATCTTGCCAGGGTGTATCTGTTGACGACTAATTCCAGACTCGATTCATGTATCTTGCCAGGGTACGTCTGAAGAGTTTGAAGATCCGATTCCTGTATCTCGCCAGGGTGTATCTGTTGATGACTAATTCCAGACTCGATTCCTGTATCTTGCCAGGGCACGTCTGAAGAGTTCGAAGATCCGATTCCTGTATCTTGCCAGGGTGTATCTGTTGACGACTATATTCCAGACTCGATTCCTGTATCTTGCCAGGGCACGTCTGAAGAGTTCGAAGATCCGATTCCTGTATCTTTCCAGGGTGTATCTGTTGACGTCTAATTCCAGACTCGATTCCTGTATCTTGCCAGGGCACGTCTTAAGAGTTTAAAGATTCGATTCCTGTATCTTGCCAGGGTGTATCTGTTGACGACTATTCTTCGGACTCGATTCCTGTATCTTGCCAGGGCACGTCTTAAGAGTTTAAAGATTCGATTCCTGTATCCAGCCAGGGCACATCTACATAAAGAGTTTAAAGATCAACTCCTGCAATAGGCCAGGTAATTGTTTTTCTTTCTCAGGTATGCAAGTTCTCGCTAAGGAATCTATTACACGATCGACAACCGTCCGATGGCATCTAAAAGCCCATTCCCGACAAGGTTCTGTCGCATCTCAAGATGGCATCTATAAGCCCATCCTCCTATTCATCATCTTTCCAAATGGCATCTATAAGCCCATTCCCTACATCACACTGCTGACATTCTACTATGTGAGTGCAAATTTCCGGGCACTCTAGTGTTCAATCATCTTCTACCTTTGGATTACGAAAGACACGCCAGCCAATCTACATCCTCAGGTCTAAGAAGATTGAACAGGGGCAACTGTTGTACCCCAAAATTTGCCCTCCCATATTCTTCAAAATTTGGCAAGATCAAGCTCCAAAACCTCTCAAGGGTTGCACAGTCCAATTGCCTCCTAACACAGTCAAAATTATGGTTTTGGTTCTTACAAGGAAGTTGAGGTTTCCAAGGGTCCAATCAAGTCCCATATGCCTACATACATTTTCAAGCAACCATATGCCAAGTTTCAAGACTCACAGCATCAAATTGCACAGTCAAAAACCCTAATTGCTTCACAGTCCACTGTAGGGGCAAAACGGTCATTTGACAGTCAAAAATCAAAATTTTTGGTCAACATCTTATTTTGAAGCCACAAACATCATTTGATCAATTCTTGATCATTATTTCACAAGCATGGCTCAAAATGCAAAAGTTTCTATTTTTGGACAATTGAAAAAGTCAACTGCAAATTGACCAAGGTATAACTTCTTCATGGTTTATCAGAAAAATCCCATCCAAAGCTCATTTTGAATAGAATTACATTTCCTACAACTCATCTTCACACTTCAAGTCCAAGAAATGCTCTCACAAAAAGTTATCAATTTCAACATTATAGGTCATTTTCAAAAGTCAACAAAAAGGCACTTTAAGTCAAAGACCATAACTTGAGATTGGTAAATCAAAATGACATGGGACCAAAGGCATTAGTTAGAGGACTTCAAGACCTTTCCAAAATGTCAAAGAACATGATCATAGCTTCAAAATTGAGCAAGATATGCATTGGAGAAGTTGGGAAATTTTTGGGAATTTTGAAAAGTCAACTTTGCTTCAAAAGCTTCAAAAATGCTAATGGGCCTCAAATTCTTCCTTGAATCATTACCCAAAGCATATGCACGACCCATTAAGCTCAAAGGGATTTATTTTCTTATTTTTAATTAATTAATTGAATTTTTATTCATATTAATTCATTTAATTAGATTTAAATATGAAAAAATATCAAATAATACTTTTCAAATCTTTTTATGCAGCAAATTCACTCATTATGTGCTAAAGATTTCGTGCATCAATCAACAAGGCAATATCTTCCACAATTGGAAAGGATTTGTATGAAAAAAGATTGAAAAAAGATGTGATAAAAATCAAATATTCAAAACATAAATGGATGGATCTTTGGGCTTGTTTTTGACCTAATTTCGTTCACTTACTTATGCACAACTCAACCCTATTCTAAAGGACATGGAAAAACTGCTAAAGAACTCAGAACCAAGTTGCAAAATTTTGATAAAAAGCTTGAAACTGATTTCATGGTTAAAGGACAATTCAAGGCCTAAAAACGATTCTAATACATTGGTAGACCTTCCAGGAACCTGTTAGCATCAAGAATCATTCCAAACGCGTAGAGAATCAGAAGATACAAGTGACACGGTTTGCTATATTTTCTAAATTCGTATATCATCATTCATGCGTTTTTAACATTTTTTTTGGATTGATTCATACTCATAGGGACATTCTGAAGCTGTTGGTACCATTCAATTGAACTATAGCATCCTATATCAGAATCTACCATTGATGAAACCTAGGGTTTCAGAAGCTCCAAATTAGGGGTTCTCACATATGGAAAAATTGGCCCTTAAAACCTATGCCATTGAATTCGTGGTATCAAGATGAAGCAAACCAACACCTCGCGCCCAATTTATTTGATCCATATGCGTAATCGCTATTTTCATGTGTTGCAGTTTGTGGGGGTTTAAAACACCCGCTATTTGTTCATATTTGCAGGTACAAAAACAAAGACGAAGCTAGCGTGTCATCATGTGACTGGAGTATTTAAATCTGGCGCGTTTTTATTGTTTTATATCATTAGCTTTTGTTTTCTTATTATAATATTTGTGTTCCATTATGTTAATAAACGCGTACAGCAGCTCAGTTGGTAGTGGACATGTGTTGCAAGCCTTGGGACCTGGGTTCGATTCCCAGGTCCCCCATACAATTGTTGTTATTTTTTCTAATCCTTTCCCATGCAGTGCACGCCCCAAAGTCCATCATACGTCCTCACATGTTAGCCTGCCACGCGCTCATGATCACTCATCCAATGGCCATAACGTGAATTCCAGGGTGGACCTCAGTCAAGCCTCACACGCATGATCAGAAAAGTCAACTAAGGCCTTGTCTTGGTGGGCCAAAATTGCTTCGAAAAAACCTCCAAAATGGGCCAGACACCCCCCAATGTTTGTATTCTATTTTTTAATTTCCTTTTCTTTTATTTTTTTGTTTTAATTTGTTTTAATTGTTTTAATTGTTTTATTTAATTCACCTAAAATAATTTTCATAATAAAAAATCAGAAACCAAAAAATATTTAATATTTAATTCTTATTAATTTCACTATTAGAATATTTTTTGTAAATAAACTCTAACCATTAATTTAGTAAATTAGGTTTTCAATTTTAATATTTTTCTTAATAAATTAAAATAGGTAGAATTAGGGTTTTTGACCTTTTCATCTTTTTTTTAATAAATAATTTTCTCATTATTATTATTAATTACTAAATATTTTTGTAAATAAACATGTAATTTAATTAATTAGTGTAAATTAGATTAACTTGAATATTTTCTTAATAATTAAAATAACTTAGAATTAGGGTTTCTTTTAATTTTAATTTTTCTTTATTTCATAAATACAAAAACATAAAAAACAATTTCTTTTCTTTAATTAAATGATTAATTAGCTTTTAATTCAATTTAATTTCAAAAGGGTTCAACGCCCTCGAACGTTCAACTTTAATTCTTTCGTGCATTTATTCTTATTTTTCTTTTTGAATATTATGTAACTGCTTAAGGCTTGTAATAGTAATTAGGTCTTTTTTACTTTCCGCATTTTTATTAAAACGGGTCTTTGTAATTTGGCGATGTATAGACCCGCGCCTTGTAATAGCGTAGGATTTATCTTTCCGCATTTAAGTTTCCGCACTCTAAAAATTCTAAATTGCATGAAAGAATGTATGGCTAATTAAAAACAAGTGTAGCTCACAATGATGCATGATCAAAGATAAACTTAAACTGAAAACCACACACGAATTCACACACCACTTCTAGGGTACGCCTCACCTGTTGCCTTGCCTTCGAAATGTGGTCGTCGAGTATAGGACGTTTTAGTAAGTCCTTATGTCCATGATCCAGTTGCCTCGAAACGGTTGCCTCGGATTAAAAAAAGGATCAAGGGCATAAGGGTAGCTTCTAAGGTGTCCTACTGTTGCTCTGGTGATCACACTGTCCCTAAAATCGAATTGACCCGAACACCTCCAACGGTGGTGCTACCTACCTCTCAATGGTGGGATGGCACTACCTTAAGGACTTCTACACAGCTTAATTCCTTAGGGTAGGTATATGACTCATAGATACTTGCTCTATTAAAAAACAAATCAAAACTCTTTTCACACCGACACTTTCAAAAAGCTTTCAAAACAATTTTTCAAACACTCTTGAGGACTGATACAAGAGTTATTCTGAAATCTTTAAACGAAACTTTTTCAAACCCACTCACACTTTGAAAAGCAAACATTTTGAAAACACAATGAGCAAGTATCTAAGAGCCCATGGATAACCATGGATAGAAAGGGTGCTAACACCTTCCCTTTCTATAAATCTACCTCCCGAACCGAGAGATAATCTCATAAGGAATTTTGCCGTGCTTTTGTCCTGTCCATGTTGGAGAAAATAAAAGACGGTGGCGACTCTTGCTTGCGCGACATTTCGCGAACCAGCATTAAACAGTCAGTTCTAAATCCACCGATCACACACACCATTACTCAAAGAATTTTGAGGCTAACTTCTGTAGATTTCGCTTGTCAATGATAGAGGTATTTTCCAAACATTCTTGTTTTTCGAGGTATTTCTGGATGTCGTAAAACCAAGGCTCGTCATCTGGTCCTTCTTCAATAGCAAGGCAGTATGCGGGCTCTTCGAAGTGTCTGATTGTGATGCGTGGTTCGTGGTTTGGCCAAGTTACTTTGAACATAACTGATAGAGTTGGCAGGGCAACTGCCATTTGATTTTCTTCTCGTGGGATGTGACTGAAAGTGATCTCCATGAATTCTGTAGCCAACTTTAAAACATGATCCTGATATGGAATTAGTTTTGGATGTTTAGTATCCCATTCTCCGTTGACTTGGTATATGACTAATGCGGAGTCCCCAAATACTTTGAGGTGCTTTATTCTCATATCAATGGCAGCTTCCAGTCCTAGTATACTGGCTTCGTATTCGACGACGTTTTTAGTGCAGTCAAAACACAACCTTGCAGTGTAATGCTTGTGATAATTCTTTGGAGAAGTCAACACTTCCCCTATATCGTGCCCCAGTGCATTTGAGGCTCCGTCGAACATAAGTATCCAACATGCCTCTGGCTCAGGTCCTTCGTTAGGTCTTGGTATTTCATAGTCACCTATAACCATGACATCTTCGTCTGGAAAGTGAAACTTCATAGGTTGATACTCTGGAAGCGGTTGGTGAGCTAGATGATTAGCTAGAATACTACCCTTGACGGCCAATTGAGTAACATATTGGATGTCGTGTTCTGATAGTATAATCTTCCATCGGGCGATTCTCCTTGTAAGTGCCAGTTTTTCGAACACATACTTTAGAGGATCGATTCTTGCTATTAACTATGTGGTGTGGGTTAACATATATTTCCTCAACCTCTTAGTAGCCCAAGCCAAAGCATAATAAGTTTTCTCGAGCAGTGAGTACCTGGTTTCACAATCAATAAATTTCTTGCCGAGGTAGTAAATTACATGCTCTTTTCTTCCTGTTTCGTCCTGCTATCCCAAAAAATAACCCATTGATCCTTTGAGCACTGTCAGATACATGATGAGTAGCCTTCCGAGAACTAGTGGCATTAAGATTGGTGGTTCTTGTAGATACTGCTTTATTGTCTCAAAGGCTTTTTGGCAATCATCATTCCATAATACTATTTGATCTTTTCATAATAATTTAAATATGGGCTGACATGTAGCTGTTAGATGTGATATGAACCTTGAGATGTAATTCAATCTCCCTAAGAAACCACAAACTTCTTTTTATGTCCTCGGTGCTGGTATCCCTTGTATAACTTTTACTTTGCCGGGGTCAACCTCGATACCATGCTGACTTACAATGAAACCCAACAACTTGCCTAATCTGACGCCAAATGTACATTTATTCGGATTCAACCTCAATCTGAACTTGCGCAGCTGTTTGAATAACTTCTGCAAGTGTATGATGTGTTCCTCCTCCGTATGGGATTTGGCGATCATATCATCTACGTACACTTCAATCTCCTTGTGAATCATATCATGGAATAGTGTGACCATGTGTTATACCCCAAAATTTTCCCTCTTATTTCTCAAGATATTTCCAACAAAGATCTTCAGAGCCTCAAGTTTGCGCGAGTATCGACTACGTCAAACAATCTCCTCAATGTTGATGCCTCAAATTAGGGTTTGAGTATGTACAAAGGAAGTCAAATTTCTAATGTTTCAAATGACTTTCATGGATCATTATGTACCCTCAAGATTACTTCTGTCAAGTTTCAAGTCTTGGATCACGATTTTCCAAGAAAGTCATTCAAATTATCAAAAGGGCAAAATGGGCAAAATTAGGGTTTTGACTGAAAATGACCGAACTTTAATTTTTAACCTAATACCTGACCTATTTGTTGGAAGCATGATCTCAAGGATCCGAGAGCGTCATTTTAACCTAATCACATATTTCAATTCACCTCCTGAGATCAGTGGATTGATAGACAAAATTCGGTCAACTGGTGGAAAAAAGTCAACTATACACAAAAAAATTAAACTTTGACTTTTTGACCAAAATTGAGTCCCATTTCATCAAGACGTCCAAAATATGAAATTTGATCATCAAAAATCAAGAGAGTCAAAAATCCAACTTTGCAAGACTTGAAAATTTTTCTAAGTATTTTCTATACTTGTTAACTTTCTTGCTTCATGACATCTTTTCACTACAATTCAAAATAATTCAAGATGTCACAAATAATTCAAGATGTTACAAATAATTCAAGTTAGTACAAAGTGACATTTTTCAAGAGTACAAATCCTAGGCTTGGTCTTGTTTGAACTCTTCCCCTTTGACTAAAACCTTGCCACTATGTTGTCCATAAACATGCTTTGTCTTTGTTACAATCTTCATAAATTGGTCAACAAACCAGATTTTGTATCATGCTAAAAACAATGTTGCCTAAACATGCTGTATTTCCCACATAACAGCCCAAAACCATGTCAAAAAATAGTCTGCTATACTGCTATAAAACAGCCCTGCACCAAGCTGCCACAACACTCCAAAACTGCTGCAAAAAATAGCCCTGCTATGCTACGATCAACCCAGTCAAAGCCTGCATTATCTCAGCCCTATGTTTGCATAAAATTTACATATGATAGTTGCATCTAAAAGGAAATTGTGCAGCATACGCAAACTGTTCAAATTTTTATTTGTTTCCCTCCCAAAATCCCAATAAAACTTCCTCTATAAATAGACTATTTTCATAACACACAATGGGTTTGCTTTTAGAGAGAGTTTTTTAAACAGAAAAGAAAACAACATTCTTTGTAACCTTTGCTCATAAAAAAAACAGCTCTACCTTCATTCAAAATAGAAACCCTCAATCCATTATTCCATCTTACAAACTCTCCCATAAACCAAACACCTTATCACATATAGATTGTTCAACCACAAGAACAGTTTATGTAGTTCCATTATCTTCACCCTCCAAACACACAAAAAAATAGTACCATATAACTTGACTGAGTTAGTTATATTCAACAGTTTAGGAAAACTTCCTGGAGATTCATTGGAGCCATCACAACAGTTGGAAAAGTACTCAAACTTAAAACACCAAGTGCAGTCTCAAGGTAAGTCATGTTGACATTGCATTTTTTTCATACATCATTAAGGATTTATTTTTGAAGATAAAAATGTAGTAATAATTGCCCCTTTGAGCTAACCATTTGCTTGTTGTTTATGTTTATAAATTATATGCTATAAACTGACCCAAACAGACAATAAAACAATGTTTAAGGCAAAAACTGCAGCATGAGTCGACACATACCCACTTGGGTCGACTCATTCTAGTGAAAAAATAGGGCATGAGTCTATGCATAGCCTTATGCATAGACTCATGCTACTATCCAGGCCCCAAAACAGAAGTATGAAAGGTACATAAGTCCACACAAAATGCGTATGAGTCGATACAAACAGGCGCGTGAGTCGACACATCCCCTTATGCATCGACTCATACTGAGTTGGTTTGGTTTTACAGGAGCAAAGAAAGTTATGTGTTTATGCATAGAAACATACGTCGACACATAACAGTTCAAAATGCAAATTTCCCTTATTTTACATTGTTTTTACATTTCTTTCATTATTATTCGGTATGGTTGTAATATTTAAGTTTCTACCTCATCCCCATTTGTAAATTTTACTCCCACTCCCCTAATGATGTAATAGCTTAGGATTTTAATATCCACAATTTACCGCCTTAATATAAATTATTAGTAATTAGCGTGTGTATGGAAAGATAAAAACAATCGTTAGAAAACCCTAATTTCAAAGACAAAAATGCATGCAATCAAACACACTATTCACACATACACCTCTAGGGTAACCTTGCTTGTTGCCTCGGAAAATAGTCATGTCCCTCGAATATGGGTGTTTCAGCAAAGACCCTCGATAAAAAAGATCGTAGTCCCTCGATGTCCCTCGATGTTGCCTTCGATAAACGATCTAGCCCTTACTAAAATTGCTAAAACGTCTCATAAGTTTCCTTCTATGACTATACGATTGACCCACGTCCATCCCTTCACATCCAATGATGGGGCTTCTTACCAATCCATGGTAAGATAGGAACATCCAAAGGAGGAGGAAAAGAACAAAGAACTTTTGAGTAGGTAGGACACTTGTAGTTGATTTTTCACAAGCTAAAAACCATTTCCGCACTCACACTTTCAAAATATCTTCAGAAAAAAAAAACATCTCTTTGAACTATTTTCAAAACCAACACTTTGTATACATTCTTATAGAGACGAGAATCATTACAAAGTTTTCCGAAACAAAGGTGTTTTCAAAATACTTTCAAAACCCACCACAAACACATTTCAATCAAAGCAATTTCAAAAGTGATCTAGCAAGCAACTAAGAGCCCGTAGGTAACTACATATGAAAAGGGTGCTAACACCTTCCCTTTTCATAACCTACCCCCAAAACTCAAGAAAATATCTCGAAAGGTATTTCCTGTTCTTTTCACCCTTTCCTTATTGGATAAAAGAAAAGTCGGTGGCAACTCTTGCTATCTGCGACATGTGCAATAAAACGCAAAACACCTGAGTCAGTTCTCCTTCCGTAAGACACCATGGATCTTTGATAAGTTTCCCCTGCATTTTTAAGACCAAATGGCATTACTTTGTAGCAGAAGGTTCCCCAAGGTGTCATGAACGTAGTCTTTTCCATGTCTTCGGGTTCCATCTTGATCTGATTATAGCCTGAGAAACTGTCCATGAATGAGAATACTGAGGCTTGAGCTATGTTGTCTACCAGAACATCTATGTGAGGTAACGAGAAGTCATCCTTGGGACTTGCTTTGTTCAGATCTCGATAATCCACACACATGCGTACCTTTCCATCTTTCTTGGGTACCGGTATAATGTTATCTCTCCATGATGGATAATCTACCACTACTAAGAACCCTGTGTCGAACTGTTTAAGAACCTCTTCTTTAATTTTGCTAGACATATCTGGACGAGTTCTTCTGAGTTTTTGCCTAACTGGGGAATAACCTTCCTTGAGAAGTAACATATGCACCACGATGTCTGTATCTAATCCCGACATGTCTCTGTAGGACCAAGAAAATATATCAATTTACTCATGTAATAGTTTGATCAGCCTTTCTTTGACGCTCTGCTCTAACATTGCCCCAAGCTTGATTTCTTTCGGATCCTCTTCTGTGCCCAGATTAATGGTCTCGATAGCCTCTTGATACAGTTGTATCTTTTTAGCCTTTCGCTCTATTTCCCTTGCCATTTCCTCAGAGAGTTTAAGATCTTCATCACCTTCCTCTTCAGCTTGGTTAATGGGAGCATCAAAATTATATCGGATTGCAGCAGTAACATTATCGATGGTTTTGGGCATGAATCTGCACGTTTATCATGTTTTGGTGCAGATTTTAGTATATGAACTTTGAAAATGCATAAGAAAAGAAAGTATTTCCATTTTTAAATTAAAGAGATAAATGCAAGAGAAAGATAAAGATCTTAATTGAAAACAAAATATAACTTTTATTAATTGTAAATATTGTCTGAAACAAAACGGGGGGACCCTTACAAGCAACCCTTATGCTTCGGGCTTGACATAGGTTCTTTCAAAACAAGAAAAATTACTTAGGGAAGAAAAAGGTCTCGGGAATCTCCACGGCAGTCCATCTTTTGAGTTCTTCTCCTGGCGCGCATTCTCGGATGAAGTCAATTTCCCTTTTGATGTTGACTTTGTTTGATATCATCGCCACATGTCTGTCATGCTCTATTCCCTTGTTGACAAAAGTCTCTTGGATTGGAGGAAACTGTGTTTTACCCTTAAGAGTAGCTTTTGATAGTTCATAGCCCAAACCGAAGTGGTTCTTCTTCTCGGGAATTTTTGGGAGCTTTCCCCAACTTTTCAAGGCATCACCTTCCATTATCGTTTGCAAATATCTCCACGAGGTTACCTTAGGATTACTACTTTTCTTGACTGGTAAAGTCACCATTGAAGTAATTTACAGGTCTTGGAAAGGGATGGCTATACAGTCTTCGTTGGCACTGATATATCTGTATGATTCGATGTGGCTTACGAAGATGTCATCCTCACCGTCGATTATGATTAATTTCCCTTCCACTAAGAACTTCAACTTTTGATGTAAGGTTGATGTAACTGCCCTTGCTACATGAATCTGAGGTCTCCCCAGTAAGCAAGTGTATGTCGGCTCTATATCCATGAGTTGGAAAGTGATATAGAAGATATGCGGCCCAATTTTGACTGGAAGGTCCACCTCTCCCAATATCGAGATTTTAGAACCGCCAAATGCTTTCACTATTGTAGAGCTTGGCCTCATCACAATGTCATATAATGTTAACTTCATCAGACTCAATTTCAGAAATACATTGAGGGCAGAGCCAGTATCGGTGAGTACTCTGGATAGGCTGGTAGTACCTATCTACATAGAGATGTGGAGTGCTTTGTTGTGAGCTTGGCCCTGTGTTGGCAATTCATGGTTACTAAAACCCAAGTATGATCTGGATGTTAGATTTTCTACGACATTGTCAAATTGATTCACGGTAATTTCCTCTGCCACGTGTGCTGAACTCAGTACCTTTATTAACGAGTGTCGGTGCGCCTCAGAATTGATGAGTAGTGAAAGTATGGAGATTTTAGCTGGAGTTTGGTGAAGTTGATCCACCACTATGTAGTCACTTCTTTTGATTATTTTTAGAAACTCCTCTGCCTCTTGATCAGTAAAGTTTTTGCTTGGAGGTTCTTTCTCTTGACTCGTTTCCACCACTACTTTTCCCTTGTCTTTTATCGAGGTCTCATCTTTCTTCTTCGCTGGTTCGGCTCCAAATACTCGACCAGTTCGGGTCATACCCCCTGTCCCTACTATATTTGAAATCACATGTCCTTGACTTGGTGATGGCTCATTTTCTTGTTTCACTCTGTTAATGTACACGACTGAGTCATAACTCCATGACACTGCTTTGTTACTTTCATAAGGGATAGACGATGGTCCCTTAATTTTCATCGTGGCCTTTGGAACTGCTGATATTTGGAGAGCCTTCTTTGGTGCCATCCTGGTGGTTTCTGCCAATTCTTCCCACGGGATCACTAGGGTCTTCTTGTTAAGATTTGGGCCTTTGCAAGGGATTACCAATGGCTTCTTTCCTTCAGTTTCTGCTACATATTTTTCTTCACGGTATGGTTCGAATTGGACTATCCCATGGTCTACTAGCTTTTGTAGTGTTCTTTCAAAGGCTTCATTATGTTTTAGAAGGAACCCACATTCCCACAGATATTCCTTCAACAAGTTTATCGGGGCCTTTGCTTGTCTGGTTGCCCCAAAGTTAATGACTACTTCAATTGCATTTATTGTCGGCCCACCATGCAGAGGCATAGGGTTTGATTTGATGTTAGGCTTATCAAATGTGATGTCTTGAGATTCTAACAAATCTTGAACTTTATGCTTGAATGCCCAACGCTGCTCTATGGTGTGCCTAGGAGAATTAGCATGATACTCGCATCTAGCATCACCATTGTACTTTCACGGGAGTGGCCCGACTGGAGGAGCTAGAGGATTGAGTTCCACCAAGGATGCCTTGACCAAGTGTTGTAATAACTGGTTGGGTGGCATAGGGAGCGGATCAAAATTTCTCTATGGCCTTCCAAATATGCCTTATTGTTGTCCTTGTGGGATCATTAATGGTTGTTTTGCCCTTGGTTGTGAGGCTACAACATTAATTTCTCCCTCTTTTCTTTTTGGGAAGTTTGAAGTAGGCCTTCTTGAATTGTAGGGGAATTTGATGGTCCCTATAATATTTCCCCACTCTTTATTCCAGTCTCGATTATTTCTCCGATAGTCACCAGGTCTGAAAATCCCGAAGAGATACTTCCTACCATCTTCTCATAATATAACCCTTGCAAGGTTCCCATGAACATATCTACTAACTCATTTTCCCACAGCGGTGGTTACCTACGGGATGACATCTCCCTCCATCTTTGAGCATATTCTTTAAAGGACTCTTCTTTCTTTTGGGACAGATTCTAGAGTTTCATTCAGGTAGGCTCCATGTCTAGGTTATACTTGTAATGTTTTAAGAAAGCATTAGCAAGAGCTGCCCATGTTCGAATATGTACTCGCTCCAATTGCATATACCAGTCTAAAGATTCCCCGCTTAAGATGTCTTGAAAATAATGAACCATTAGCTTTTGATCATGGGCATGGGCATGCATCTTCCTGCAATACATACGCAGATAATTTCTTGGAAAAGTGAGCCCCTTGTAATTTCCAAAGTCATGCACTCTGAACTTAGGCGAAATTACCACATCAGGAACCAGGCCCATTTCGAGAGCATCTACTTTGAAGGCATCAAAACCCTCCACAAATTTCAACCTTTCTTCCAGAGCCTTATATTGATTCATCACCAGTGGATTATTGACAACATGAGTACCAATCGTCTTCAAGGGTGCCTGACTGACATCCTCTAGGCCGTGGTCCCCATACTGCAGATCCAAGTAGTTATCTACATTGTTGATTGGAATTTGTAAGGTATGTGATGCCCCTGCTTTTGATGGCGATGGGATAAACCCTTCGGTTTCAGCTTCTCTTATCTCTTGTTGGGAAATGACGGACTTTTGGGGTCCTGTCTTTGGCTCTTTTCTTAGTTGGTGACTGCTTGATGCACCAATCATTTGAGCTACTTCTTCGAAAGCTACCCTGGGAATTTAATCTTGTCTTTTAGTGATGTTCTTCAAAGCTAGGAGAACTTGACTCAGATCTCCTTTCATTGAAATCACACCACCCTTTACTTGGTCGAGATCCTCCTTGAATGCAACCTGATTCTCCTTGATTTGTTCCATTACTTTTTGCTGATAGGCCCTTGTCTGATATGGAGGCGAATGAGGTGGTGATCTTCTTCTACCAATGGTTTAACTGGAGAGATTTTGAAAAACCGAGATGAGATTTGATATGAAATGCAAGTGTTTATAAATGCATGCATGCATATGATTATGTATGAACATGTATTGGTTTCTTGTTTTAAATGTCTTATTCACTTGGGTATATATTTATCTTTTACTTCTTTTATCTTTTTTTTTTATTTGGTGAATATCTTAAAAAATAGATACGCAAACGAGATACAAAAACAAAATGC
Organism: Vicia faba; assembly: GCA_948472305.1. Lineage (NCBI taxonomy): Eukaryota > Viridiplantae > Streptophyta > Magnoliopsida > Fabales > Fabaceae > Vicia > Vicia faba. The sequence goes on from OX451737.1 coordinate 389,682,635, forward strand.
CTTTATTGAAGGTAACATAATCCAGATATTGAAAAATATTACAACTTTAAATCAAAACTTGTTTGCATGAAAATAAACAAAGGGAAATAAATCTTCTAGGTGCGCTTGCGGATGTCTGCTCTGAAACCATCAACCATTGCTCTACAAAGCTTGAGAAAGTCTTCAACATCCTTTGGAAGAGGAACCATTACACTTTCCGCGTCCCACAAACTTCTAGGGATATCCTTGATGAGATTGTTGGCTAGGAAGGCGAGCCTTTCATGTTTGTCTTTGTAATACCGATATTCTTGATAAAGATGTGGGATTATCTTATGGTTATCTCTCACGGCTTGGGCGATCTTCGTATAATGCTCTTCCCAATACATATTTCCAGCCCTCAACTCCGTATAAAGCCTCCGTTGAATAAGGAAATCCTTTTGGAGACCTCCTAGTTCTAGGCACATTTGCTCATATTCTTCAGTTCTCTGAGTCAGGAGTCTTTCTGCTTCTATCCTTTCAAGGTGTTCTTTGACCTCTTATTCTTGGCTGTCTTGAAATCCGGTGGTGAGGTACTTTATTTGCGCTTCTTGATCTAAGGAGACTTGTGCCAAACTTTGGATCTGGGCTCTTAGGTCTTCCTCTAACACTTTCTTGTCATGCGTAACCTTTTCATACCATCTGGTTAACCTCCCGATTTCAGTAGCCGCATCTCCTAACCTTTGGTTGTGGGAATCTAGGTTGAAAGTTGCACTCAAAAGTCCTTCAGTTGTACGCTTCCATTTGAGACTCTCCTTTTCCAATGCCTTTTGATCTCTCTCAATTCTTTGGTCCTTTGACTCAAGTATGAGTTGCATCTGCTTCTTTTCTTTGGTCAGATTGAGGAGGTTGTGTTCTATTTCTTCTTTTTCCCTCCGAGCTTGCTTTAGGGCACTCTTCAGATCGTCGATTTCTTCCAAGGATATAGGCATGACCTCTGGGACCTCTGACTTGTACTCTGGATCTATATCAAATGGCAGCTTGATAATTTGTACCCTATCTCGGACCCACCTAGTGTAGGGTTCTCTTTCTATGGAATTCTTCCTTTAAGCTTTCCTCTTGTTAACGTTATTCCAAGCTCGAATAACCTTGTTGAGCACCCCTTGGTCCTTTATACCCATGTGGATGATCAATAGTTGGAGTTGTTCGTCAGAAGGTGTGTCTTCCAAAGGATACCCTAATTGTCGTAGGGCCAAAGTAGGGTTGTAATTAATATAGCCTCGATATCTGATCAACGGGACATTAGGAAAGTCCCCACAGCTAATAGTGATATCACCAATATCCATCTTCCTTGTATACCATAATACTGAGTTTGCAGTGAGAGACCTTAATTTCTAAGGCCACTCGCGTTTGGTCAAGTTTGGGATCGTATAGTCTTCTTTGTAAATATGGGTCATGAACCAAGTATACAGAACTGGAATACAACAATTTAGAGTGCCTTTTCTTTTTCGTACATTGTATGCAAGGTGTAATAAATGTCAGCAAGCAGAGTGGGAGTTGGATTCATATTAAAGACTTTCACACCCAAAAATATGCTAATGGTTGTAGGGTTAATATAGTCCAGTGTGATGGAATAAAATTACACCAAACACAAGCAATCCTAAACAATCGACACAAGGCTCCCATTATTTATAATTAGAAAATTCGAGTGCCTTGGCTTCTAGGTATATTCTTTTGATTCCTTGTATCGGGCCTTCTCTTCGGTAATTTTGAAGTAACTCAAAATAAGGGATCCCTAAGTCCTTTGCCAAGACATTGACTTCAATAGTTTTCCTGATACCCACATAGGCCTTCTCTTTAGAAAAGTTTAGAATTCTATCAAGTTCTTCCAGAGCCGGCGCTAGCTGGAAGTCTTGGAAGGTGGAGCATCTTAGCGGTGGATCATAGAACTGAACAAGGGCAGAAAAAGCGTATATTTGAACCTCTACTCTGGTCAAGTCAAGGGTATCCCCATAGCAGCGAGCGTACATCTTCAGAGCTCTTTCAGATAGTTTCCCTTTTATGGCTTTGATTTTAGAAATGTCAGGCTTGAAGGCATTGACGCAGAAAAGTTGTTTTCCTTTCGTATCCATTTTCAAAGATAGTCACTAAAATATTGATTTTATTTCTTTTTGTTTTCTTTACCCTGTGAATAAGACAAATAAAAGAAACAGATGGTGAATATATGAAATGTATGAATGCATGGATGTGTGGTTTAGTGACGGGATTTTATGATAGGTATCCTTATAACGTAGGCTCTTAATTTTGACCTAAGGTTAGTATAGCCTCCTCAAAGTTGGCTTCCTTAAGGGTATCATGAATAACACAAGAGGGAAAAGGCACAAGGGCCTCCCTTAGGTGGAGCCTCTTTACGGACCGAGACTTTTGTCTCAAAGTCGTGAAAGGTCTCGTCATGAGATTTTGGTTAAGTTCGTTACAAAGAGTCATGGGTAGCATTCCAAAGTCCTACTCGTCAAGAAGATATCTCTCGATAAGTATTCCTTTTGTGGAATTCCACCGACTCTAGGCGAATTTGTCACATAAACTCGCAGGGATGATGTATCTCCTAAGCTAATAGGCGAACCTTCTTTCTAAGGGTTATTTGGAAATATATTTTTGAAATAAAAGTCCCGCCATGCAGTAAATATACAATGATAAAAATATACAAGAATACATAAATGCAATAAATAAATAAATAAAATAAAAACCCAAAATAAAACCTAAAACCTAGGGTTGAGTCCCCAGCAGAGTCGCCAGCTGTTGTGACTGGTTTTAAAACTAAGAGTCGCCACTACTAGTTTTTATCTTAAGGAAGGGCATCTAATAGGAAACCCTAAATTGTAAGGCAAGTATTCTAAGATTCGGACTTCTTTAGACAAAAGGAAGGTGTTAGGCACCTTTCATCTACCTTATTCTTAAGGATACTAGGTTTAGGTTAAACAGGGTTTTAATTTTTTAATAGGGGAACTCGCCACGATTTTAATCGTATGCCTATGTATCCTCTTATGAGGAATCAAAGTCCCAATTCGTAGTTCACATGGGTTTTTGTTTTTTAGGGGTTGCAAAAGTATTTTGAATTGCCTCGAATTTGATCAGGTGTAGAGATAGCGGAATTTTGGACTAAATGTGTGATTAGTCAAAATATATTTGGAACCCTTTAGCAAAAAATATTTGTTTAGATTAGTTTATTGCAAAAAAGAATTTGATGTTTGTTAGATGTTTTTTAATCATATTAATTGAAAATTTTCTTAATTAATGCATGATTTAAAATATTTTAATGCAATAATATAAAAAAATATATACATGAGTTTTTAAAATAAAATAATCATTTAAATGACAATATAAAGAATATATGATAATAATAAAAATTATTATTAATTATTATTTTTCTTATTTAAAAAAAAAAGAAATATTAAAAATAGATAATATATAAAATATAAAAACATAGAAAATAAGAAAATAATAATAAAAAATAGAAAAAATATTGAAATTAGCCAGGGGTGCATTTTTTTTATAGAATAGTAAAAGAGGTGAGGTGTAAAAAGTCAGGGCATGAATTCAGATATTGAATTCAGGCCCAATAAGCCTAGGGGGGTTCGTTTTGGTAACTAACAAGTAAAACAGGGTGTGTGTTAAGAAACTGGGCCCAAGTTCAGATATTGAACTAGACCCAGAGGTGAGGGGGTGTGTTTTTTGCTGCATTTTAGTAAAAGGGAAAATGGTGGTGTGAAAATGAATGGGCCAGGCCCAAACACATTTTTTTGGGAGAGAGCTGACTAATCGTATGTGTGAGGGAGCATGGGCTTGCAATGGGACTTGGCCTCACGGACGTTTGATAATGATCAAAGGGATATAATGGAGAGAACATGTTATCTAAGATAGGCGCGCAGGTATGGAATCAATTCAGAATATTAGTTTTGTTTTTACATTATTTAAATTCATTTACGTTTACAAACCCCACCATTTTCTCTTTCTCTCAGTCCATCTCCTTCTTCTAACCCTAAAACCCAAACACCAACACTATGGAAGTGCTCCCAACCGTATCCTCTCCCCACCGTTAATTTAACGCAACCAACCTACAAACAAAATTAGAACAAATAAAAAAAATCTAAGTTTGTTTACACCTTCACGTTCTAGTTTTCCGACTTCCGTCTGATTGGTTCTTATTTGACTCACTTTTTCTTGTTCGCAGGTCCGATGGCTTTCGACAGTGGTGACGGAAGGTTGAAACGGAGGCGTGTTTACGCGATTAGGGTTTCAGATATTGAAACCCTAATCGCCCTCTTCTTCCGGTCTTCAACAACGAGGGGTTCGTTCTTCGTTCTTCTCCTCGTTTCAATTTCTTCTTCTCTTCAACTTCTTCTTAGTCTCTGAATCCACTTCCTCTGTATTTTCGTTTTAGTATTTATAGGGTTTTGGTTTTGCTATTACAAATGAGTTAGGGCATAGATTAGGCAATTAGAGTAAATTAGGGATTTTGATCTTGATGTAAGCGATTTGATTACGATATTGTATGATGTAATTGAATGAATATATTTTGGGATTGAGACTTGATTTCCAGAAATTACTGATTCTGTATATTTTTTATTCTTGAATTGTAATAGAACGTTGGGCTTTGAATTGGATGATATCGTTTATTGTATTATTTTTAGATTTACTACCATGAAGATTTGATTTAGTATTGTTTCTGTGAAAAATATCGTATTTTATAGAGTTAATATTAGATTCAATCTAAACAGTATTTGTTTAGTTCCCTGAAACACACATTTTTTTCCTTTGATTCATACAGTATCAATTTTCAACTCTTCCCAAAAAGCTTTTGGGCCCTGTACACATTGCTAAACGAGTTTGGGCCTTAAACTGTAACAATTTTCTTTTCTGCCCATCAACAATTTTTTTATCACAACAAACATTTCTTTAATATGGGCTGGGCCCAATATTAGGCTAAAACAGATCTTTTTTATCTTTCAAAAATTTAAACTTACATTTACAAAACTCTTAATGTATAATTATATAAAAATATTTAATAAAACAATAAAATGTTTCAATAATAATATAACTATAATAAATCTACTTATAATTTGTAAAAAGATTATTTTAATAAATCAGTCATAATAATAGAAACAGTTTTATAATAATGTTTTTTTCTAAATTAAAAAATGACAAATGTACTAGTTTATAAAACTTTAATTGGTCTTTAATAACCATACCCCTCTCTTTTCTATTTACCAACCAAAACAAAAATGGGAAAAACGAAATCTGATGGGCTTGTTGTTTCTAATCTTACTCTTTGCTATTAAAATGAAATGGGTCATACGAAATCTTATAAGCTTTTCATTTCCATTTCACCCCCCCTTTCTCTTACTAAGACAACAATACTTTCATGGGCCTTATATAACAAAGAACTTAATTTTTTTATATAAATAATTTCCAATATTTGAATCTTATGGGTCATTGGCCAACATGCTTCGTAAATGGGCCTACGAATACATGGGTCTTTCTGATTTAGAAAGCCCCACTCTCCTGAATTAAAATACACCCTCTTGTTGACTTGGATTTAAGAATGAGACATCAGATAATGCTGAATCATCCTTAATTAAACATTTATCTTCTATTTTAATTTTGAAAATAAAGGCAGGGAAAATTTTGGGTACGACAATTCTCTTAGGACCATAGGTCATCCGTAGGCCCAGTTTCCTTGCAGATCACCCGTAGGTCTCACCTTAGGATTGTAGGCCGCCCGTAGATCTAGCTTTCCTCCTGTAGATCGCCCGTAGGTCTCACCCTCTTAGGATCATAGGTCGCCCGTAGATCTAGCTTTCCTCCTGTAAATCGCTTGTAGGTCTCACTCTTTTAGGATTGTAGGTCGTCTGTAAATCTTGCTCTCTAGTAGATCGCTTGTAGGTTTCACCTTTTAGGATAGTAGGTCACCCGTAGATCAAGCCTTCCTTGTAGGTCACCCGTAGGCCTAATTCCCTAAGTAGATCGCCCGTAGGTCTCGTTTCCTTAGGATCACAAGTCGTCCATAGGTCTTATATGTTGTCTTTTCATACCTATCTTGTAAATCACCATGTCAGATAACAAACATCCCTTTTGAAAACATCATATTGATACTATTACCATGTTACGAGTGATCACTACTCAAAATTCATCCATAAACCTTTTTCATTAGAAAAATAGAAAATTATTTCCCCAGAAAATATCACAAAAATAAATAACCCACTCACACCGTCCTTTTAGAATAAATTTCTGGCATTGATATTTAATCATCTTCTACCTATAACATTAGAAAGGCTCGAGCCAATCACATTTTCAAGTTTAAGACAAATAAATAGGGGCAGCAATCATACCCCAAATTTGTCATACCCCTTTATAAGGATCATTTGGCTTATGCATCTCGCATCCTTCGTGTACATAATTCTTATTAGGTCATCTAACCTCGCATGCATCATTAATCAGTAAGTGGTCATGGGATCAAGGTATTTCTTTTTGGAAGCTACACATAAAAAAGATTGTTTTATCGGGAAGCACAATAAGGAAAAACTCTGGGTTTTCAAGGTTTAAATGTGTTCCACACGTTTCGTAAGCTATCAAATCAATAATCAATCAAGCCATCATCATGTCAAGCTCTCATGAAATTCAACACACTCTGAATTGTGGAGGAATTGAGTGTTTTGGTAAATTTGAGACGGTGCAAATCTGAAACAACAATTTTGTTGGTTTGAGTTTAGAAATTCACAACTTTCAATTGGGATACTGTTTTGAAAATACTCCTCAAGCATTGGAACCGTCTCGGTATTTTATTCATTTCATATATTCAGACCAGAAGCCAATTCTGTGAAGAAAGTCTCTAAATAATATGATTTCCCTAAAATAGTATTTGAATTTAATGTTTGGTTATCTGTTTCTCGGGTGTTCGGAAATTTGTGACTTTCTTCCGATTCAGTGTTTTCAATTGATTCTTCGAGCATTTAGACCGTCTTGATTTTCTTATCATTTCTCGTTTTCGGATCGAAGGCTAATTTTGTGAAGATGATCTCCGAGAATTTTAATTCTTTGAAGACAGTGTACTGAATTTAATTGTTGGTCCGTCGTTTCGCGGGTAATTAAAATTTATAACTTCTGATTGGAGTATTGTTTTAGAGTGGTCCTTGAGGCGTTAAAATCGTCTTAATACCATATTTAGTCCGTATGTTCGGCTCAGAAGCTGATTCGGTGAGGAAGATCTCTGAAGGTGCAGATACTTGGAGAAGATACAGTGAAAATACAATGAAAATGGTGTGCTGAGCCTTTATTTTTCAGGCGTTCAAAAATTCATAACTTCCTCTCGGTTGAATTTTTTTTAGTGGTTCTTTTGGAGAATAATCCGTCTTGATGTCATCTTCATTTAGTATGTTCGGGTCGAGGACTGATTCTTTGAGGAAGACCCCCGAAAATACGAATTACCAGAGAAAATATTATTTTGAGTCAGATTTTTATTCCACCATTTCTCGATTCTGTAAAAGTTATAACTTCTTTAAATTTTTGTCGTATCAAGATGATTCTTATGGCATAATTTCAAAAATGATGTTGGATACAACTTTTCTTCGGATCTCGAGTTCGGATTCAGCTTCGAAGACTTCGGTTCATGGTTTACTTCCCAAACCGAACAATGAAAATTCTGCATTTATTGAAAAAGACAGCGTCAGTGTCAAATATTCTCGCCACTCGAAAATGACTAACTTGCTCAATTTTCATCGTATCGTATTCGTTCTTTCGGCATGACGTCACAAATTTCGTCATCTTCAATTTTGTTGTTGGTCTCGCATCGAGATTTCGCACCAATTATCATTGAGTGTGGATTTTCCGCTCGACTGCGTTTGATGACACTGAAAATTCCGTTTTGTGAAGAAATTGATTGGGCTTTCTCTTGGCCCAAACTAAGACTCAATTGTCAGTACTATATATGCATCTTACCTAACTATTTTCACAACACTTGATTCATTTGTCAAATTTACACTAAAGAATTCTTATAACTCTCTCATCTTTTCTCTCAAAGTTCAAGATAAAAAAAAACAAATCTCCAAGAACACTACACATTCCCGCCGGAAAAATCCCTCTCTTCTCCCTCCATAGAGCCGTGGGTTTCTATCATAGAACCGAGGGGTTATATCTTCCACCTACCGCCGTATCTCCACATGGCTCTGGTACCGCCTCCCTCCCCCCGTCTTCCGCCGTCGCACACGGTGACACTCTACCTCTCTTCTCTCTTCCATTGAACTGTGGGGTTCTATCATAGAACCAAGGGGTTCTATCTTCCACCTACTTCCGCTCCTCCTCCTTGCTATGATCTCCTTCTCCGATCTTTATTTCGGTAACACTTATTGAATCCTCTACTTGATTTAATTGCTTTTGATTCAAGTGTTTATGTTGAATGGAATTGAGTTGAATTCAATTGATGCTTGAAATAATTGATTGCATGAAATGAATATTGGTTGAAATTGAGAATTTATTAAGTTGATTCTTAAATTTTAGATGATGCATAAAAGAGGAATTGGTTGAGATTTTGTATTCAATTGTTGAATCTTGAATTGCAAATGCATTTTGATACCGATTTATGATAGGAAATTTATGGATGTTGAATTTTGTTGAGAAATAAATGTCAAATTCATGAGTTAATACAATTATGAGTTGAATTGAATAGTGATTTAATTTTTCCGACATTAAAACTATTGATTCAATTAATTGTGTTTTTATGTGTTAATACGATTTCAGATTAATTTGAGAATGATTCAAACTTTTTTGGCATTAAAAATATCATATCTGGTAAATTGCATTAACACTTGAATTTAATTTCGTTTGGTTGGAATCGACACTTTAATGCGGTATAAATGGTTTACAATGCATTTTTAATTTCGTAGTGATGAAACTTGAACCGGTAAACACTTTTATGTATCCGTTTGTGGTTTTTAAATCCATTTTAGAACGATACTGGTTCATGTATGCATCGCTGCCCGGGAAATGCAAACACATTGTGATAACGAGAAAACATATCGTATAATTACCATGCTTTTTACCGATTTTATATTTCATTAAGTCGTCTAACCCTCGATTATTCCGAGATTATTTATCTTTTTTGCAGGTATAACACTTGTCGACTCAAACCGATGGAAAAGGACAACATGAAGAAGGCTAGACGATAAACAAAGAGAAAAAGAATAAAAAAATACAAAGTTTGGACTTCTGGAACAGTGACGGTCGTCACGTCCCTGTGACGGGTGTAACACCCCCCCAACATAAGGAAACGCTCGTCATACACCACTGACGAGCGTAAGGCACTACTTCAGCGCGTGACGACCGTCACCCACCTGTGACGACCGTCACGCGCGTGAAGGTGGACGTTATGCATGGATTGAGACGTGGGCGTGAAGGGAAGACTCGTTCTCCCTTTTTCTACTGAGTCCCCTATTTTCTTGCCACCACTATTAGTGCTCCTATATTTTCTCCACGGAAGACTTCATCAAGAATTCAAAAACTGCTGATTTTTCCTATGCTATATATATGTGTACCAGTACACAGTTCAAGGGTCGAAGAAATTTACTCAGAGCAAATATTATTTTATTTTACAGTTATTTTCCAATTTTCTTGTTTTGGAATTCTGTTTTCATTTTCTTGTAATTTTCATTCAAAGCCTTAGTTTCTAGTTTTAAGTGTTAATTTTTCTTTCAAGAATTAACACGAATCATTTACTGCAAGTCAAGCTCGAAGATTGGATTACTGTATTACCTCAAGATTACCATAGCAACTTTGATTCCAGGTTTTTTATCTTGCAATTATTATTCATTCAGTTTTTATAATATGCCAATTATTGCCATGAATTATATTTTGAACTGTATTGCTGTTAAGTTAATTATGTCTGGCTAAATTATTAATACCGGTATGTGACCGTAAGAACTGAAAGAATTCAATGATACCTTGGCCAAAAATATTTATAAAACAATTTCTGGTTTCCAATTTCCAAGATTAATTTAACTATCCTTGTCACGAGAGTGAGAGGTTAATGAACACGATTTTGCCACGAGAGTGGGAAATTAATTAAGGCAAGAACCTGCATGCGAGAGCTGGGGTTCAACCCAGATAGTGGTAACGAAGCATTGATTTTTAAATACACGAGAGTGTTTTAATAAATTAATTAAATTCAAATTGTTTTCAAAAAGTGTTATTAAATTTAAAGTACATCCACTAGGTTTAGTAGCATGACTTATTTCATAAACACGAGAGTGTATGTCTCAGGTTTTTAGACAATTAGCTTTTACCGAAATACTTTATAGGCCAAGCGATTCACCAAATTCCCTAAGTCCGATTATCACATACCGGTATAATTAGTACTATTATTCTTAATTAAACTGTCTCCCCCAAAAATCGAATATTCATCGGTTAGTTAGACAAACTGTAGCATTAGATCGTATGTGATTGATCCTCAGTCTCTGTGGGTTCGATAATCTTTTAAAACTAGAACGACTGAACTGTATACTTGCAGTTAGTATCCCGACAGACTTATAAAGTCCCGATCACATTGTAAATGGCATTTCAAATGTTGTTTGGTACTTGCTTGAGACATTTGGTGCATTTTTTGATGAGTTGTGTTGAGAAATATCAATTCCGGTTTGATTTTCCGAGCTACTTTGTGATACGGTGTAGTACTGTTCGGATTTCAAAAATACAATTGGATTGAGATTTAATTTGCGCTAAATGTGTTTTTGGCTTTAATCGGATGATTGAAGAACATTGGTAGCATTTCGGTTGAGTTTTAAGATGACTTTTTGTGCACTTTAAAAATGATAACAATTGTGTCCGTATTTCATTCTAACATGTATGTTGTGATTTAATTCTCATATAATGCATGGTTATGCTTAATTGTTCGATTATGGACCATTGTTGTTGAGTTTGCTCACTTTTAGATTGATTTATTTTCCGATTCATGAGATAACGAAGGTGCTTTCCGGTGATGGAAGTCATGATTGAAATGCATTTTAATTGTTGGTTTATGCAATATTACATTTGTGTTGGTATTTATTGGACATGTGCATTGAGTTCTGGCGATTTTAGATCGATTTTTCATGTGATTCATGAGATAGTGTACATGCTTCCTGGGAACTGGTTTTGTGATTCCATTGCTTATTTAATTTTTCTTTATGCACGATAATATGTCGTTTTGTGTTGTGATATTGATTGCTGAGTTGCATTTGATATTCCTTGTTGTTTGCTAACTCATTTTGTGACATTGTGCAAGTTTTGGAAGGCGACTTATCGCACGATGCGATTGTTTGGATTATGTTTTGCTTTTATAGCATTGTTTTATTCAGGATGTTAGCTTCATGCGACACACTTATTTCTTGCAATTTATTTTCGCATTATGACATTGGATTTTGATATTGGATATTATTTCAGACTATTTATCTGTTGTCTGGTGAAGCTTGCACGAATTTTCCAGGTTTCTTTGCTTTCATTTGATAATTGACGAACTTGCGTTTGATTGGTATTCTCTTCTGTTTCCTTTTACCTCTTGCATTATTTACCTCTTTCTTTGCTATGAGAAGTATGACTAGATATGCATGACTGAGAGTCCCTACTTTAGGTAGGCAATATTGTTTTAAAAGACCTTTAGAAGGAAATTCTTACTTGTATGCTTACATTTGTGCCAAAGACCTCGATGAAGGCCTCTCATTCCCATTCCCCATTGATAAGTCCTCAAAGAAGGAAAGTGGAAAAGGGTCTGCAGTCGAATCCCCATAATTTCCAACCCAATGGTCATTCGCAGCTCACGTCATATGTCGATGCTATGAATAGTGCTACTCTTATATCGAGTCAGTCAAGTGGAATACAAATATGTGTAACCATTCCCCCACACTTTGCCATTAGCTTGCGTTCCGTGCATGTTGACGCTCAGATATGATCTCATTATTGCTTTCTATCTCCTACCTCGATGATAGGATATATTGGTTAGGTGTTTAGTCGCTTATGACGATTCCGTCTCGTTCTTCTCTTGCCTAGATAATGTGATATATTGGTTAAGAGTTGACACTCCTTATTCTTCTTGCCATGATGTCATGCTATCATGGTTAAGAACTACCTATTCCCCCATTCTTGTTTGCCTTGATAATTTGATATCTTGGTTAAGCCTCCCTTTATCCTACCTTGATGGCTCAATATCATGGTTAGGTACCTCTTCTCCCTTGTCCTGCCTCGATGACTCGATATCATGGTTAGTCATGATCCCTCTCCCTTTCCTTCCTTGGTAACATGATACCTCGGTTAGACGTGTACTACTTGAGTGAGTGGATACTCCTCAAGCTTTGTGTGTTTACTTTCCATTGAATGTTTACATGCTCCCGTAGGATTTCTCGATTCAATCTTAGGAAGCGAATTGAGATAGACCTTAGATTGCAAACCATGTATGCCAATACTAGCTAGATTTCCCTTTTATCCTTTACTATAAGATTAACTTTTCATGATAACTCTAGGCTTACTTTGCTAGTCTCCCTTAAACCTTTTTCTTTCTCTTTCGCATTTTCATTAAAACTAAAACTTTTTTTTTCTTTCAACTTCGAAACACTTTAATAATACAAAAACCTTTTTTCAAGGTTAAAAACACCAATCAATTCAAACTTCATTTTGTCGCTTGGCTTTTCTTTCAAAATCCTATTTCAAGGTAAAAAACATACAACAAACCAAAACATGTGAGCTGAACTACAACGCTCTGATTCCTCGAAAGGGATATGGAGGCATTAAGTCACGGGGCCTTAGCAAGCAAAGCTTTGTAAATATTTCTTCTTTTCTCCGTAATTTCTTTTGCATGCATTCCATCTTAGGTTTAAGCTTAAGACATACATTTTTACACACCATCAAATTAGAGCAAACAAAAGTGGATCCTGTGGAGTACCACATACGCGTGGGATGCTAATACCTTACCCTCGCGTAACCGGCTTTCGTACCCTTTCTCTTGGTCGCAAGACCATATTATCCATTTCTTTTGGGTTCTCTCAAAATCTTCCCTTCCTTCGGGATAAATAAAGTTCGGTGGTGACTTTGTGTTTTTTTCATGGCGCGATACTTGGCGACTTTGCTGGGGAATTACATCTAAAAAGTCGATCCTAGGTTTTGTTTGTTTTCTTGTCTTTGGGTGTTTTTGTATGTTGTTTCTTTATTGCTGCTTTATTTACATGCTTTCGTGCATATGTTTTCATAGAATTTTACCGCTTTCCATATATTGCCGCTCTGCTGGCTTTGTTTTCATGTGGGGTGGGTGTTACTATTGAGGAAGAAAGCCTATTACCCGGGCCAGAGTGCACTATCTAGGAAACTTAGGAACGGAGTGGAACATGACGGCTACTAGACAAAGGTCCTACTAGTGCGGTCATGTCGTCCACGCTCATATGAGGTTCAAATGGGGTGTTATCGTCATCTACGTATATGGTTTAACGGTAGTGCTTTCAAGAGAACCCATGATTTTGAGTTACCATTGACCTTACCCTAACCTAGTCTTTACCCGTGAGTAGGGAGGGAATAATATTTACATGTACAAATGGTAACTATTGGTTCTGATGGTAACCGTATGTTCCGTTCGTGACTCGGTTTTATGTGGTTTATGTTCCAAACCTTTTATCGTGGTATGCTTAGCATATTCACAAAAATCACAATAGATTTCCGGTGTATGGAACTTTGATCCCGTGTCTTTGCATACATAACATGGTTAACCATCTTCTTAACATACATATTATGTTATTTCAAGGGAATCATATCTTTAAGTCTTATGCTGAAATTTTCCATCCCTTACCTTCTTAAAATAAAAATCAAAGCATGTAAATCCCTTGGAAACGACGAAACATGACATTGGATCCACTCATGCACCCCATGCATCTTCATGCATTCATTACAAGTACAAAGAGTTAGGGATTCTTATTCAGGATTGGTATTCTTTTCAGATTTACAAACTTGGATTCTTGTTGTCACATGTTCAGAGATTAGTCATGGAACAACAACATGGGGGATTATTTTGGATGAAAATTCAAATAGGGCTGCTTATGGTATACATGTAAGCCATGGCACGTGGCTAGGAACTCTTAGAGATAGGTTATGGAAACAATGTCAACAAAAGGTAATCCTATGCTGAAACAGAAGTTATCTCTTCTCCTCATCTTTTGGGGATTTCCTTCAAACCATGGAGTGCTTCGTGGATCCCCTCCTCAATTTGGAGTTCTTGGGATCTCTTGTCAGCAACTTGGTTCCTATTCACCAAGTGAATTCAAGGGATATGTTTTATCAGCATGGATAGAAGAGATCTGAAGAACAATTTGATCCTGTTCAAGTGCTTTATTCTCATTCGTTCCCATATTGTCTTGAACTTCAGTTGGTTAGGCTTTGTACTTCAGTACCATCTACAAATTCCCTTCTTGATCATAATACCAACGTCAGGTGTGGTTATCACTCCGGGGCACGTAGCTATTCAATCAGGGGCACTCTCTACAGCTTTGTGTTCCTGGATATTCTCATCGGCAGTCAGTGATTATTCCCCAAGTGAATCCATGGGGACAAAGCTTTTCATTGGAGACAAAAAAAGCCTGAGAAGTATGATGACACAATCCCAATGCCTTACATCCTGTTACTTCCTCGTCCGTTGGAAATTTAGTTGATTAAGCTTCCTGCTTTGGGTCGTCCTCCCATAAACCTCTCTCCTAATTTCGATGCAAAGGCTAGATGTGCCTCTCATTACGGGGCACCTAGTTATAATGTTTGAGACTGCAAGGGGTTAAAGTATAAAATCCAGCAACTATCTGGCATTTTTTCCGAAGTCTTATTCCCATTTGGCAATTTTTTTTCAGACTCTTTTCCCCCAACTAAATGTTTCTTCTGTGTGATAGAAGATAGATTGTATCTCTTCTGTGTACTAAAAGATACTTGGTGATTCAGTTGATGCAAATTCACTGGGTACAACATTTATCCTTTCTTTTGAAGGAATCTTATTTTATTACCAGGATGGGACACCTGGCCATTTGGTTGAAGATGGTATGTCATTCAGAGATAAGGTCAAAGTTCGGACCAATTTAGGGACTATTGTGTTTGCGCAAGAGAAGAATGAGATTCTTGTGCCCGAGTGAGCATCCAGGCTGTTGAAAGTCGTCAGAAGCAATCAGTCCATACAGAGACTAGTCTCCTCAACATGGCAATTTCAAATTTCATTTGCATTCTCGTTTGTAATCTTTATTGTTTTTGTTCAAGTACTTTCTTGTATGCCAAAGTTGTTCATCTTTTGAATATTAATCATAATGCATCTTATATGGTTGTCTTGGATTAATCCATTCATTATCACTCTTATTTGTTTTACTATTCTTTTTTATACTTAACTCTTCTTAATAAAGCAACATCTCTGGAGGGAGGATGACGAATAATTTACCTAGAATCTCAAATGGTATGCTTTTGAGTAAAAACCATGCTGACAATGTACATGCATTATTTCAAATCCCCAAACACCAAATATATAAGGGAGATAGACCCTCGTCAACCCCTTTTTTCCTTGAAAAGTCCTAACTGAAGCATGGGTTAATTCGAAAGCCAAACTGTAATGAGATCACGGTAACCTGACTTATAGGAGGCTTGCTAAAACTTTTGAGTTGGTATCACTCCATCTTTTACTATTTGTTGGTATCACTCCTAGGATGATTTTCATTAGAATTATCATTCTTAGGAAAAAAACATTATTGCATATGAAAAAGTGCTTAAACATCAAGTGAGCTTGCATAATGAGCATCAAATGAAGAGTTTGATTATCCCGAGGGACAAAATTGTTAGAACATAGTTTGATTCTACAACTCTTGATTAGAATTTTGATGATAACAAAATACAAATAAAAATTATGCTCCTTAAAATTATGTTTTGTATATGAAGAAGTTCTGATGGAATCAGCATCAGAATGGAATCAACATCAGAAGATCAGAAATTTGTGCTATACGCTGAAGCTTGATGACCAGAATCTACGCCTAAACAAATACACTCTGACTCTGATCTAAGACATCTTTACCAAGTCATCAACACTCTGAAGCGTTATCAGCAGATACAGCAAAGAAGACTCTGAAGCGTTACTGGTTATTCAAGACAGAATTAAATTCTAATGGCTTTCTTCAGACAAAGATCTTCTACAAAAGGAAAGTGCATTATTATCATTAAACCTGCTTTATGGACAACGTATCCTTGCTTGCCTATATAAACAGGCCTGCTTGTGAAAAGAAGCACGTACATACGCACTCAAAATTTGCCAAGCTATCCAAACCACGCATATTCAAAGCTTTAGCAAATTCATTTTATTCCAAGCTTATTTTGTGTAATTATCACAGTTGTGATATACAGTTTTGTAAGAAAACAACAACACACACTTGTTCAATTCATTTGTAAAAGAAGTTCCTTGAGATTAACGGGATTGTGGTTGTACTCAAGAAGACTTTAACAATTGTTAAAGTAGCTGTTGTAATCCTTTGAGAATAGTGGATTAAGACCTCGTTGGAGAGAGGCGAAATCACCTTGACAGGTGGACTGGAGTAGTTTGAGATCAAACGAACCAGGATAAAAATACTGTGTTGTTAAGCCTTTTGATTTAAATTTTACAATTCAAGCCCCCCCCCCCCCCCCTTCTTGTGTTTTTCACATCTTCAATTGACATCAGAGCTCCTGGTTCTGAGCTTTAACACTTAACCGTGTCAATACAAGATCCAGCGTCAGAAAAACACAATGGCAGGACCAAGTCAAAACATCAGCAATGACAACAATGAAGAAAGGTACAGATTTAGTGGCAAACCTCCAGTATTTGATGGAGAAAACTTTGACTACTGGAAAGACAGAATTGAGAGTTTCTTTCTGGCCCATGATGCTGATCTATGGGACATGGTGACTGATGGATACACACACCTAGTGGATGGAAGTGGTCAGAAGATTGACAGGAAAATGATGTCTGATCAGCAAAAGCGTGAGTTCAGAAATCATCACAAGGCCAGAACAATTCTTCTTAGTGTTATCTCATATTCAGAATATGAGAAAATATCAAACTGAGAAACTACCAAGAATATGTTTGATTCTCTGAGAATGACACATGAAGGAAACATTCAAGTCAAAGAAACCAAATCCCTTACGCTCATTCAGAAGTATGAGGCATTCAAGATGGAAGATAGTGAATCAATAGAAGCTATGTTTTCAAGATTTCAAATTCTTGTTGCTGGTCTAAAAGTTCTTGACAAAGGATATTCCACTGCTGATCACGTCAAGAAGATCATCAGAAGCTTGCCAAAACAGTGGAGGCCAATGGTCACAGCGCTTAAGCTAGCCAAGGATCTCAACAAAATCTCTCTGGAGGAACTTGCCAGCTCCCTCAAAAGTCACGAGATAGAGTTAGAAGCAGATGAACCTCAAAAGCAAGGTAAGCCATTAGCTTTAAAATCTAACAGAAAATCTGACTCCAAAGTTTTGCAGGCTGTGGAAGAAACCGCTGATGGATCCTCATCAGAAGAAGATGAATTGTCTCTTCTCTCCAGAAGGGTGAACCAACTGTGGAAGCAGAGGAAAAGGAAGTTTAGAAATCCCAGAAGATCAGAAAATCAGAATGAATCTTCCTCCAGATACAGAAGGTCAGAATCCTCCTCTGGACACAAAAGATTTAAAGGCTCTTTAGGATACAGAAAGCTAAACAACAAAGATATCATCTGCTATGAGTGTAATGAGCAAGGGCACTACAAAAGTGATTGCCCAAAGCTTCAGAAGGAGAAGCCCAAAAGGAAGTTTGGCAAGGAAAAGAAGAAAAGTCTCATGGCTACATGGGATGATTCTGATACATCTGAAGCTGACTCAGAATCAGATGATGAAAGAGCAAACATAGCTCTCATGGCAAACGTCTCTGAAGACAGTGAAGCGTCTGGTTTAGACTCAGAATCAGATACAAAAGAGGTATTCCCTAACTTTACTACCAACTTTACTAAGGATGAATTAGCTGAAAGCCTTGATGAAATTTTGGAAAGATATCAGCAGATCAGAGTCAAATTTAGAAACCTGAAAAGGAATCTTGCCTCTGACTCTGATAAGACTGAGAGTCTCAAATTGGAGAATTCTGAGTTAAAATATAAAATTTCAAAATTAGAAAACCAATTGCAAAACTCTCAGAAGGAAACAATCCCTGAAACTCCTAGCAATGCTGATGAGATCATCAAAGAGTATGATCACAGCTTTCAGAAGTTTCTGGCTAAAAACATAGACAAAAGCAAAATGGCTTCAATGATCTATGGGGTTAGCAGAAATGGCAGAAAAGGGATAGGATATCAAGGAAAGGTTCCTACACCAAAAAATGCCACGGATTTAGTTATAAAACGTACTCCACTTGATTCACACTTTATATATGGGCACGCACATGACATAAAATATATAAGTAGTGATTACTCTATCAAACCAAAATTCAACCAGAGTTTTGGTAAAACAAACAAATCAGGACCCAAGAAAATGTGGGTACCTAAGGATAAAATAATACATGTGGCAGATATCTTTAGCAGCAAAGCAAAGACACCATTCATGGTACCTGGACTCTAGCTGCTCACAACACATGACGGGAAGAAGGCATATGTTCCAAAGCCTGGAACTTAAGCCTGGAGGCCACATAGGCTTTGGAGGCAATCAGAGGGGAAAGATTATTGGCTCTGGAACAGTAGGTAATGGAAATCTTCCCTCTATTAATAATGTTTTATTAGTTGATGGATTAATGCATAATCTGTTACCCATGAGTCAATTAAGTGATAACGGTTATGATATAATCTTCAATCAAAATTCATGCAAAGTTGTTAGTCAGAAAGATGGGGCTATCCTATTTAATGGAAAGAGGAAAAACAACATTTATAAAATCAAACTTTCTGAACTGAAAAGTTAGAATGTAAAATGTCTTCTGTCTATTAACAATGAGCAATGGATCTGGCACAGAACATTGGTACATGTTAGTATGAGAAGAATATCTCAGATTAACAAACTCAATCTGGTCAGAGTACTTCCTAACTTAAAGTTCAATTCAGATGCTCTGTGTGAAGCATGTCAGAAAGGCAAGTTTGAAAAACCTGCTTTCAAATCCAAAAATGTTGTTTCCACCTCTAAGCTATTATAACTTATGCATATTGACTTATTTGGACCAGTAAAAACTACTTCAGTCAGTGGCAAGAAGTATGGGTTAGTAATCGTAGATGACTATAGCAGATGGACATGGGTAAAGTTCTTAAGGCACATGGACGAGTCACACTCTGTGTTTGTTACCTTCTGCAACCAAGTTCAGAATGAAAAGGATCTTAGAATCGTCAAAGTCAGAAGTGATCATGGTGGAGAATTTGAAAATAAAGATTTTGAATTATTCTTGAATGAAAAAGGCATTCTGCATGATTTCCCTTGTCCTAGAACTCCCCAGCAAAATGGAGTTGTAGAACGAAAGAATAGAACATTGCAAGAAATAGCCAGAACCATGATCAACGAGACTAACGTTGCTAAGATCTTTTGGGCAGAAGCAATAAACACAACGTGTTACATTAAGAATAGAATCTCCATAAGACCTATTCTGGAAAAGACTCCATATGAATTGTGGAAGAACAGAAAGCCCGACATTTCTTATTTTCACCCATTTGGATGTACATGTTTTATTTTAAATACAAAAAATTATTTGAACAAGTTTGACTCTAAAGCACAAAAGTGTATTATGTTAGGATACTCTGAACGCTCAAGAGGGTACAGAGTATACAATACAGAAACACAGATTGTTGAAGAGTCAATCAGTGTTCAGTTTGATGATAAGCTTGACTCTCAAAAGTCAAAGCAGAATGAATTCCTTGCAGGTATGGAAGTTGAACTCACAGTTACTGAAGACAACTCAGAGGCTCTCAACAGAGACACTCCCTCAACATCAGAAAGAGTCACTGCAAGCAACCCAGCACCTTCTGTTGATCAACTCCAGAAAAAACCATCCAGAAGCAGAATTGATCACCCAGAAGAAACAATCTTAGGAAGGAAGTAAGATCCAATCAGAACAACATCTACCTTCAGAAACTCTGACGAATCCCTCAAGGGACTGGTTTCTCCAATTGAACCAACAACAATTGATGAAGCACTTCTGGACAATGACTGGATTCTGGCAATGCAAGAGGAGCTAAATCAATTCACAAGAAATGACGTATGGGATTTGGTTCCTAAACCAAAAGGATTCAACGTCATAGGTACCAAATGGGTGTTCAGAAACAAACTGAACGAACAAGGTGAAGTCATCAGAAACAAAGCACGGCTGGTAGCACAAGGTTATAGTCAGCAAGAGGGGATATACTATACAGAAACCTTTGCTCCAGTCGCCAGGTTAGAATCTATCAGACTTTTAATTTCATTTGTTGTTAATAAAGGCATCACTCTGTATCAGATGGATGTCAAGAGTGCATTCTTAAATGGCTATATAGAAGAAGAGGTTTATGTGCACCAACCCCCTGGTTTCGAAAGTTCCAAAAGTACAAAATATGTTTTCAAACTAAAGAAGTCACTCTATGGTCTGAAACAAGCTCCCAGAGCTTGGTATGAAAGACTAAGTAACTTCCTGTTAGAAAAGGAATTCACCAGAGGGAAAGTGGACACAACCTTGTTCTGTAAGACAATTAAGAATGAAATTTTAGTATGTCAGATTCATGTTGATGACATTATATTTGGATCCACTAAACCCTCTCTGGGAAGAGAGTTTGCTAAATGTATGCAGGCAGAATTTGAGATGAGCCTAATGGGGGAACTAAAATTCTTTCTGGGCATTCAGATTAATCAAACTCTAGAAGGAACTTACATTCATCAGAGCAAATATGTCAGAGAACTTCTGAATAAATTTGATCTCTCAGAATGTAAACCCTCAAGGATTCCAATGCATCCCACGTGCATTCTAGAAAAAGAAGAGGTAAGTAAAAAGGTAGAACAGAAGGTCTACAGAGGTATGATTGGCTCTCTTCTCTATCTGACGGCTTCAAGGCTTGACATTCTATTCAGTGTTTGCATTTGTGCTAGATTCCAATCAGATCCTAGAGAATCTCACTTAACCGCAGTTAAGCAAATTTTCAAGTATCTGAAAGATACTGCTAATCTAGGTTTGTTTTATAGAAAATCAAATGATTACAGCTTAGTAGGATACTGTGATGCTGATTTTGCTGGAGACAGAGTTGAACGTAAAAGAACTTCTGGAAGCTACCAATTTCTGGGAGAAAATCTGATCTCATGGTCCAGCAAAAGACAATCCACAATAGCTCTATCAACAACAGAAGTTGAATACATAGCAGCAGCTGGATGTAGCACCAAATGCTCTGGATGAAAATTCAACTTGAGGACTTCAATATATTTGAGAGTAACATCTCTATCCTCTGTGACAACACTTCTGCTAGTGGTCTCAGTAAAAATCCTATTTTGCATTCTAGGGCTAAGCATATAGAAATAAAACATCATTTTATTAGGGACTATATTCAGAAATGGATTCTCAACTTAAACTTCATTGGCACAGACCATCAATGGGCTGATGTCTTTACAAAACCGCTTTCTGAAGATAGGTTTAACTTCATTATGAAACATCTCAGCATGAAGCTTTGCCCAGAATAAAATTTTTTTATTTATATATCTTAACCTTCAGAATTTTGGTTATTTTCTATGAACTGCTGATCAACCTGCCTTCAGATTTTTAGAAGTCCAGATTGTATCAGAATCTATCCATGAAGATCTGAGCGCTTCATTTCAAGGATAGAAGTGTGCTGGTCACGTAAGCAAATAGTTGTCATCCATTCATCAGCTACCTTCTGAGGCTAAACACGCGTTCACTTTTCTGAAAGGTCAAAAGCGCTAATTGGATGCATTGAGACACATGTCATGGGTAACTGTTCCAATATCTTTATGAATCCCCCAAAATCAGCTGTCATTAATACTTATAATCATTATAATTTATTTCTCTCTCTTGCCGTTTATGTTTTCAAAATCTATTTAAACATATTTCTCATTCTTTACACTTTTTCACTTTCACCTTCTCTACAATCTAATTGTTTTCAGTTTACATTTTTTTCAAAACCCTTTCATTCTCTTCTCAAATTTTTTTGTGTGAACATGGCTTCCTCAAGCAACCCAACTTCCAGTACTCAGAGAACAGAATCCACAGAACAATATGAAGAACCATTCAGAACTCTCCTCACGCCCATTAAAAACCTAGAAGTACTCTCAGAATTGATTGTGGACTTTAACAGTCTTCAAGAAAACGAGTTCAATCTTTATGAAGAAGTAAAGGCTCAAGGATGGAACAAGTATTTTGACCGTCTGGTAGGCCCAACGTTCCCAATCCTTGTGAATGAATTTTGGATTCATACTTCATCTTCCAACCATAAAGTTACTTCGTATATAATGGGGTAGAAGATAGTCATAACTGAAGACCTTATTGCAAGATTGATAGGTTACAGTGGTGGTGGCGTAAGATGCATAGACATGGCTGAAAGATGTGCTGATGTCGCTTTAATTGCTAGAGAAATCTTCACTCTGGGTCTTCCCTCCAGCAAGAGAAGGGATCTGAAATACCATTACAGAATATGGGCTAAGATTATTCTGGGATGCATAAACCACAGGAAGCCAACCAACTCTCATGACTACATCAACATTGATCAGCAATTTCTGATCTACTTCATCTCCCAGAAGATTAAGGTGAATCTGGCTCATTTGTTGTTCAATCATCCGAGGACTAGTGTTAAGGAGACCAGAGAAGAGGAGCGTACAAAAAGGGAATAGATACCCCTTGGAAGGCTCATATCAGATATTCTGACAGAGAATAAGCTGATAGATCATCTAACAGAAGCACCGGAAATCAGCACTTTAGAAGCAACTGTTGGAAAGCCTTTGAATGTAAAGAATCTGATGAAGATGAAGATTATTGATAACATTAAGAAGGAACCCAGTGTTACTTCTTTTTCAACAATCACCAGCAGAAGAATCCCTTTGGATGACTTTCCCATGTTCTCAGAAATGAATTCTAAGCCTGAGATTATAGTCAGATATCTAGATGCATGCAAGGCAGATGGTACAGCACTAGATTTAAACATTCAGGATCTGCAGCAGAAGGCTCCAGAAGTTGTGCTGAAGAAGAACAAGAAAAGGAAGGCTACAGTACAAGGATCATCCCAGTGGACTCCCAAAGCATCTAAAAAGAGAGGTAATCCTTCTTCTGTAACTATTTTAGATTTACTATCTGTATCAACATCTTTACCAATCCCTACCCAATCAGAAATTCCTACCCCGCAAACATTTGATGATTTTGACATTGAATTTGACCCCTCGGAAACTTTAACTCTTAGAGGATCTCACTCCCTACCTATCAATCCAAATATTGAAACAACTCAACCAGAACTTGCAAAAGTTCTATCAGATATTGAAACCTTTGACCATCATATTTCTGCTCCCATACCAGAAAATCTAAACTCTGAAACCACCTCAGAAGCACCACAACCAGAAATTCCCCTCTCTCCACAACCAGATATAACACTACCTCCATCTCCTCAACCAGAAATTCATCCACCTTCTCCACAACCTGAACTATTACAACCAGAAGATCAAACTTATGAGGTCTAACCGTCTGAATCCTGTGAACCGGAACCTCATCACGTTCAATCCAACCAAACTGTTGATTCTGATCCCATTCCCATTCCTGGAATCACTGAACCTCTGGCCATCCGTATACCCCTGACCATTCTGGATATTCCCCAAATTCCCTCTTCACTAGAATCAACTCCACCAAACTCCCCAACTAGTCCAATAATCATTCCAGACTCTCTCACTCCCTCACCAAAGAACAATCCAAATGACAATGCCAAAACTGTCATTGATTTAACTGTTTTTGAACGCCTTGCTGCCATAACCCACAAAACAGCCATTCTAAAACCAAAACCATCTGAACCTACACCAGATGTTGGTACCAGTTTATTGATATTTGAAACAGAAATGCAGAAGTGGATAACTTCCCTGAAGCAAGCTAGTCTTGAGCTGATTGATCCGGCTGCATCAGATTATCTTTGGACAAGTTTTAGAAAATGGGTATGTTTTGAAACTCATAAGATGCAAGAACAGAGCTACGGACAAGTTCAACAGAACTTCAGTAATCTGCTAAAAGTAATTGAAGACCAAGTTCTGAGCCAACTGCTAAAGGAAGAAGTTCTCCCTCTGGACAATGCTCCCTGGTCAAAACATCGTCCAACAGATAAAGTTTAACTAGAGTCAGAAGATCTCATTCTGACTGATACTCTAGAGCAGATGATTCCTGCAGAAGAACTGGGTCAAAAAGATGACATTGCAGAATACTCTGAGAAGCGTCCAGTTACTGAAGATTCTCAAGCTTCCTCCTATGAAAGGCAGACTCTGGAAGATCTGAAGAGATATGATATTTTGATGCAGGAAAGGATGGATAAACAGGATGACAAAATTTCGGAAATCAAGAGCATATTAACCAAGCAAGAGGAAACCAACATCCAGATCAAGGGCTTGTTGGAAGCTTTGTTCACACGTCTTCCTCCTCCCTCTTAGATTTCCCTTGTTTTAAAATTTATTTATCTGTAATATTCTCTACATTTCTGCAACTTATCATTGATTCTGATTTTAATATAAACTCCTTTTGGCTCTGATTATATGTTCTTTTTGATAACTGACAAAAAGGGGGAGAAAGAATAAGATATTTTCAATAACGGATTACTGAGACATAAGTCTCAAACATTCTGATCTACTTAATTTCTCTCTTCTGAAAAGCTTGAACAGGTACAAAACTCTGATGAAAGATACAGTAAGATTCTGATGCTCAAAGACTCATGGAATTAAAGGGAAGTAATCAACTCAGGGGGAGTTTTCTTCTTAATTCTATACTTTTTATTCTTTATTCTTTATTGAAAAATCTGGTTTTTGTCATCATAAAAAAAGGGGAGATTGTTAGATCATAGTTTGATTCTACAACCCTTGATTAGAGTTTTGATGATAAAAAAATACAAAGAAAAATTATGCTCCTTAAAATTATGTTTTGTATATGCAGAAGTTCTGATGGAATCAGCATCAGAATGGAATCAACATCAGAAGATCAGAAATTTGTGCTATACGCTGAAGCTACCAGATTATACGCTGAAGCTTGATGACCAAAATTTGTGCCTAAACAAATACACTCTGACTCTGATCTAAGACATATTTACGAAGTCATCAACACTCTGAAGCGTTATCAGCAGATACAACAAAGAAGACTCTGAAGCGTTACTGGTTATTCAAGACAGAATTAAATGCTAATGGCTTTCTTCAAACAAAGATCTTCTACAAAAGGAAAGTGCATTATTATCATTAAACCTGCTTTATGGACAATGTATCCTTGCTTTCCTATATAAACAGGCCTGCTTGTTAAAATAAGCACGTATGTACGCACTCAAAATTTTCCAAGCTATCCAAACCATGCATATTCAAAGCTTTAGCAACTTCAATTTATTCCAAGCTTATTTTGTGTAATTATCACAGTTGTGATATACAGTTTTGTAAGAAAACAACAACACACACTTGTTCAATTCATTTGTAAAAGAAGTTCCTTGAGATTAACCGGATTTTGGTTGTACTCAAGAAGACTTTAACAGTTGTTAAAGTAGCTGTTGTAATCCTTTGAGAATAGTGGATTAAGACCTCGTTGGAGAGAGGCGAAATCACCTTGACGGATGGACTGGAGTAGTTTGAGATCAAACGAACCAGGATAAAAATACTGTGTTGTTAAGCCTTTTGATTTAAATTTTACAACTCAACCCCCCCCCCCCCCCCTCTTGTGTTTTTCACATCTTCAAAAATCTACCGAAAAGCAAATCATCTTAAAGAATGATCTTAATCTGGTGACTCTGTTGAGTAAAAGAAGACCAGATTGAAAAATGATCATAAACAAATCACTTGAGATCTTGATGTTTGTGTGAAAGCTTTAGTTTCCCAGAAGTCTTTGTTGACCGGTGCTGCATCACTTTCAGTTGGTCCTAAGGGACAAATTGTTTTAAATTTCTGTTTGAGCACAAAGAAGCTCAAGTTGAGAAGTACAATTGGGTATTAGAATAGTTTCAAGATGTAAGTCAACCACCCCAAGGGTATGTTATCATCCAAGACTCTGTTGAGCAGGGGAAATTATTTTCAATGGTAGTATTTCGTTGAACAAAAGTAAAGTATCAGAATTTACCCTAAGGGGAAGAAGCATGTGAATACTCCATTTAGTAAGAGTTCAGTCAACCTAAGGCTATCACGTCGATAAATATCTTCAAGCTTGACCAATCTAAAGTTATCATATCGATAAATCTCTTCAAGCAGGACCAATCTGAAGCTATCATGTCGATGAATCCCTTCAAGTTGCCACCAACTTGGGGCAATCATGTTCATAAATCTATTTGGAATTCATTCAACATGAGGCAATCATGTCGAGATTCGACAAATCACTCCAGGAAAGTTGTAATCAAGGGCGGTTTATTTCTTGGTCCATGACATTAGGGCATGCCACCTCATATCATATTGCGACACGAATATTTCGGTCTTCTATTCAACACATACCTTTTTAAAGATCCATACAGACAAGGATATTCCGCATCCATACTTGTGAAGCCACTCAAACAAATTTTTTCATGCAAGACAACTGTAATCAAGCTAAAAGCGTCATGATGGTCACCTTGATCTATCCAGCATTGTAAAAGTAGTTCTCATCCCCTGTAGATGTTCCAACTATACTTCTCAGTAGTAGTAAGTATACTTCCTGGAAGTAGAGTAAACCGGGGCATCCAAAGTTTTTGTGCGGATCAGCACACATATTCAACATAATTCCCCATTAGCAATGTAAACTTGGGGAAATCCGAGTCTTCGTGCGATTCAACATGTGCATGTGAAACTCCCCAGTAGAGTAAACTTGGGTCATTCGAGGGGTTTTACGTGGTTTAGCATGCAATCCCAACAAAATCATTCTCTAATCTCTAGTAGAGAAGTAAACCATGACATTCGAAGATGTCCATGTCCATCTCCCGATCCCTAATTGGTTTAAGATGTAATTCCCCAGTGTTGTACCCCAAAATTTACCCTCTTTATTTTCATACACGCATATCATTGGTTTTATGGTTATTGAATAAAGGTATATTTAGCAAGCTTCATCAAGTTACAAGTGACGTTTATTTCGCCAATGGATGTTCTCAGAGTATTTTTCGTGCTGAAGATCGGTTCATCATTTTGCAACGATTCGGGGTTCAAAGATTTACAAGTCCAACCCGACGTGTCATATTCAGGTGTTCTTTCGCGAAGATATCCCTGATAACATATTCTCAAATTCAGGTTCGGCTCGAGAGCCAATTCTTTAAAGAAAGTCTCCGAATGTGCAATTTTTCTCGAAGAAATATGGTGAAAAAATGTGTTGAAAGTGCAGTTTTTACGCACTAAAAAATTCATAACTTGAAGACCGTGGCTAGTTTTGAACCCGTTCCGGTGGCCAAAATTCCTTCTTGACGTCATCTATGTTTTCATCTCTCACGGCTGAAAGCCAATTTCAAACATAAGGTCTTCAAAAATGTGGATTTATCAAGTATTTTCGTACAGAAATTCTTTTACAGAAGTTTATTTGCGTCATGTTCAGAAAATCATAACTTGGTCGATTTTCATCGTATTGAGCTGGTTCCGGCGTCAAAATTTCACAAATTGAGTTGGCTACATTTTCACAGGAGGTATCAAGTTCAAAAGTTATCCAAAAGGCCTTTGTTTTTTGCACATAGTGCACGTGACGCGTCAAAAATCCTGAATGCTGAATATTATTTCATCTGGGTCGAAACTTCAAAAATTCATAACTCGGTCAATTTTTATCGGATCGGACCCATCTTTTTACACAAGGTCACTGACTCAGATATCTACAAATTTTCCTCCAAAGTCGAGACCTGGTTCTACTCCGATCAATATCAGTTTTTTATTGAAGAACGTGTCAGAGTTGACACTAGAGCCCAAAATAAGTTTGTCTGAGGCAAAACTTCAAAAATTCATAACTAATTCACCATTTATCCGATTGAGCTCATTTTCGGACAGGAGTTAGTCCTTGTTGTCGGCTATATTTTGTTTCCACATTTCAACTTCAAAATTTGCACTTAAGCCCCAACGATTTAGTTTGGAACGTGACATACTCAAGTGAAAAAAACTGCACTATTACTTGTGGTTATTGGAGGCTCAATTGCACATTCAAAGCCCATATTTTTGCTCTAATTTCCATTATATAATCTCATTCTTTTCACACAAACACAACGGAAAAAAACTTTTGCCACAACCCTGTCAAAATATCAAATTCTTTCAAGAACCCTAAAAATCTTGAAATCCTTATTACAAACCCCTATTGGTTAAGGGCGTGGGTTCAACAACCACCCCTATTGGTTTTGATTTTCTTCCTTTCTATTTATCTTTTTACCTATTTTCCTTCTTTCTGTTTAAAACCACATTTTTCATAAAACCTAACATTTTTCACAAACCTTTGATTTTTCATAATAAACTAGAATAATTAATTTTAGGTTTTGTTTTAATTTAATTTTAGGGTTTAAATTAATTTTTAGTTCAACACTCACCCCTGACATTTGTATTATTTGTATTTTCTAACCCTATTTTCTATTGATGCTTCTTCCTCTATCTATTTTTTGGCAAACTTAATCCTTTTTTATTAATCATTACACATAAGCTTTTTTTAAAACCTTTTTTTTAAAATTAAAATTAATTAGGTTTTAGGTTTTTTTAATTAATCCTTTTTAAAATTAATCTTTTTTTTATTAATTAAAATTAATTAGGTTTTAGGTATTTTAATTAACTTTTCTTTAAAATTAACATTTTTTATTAATTAAAATTAATTAGGTTTTTTAGGTTTATTTAATTAATTTTCATAAATCATTTTTTCATAAAAAATCACCAAAATATTTTCTTTGATATTTTCATCTTATTTTTATTTTCCTAGATAAAGTGTATAGGACGCGTTCAACTGTAATAGCGTAGCTTTATTTTTTCTGCTTTTTTTTTATCATTATCATGTAATTGCTTCTGGGATGTAATAATTTTAGGATTTCTTTTCCGCACTCTTCACTATTATGTAATTGCCCCAAAGCTTTGTAATAGCCTAGGTTTACATTTCCGCCTTTACCTTCAGCTACTATATTTTATGCAATGCTTAGGTTAATAGGATTGTATGGAAAGATAAAAATGAACGATAAAAAACCCGAATTGCAAGATAAATAATTGAACTGAATCATTTGCACACTCCACCTCTAGAGTAACCTCACTTGTTGCCTTCGAAAAAACAATGGTCATGTCACTCGAACGTAGGGATGCCCTTACCAAAGACCCTCGATTAAAGTCATCATAAAGATCATAGTCCCTCAATATCCCTCAAGTTGCCTACGAGAAATGATCTTGTCCCTCGATGTTTCCTACGTATATATGATGACAATCCCTTCAAAATGCTAAGGTATCCCTATATGTTTCCTTCTATGACCATAACGATGACTCGCGCCTGTCCCTCATACATCCAATAATAGGGCTACCTACTCACTAATAGTAGGATAGCACTGTCTAAAGGATATGAGGAAAAGAACGACCTTTCCAAGTATAAGTAGATAAGTTCTTAGATGCTTGCTCAAAACAACTTTTTGCACCTACACAAAAATATTTCAAACACTTTCAAAAAAATTCGCCTTGTCAACACTCTTGAGGACTGATACAAGAGTTATCACAAAGCGAATCGCTGCACTAAGGCATTTTCAAAACAATTTTCAAAGCATAAGCAATTTTCAAAACATAAGCTAGCATCTAAGATCCTGTAGAAAACTACAGATGGAAAGAATGTTAACACCTTCCCTTTCCATAATCTACCCCCTTACTCAGAAATCTAGAAAAAAGGTCTTTTTTGTTATTTTCATCCTTTCCTTAGTTGGATAAAAGAAAAGTCGGTGGCGATTCTTGCTTACCGCGACATTTGCAAACAAAAAACACAAATCAGTATTAATAGTCGGTTTTGCCACCGTATCACAGAACTGGCAAATCTTCTGGGAAGAATTATAAAGTGGGGTTTACCTTAGGGTCTAGATCATTTTAAATTGCTTTCTTCGTTTGCCTTGACTGCTTTATCTTTGAGGGTTTGTTGGGGTATTCTTGTAAAGATCATATACCAGGATCTGGGACACTTTTTAGGTAAACAACAATAGATCGTGGAAACTGTAAGGCGTAGATCGATATGGTTGAAGCGATGCCTGTGTTAGTGTGACACTTTGGTTGGTACCGGTATCCCTTGTATCGAATCGAGGAGAATACGGGGCCGCCGCGTGGTGTCGTGAAGCACTAACAAACCTTAGAACCTTAGTTGAACAAACTTCGCCATTAGAAATTAGTGAGATAGCCGGTCTTGGTGTAAAGATGGGAATCAGTTGATACTCGATACTACACTTATTGAGATCTGACTTTCAGGATGTTTCGGCCGCAAGAAAAGATTCCTAAGCTAAAATAATACCAATAAAGAAAGATCAGTAATATTGAGACTCCTTAGAACTCGGTTACCATTTATAAGACAGGTTGAGCCAACTAAACTTCAAGAGGATACTTACCTATGGAATCCATGCAAGCCTAAACCTAAGGCTACTTGTGTGACTTGTTTTCTTTCTTTGCCTAACAATTTGAACTCATTGCAAGGCTTTGTTTGTATTCCTTGCATGACCTTGTTTGTATAAATACAATAAATTGGTTTCTTACCCTGCATTTTCGCTTAACGCATAACATACACATCATAACATCATGCCACAACATTTCCTTAACCATTTCAAGGATCTCAAGGGTTTGTGATGCAGGTTATGATAAATCAGACATCTAGCAAGGGGAAAGGGGATTTATTTTCCTCTAGCCAATACCGTCAAAAGACCAAAACACGACAACTTGAGTCAGGGGCTATGACCCACTTGATATGGTGAGCTTGACTCTCGTAGAAAGACTCTCAACGATACAAAGTTCTTCAATCAAAGCTGCAAAATTCAACTTCTGACATTTTCTTGTTTACCCCGCGAGATCCTTGAAAAAATTGCATACATATATCATACATATAATTGCATAAGCAGGTTTCAAAGCAGGTCTCTCATGTTCTCGCTGTTTATTTTAGCAATGGCTCTCAAACAAGACAACAGAGATCTCCAAACTCAAGAAGATCAGTTCATGGAAATGTTCCTGAACCTATCCAAGGGGCAGGAAGAGTTGAAAGCACTCCTCACTGGGAACCTGGCCAAGAAAAATCCTGAAGACGATAAGGACGAACGATTGGAACAACTACAAGCTGAGGTTGAAGTAATGATAACCCAGATGCTGGGGAAGATGGATCTTATCCAAGGTCTGGCCCAGGGACAAGAAGAGCTGAGGGGCATTATCAACAAACTTCATCAGGACGGATACAACCATATGAAGCAAACAGTCGAGGCTGGGGACCGAGTCATTGATTGACCTCCA
This sequence comes from Vicia faba, assembly GCA_948472305.1. Classification (NCBI taxonomy): domain Eukaryota; kingdom Viridiplantae; phylum Streptophyta; class Magnoliopsida; order Fabales; family Fabaceae; genus Vicia; species Vicia faba. Next base: position 389,714,186 of record OX451737.1, read on the forward strand.
AGAAGACAAGAGGCTGGTTTGGTGAAGAGTGGACCTTTCCAAATTGCTACTACATCACGAGCCCAATCACAACCTCGCCAAAAACGACATGGTAATCGGCGTAAGCGGGATTCACTTACTAGGAAATATACCAAACTCAACATACCATTGTCTTAAGAATTGCAACATATGTTGAGGAAGAATTTGGTTACGTTGATAAGACCTCATCCGAATCGTAAAACTTCTCCCCCTAAATAAAATCCTGATGCAATATGTGCCTACCATTCTGATAGTCCTGGACATGATACAAATGACTTTTGGGAATTGAAAAATAAGATTCAGGACTTGATTAACGAAGGAGTGCTGGAGTTCCCACAAGATGGTCAACTGGAATTTTTGTCATTCCTCCAAGGCACACCATTTGAAGTGACAAGTTCTGACAAGAAGGCTTTTCGTTCATTAGAATTTTCAATTTGTAATTTTTCTTTTGATTGTTCGAACATTTATTCATGTCAAACTTTGTTACTTTATCAATGCATTGCATATGTCTATTTTGAATCAATTCATTCGTATTCGCTATATTTAAACTTCTTTCCTTTTTGTGATATTCAACTCTCGATGAAAAGCTCTGAGCCTTTAGAGGGAGGATGACGAAAATGATACCATAATCTCTACAGTATGCTTTTGAACAGACCCCGCTAACGATGTACAAGCATTGTTTCAAATCCTAAACAGTGGAGTTATAAGGAAGATAATCCCTAGTCAACCCCTTTGAGCCAAAGAAGTAGGAGTTTTTCTTTTCACACAAATTAAAACCCTAAATCATAACCTGGGGCAGGGTAGTTTCTTAGTCAATTCAGACGTGCATTTAGTCGTAATCTTCCGCTTCATACACAATGAATAACATCAAAGACGTCCTTCCAAATAAAAAGATGGTGATGGTTCTGCATAATCATTTAAAACAGGCAGTCATTATCTCTCTAAATAAAAGCCCATTAAGTCAAAACATATGAAGGAGACTTAAGAAAAAACTGGGGCATCCCGCTGACTGTAATTACAAAAGAAACAGTTTAGGAAAAAGAAAGGGATAACGAAAACCAAAAAAAGAGGTTACTACAAATCCTCGACAAAAAAGATTACAAAAATGACTGCCTATTCAAAATAAACTGTCAGTGTCCGAACCATCACCGGAACATCAAGGACAAGATGCCAGACTCAATTGAGATCTGAACGCACAATTAGTTGAGCATAGGATCAAAGAACATCATGAAGAACGGGTGGGTACAAATAAATTTTGAGCCTTTATCCTTTGTTTTTTAAACCGTGAACCAGGCCACATTATAACCCTTAAAAGTCCTAGCTAAAGCATGGGTTAGTTCGAAAGCATACTGTTACAAAAGGTATCCTGACTCCTGAAAGGTTTGCTATAAATCATGAGTTGATATCACTCTCTTGCAAAATTTGTTTTACTAAAAAATGAATTTTCAATTTTATTTTTCAAGACAGACATAAGCTTTGCATTCTTAAAATACCATTGTTTGCATATGACTATTTGTTCAACAGCAGATAAATTAGCATGACAAATATCTAGTGAAAAAAAACCTTCTCAATGAAAAAGATCATCTCAATTGGAAAAACACTTCCAACCAAGGGGCACGGCGTGATCACTGTCCATCATCTGGGGAAGTCAAGTCAAGATTCAAGGAATCTCTCAAAGATGCCAAATAGCCAGGGACAGGCCTCCATCTGAATCACTTGGAGTATTGGACATGGATTCCAACAACGAATCTTGTACGATTAAACAAACATCTTCTGGAAGTGTGGAAACACTTACTACTATGGACAGTGACAATTCTCCGTACCCTGTGAACATGGACATAGTCGAAAAATACTATGCATGAACAAAGACTCGCTAGGTTGACTGGCCTAGGAAAATATAAGGTCATCCCGGCGAACCAAAAGGGTTCAGGAAAAATTAGGTATAAAAACAAAATATGTACACCCGGCAAGTCGAAAACATGAAAAGGCAACTTGAGCAAAAAAGGGTATCCTGGTGGACTGAAAATCTAAAAAGACAGTCCAAGAAAAAGTTAGGGATTAAAGCATACGACTACATCCCGTCATCTCGTCACTTGTCTAATCAATAGAAGGCTTATCACCCTGATCTGCATTCACCAAGGACTCCAAGAGTTGGGATAATAGTCAAACCATCTACAAAATCCCCGATTGATATTTTCTACCACATATATCGAGACAAAGGAATTCTACTACCAGGTCACCGCCATATTCTCATCTTACAACCTATCGATGTCAGGTGTTCTCATACCCTCGGCAGAGCAAAATCTCCAAATTAGTGCTACAACGAAAATTCCCCAATGAAGTCGCCAAGCTTCTCGGGATTCCCCAAGCGGATTACAAAGCTTCCCTTCCCCAACGAAAACATACTGAATATTCCAGAGTCTCCTCTAGAAACGGTGCAGTTATGATCCAGAGACAGATGTCATTCTGATACTTATTTTAACACATCATCTAGAAATGGTTCAGGTTTGATCCAAAGACGGATGTCATCCTGACACTTACTCCAGATTCTCATCTAGAAACGATTCAGGTACAATCCAAAGACAGATTTCATCCTGACACTTACTCCAAATTCTCATCTAGAAACGGTTCAGGTACGATCCAAAGACGGATGTTATCCTGACACTTACTCCATATTCTCATCTAGAAACAGTTCATGTGCGATCCAAAGACGGATGTCATCCTGACACTTATTCCAATTTCTCATCTAGAAACGGTTCGGGTATGATCCAGAAACGGATGTCATCCTGATACTTATTCCAGACTATCTTCTAGCAACAGTTCAGGTACGATCCAGAGCCGGATGTCATCCTGATACTTATTCAGACCATCTTCCAAGTACAATTCAGATACGATCCCGAGACGGATGTCATTCTGAAACTCATTCAACACATGTTTCGAATACAGTTCGGATATGATCCAAAGACGGATGTCATTCTAACACTTTATTCAACATATATATCCATCCACAAAGCCTCCGCATGTACTTTCTCCAACAGGTACAGGGGCAGAAACATCCTGATGCAAAGTCATCGACGTATCCTAAGCATATGTCCCAGTGACATCTACACTCCCCACAGAGTAAAGGAAACCAAAAGTTTTGATCACAGCTTCCCCGAACAGGAGTTACTTTCCCCAGCAAAGTTCCTTCAGGGAGCCGATATCTATATCCCCCAGTCGAGTTTTATAATCACAAACAGTTTATAAGGATTTCTCCCGAGCAAAGTTTATTTCTCTGACTGCGGAACCTCCTCCTAAGCAGAGTTTATTTCTGTGGATGTGGAAGCTCAATCCCCAATAAAGTTCATGTCTCCAGCTACGGAAGTTAATCCCCCAGCGGAGTTTATTTCTTTGAATCAGAAAAATATTCCAGCAAAGCATCTCCTCTCTCAAACAGAGTTATTCCCCTGCAGAGTTATTCTCAGGAAGAGCCTCTCCCCGGCAGAATATTCACAAACAGAAAGGAGTAAATCCCCAGCATAGTCATCTCCATTCACCATCCCCAGCAGAAATGAAGAATTCAACTTCCCAATACTCTTCAGCAGCAGTCTGGGATTTATTTTCCCCGACTAAGAAATACCGCAATAGCATCCCATATTCATACATCGTGGCATTCGCATACATATTGCATACAACACAATCTCATTTATTTTGAGGACATCACCACAATGCATTTCATACATCATGACATTGCATACGACTAACTCTTTACCTTTCAGGGAAAAGATCAAACCAACAAGCTACGTCCAACCAAGGGCTATTCCAGGATTTTCCTCAGAAGGATGTCCTCACAAGATCTTCTCTGGATCAGTCAGATCGACACTAAGATCTATCTGATTACTATGTCAGTTAAAGATGTTCCAAGACTTTCGTCTGGGTCAGTTGAATCGCTACTAAGATTCTCTTAATTACTATGCTAGTCAAAGTTAACCCAAGATTTTCCCTGGGTCAGACAGGTCGACACTAAGGTCTCTCTGATTACCATTCCAATGGAAGATATTCCAAGACTTTCGTCTCGGTCAGTTGAATCGCTACTAAGATTCTCCTGATTACTATGCCAGTCAAAGTTAAACCAAGATTTTCCCTGGCTCAGACAGGTCGACACTAAGATCTCTCTGATTATTATTCTAGCGGAAGATATTCCAATACTTTCATCTGGGTCAGTTGAATCGCTACTAAGATTCTCCTGATTACTATGCCAGTCAAAGTTAACCTAAAATTTTCTCTGGGTCAGACAGATCGACACTAAGATCTCTCTGATTACCATTCCAATGGAAGATATTCCAAGACTTTCGTCTGGGTCAGTTGAATCGATGTTAAGATTCTCCTGATTACTATGCCAGTCAAATTTAAACTAAGAATTTCTCTAGATCAGCCAGATCGACACTAAGATCTCTCTGATTACTATGCCAGTTGAAGATGTTCCAAGACTTTCGTCCGGGTCAGTTGAATCGATGCTAAGATTCTCCTGATTACTATGCCAGTCAAAGTTAACCTAAGATTTTCCCTGGGTTAGACAGGTCGACACTAAGATCTCTCTGATTACCATTCCAGTGGAAGATATTCCAAGACTTTTTTCTGGGTCAGTTGAATCGATGCTAAGATTCTCCTGATTACTATGCCAGTCAAATTTAACCTAATATTTTCTTTGGATCAACCAGATCGACACTAAGATATCTCTGATTATTATGCCAGTTGAAGATATTCCAAGACTTTCGTCTGGATCAGTTAAATCGATACTAAGATTCTCCTGATTACTATGCCAGTCAAAGTTAATTCAAGGATTTCCCCTGGTTTAGTCAAATCGATACTATGATTTCTATCCCATTTGAAGACAACTCGAGACCTTTCTCTGGTCCAGTCGGATCGATACTAAGATTTCTATTCCAGTTTAAGGAACTGCAAAACCTGGAGTACGACCAAATGACAGTTTAATCTCATTTCCCCAGTAAGTCGCTGTGAAGCCTGAAATACGACCAGATAACTGTCAGCCTTATTATCCTCAGCAAGTCACTGTGAAGCTTAGATCCTGACCAGATAGCATTTCACTTCTGTCTCTTCAATAAAGAGATGATTCCACAGTAGAGTAATGGACAACTGAAGCTCCTAAACTCTATTTCCCAAGACAAAGACCAACATTCTTCAGTGGAGTCCTCCTCAGAAAACAGGAATAGGAATCCCCATGAAGAGACCTCTTAGGAAATCAGCACTACTTTGGATGGCATCATTAAGCCCATCTTTGATAACTCTCAATCATCTTCTCCAAATGGAATCTGTAAGCCCATTTCTGACATCATCAACCAACAATGTTACTTCATGCGAGTGCAAATTTCTGGGCACTCTAGTGTTCAACCCTCTTCCACCTTCAGATCACGAAAGGCAGATAAGCCAATCTAAATCCTCAGGTTTAAGAAGATTGAACAGGGGCAGCTGTTGTACCCCAAAATTTACCCTTTTTATTTTCATACACGCATATCATTGGTTTTATGGTTATGGAATAAAGGTATATTTAGCAAGCTTCGTCAGGTTACAAATGACGTTTATTTCGCCAATGGATGTTCTCAAAGTATTTTTCGTGCTGAAGATCGGTTCACCGTTTTGCAACGATTCGGGGTTCAAAGATTCACAAGTCTAACCCGACGCGTCATATTCAGGTGTTCTTTCGCCAAGATATCCCTGATAACATATTCTCAAATTCATATTTGGCTCAAGAGCCAATTCTTTAAAGAAGGTCTTCGAATGTGCGATTTTTCTCGAAGAAATATGGTGAAAAAGTGTGCTGAAAGTGCAGTTTTTATGCACTAAAAAATTCATAACTTGAAGATTGTGGCTCGTTTTGAACCCGTTCTGGTGGCCAAAATTTCGTCTTGACATCAACTACATTTTCATCTCTCACGGCTGGAAGCCAATTTCGATCAGAAGGTCTTCAAAAATGCGGATTTATGAAGTATTTTCGTACAGAAAATTTGTGACAGAAGTTTATTTGCGTCATGTTCATAAAATCATAACTTGGTCGATTTTCATCGTATTGAGTTGGTTCCGGCGCCAAAATTTTATAAATTGAGTTGGCTATGTTTTCCTAGGAGGTATTAAGTTAGAACATTATCCAAAAGACATTCGTTTTTTCCCAGGGTGCACGTGACGCGCTAAAAATCCTGAATACTGAATATCATTTCATCTGGGTCGAAACTTCGAAAATTCATTATTCGGTCAATTTTTGTTTGATCGGGCCCATCTTTTTACACAATGTCACTGACTCAGATATCTACAAATTTTCTTCCAAAATCGAGACCGGATTCTGCTCCGATCAATACCAGTTTTTTATTGAAGAACGTGTCAGAGTTGACACTGGAGCCCAAAATAAGTTTGTCTGAGACGAAACTTCAAAAATTCAAAACTAATTCACCGTTTATCCGATTGAGCTCATTTTCGAACAGGAGTTAGCACTCGATGTCGGCTACATTTTGCTTTCACATTTTAACTTCAAAAGTTGAACTTAAGCCCCTGCGATTTAGCCTGGAACGTGACAGACTCAAGTGAATAAAAATCTGCACTATTACTTGTGGTTATTGGAGGCCCAATTGCACTTTCAAAGCCCATGATGAAATTTTTTTTTGCCAAAACCCTGTCAAAATATCAAATTCTTTCAAGAACCCTAAAAATCTTGAAATCCTTGTTACAAACCCTCATCTCACTACAAACAAGCTATCCTTGTTACAAACCTCCATCTCATTACTTCTCCAGTAAGGGTTTGACCATTATGGTCCCATGCAGGTTTATTACAAAACACTGAGGCTGAATTATAACAACCACCAATGCATAACAAGGCAATCATCCTGAGGAGGTTAAGAACGTAGATTCAACACCCACCCCTATTGATTTTGGTTTTCTTCCTTTCTATTTATCCTTTAATCTATTTTCCTTCTTTCTGTTTAAAACCATATTTTTCACAAACCTTTGATTTTTCATAATAAACTCGAATAATTAATTTTAGTTTTTTTTTTAAAATTTAATTTTAGGTTTTAAATTGATTTTTGGTTCAATATTCACCCCTAACATTTGCATTATTTGTATTTTTTAACCCTATTTTCCATTGATGCTTCTTCCTCTATCTATTTTTTGGCAAACTTAATCTTTTTTTATTAATCATTACACATGAGCTTTTTTTTAAAACCTTTTTTTAAATTAAAATTAATTAGGTTTTAGGTTTTCTTTAATTAACCCTTTTTTAAAATTAACCTTTTTTTATTATTAATTAAAATTAATTAGGTTTTAGATATTTTAATTAACTTTTCTTCAAAATTAACCTTTTTTTATTATTAATTAAAATTAATTAGGTTTTAGATATTTTAATTAACTTTTCTTCAAAATTAACATTTTTTATTAATTAAAATTAATTAGGTTTTTTAGGTTTATTAAATTAATTATCAAAAATCATTTTATCATAAAAAATTACCAAAACATTTTCTTTGCTATTTTCATCTTATTTTTATTTTCCTAGATAAAGTGTATAGAGCGCGTTCAACTGTAATAGCGTAGCTTTATTTTTCCCGCTTTTTTTATCATTATCCTGTAATTGCTTCCGAGATGTAATAGTTTTAGGATTTCTTTTTCGCACTCTTCACTATTATGTAACTGCCCCAAAGCTCTGTAATAGCCTAGGTTTACATTTCCGCCTTTACCTTCAGCTACTATATTTTATGCAATGCTTAGGTTAATAGGATTGTATGAAAAGATGAAAATGAACGATAAAAAACCCTAATTGTAAGATAAATAACCGAACTGAATCATTTTCACACTCCACCTCTAGAGTAGCCTCGCTTGTTGCCTTCGGAAAAACAATGATCATGTCCCTTGAACATAGGGATACCCTTAGCAAAGACCCTCGGTTAAAGTCATCATAAAGATCATAGTCCCTCAATGTCCCTCGAGTTGCCTACGATAAATGATCTTGTCCCTTGATGTTGCCTACGAATATATGATGACAGTCCCTTAGAACTGCTAAGGTATCTGGGATACCGTGGGAAAACTGACTTGAGGTTTTGCGTTTGTGTTCGCAAATGTTTCGGTTTAGCAAGAGTCGCCACTGACTTTTATTTTATCCAAAAGGAAAGGTCAAAAAGCACAGGAAAGACCTTTTAGATGTTTTCTTGAGTTCGGGGGGTAGATTATGAAAAGGGAAGGTTCTAGCACCCTTTTCATCCATGGTTATCCATGGGCTCTTAGTTACTTGTTTAGATCACTTGCTTTGCTTTTCCAATTGTTTGAAATTGTGCTTTGTGTGGTTTTGAAAGTATTTTGAAAAGAGGCCATCGTTTTGGCAATCTTTGTAATGATTCTCGTTCGTAAGAATGTATACAAAGATGTTTGTCTTTTGAAAAATGTTTTAAAATTGTTTGAAATGAAGCCAAGCCTTGCCTTTATCAGATACACAAGTTATATTTACTTTTGCAAGTTTCTTGCTTTTGAAGAAAAGTTGGAAGTGACAATGCTAAAGCCTGTACAGGCTTGCTTGCTAGCTGCACATAGTTGGTAAACTTTTCCTGATAAATGTGGATCTTGTTTGCAAAAAGAGATTAGGTCCATGGCTCAAGAAATGCAAAGTTGTAAAAGCAAGCTTTATGAAAATGGTATTGAGAACTTTATGCCTTTTTTGTAATAATTCTTTGTGCAAAGCTCCATAGGTCAGAATAAAGCCATTATCCATTGTGTTTGCATTAAATTAATGAGTGTAGAAAGTATTAGGGCCTGTAAAACCAAGTACAAGCATGTTTGATACTGATTTGCAACTTGTAACCATGTGAAAATGCCTTGCACAAAAGTGATAAATTGCCATTTTCATTTCTTCGATTCTCTCTAACTATAAATGATCTTGGAGAGTTCTTTGACATTTTGGAAAGCTTGTAACATTCTCTACAATCCATTTTTATAATTCATTTTGAGATACCTCTTGGAACTAGGTGAAAAATTTCCATGAAGTTAGGTCAAAAATCTGCCTAAACTAGGGAACAATTTCACTAAGTTAAAAAGTTTATGGACCCCTATTCACAAAATCATAACTTGAAATCCAAGCATCTTTTGGGAAAACTTTTTGAATCAAAGTTGTAGATTTCATGGAGGAATACAACTTTTATGTTGGAAGTTTTCTTTGAATCCAATTGCATCATGGTGAAAAAGTTGGGAAAAAATAAGAAATTTTCATAACTTTGAAAAATTCTAAGTTATGAAAATTTTCAAATTAAAACCCTAATTTTCAAAATTAGGTTTCTTGGTCAACAAGTTTCACATTTTGAGATATCTTGATGAAATATGACCCTTGGCACTTGATTTTCACCAAAAAGTCAAAGTTTGACTTTTCAGTGTACAATTGATTTTTGATCAGTTGACTGGAAAATTCATCTGTCAATCCAATGCATTTGAGATCTTTTGAACCTTGTGATTAGGTCAAGATGATGCTATTGAGTCCTTTAAATCATGCTTGAACCCAATTGGTCATTGGCTAGGTAAAAAATCAGAAATTTCCCTTTTACAATCAAAACCCTAATTTTGACCATTTTGCCCTTTTGATGATCTGATCAAATTTCTTGAGGAGTTATGATCCAAACTTGAGCAAATGGTACATAGGATCCTAGAATGTGATGCGAATCAAAAATTATGAGGTTTGACTGTGAATTGGCCACAGTTGACTTTTCCCCCAATACAGTTGATTTTTAGGTCAACAGACCAATTGATTGGTCAAAAATGTGATTCAAGGCTTGAAACTTGGTATGAGCAATCTTAGAGGTCCAACACGAAGTATGAAAGTCACATGAGGCATTGAAAGTCCAAAAATCTCTGTGCAAACTCAAACCCTAATTTCAGGTCATCAGTGCAAGGAGATGTCTTGAGCTGAGCAAACCCTAATCTGATCTTGAATCCAAGAAGTCTTGTAAGGAGAATCTTGATAAAATGAGAGGGCAAATTTTAGGGTACAACAGCTGCCCCTGTTCAATCTTATTGAACCTGAAGAGTTAGATTGGCGAGTTAGTCGTTCGTGACTCGAAGGTAAAAGATGATTGGACACTAGAGTGCTTGTAAATTTGCACTCGTCAAATTGTAGCTAAGGGAATGGGCTTAAAGATGCCATTTGGAAAGGTGATAAAATCTTGTTGGAGATGGGCTTAAAGATGCCATCCAAGAATGTTTGTTGATTTGTAAGTTGTAGGTCAAAAGAATAAGTATCATAATCGTATCCGCGTTTGGAACGTATCTGAGCTGTATCTGGAGACTAAATTTGTATGAGCAATGGAATGGCGTGCGTGTCTAGAGCGTATTCGAGCTGTAACTGTACTTGAATCTGAATGAATGACAGAATGACTTCCGTGTCTAGAGTGTATCTGTATTGTATCTGAATCTGAAATCTGAATACGCGAAAGAATAGCATCCGTGTCTGGAGCATCTCTGAGCTGGCGAAATCAGAATAAGTGACAGAATGGCAACCATGTCTGAGGCGTATCTGGACTGGTATCTGAATAAGTAACAAAATAACTTACGTGTCTGGAGTGTATCCATACTAGAATTTGAATAAGTAACATAATGACTTCCATGTATGGAGTGTATCCGTACTGTATCTTGACTTTGAATTCTGAATGAGTAATAGAAAGACTTTTGTGTCTAGAGTGTATTCGTATTGTATCTGAATAAGAGATCTGAATGAGTAACATAATGACTTTCGCGTCTAGAGTGTATCTGAACTTGAAATTGATAGTTGAATCTGAATGAGAAATAGAATGGCTTCCGTATCTAGAGCTTATCTAATTTGTATCTGAAATCTTTGAACATTGTTAATGATAGCTGTTAATCTTATCCTGAAAAGGGTAAAATTAGATGAAACACAGAGTTATGTTGCATGTAATGTATGATGCAATAAATATTCCTTATCAATGTTTATGATATATGAATGTAATGTATGCGCATGTAAGCTGATTTGCTGTATTGCTGAGGAAAATAAATCCTTGATGGCTGGAGATAATAAAAACCCTTGACTACTGCTGGGAAAATAAATCCTTGACCGCTGCTGGAGATTCAAAATCTTTGACTACTGAGGATGAGAAATCCTTGGTGACTGTTGGGGATGGAAAATCCCTGACAACTTCTGTGGGGTTGAAGGATTCCTTCACATCTTGAAGTTGGAGTGTTTGACAAAATCTGTTGTGAGAGTAATGTCAAATTGCTTGAGAAATCTGCTTGGGAAATCCAGAGAACTTTGAAGACTTCTACTGGGGGTTAAATAATGGGAATCCTTACTCGTCTGGGGAATAGGGAAAACTCTGATGATTTCTGTGGGGAACTAAGAATGAGAATCTTCATTCTATTGAGGAGTAATTAAAACTTTGGTGACTTCACTGGGGAAATGAGAATGAGAATCTTTAATCTGTTGGGGAGTGAAAACTCTGTGGGGAAGAAGGCTTCCCGCTGGAGAGTAAGTTCAGGACTCTGGGGGAAAAAGCTTATTCCTGTTTGGAAAAAGTTCAGGTGTTGGGGTTGTATGCCACTCTACTGGGGAGTTATCCTAGATTGGGGATAAAAGTTAACTGTTATCTGGTTGATTCTCAGACTTTTAAGACAACTTGTTGGGGAATTTGGGGAAAACTGGATGGTTCCCGCTGGGGATTGATAGTTGGAAATTTGACTCGACTGGGGAAGAAGGTTTCATCTCCGCTGAGGGTCTGTAGTTCAAAGTTTTTACTCCGCTGGGGATTGGGAGTTTGAAGTTTTAACTCTGATGGGAATTAAGGATTTGAAATTATAACTCCGTTGGGGATATATATTTCAAGGTTTTAGCTTCACTGGGGATCTAGATGATGTACTGCAGAGGATTGCCCCTGGAATAGTCTAAAGACGTTTTCCTATACTTTCCACTTGTCAGTAATTATTCTTTCCGGTTTCGTTTATTTGTAAACAGTGATTATATTCAAATGCATATGCTCATTAATAAATCATTGGACGTTTTCAAATAAAACACAAGTGTAAAAAGAAGAAAAGGCAAACAGCTTTTTGCACTTTGAAGTATCTTTGTATTAACTTTGTGTAAGTATTTTGTACAAAGGAGACAGACATCCTAGTAAGAGAACGTTGTCATAAAAAATGAGAAAAATTTATACAAAGAAAGATGGCTATGTGTGAAAATTCCATGGGGTTCCCATTCTTCTATAGCCTTCATAACTCTGAATATCTTGTCCATTTGTTGCTTCATCCGAAGATGATTGAGTTGATCAGAAGCCCGGAGCTTGTCTGTGAAGAGATTGTCCTTAAAATAATCCGACGATACATAGTCATACGCTTTAATTCCCTAACTTTTGCCTGGACCGCGATTTCGGGTTTTCGATCCACCGGGAAACCCTTTTTTGCCCAAGTCGCCCTTTCAGGTTTTCAACTTGCTGGGTGTACATATTTTTTTGTTTTATCCCTAACTTTTGCCTGAACCGCCCTTTCGGGTTTTCGATTCACCAGGATGCCCTTTTTTCCCTAGGTGTGTCAACCTAGCGGGTCACTTATGCGTAGTATCTTTTGACTATGTCTGCATTCGCAGGGTGCGGAAGGTCATCGCCGTCCATGGTGGTTAATATCATTTCCCCACCAGAAAAGATGTTCTTGATTATAAATGGTCCTTCGTAAGTAAGAGTCCATTATCCCCTGGGATCGCTTTGCGGCAAGATGATACGCTTGATCACTAGATCTCCGACTTGATATACCTGGCGCCTGACTTTCTTATTGAATGCCTTGATCATCTGTTTTTGATATGCCTGACCCTGGAAAACAGCAGTAAGTCTCTTCTCGTCAATTAAGTTCAATTGATCAAGTCGGGTCTGGATCCAATCGTCTTCACTCAGACCTGCATCCTTCATGATTCTTAAGGAGGGAATCTGAACCTCGATAGACAAAACAACTTCCATGCCATATACTAAAGAACAGGGTGTTGCCCCAGTTGATGTACGGGCCGTGGTAAGATACCCGTGGAAAGCAAACGGTAACATTTCATGCCAGTCCTTGTAGGTGACTGTCATATTTTGTATGATCTTCTTGATATTTTTGTTCGCAGCTTCGACATCACCGTTCATCTTTGGCCGATAGGGAGATGAATTGTGATGTTGAATCTGGAATTGCTCGCACAAGGCGGTGATCATAGTGTTGTTAAGGTTTGTACCATTGTCAGTGATGATCCTTTCGGGGATGCCGTACCGACAAATGAGGCTCTGCTTGATGAAGCGGGCAACAACATTCTTTGTGACGGATGCGAAGGAAGCTGCTTCAACTCACTTGGTAAAGTAATCAATGGCCACCAGAATGAAGTGGTGTCCATTGGAGGTTGTAGGCTTGATCTCCCCTATCATGTTGATTCCCCATATAGCAAAGGGCCAAGGAGCTGTTAAGACATTGAGAGGAACTGGAGGTATATGTACCTTGTCCGCATAGATTTGACATTTGTGGCAAGTCCTGGAATGTTGATAGCAGTCAGCTTCCATGGTAGACCAGTAATAGCCTTCCCGTAGGATCTTCTTAGCCATCGTATGCCCACTAGAGTGAGTGCCAAAGGTACCATTGTGCAGTTCAGCCATGATCTTCTCAGCTTCAATCTTATCCACACAACGGAGCAAAATACAATCATGATTGCGCTTGTACATGATACCATTGCTCAGGAAGAACTTGGCAGAGAATCTCCTCAAGAACTTTTTGTCGTTGACTGAAGCTCCTTCAGGATATTCTTGAGCCTCGAGATACCTTTTGACTTCATGAAACCAAGGTCGGTCCACTACTTCTTCGGTATTAATCTCGTGACAATGTGCAGGTTCGTCCATCCGTTCAATGGTGATTTAGGGAGCCTCATTATCCCAGTTAAGTTTAAACATGGATGACATTGTAGCTAGAGCATCTGCTAGCTGATTTTCTTCTCGCGGGAAGTGCTCGAAGGTAATCTTCTCTAAATGTGGTAGCAATGTCAAGGCATGTTCTTTGTAAGGGATGAGGTTTGGATGCTTAGTGTCCCACTATCCTTTGATCTGACTGATGACCAAATCTGAGTCCCCAAACACAACTAAAGATTTGATTCCCAAGTCTATGGCAGCCTTGAGTCCAAAGATGCAAGCTTCATACTCTGCCATGTTGTTCGTACAGTTGAAGCAAAGTCTGGCTGTGAAAGGAGTATGGAAACCCTTTGGGGAGATGAGTACCGCGCCGATACCGTTGCCAAGTGCATTTGAGGCCCCATCAAAGTACAGGGTCCATCAGGATCCTTGTTTAGGTCCGTCATATGGTCTGAAATCTTCAATGTTGTCCAATGTCATGATGTCTTCGTCAAGGAAGTCGAACTTCATGGATTGATAATCTTCGACAGCTTGATGAGCCAGATGGTCAGCTAGCACACTCCCCTTTATAGCTTTTTGGGTCGTGTAATGTATATCGTATTCCGTTAGGATCATCTGCCACCTAGCTATTCTTCCAGATAGAGCAGGCTTCTTGAAGATGTACTTAATCGGATCCATCTTAGATATCAGCAAAGTGGTATGAGTCAACATATACTGCCTTAGCCGGCGAGCAACCCATACCAAAATGCAACAAGTTTTCTCGAGCAGTGAATATCTGGTTTCACAGTCGGTAAACTTTTTGCTAAGGTAATAAATGGCATGCTCTTTTCGGCCAGACTCGTCATGCTACCCCAGTACGCACCCCGTTGAATTTTCTAGGACGGTCAGATACATGATTAGCGGTCTTCCCTCGACGGGTGGCATCAATATAGGAGGTTCAAGCAAATACTCTTTGATTCTGTCAAAGGCAATCTGGAATTCGTCGTTCCATTTAACCACCTGATCTTTCTTCAACAGCTTGAAGATTGGTTCACAGGTAGATGTTAGGTGAGATATGAACCTAGCAATGTAGTTTAGGCATCTCAAGAAACCTCTGACCTCCTTCTCAGTGCGAGGAGCAGGAATTTCTTGTATAGCTTTGACTTTGGCAGGATCAACCTTGATGCCTTTGTTGATGACAATGAAACCCAAGAGTTTACCGGATCGGACTCCGAATGTACACTTGTTAGGGTTTAATCTTAGCTTGTACTCCTTCAACCTAACAAACAGATTTTGCAAATGGTCGAGGTGTTCTTCTTCCGTCTGTGACCGGGCTATCATGTCATCTACGTAGACCTCTATCTCATGATGTATCATATCATGAAACAAAGCTACCATGGCGCGTTGATAGGTTGCCCCGACATTCTTTAGTCTGAATGGCATGACTTTGTAGCAGAATGTACCCCACTGTGTAACAAAAGTAGTTTTCTCCATGTCTTCAGGTGCCATTTTGATCTGGTTGTAACCTGAGAATCTGTCCATGAGAGAAAATACTTTGTGTTGAGCTGTGTTATCAACCAGGATGTTAATGTGCGGAAGTGGAAAGTCATCTTTGGGGCTGGCCCTGTTTAAGTCTCTATAATCCACGCACATTCTCACTTTGCCATCCTTCTTAGGCACGGGAACAATGTTATCAACCCATTGTGGATAGGAAGTAACAACAAGAAATCCAACATTGAACAGCTTCATAACTTCTGCTTTGATCTTTTATGACATGTCAGGCCTCATGCGGCGGACTTTTTGTTTAACTGGTTGACAATCTTCTCTTGTGGGTAGACAGTGTACCACAATGTCTGTATCGAGTCCCGACATGTCTTCGTATGACCAGGAGAAGATCTCAACATATTCATGCAACAGCTGAATTAAGCGCTCCTTGACACTTGGCTCTAGGTTGGCACCCACTCTGACTTCTTTTCTGTCTTCCTCAGTACCCAAGTTGATTGTCTCTAACAGCTCCTCATGAGGTAGAATAGCCCTTTCTTCCTGTTGTAGCAGTCTAGCCAACTCTCCCGGCACCTCACAATCTTCCTCACCTTCGTATTTGGCATGGTAGACCAGATCTTCAGAGTCACTGAAGGCCATAGCAGAATTGTTACCCATGGAATCCGGAATGGAAGGGTACCTGCATTTGTGAGTGTGGGTGTGTGTAAGGGATAGCCACCTTTAAAAAAATAAAATGTAAAAATAAAGACAATGAACACAAAAGTTTATATGTGAAAACTTCCATGATTCATTAAAATGGCATATGAAGATGAAAAATCAAACCCTTACAAATGGACCTATGTGCCTCGGGTAAGGCACAAGGTTTAAAGTGTATGAATTGTTTGAGAATTATTACAAACCAACAGAAATGTTTGAAAGATAAATTACTGCGGTATGAAAGTAATTGGAACAAAGTCTTTTGCTTCCCAGTTGCACAGTCCTCCGTCAACAGTTGGAAAAATCCAGTCTTCCAGGCTACCCTCATCTTCACTATCCTCCAAAGCATTGACTCCATGATGGGTGATCTTCACTGGTGGCCCTCCAGCACGGGCGCGGTGTATAGCCTTTTGAGCAGAAAAAGTGAACCCCGAGGCGAATTTATCTGATTTGTAAGGAAAGTCTGGAAGCTGCCCCCAGATTATGCTTCCTCCTTCTTCAATCACAACCTTTGCATCTTTGAGAGACGACATCCGAGGAGGAGGTATGGTAATCACGGGTACAGAAGCCACTGTTTTGGTTGCCACAATCTCCTGAGCTACCTCTTCAAAATGCTGCAAAAGGGTTTCGCTGAATTCGCCATCCAATTCTACATAGCGGAAAGAATTTAGATGGCTTATCATGTATTCCTCTTCGCCATGAACAGTTATAATTTTCCCCTGGACAGGGTACTTGAGCATTTGATGCAGAGTAGAAGTGACGGCTCCAGCATTGTGAATCTAGGGTCTTCCCAACAAGCAAGAATAGGAAGGACGGATGTCCATCACATAGAATGTGGAGTTGAAGGTTTCGGTTCCCACTTTAATCGGGATGTCCACCTCCCCGTGGACCATCCTTTTAGAACCATCAAAGGCTCTGACAATTATATTGCTGGGTTTCAGGGTTAAGCCTTCACAATCCAGTCTATCCAGGGCTTTCTTCGGCAAGACATTTAAAGACGAACCAGTGTCTACCAGAACGTGTGCTAGGGTTGTCCCTCTACATTCCACCGAGACATGCAAAGCATCATTATGTTTCTCCCTTTTGAAGTTAAATCAGCATCGGAGAATCCTAGACCATTGTCAGCTGTTAAGCTAGCTACACATTCCGGGAACTGATCCGCAGAGGTTTCATGTGGCACGTGGGCCGTCTTCAAGAATCTTATCAAAGCTTTAGCATGAGCCTATGAACAAAGCAGTAGGGCCAACATAGAGATCTTTGAGGGGGTTTGCCCCAGTTGTTCCACAACATCATAATCGCTTTTCTTGATTATTTTCAAAATCTTTTCCATTTCTTTTTGAGAGGTTTCAGGGATGACCAATGGCTGAACCCTCGTCCTGACGGGCTCTTCTTGGATCCCTTTCCCTCTATCATCAGCAGCAGCGGAGGGGACAACCACGGGAGTTACAACTTCTTCAATAATTGGAGTTCTCGCAGATATGTTTACCGGTGCAGGGGTAACCTTAGGAGCAGCTGAGGGTCCAAAGATTTCCTTTGGAGGGGCAATCTCTGGAGAGAAAATTCTTCCACTGCGGGTGATTTTACTCGTTCCAGCAATGTTTCCAATGTCGGAAGTCTCTTCATCATAACTCTCTTCAGCTGATTAAATTTGTTTAATACCGTGGTAGTAGATTTCTCCACCATAGTTCCACGGTACTGATCTGTCGGACTTGTACGGGACGGGCCCGGGCATGGTTATCTTCAAAGGTGCAGTCTTCGGAGCGGATGTAATCTTAATAGGTATTTTGGAGACCTTGGAAAGATTGGCAGATATGGTTATTATTGAAACATCATTGACAGGAGTCGGTGTAACAGGAGTCTTTTCAAAAAGTATTTCTTGGTTATCCATTAGGCGTTGGATGCCTAACTTCAACAATGGACAGTCGGTTGGTAAGGATGAACAAAGGCAGCAATCTTCTTCACAACCTGGAAAAATCCCAGCCTTCAGCAAATTCAACTTGATTATCGGTAGCGGAGTCATCAAATCATCAATAGTAGCAACAAACAAATCCTCTTCAACAACATGGGCATTGTGGCCATGCTTTGGCATTAGAGTAGAGATTACATTCGGCTTTTCAGGGGCATCGAATTCAACTTCTTTAGTGTCTATCAAATCCTGAATCTTATTCTTGAGGGCCCAACAATTGTTGGTGTCATGCCTCGGGCTCTCTGAATGATAAGCACACTTGGCATTCGAATGGTAGTACGGAGAAGTAGTATTCGGGTTCTTCGGGGCCTCTTTCAAACTTGCAAGGTTTAACTTCAAGAGATGGGGTAGAACCTGAGCATGAGTCATGTTTGTCCAGGTGAATTGCTGTACAGGCCTTTCCACCCTTATTTGGTTGGTTCTGGGTTGATTGTTTCTGGGTTGATCAGCTGCAGACTTCTGAATCATTACGGCCCCCACCGCAGGCCGGCGCTCAACTCTTCCTTGACCTCTTTGGGAGTAGACAACTGATACTTCCTTCTTTGTCGGAAAAGTCTTTTTGATGGCAGCAGAAGCAGATGCATCTTTTTGAATTTTCCCGCTCTTTATGCCGGCTTCAACTCTCTCACCAGTTAGAATCAACTCAGTGAACCCTACAGAGGAGCTTCCTATCAGGTGATTAAAGAAAGGCCCTAACAGAGTTCCCAAGAACATGTCTACTAGCTCCCTCTCAGATAGAGGTGGTTGTACTCATCCCGCCAAGTCTCTCCATTTCTGGGCATACTCTTTGAAGCCTTCATTTGAGACCAGGCCCATACTCTGTAATTGAGTACGGGTTGGTGCTAAGTCCGCATTGTATTGATACTGTTTATAGAAGGCGGCTGCCAAGTCTTCCCAATTATGCATATCAGACCTCTCCAACTGGTAGAACAAATCCAGCCGCGTCCCCGACAAACTGTCTTAGAAAAAGTGGACCCACAGGTCTTTGTCAGAAGAATGTGGTTGAATTTTCCTGACATAAGATCGTAGGTGCATCTTTGGGAAAGACACCCCATCGTGCTTAGCAAACAGTGGCACTTTAAATTTAGGAGGGATTACAATTCCAGAAACCAAACCTAACTCTTCAAAGTCCATCCCAGGAACTCTCTGTATCTCCATAGCTTCCAGACGTTCTTCCAAGTTTTTGTATTTGTCATCTGCAAGAGGATATTGTTGTTCAGAGTAGTCCTCATCCTCCTCTTCTTCATCTTCCGAATCTGAAGGCACTGCAGTATCCTTACCCTTTCTCTCCCCTTCCTTAGAGGTTGATGGAAAATCTAGGACCCTTCTGGCTTGACCTTCAAACCTTCTGCCCATGGTAGCCACACCAGCTCTCTTTTTCTTCTTTTTCTCTTTTTCCTTCTCTAGCAGAGTTTTGAGCTCCTCCTGTCCCTTAACAAAGGTCAAGAGTAGCTATTGAAATTGTGAATTCTGAGCTTGCAAGTCTTTGACCGTTTGTTCAAGATCCATTTTGCTTAAATAAACAATAGAGAGATGAGGAAACTTGGTGTGAAGACCTGTTTATGGATATGATGACTGATATGTATTCATGTAATACATTCAAGGATTCAGAAAATTCAAATTTGTATTAAACAAAAAGGAACAAACGTCATATTGATAAGATAGAATTGTTAGTACATCAATGCCCCATGGGCAAAATAATACAAAATTCTAAGGTAAAAAGACGTTGCGCATCCTCTTTGGTGCAATGTAGGTGTTGAGAGTCTGCTCTTCGTGAAGTTGACGAGTAAGTTCCAAAACCTTCTTCTTGCTGGCGTAGAATTGGGCTTCAAAAGTATCGCGTTCTCCCTTGAGCTGTATCCAACTCCTTTGCAGATCTTCGAGTGATGTTGGCATGTCAGGATGTAGGAGGGTGTATGGAACCTCTCCTTCCCTAACAGGCTCTATAATCACTGGGAGAATGGAGGGGTAAGGCATCATAAGACTTTGGGCGCGGGTTCGTACCCACTTGAGGTAAGGCTCAAGGGGGATGGAATTCTTGTATCCCAAGGTCTTATTGTCCACCTTGTTGGGCATCCTCCAAGCTCGGATAAACTTTTGTCGAAGTCCTTGATCATTGTTATCGAAGTCAAAAACCAAGTCTGGAATCAGCATGTCATGTGGGCCATCCCTTCAGGCATAACCAAACTGTCTCAGAGCCAAGCAAGGGTTGTAGGTGATGCCTCCCCTAATGCCAGGTAGAGGGACATTAGGGAATTCCCCACAACGGTCGATGATGATCATTTTCTCTAGATCGAGAACACCAATGAATATCTGAATGTGTAAGAGTCATCAATCGTTGTGACCACCTCAAGCCTTGCTCATTCTTCAAGACTGATTGGGGAAGATGAGAAATAAACCATATTTCTAGTAGAAGAGTGCAACACATGAGAATACCTCTTTTCCTCATTGTTCGAGTGTGAAAAGAGTGTAAGATATCTCCAAGCAAAGTAGGCACCGGGTTGCGAGCCATGAAGATTTTGACAGCATTGACATCTATAAGCTGATCAGGGTTTGGGAACAAGACCAACCCATAGATGAGAAGAGCTACAATCTCCTCAAAAGCTTGCAGGTCTAGAGAATTCCAACATTCTTGAGCTTTCTCAAACAGGAATTTTGCCAAGAAACCCTTGACACCACTTCTGGTTTCCCAATGACCTGTGACATCTGATGGTTGCAAGTGCAGGGCTTGAGCAACATCTTCAGGCTTTGGATCTCTTTTCGTACCGTCGAAAGGTAGTTGATGGAGAATAGGAATCCTCAAGAGTTGAGAAAATTCCTCCAAAGTAGGTACCAGCTGGTAATCAGGAAATGTGAAGCTGTGGTGTAGGGGGTCAAAGAACTGGAAGAGAACTTTCACCATGTCTTCCTCTGTGTTGGAAGTGACTAAGTTTAGAAGTCGACCATGTCTCTCAGTGAATGGGGAATACTCTGGAATCTTGGAAACAAGCTCCTTGAGTTGTGGAGGAGTTCTCACAAGATTGACCTGAATAGTTTTCCTGCGAAGTGATTCCATAACTGCAAAGCAGAAACAAAGATGAATTTCCAAAATCCTCGAAATGGTTAGTGGATGCATATGATGCTTCATGATGTCCATGATGTTATGCATACGTATATATGTACAAACAAATCACACAAGTTCCTAGTTTAGGCTTGCATGGGGTTTCATAGGTAAGTACCCTCTTGAAGTTTAGTTGGCTCAACCTGTCCTAGAAATAGTAACCGGGTTCTAAGGAGCTCAATATCACAGGATTGTTTTCTGTGTTCATTGTTTCAGTTTAGCCACTTTAATGACGACCGAAATATTCCAAGAAAACAAACCTCAATGAGTGTAGTATCGAGTATCTACCAACTTCAGACTGCACCAAAGCCGGTCATCTCACTACATCCTAAAAGGCCAAGATGGTCAAGTAAAGGTTCTAAAAGTTCGTTAGTGCTTCATGACATCACTCAGCGGCCCCGTATTCTCTTTGATTGACTCAAAGTCTACCGGTACCCACAAATATGTCACACTAACATAGCTATTGCTTAGACTGTGTCGGTATACCCCTCACAGTTTCCACAATGTATTGCTATTTACCTATGAATGTTTCCCAAATCCGGGTAGAGGATTCAAACCCAAACAATAGAACCAAAGTGTAAATAAAACAAGTAAAACATGGTAAGCAAATAAAGGTGATCTAAACCCTAAGGTAACCCCACTTTTAGATCTCCCCAGCAGAGTCGCCAGTTCTGTGATACGGTGGGAGAACTGACTTGAGGTTTTGCATTTGTGTTTGCAAATTTTTCGGTTTAGCAAGAGTCGCCATTGAATTTTATTTTATCCAAAAGGAAAGGTCAAAAAGTACAGGAAAGACCTTTGAGATGTTTTCTTGAGTTCGGGGGGTAGATTATGAAAAGGGAAGGTGCTAGCACCCTTTGCAAGTTTCTTGCTTTTGAAGAAAAGTTGGAAGTGACAATGCCAAAGATGTACAGGCTTGCTTGCTAGCTGCATATAGTTGGTAAACTTTTCCTGATAACTATGGATATTGTTTGCAAAAAGAGATTAGGTCCATAGCTCAAGAAATGCAAAGTTGTAAAAGCAAGCTTTATGAAAATGGTATTGAGAACTTTATGCCTTTTTTGGAATAATTCTTTGTGCAAAGCTCCATAGGTTATAATAAAGCCATTATCCATTGTGTTTGCATTAAATTAATGAGTGTAGAAAGGATTAGGGCCTGTAAAACCAAGTACAAGCATGTTTGAAACTGATTTGCAACTTGTAACCATGTGAAAATGCCTTGCACAAAAGTGATAAATTGCCATTTTCATTTCTTCGATTCTCTCTAAATATAAATGATCTTGGAGAGTTCTTGGAAATTTTGGAAAGCTTGTAACATGCTCTACAATCCATCTTTGAAATGCATTTTGAGATACCTCTTGGAACTATGTGAAAAATTTCCATGAAGTTAGGTCAAAAATCTGCCTAAACTAGGGCAAAATTTCACTAAGTTAAAAAGTTTATGGACCCCTATTCACAAAATCATTACTTGATATCCAAGCATCTTTTGGGAAAACTTTGTGAATAAAAGTTGTATATTTCATGGAGGACTACAACTTTAATGTTGGAAGTTTTCTTTGAATCCAATTGCATCATGGTGAAAAAGTTTGGAAAAGTTGGGAAAAAATAAGAAATTTTCATAACTTAGAAAAATTCTAAGTTATGAAAAATTTCAAATTAAAACCCTAATTTTCAAAATTAGGTTTCTTGGTCAACAAGTTTCACATTTTAACATATCTTGATGAAATATGACCCTTGGCACTTGATTTTGACCCAAAAGTCAAAGTTTGACTTTTCAGTGTACAATTGATTTTTGATCAGTTGACTGGAAAATTTATCTGTCAATCCAATGCATTTGAGATCTTTTGAACCTTGTGATTAGGTCAAGATGATGCTATTGAGTCCTTGAAATCATGCTTGAACCCAATTGGTCATTGGCTAGGTAAAAAATCAGAAATTGCCCTTTTACAATCAAAACCCTAATTTTGACCATTTTGCCCTTTTGATGATCTGATCAAATTTCTTGAGGAGTTGTGATCCAAACTTGAGAAAATGGTACATAGGAGCCTAGAATGTGATGCGAATCAAAAATTATGAGGTTTGACTGTGAATTGGCCACAGTTGACTTTTTCCCCAATATAGTTGATTTTTAGGTCAACAGTCCAATTGATTGGTCAAAAATGTGATTCAAGGCTTGAAACTTGGTATGAGCAATCTTAGAGGTCCAACACGAAGTATGAAAGTCACATGAGGCATTGAAAGTCCAAAAATCTCTGTGCAAACTCAAACCCTAATTTCAGGTCATCAGTGCAAGGAGATGTCTTGAGCTGAGCAAACCCTAATCTGATCTTGAATCCAAGAAGTCTTGTGAGGAGAATCTTGATAAAATGAGAGGGAAAATTTTAGGGTACAACAGTATACCTATATGTTGCCTTCTATGACCTTAACGATGACCTGCGCTTGTCCCTCATACATCCAATGATAAGGCTACCTACTCGCTAATAGTAGGATAACACTGTCTAAAGGATAAGAGGAAAAGAATGACCTTTTTGAGTATAAGTAGATAAGTTCTTAGATGATTGCTCAAAACAACTTTTTTCACCTACACAAAAATATTTCAAAACACTTTCAAAAACATTCGCCTTGTCAACACTCTTGAGGTCTGATACAAGAGTTATCACAAAGAGAATCTCCGCACTAAGGAATTTTCAAAACAACTTTCAAAATACACAAAACACAAGAAATTTTCAAAACATCAGCTAGCATCTAAGAGCTCGTAGAAAACTATGGATGGAAAGGATGCTAACACCTTCCCTTTCCATAATCTACCCACTTACTCAGAAATCTCGAAAAAAGGTCTTTTTTTGTTCTTTTCACCCTTTCCTTAGTTAGATAAAAGAAAAGTCGATGGAGACTCTTGCTTACTGCGACATTTGCGAACAAAAAACACAAACCAGTATTAACAGTCGGTTCTGCCACCGTATCACACCCAGCATGATGAAACCTTGGGGCATTCAAAGAGAATCAAGTAATTTTCATCATGCAACTCCCCAACATGTCCGTATCCATCTTACTATCCCCAAGAAATTGAGGATGTAGATAAGTCAGACCATATTATTTCCTACATAACAAAGCTACAATACAACATTGTGTGGCGTACCTGAAAACTCGTTTCTTCAGCAATTCAATCCCTAGTAAGGTTTCATTGATCTTTTGTACTACAAGATTTCAAGCACCAATATGTATTGGTATTTCGAAGCAACGAGCAAAGGTTCCCAATAAGCCTGTTCTTATCCCCACCGAGTTTATTTCTCTGCACTTTGCATATAATAGTCTTCACTGTATCACATTGCATCCTCAAAATGTGTCCATCAAAATGGATCATTACGCATACAAAGTCCAAATATGCATACAAAGCAAAAGCCAAATTGGGTAGCTTGCACGAAAGACTTGGATCATTCAAAACAACAATACATCCCCAAAAAGAATATCACTCCAAAATTCCCAGCTGATGTCTTTCATTACATCATGATACCCAGTTGACAGTGCCAGTACCTTGTACTCCCAAACACTCGTTTGTGTCGACCTTAAGCTTTCCAACTACTCATTTGTGTCAGTCTTATAAATACTCGCATGTGCCAGCTTTCCAAACACTCGTATGTGTCATTCTTCTAAATACTTGTTTGTGTTAGTTTTTCAAACACACATGTGTTAGTTTTCCAAACACTCGTCTGTGTCAGCTTTACAAACACTCGCTTGTGTCTATCTGTCCCTCGATTCCCAATTTAATCAATACACGTGGCCGTCCCTACACCTTCAGTCATGGTGCGTAACTGATATTCCCTTCTTAGAATTGTAGGTCGCTCATAGGCCTAGTTATCTAGTAGATCACTCATAGGTCTTACCTTAGGATTTTAGATCGCTCGTAGGTATATATGTTATTGTAGGTCACCCGTAGGCCTATTTTTCTGGTATATAGCCTTAGGTATTACCTTAGGATTTTAGGTCGCTCGTAGGCTATATGTCTTTGTAGGTCGCTCGTAGGTCTATTTCTCTTAATAGATCGTCTGTAGATCTCACCTTAGAATTTTAGATCACCTGTAGATCTAAATTTCCGCCTGCAGATCACTCATATGTCTCTTTCTTAGGATCACAGGTTGATCATAGATCTAGATTTCCTCCTGTAGATCGCCCGTAGGTGTCACCTCTTAGGATCATAGGTCGCCCATAGATCTAGACTTCCTTATAGGTCGTCTATAAGCTTAATTCTCCAAGCAGATCGCCCGTAGGTCTCATTTCCTTAGGATCGCAGGTCGTCCATAAATCTTATTTGTTGTCTTTTCATACCTATCTTGTCAATCACTATGTCGCATAACAAACATCCCTTTTAAGAACATCGTATTGGAAATATTACCACATTACGAGCGATCACTACTCAAAATTCATCTACAAACCTTTTTCACCAGAAAGACAAAAAATAAATTTCCCCAGCAAATATCGCAAAAATAAATAACTCGCTCACACCATCTTTTCAGAACAAATTTTCTTCATTGATATTTAATCATCTTCTACCTCGAACGTTTAAAAGGCTCGCGCCAATAACACATTCAGGTTTAAGACGATTAAATAGAGGTGGCTGTCATACCCCAAATTTGTCCTACCCCTTTATAAGGATCATCTGGCTTATGCATCTCGTATCCTTCGTGTACATACTTCTCATTAGGTCATCTAACATCACATGCATCATTAATTAGCAAGTGGTCATGGGTTCAAGGTATTTCTTTTCGGAAGCTACACATAAAAAAGATTATTCTGTCGGGTAGCACAATAAGGCAATACTCTATTTTTTTCAAGGTTTAAATGTGTTTTGCATGTTTCGCAAGCTATCAAATCAATAATCAATCAAGCCATCATCATATCAAGCTCTCATGTATTTCAACACACTCTGAATTGGGGAGGAATCAAGTATTTCGGTGAATTTGAGACAGTGTGAACCAGAAGCAACATTTTTTGCTGGTTTGAGTTTAGGAGTTCACAACTTTTGATCAGGATACTATTTTGAAATGGTTCCCCAGGCTTTGGAACTGCCTCTGTATTTTCTTTATTTCATTTGTTTAGATAGGAAGCAAATTCTCTAAAGAAAATCTCTTAAGAGTATGATTTCCATGGAACGGTATTTGAATTTAATGATTGGTTTTCTATTTCTCGGGTGTTCCGAAATTCATAAAATTCATCTTATTCACTGTTTTAGGTTGATTCTTTGAGCATTGAGACCGTCTTAATTTTCTTATCATTTCTCGTGTTCATATCGAAGGCCAATTTTGTGAAGAAGATCTCGAGAATTTTAATTATGTGAAGAAGATTACTCATGTACTGGATTTAATTGGTGGTCCGCTGTTTCGTGGGTACTTAAAAATTCATAACTTTTAATTGGGATATTTTTTTCGAGTGGTTCTTGAGGCATTAAAATCGTCTTAATAACATCTTCAAATCGTATGTTCGGCTCGGAAGCTGATTCGGTAAGGAAGATCCCCAAATGTGCAGATACTTTGAAAAGACAATGAAAATATCTTGAAAACTGTGCAAACTAAGGAAAGCCTCATGTTATACCCCAATCTTTGCCCCTAATATTTCTTACCATCTCATATTATAAATACATCAAGATCACACATTAGGGTTGGTTCTCCATTTCTACTTCATCTTACCTTTAAGTTTGTTCTTGAGGGATCACTAAGCACCTTGAATTGTGTATCTTGAACATGTGTTCTTTTAACTAACATCAAGATATGTATAGATGTTTCTTTGAATGTTCATATTGTAGGTGATGGCAACTGCATCCATTTCACCATATAACCTAAAGTTTGAGGGTTGGTCCTCAGTCAAATGGCTCTTCAATGAATTGCAAGAGCTCAAGCTTCAAGGCTATGCCCATGATATCAAAGATTTGTGGTTCAAAGAGCTCCCTCACTTTTTTTAGGTCAAGATCTCCTCAAATTTGGTGGTGGAATTTATCAATAAGTTTAATTGATAATTAAGCTCCATATTTGAGTGTGCTTCAAGACAACATCATTTCAAGACCTATTATGATCTATCATGCTTTATTTTACCAAGAAAGTTCATAAGATTCAAAGTTTGATTCAACAAGTTTGACCTAATTGAGCAAGTACTTGATTGAGTGATCACATGTGCGTAACTCTCTCAGTTTTCAACTTTTTTAGTTGGTTCTTTTTTCTATGGTTTCTTATCATCATCTACAACAACTTCTCTTCATATGACAAGATCTAATTGTTCAATAAAAATCATCAAAAGTTGAAAGGGGTTTCAAGTCATTTTGACACTCTGAGCTAGGGTTTGTTGACTTCCAAGCCATGATTCTCTTTTGAGATTTTTAATTGATTCCAAAGCCATGATTATCTTTAAAGGGTCCTTAATAAGCTCTCTTTAGTAATCTATAGATAACTTTGAATGGAAGATCACTAATGGTTGAGAAATATTATAATTCTCTTTGAAAAGCCTTTGAATATTAGGGTTTGACTTCAAATGATCATAACTTGGTAAATTTTTATCACCTTGAGCCCATTCTTTTTCCATAATAATATTTGGGATGTCTACTACAAATTTGTCTCAATTTTCAAGACTTGAAATGCTTGGAAAGTTTTTTGAGAATTGAAAATATTATAGGTCTTTTGTGAATTTTCCCAAATGTGTTCATCATCTTCCAAAGACCATAACTCTATAAATTTTTATGATTTTTGAGTGGTCTCAATTCCACAATTCAATTCAAGAGGTCTACTTCATTTTATCTTCAATTATCCAGACTAAATTTTGAGTGGAAGGTCATGTAACTTTGAAGGATATTATAGGTAACTTTGGAATTCTATACTTAGAAATTTTTCTAAGTATAAAAATCATTGTATTTTTCACAAATTCAAATGGACATAACTCTCAGCTCAAGCATCCAAATGGAAACTTTCAGAGAACATTGTCAAGCTTGATCATTCAGATTTCTAAAGAATCATGGAATGCATCATAAACCTTCCTACATTGTGTTCCCCATGGTTGTAAAGTTGGTACCATGAAACTAATTTAGTCAAAACAGTTAGATTGAAATTGGTTAATGCAGCCTGTAATCACAAAACCGTTGCTCGTTTTTTCTTCTAATCATGTTTAATAACCCTCCAAAAGCAATTAGCACATTGAAACACAAGTTTTGGCTGGTGTGATACGGTGGCAGAACCGACTGTTTTTTGTTACTACTGTTTTTGCGTTTTTTTTGTTTGCAAACGTACGGTAAGCAAGAGTCGTCACTGTCTTTTATTTCACCCAACAAAGGAAAAGGGAAAAAGAACAGAAAAAACCTTTTTCGAGATGTTTCTGAGTATGGGGGTAGATTATAGAAAGGGAAGGTGTTAGCACCCTTTCTATCAAATGGGTCATTTTTTATCTTTTGGGACTAGAGGGAAACCACTAAAACTCCCTATACTTCATGACCGTTTACCGAAGGCAACCGAAGTGGGGCAAACCCTAGGAGTGAGCATGTGAAAGTGTTTGTTTTTCAGTTATTATCTTTACACATTTAGGATTTTCTATCGTTTTAAATTATGATCTTTTCTTTTGCATACAATCCTATTATCAATCATCTAACCGTTTATAATGACGGAAAGTAAAAGTGCAAGAAATTTAAACCTAGCTATTACAAGGCTTTAGGGAGGGGGATTACATAATTACAAACCGGGGGAAAACAGTAAATGAAAATAATAATAAACCTAATTAACTATTAAAAACATGGAGCAATTACATTAATTGGAAAAATAAATAAATGCGCGCGAGAATAAATTAAACGAGGAATAAAAATTAAATTCAACGACATTTAATTTAGTAAATAAAGAAAAATATTGTTTTAGGTTTTTTTTGGAGAAAAGTAATTAATTTTGCAAACTAACCTAATTTCTAATTAATTTTAATTATGAAAAAAAGGAATTTAAATTATCCTAATTAATCTAATTAATTAATAAAATTAAATATTTTATATAAAAAAAAACTAATTCTTAATTGTTTGTGATTTTATGATTTAATTAAAAAAACATGATTTTTTGTAAAATAATTAAAACTAAAAATTAAATAAAGAAATTTAAAAAAGAGAAAGAATGGGCCTGGTATGAAATAATTTTGGGAGGTGCATGGTTGAATTTTCCAGGCCCAGAATAGTTGGCATATCTGCCTGCGTTTGATCTAGTGGGAAGCTTGCCAAGAGAGTCCACCATGTGCCTGCATACTTGAGGCGTGGGATCTGGATACAGATTGATCCAATGATGAGGTGTTGAGTTGCATGGTAGGCGCGCTTGGACTGATAGTACCAGATCTGCAGTTAAATGTTAGGAAAATTATTATGTAGGAGGCAGGGATCGAACCCCTGACCTTCTACACGCGTGTGCCCTGAAACCTTCCCTGCTTGCCACTAGGCCAATTGGCCTTTTGTTAATAGAAACAAAAAACAAATAATATAATTAAACATGGGTCAGTGTTATAGAAAAACGCGCGAGATTCAAATTGACCACTCTGGTGTTGACACGCCGTCATCTTCCTCATTAGAACAATGATTTTAAGTAACTACCTTTACCTATGGTCTAACGTCTGTAGCTGTAAACCTGCCAACTTCAAAAATGCAGCACACAAACAATAAATTCAAATGAAGACCATGGATCAACTGGGTTTAAGGCCCTGAACACCATGGTACCCATAATCAAACCTGATTTTTCCTATATCAAAAAAACCTAAAAAGTTCTTTGAAACCCTAAGAATGGTGTTTCACAATTCCTGCGCATAAACTCAAATTAAATCCCCCAAACACATTGCAAACATGATTACAAGCATGAATATATACTTAGAATGTGTCGATAATGATAGAATAAATGAAAACTAATTTGGAAAAAAGTTGCAAATCGTGAAGGTGGTAGTACGTGATTCTTGATGCTTTGATGTTAGGAATCGATTGGAAAAGCTTCTGGGAGTACCAAGGAACGTATTGCAATCTTCAAATCTCCTTAAGAAGGGATGTAATGTGGAATCTTATTTGAGTGTTTCTTTGAATTTTTGGAAGCTTTTTCTTTCTCTTTTTGAGGCTGGCTGCGCATGAATTCCTCCTCTCTAGGGTTACAATGCATTGTTATAAGTAGTGAATCAGATTAGGTCAATAGAATTAGAAAAAATCCAAAGATGTAATGGTCTTGAATTTTGATTCAAATCTTTTCAAAATTGGATATTTCCTCTTGTTTTAGAGCTTGCACGATTTGTTTTGGCCATTGACAGCATATGAGATTTATAATTCAATGCAAAACAAATCTCATTCCACAAATTTGATTTATCTTTGATTTAACTTGATTTTATTTGAATTTTAAATGAATAAAATCAAAATAAATTAAATAAATAAGTGAATAAGGCATGTAGGATCCCATAGGTCGTGGACCATGCTAGGACTGAGATTCAATCTTGAAAAGATGGGCCCATGTGCAAAAAAATGCAATTTGGGGCATTGTTGACTTTGTGCAAATTTCCAAAAATGACCAACTTTGACAATGCCTATCTCTCTCAATTTTGACCCTAAGAGGGTGTTCTTTGACTTTTTAGAAAGCTTAGGATGTCCCCTAAGAAACATATTTAGTTTCATCTCAATTGGATCTTCCATGTTCATGTAAGAAGCTTTGACCCAAAAGGTATTTTTGTTCACTTTTTGAAATGACCTATAATGTCTGATTTTATATCTTTTCATGAGTGCATTTTTTGAACATGAGGGCTGAAGATGAGTTGTAGGGAATTGTATTATATTCAAAGTGAGCCTTGGATGAGAAATTTCTTATAAAGTATGAGAAAGTTATGTCTGGTCAAAGTTTGGTTGACTTTTCCTATAGAAACCCTAATTTAGCAACTTTTGAGTTTTGATGAATTAGGAGAATTCCTTGAGGAATCATGATCAACCCTTGATAAAATGATGGATCAAAATGTTGATGTAGACCAAAAATCTTGAAGTTTGACTGTATGTGGGTCACAGTTGACTTTTGACCTAGTACAATTGATTTTCAAGCATCTGAGCAGTTGACTGAGCAAACTTGTTGTGCAAGGCATGAAACTTGACATGGATGATCTTGGAGAAATATTATGGAAATGGAAACCTTTTTAGGACCCTTGGAACTCAAACATATTGATAAGGAGTGGAACCCTAGTTTGAGGCTCATTGTCTTATGAGGAGGATTTGTCTGGTCAATCCTTAGTCAGCTTGAGCAATTGAGGACCTCTAGGAGTATGTTTTGAGTAAAAATGGGAGGGAAAATATTGGGGTACAACAGCTGCCCCTGTTCAATATTCTTAAACCTGAGGATGTAGATTGGCTGGTCTGCCTTTCATGATCTGAAGGTGGAAGATGATTGAACACTAGAGTGCCCAAAAATTTTCACTCGCATGAAGTGAATGTCAGTCGATAATATCGGGAATGGGCTTACAAATTCCATTTAGAGAGGATGACAGAAGGTCGTCGGGGATGGGCTTAAAGATGCCATCCGGAGAATGTGACGGTTTCATAAGAGATTCCTTTGCGAGAATTCCTGTACCTGCCG
The DNA here is from genome assembly GCA_948472305.1 of Vicia faba. NCBI lineage: Eukaryota > Viridiplantae > Streptophyta > Magnoliopsida > Fabales > Fabaceae > Vicia > Vicia faba. The sequence continues at coordinate 389,745,920 of OX451737.1, forward strand.
TTGAGTAGGACTCCGATGGGGAATGTTGATTTATGTTATGGGGAAATAGAGTCTAGGAGATTCGGTTGTCCATTACTCTACTAGGGAATTAACTCTTGATTGATGAGACAAAAATGAGTTGTTATCTGGTCGTATCCTAGGCTTCGAGGCGACTTACTGGGGAATACAAAATCGATCGTATCTGTTGTCCAGAGATAAAAGAAAAGGAACCTGGATAGTAGAGTTACTTCGAAATGAAAGCCGGGATAGTAGGGATGTGAGAAGGAACATGGATAGTAGGGTTACTTCGAGATGAAAGCCTGAATAGTAGGGCTATGAGAAGGAACCTGGATAGTAGGGTTACTTCAAAATGAAAGCCTGGATAGTAGGTCTATGAGAAGGAACCTGGATAGTAGGGTTACTTCGAAATGAAAGCTTGGATAGTAGGGCTATGAGAAGGAACCTGGATAGTAGGGCTACTTCGAGATGAAAGCCTAGATAGTAGGGTTATGAGAAGGAACCTGGATAGTAAGGTTACTTTGAAATGAAAGCCTGGATAGTAGGGTTGTGAGAAGGAACCTGGATAGTAGGGTTACTTCGGAATGAAACCTTGGATAGTAGGGCTATGAGAAGGAACGTGGATAGTAGAGTTACTTCGAAATGAAAGCCTGAATAGTAGGGCTGTAAGAAGTAACCTGGATAGTAGGGTTACTTCAGAATGAAAGCCTGGATAGTAGGGCTGTGAGAAGGAACCAAGATAGTAGGGTTACTTCAAAATGAAAGCCTGGATAATAGGGCTATGAGAAGGAACCTGGATAGTAGGGTTACTTTAGAATGAAAGCCTGGATAGTAGGTCTATGAGAATGAACCTGGATAGTAGGGTTACTTCGAAATGAAAGCCTGAATAGTAGGGCTATGAGAAGGAACCTGGATAGTAGGGTTACTTCGAAATGAAATCCTGGATAGTAGGGCTATGAGAAGGAACCTGGATAGTAGGGTTACTTCGAAATGAAAGCCTGGATAGTAGTGTTGTGAGAATGAACCTGGATAGTAGGGTTACTTCGAAATGAAAGCCTGGATAGTAGGGATATGAGAAGGAACCTGGATAGTAGGGTTACTTAGAAATGAAATCTTGGATAGTAGGTGTGATCGGTGGATCTGGAACTGACTGTTTAACGCTGGTTCGCGAAATGTCGCGGAAGCAAGAGTCGCCACCGTCTTTTATTTTCTCCAAATGGAAAGGACAAAAGCACAGAAAAATTCCTTAAAGAGATTGCTCTCGGTTCGGGAGGTAGATTATAGAAAGGGAAGGTGTTAGCACCCTTTCTATCCATGGTTATCCATGGGCTCTTAGATACTTGCTCATTTGTGTTTTCAAAATTGGTTTGTTTGCTTTTCAATGTGGGTTTAAAAAGTTTCTTTGAACGTTTCAGATCGACTCTTGTGTCAGAGTGTTTGAAAAATTGCTTTGAAAGCTTTTGAAAAGTGTCGGTGTGAAAAGATTTTTGTTTGTTTTTGAAGAGAGCAAGTATCTACGAGAACCTACCTACCCTAAGGAATTCGTCTGTGTAAATGTCCTTTAAAGTAGTGCCATCCCACCATTGAGAGGTAGGTAGCACCACCGTTGGAGGTGTTCGGGTCAATTCGAGTTTAGGGACATGGTGATCACCAGAGCAATGGGAAGACACCTTAGAAGCTACCCTCATGCCAGGTTCCCGGATCATGAGGACTTACTAAGACGTTCTCTACTCGACGATCACCTTTCGAGGCAAGGCAACAGTGAGGCGTACCCTAGGGGTGGTGTGTGTGATTTGTGTATCGTTTTCATTTGTATTTATCTTGTCATGTATTTGTGTTCTACGCTCAATTCTATTATGGCCATTCATTCTTGCATGCTTTGTTTAACAGTTAAAATATTGCGAGAAAAAGTAAATCTAAAGCTATTACAAACGGCGCGGGTCCACATCGATTTGACAGAAAGTAAATAAAGCAAAGTAAATAAAGAAGTTGAAAAGTAAATGTTACAAAACTTTGGGAGAGATACATAATTATTTAAATGACATAAAATAAATATGCGAAATTAAATAAAATTAAGAATATGGGCGTTGGACCCTTTTGCAAAAAATTAAAGTTAACGAGGAATTAAAATTAAAATTAAAAGAAAGCAAGAATTTGTTTTTTGTATTTTAGTATTTAAATGAAAAGAGAGAATTAATTAAGATTTAAATTGAATGCAAACCCTAATTCTAATGGCTTTTAAATTTATTGTGAAAATATTAAATTGAAACCTAAATTAAACCCAATTTTTTTTATGTACAATTTAATTATAAAAATAAATAAATAAATAATATTATGGGAAAGAAAAAATTAAAAGGAATAAAAATTTATTAAACCTAACTCTATGTTTTTTTTATATTTTTTATTGTGAAAAGAATTAATGTTGCAAACCCTAATTTAAACTAAATTTATTTACATGCAATTTGCTTATGAAAATAATTAAAATAAAAATATTATATATTTTTTCATCTTTTCTGATTTTTTGTGCATTTTTATATTTTATAGAAATAATTAATTAAAGTAAAACAATAAAGAAAATAAAATAATTAAAATAAAATATAAGAAAAATAAAAAGAATTGCAAACCAGGGGGGGTGGAAGTCCCAAATTGGAGGTATAGTTTTGAATAATCTGGCCCAAAATATCCTGAGTCCGTTTGACTTTTTGAATAGTATGCTGAAGCGTTGACTAAGGTCTAGCGTGCTCTTTAGATCTGTGCCTTTGGTTTGATCTTCAGGGGCACGTGGACGTCTTGATTGTGGTGGATGTATGGTGATCTGTGACACCTGCGCTGCATGGGAATCATTGTGGAAAAATAATATTGACATTACACAGACCTAGGGTTCGAACCCAGGTCTTGGACATTGCAAATCAACACCTGTGCCACTAAGCCATTACTACGCGTTTTGATATATAATAAGCAAATAAATATAATAAAGGAAAATAATCCCTTAATGTATCCAGCGCGCGAAATTTTGAATTGGCCTATCCCCTCTTGCCACGACTCTATCTTCTTCGTTTTCCTGAAAACAAAAAAACATGGGGCAACAGTTTTCTATGCGTTGCTTAAGGTCAGTTTCAAGAAAATAGCGACTAGCGCTATGGTGTCCATAAATTGGGCGCGATAGGTGATTCCTGTTCGTCCAGATACGCTGATGCTAATGGTCATGGTCTTGAGTCCTAATTTTTCCTTATTGCAAAAGCCCTATTTTAACATTCTGCAAACCCTAAATATCAAACATGGTGAAATCGCGTTGAGAGCACAAAAACACAATCAAATGGTACAGTTAGCATCAGAATATCATAATGAACATGAATCCATAAATAAATTTCACAAATAATGCTTAAATCATGATGCACGATTGTGGAATTTTCTTGAAACAGTTTGAGTTCAATATACCAATTCTTGGAGTTTGAATAGATGATATGGATTGGAACACGTTCAGGAACCTTCAAGGAAGCTAATGGGATGGTTTTTATGCCTTGAATCGACCTGGAAAGCTGTTTTCAGTTTTGAGTTTTTTAGGAATTTTTCCAAGTTTGCAATGGCCTTTCTTGCGCAGCTAAGAGTCTATGGACATTAGGGTTATGATCCTGGCATATATATGAATCAATTAGGTTAACAAATTGGATCCAAATCTCTTGTAATCATTGATTGAATATTTGATTTTTTTCCACCATAATTTTCATATCTTTTTCATGTGCTTTTGTGTCAATTAGGATCCAATCAAGCCAAATCTTTCCACATTTGCATATGCACGAAATATTGAGGGCAAAACATGCATGAAAAGATTTATTAGGTTAAGTTAGATATTTTTCACATATTTAAATAATTTAAATGAATTAATATAAATAATAATTCAAATAAATAAATAAAAAATGAGAAAATACTTCCCTTTGGGCCAAGTGGTCGTGCACATTCTTGGAATGATGAATCATGGAGGAAAAATGGGCCCATTAGCAATTTTAGGTCATTTGAATCAATGTTGACTTTTCAAAATATCCAAAAATTTCCCAACTTCCACAAGGCATAACTTGCTCAATTTTTAAGCTTTTCTCATGTCCTTGGACATTTTGGAAGGGTCTTTGAGTCCTATAACCAATGCCTTTGGTCCCATGTCATTTTGATTTACCAATCTCAAGTTATGGCCTTTGACTTAAAGTCCCTTTTTGTTGACTTTTGAAAATGACCTATAATGTTGAAATTGATAACTTTTTGTGAGAGCATTTCTTGGACTTGAAGTATGAAGATGAGTTGTAGGAAATGTCTTTCTCTTCAAAATGAGCTTTGGGTGGAATTTTTCTGATAATCCATGTGAAAGTTATGCCCTGGTCAATTTCAGTTGACTTTTTCAGCTGTCCAAATAAGGAAACTTTTGCATCTTGATGATTTCTGAGCCAAATTTTGAGAATCATGATCAAGCATTGATCAAATGATGTTTGTGGCTTCAAAATGATATGTTGACCAAAAATTTGAACTTTTGACTGTCAAATGACCATTTTGCCCCTACAGTTGACTGTAGTGCAATTAGGGTTTTTGACTGTGCAATTTTGAGCTGAATGCCTTGAAACTTGATATGAGGATACTTGACCACATTTGTAAGCATGTGAGACTTGATTGGACCTTTGAAAACTTCATTTCTCTGATCAGAACATAAACCCTAGTTTTGACTGTATAGGAGACCTTTGCCCTGAGCAACCCTTGGGGAATTTGGCAGCTTGACTTGGCAATTTTCTTGAAAAATATGGGAGGGCAAATTTTGGGGTGCAACAGTTGCCCCTGTTCAATCTTCTTAGGCCTGAGGATGCAGATTGGCTGACGTGCCTTTCGTAATCCGAAGGTGGAAGATGATTGAACACTAGAGTGCCCAGAAATTTGCGCTCACATAGTAGCAGTGTGGTGGGAATGGGCTTATAGATGCCATTTGGAGATTGCTGGATAGGATGATGGGCTTATAGATGCCATATGGATGTTGATCGCATAGGATATTCCTTAGCGAGAACCTGCATACCTGCAAAAACAGAAAATGAGTACCTGACACGTTGCAGGAGCTGATTTTAGATGCTTGGTATAGATGTGTCTTGACTGGTTACAGGAACTGAGTCTGGAGTCTTCACATGATGATGAATGAACCAGGGATGGTTACTGCCTTAGCATGAATGGTAAGAGAACCTTAGGCGACTTTAACTTCAACAACGCTCGTTGAGAAAAAATCTTGGGTGTCTTCTACTGGGACAAGAATCAGGGAGATCTTAGGGTCGATCTGACTGAACCAGAGGAGGCCTTTGACTGGGTAAGCATCAGGAAAATCTTAGGGTCGATTTAACTGAACCGGGCAAGGTCTTGGAATATCTTCAACTGGATAAGCATCAGGGAGATCTTAGGGTCGATCTGACTGAACCAGAGAAGGCCTTTGACTGGATAAGCATCAGGAAAATCTTAGGGTCAATTTAACTGAACCGGACAAGGTCTTGGAATATCTTCAACTGGATAAGCATCAGGGAGATCTTAGGGTCGATCTGACTGAACCAGAGAAGGCCTTTGACTGGATAAGCATCAGGAAAATCTTAGGGTCGATTTAACTGAACCGGACAAGGTCTTGGAATATCTTCAACTGGATAAGTATCAGGGAGATCTTAGGGTCGATCTGACTGAACCAGAGAAGGCCTTTGACTGGGTAAGAATCAGGAAAATCTTAGGGTCGATTTAACTGAACCGGGCAAGGTCTTGGAATATCTTCAACTGGATAAGCATCAGGGAGATCTTAGGGTCGATCTGACTGAACCAGAGAAGGCCTTTGACTGGATAAGCATCAGGAAAATCTTAGGGTCGATTTAACTGAACCGGTCTATGTCTTGAAAGATGGTTGAGAATTTAACTGAGTCTTTCCTGAAAGGTAAAAGTCAGTCATATGCAATGCATGATATGGATCAAGCAACGATGTTCTCAACATAAATGAGATTCGTATGATATGATGCGTCTATGCATGCTATAATGATCTATGTGATGTTTTATGTATGTTTTGTCTAGGAGAGTGAATCCTTGACGGGTGCCGGGAAGTTGTATCCTGGGCTGATGTTGAAGAATAGCTTTTACTTCCACTGGGGATGATAGCTGCAAGAATACTAGTAGGAGAAGATGACTCCGTTGGGGGATAAACTTGGCGAATGGGAGATTCTGCGGGGAGAAAAATACTTTAGCGACCATGCTGGGGAGCGATACTCTGTGGGGAGATAGAGGTTTTTGCTGAAGTTGTTAGTAGTAACTTGCTGGGGATATCCTTGTTGTATTGGAAGTGCTAATAGACTTCGCTGGGGGTAAGAGAATTTCGTCGACGACCTTCTTTCCGTGGCTTTTGGCTGAGGATAACCCAGTTATATCTTGTTAAGGAAATAACTCTTTAAATCAAGCCGGACGACGCGTTCGTGCGCTGTGAGGGGATAAGCTTCCAGAATCTACTGGGGATAAGCTTATTGCTTGGGGAGATAAATTCCAGCTTTCCTGGGGAAACTGGATTGGACTCTTCTGGGGGGTTTTGAACTATGCAGGGAATCGATTCCTTTGGATGTTGGTATACCGCCGGGGAACAATCTTTAGACCAAGACTGCCGGGGATGCTTGTATTGCTACTGGGGAAGTATTGAGATCTACGGGAGGATACTCAATTTCCTTAAGATTTGATGATTCTGCTTGGAGAGAGTGCACTGACTTGCTTACTCTCTGGGGAATTATGGTGTACTGGTCATGTTCCTTAGCTGAACCTACCTTGGTACCTTGGAGGATAGAACAATTAGACTGCTTAGACAACTCTTTTATTGCCCCTGTTTCTAGTGTCACCTGCAATTAATCCCTTTGTTTCGTGTGCAAATATTTATGAGTTAGCAAACTATTGTCAATGCATATATCACAAATTTGAACCTTGGACGTTCTTCGCAAAACAAAACAGAAAAATAAAAACACTGGGCACGTTTAACTGAAAATATATTTGTATTGATTTTGAATGGCCTGTGAATAGGCATTTTGTGTACAAGAGGCTGACGTCCTAGTAAGAGAACGCCGCCGAACAAAAGAGTTTATACAAGTTTTGTACAAAAGAAGATAAAACAGCTGTGTGAAATGAATGATCCCACTGGGTTTCAACTCTGCTATTGCCTTTATAACTCCGAGCGTCTCATCACTTGATGACCTTGGTTGAAGGTGAAGCTGACTGATCGATGCCGTCTGAACTTGATGTAGATACCGGATTCTGGATGCAAAGTGATCAATGAGACATAGTATTACGCTTTTATCCCTAATTTTTGCCTGGACTGCCCTTTCGGGTTTTCAGTCCACCGGGATACCCATTTCTGCCCAAGCCGCCTTTTCAGGTTTTCGACTTGCCGGGTGTACAGATTTTTCATTTTCATCCCTTCATTTTGCCCGAACCCTTTTGGTTCGACGGGAAGCCCTAATTTTTGCCTAGGCATGTCAGCCTAGCGGGTCTTTTTTTTTCATGCGTAGTATCTTTTTACTATGTTTGCATTGGCGGGGTGAGGAAGGTCGTCACCATCCATATTGGTTAGAATCATGGCTCCTCCTGAGAACACATGCTTAACCATAAATGGCCCTTCGTACGTAGGGGTCCATTTGCCCCTTGGATCACTCTGAGGAAGGATGATTCTCTTGATTACCAGATCCCCAACTCGATGTTCATGTGGTCTGACCTTTTTGTTAAATGCCCTGATCATCCGTTTCTGATACGTCTGACCATGACAGATAGCAGCAAGTCTCTTTTCGTCAATGAGGTTGAGCTAATCAAGTCGGGTCTGGATCCAATCATCTTCGTTCAGATTTGCATCCTTCATTATCCGGAGAGAGGGAATTTGTACTTCAATCGGCAAGACTGCCTCCATGCCATAAACCAGAGAGAAAGGAGTTGCCCCGGTTGACGTCCTGGCTGAGGTGCGGTACCCATGCAGAGCGAACGGTAACATCTCGTGCCAATCTTTGTAAGTCACTGTCATCTTCTGCACGATTTTCTTGATGTTCTTATTTGCTGCTTCTACAGCCCCATTCATCTTCGGTCTATAAGGAGAAGAATTGTGGTGCTGTATCTTGAACTGTTCGCAGAGCTCAGCGATCATCTTGTTGTTCAGATTGGTACCGTTGTCCGTAATGATTCGCTCAGGGACGCCATATTGACAGATCAGGTTATGCCGAATGAACCGTGCCACAACAGTCTTGGTTACCGTAGCATAGGATGCTGTCTCAACCCACTTCGTAAAATAGTCAATCGCCACTAGGATGAAGCGATGCCCATTAGATGCCGTAGGTTTTATCTCGCCGATCATGTCTATGCCCCACATTGCAAACGGCCAAGGCGCGGTTAGAACATTCAGGGGAACCGGAGGAACGTGCACCTTGTCTGCATAGATCTGGCATTTGTGGCATGTCCTGGAGTGTTGGTAGCAGTCAGCTTCCATTGTGGACCAGTAATATCCTGCCCGTAGGATTTTCTTAGCCATAGTATGTCCACTGGAATGTGTACCAAAGGTCCCTTCGTGTAGCTCTTCCATGATTCTTTCTGCTTCAGTCTTATCCACACAACGCAGTAAGGTTGAATCATGGTTTCGCTTGTACAAGATGCCGTTGCTAAGGAAGAACTTTGCTGCGAACCTCCTCAGGAACTTCTTATCATTGACAGAGGCGCCTTCAGGGTATTCCTGAGCTTCCAGATATCTCTTCACTTTGTGGTACCAAGGCTTCTCAGTCACCAATTCAGTTTCGAGATCACAACAGTATGCCGGTTCGTCCAGTTTCCAGATGATGATCCGGGGAGCCTCATTATCCCATTTGACCTTGAACATTGAAGACATTGTAGCTAACGCGTCCGCTAACTGATTCTCTTCTCTTGGAAAGTGCTCGAAGGTTATCTCTGTGAAGTGGGGGATCAAAGTCAACACACATTCCCTGTAAGGAATCAGGTTTGGATGTTTCGTATCCCACTCTCCTTTGATCTGATTGATCACAAGAGCGGAATCTCCGAAGACACTTAGAAATTTGATCCTTAGGTCGATCGCAGCTTGAAGACCCATGATACACGCCTCATACTCCGCCATGTTGTTGGTACAATTGAAACATAGCCGGGCAGTGAGTGGAGTATGAGTACCTTGGGGAGATATGATGATGGCGCCGATACCATTTCCCAAAGCGTTGGAAGCTCCGTCAAAGTGCATAGACCATCGGGATCCTGGCTCAGGTCCTTCATCCGGTCCAGGTACTTCACAATCTGTTACTATCATGATGCTTTCATCTGGAAATTCGAAGTTCATGGACTGATAGTCATCTACAGCTTGATGTGCCAAGTGGTCTGCCAATACACTTCACTTGATGGCTTTCTGGGTTGTGTACTGAATGTCGTATTCCGTCAAGATCATTTGCCATCTTGCAATTCTCCCAGACAGAGCAGGCTTTTCGAATATGTACTTTATCGGATCCATCTTTGAGATCAACAAGGTAGTGTGAGTCAGCATATACTGTCTCAGCCGGCGAGCAGCCCATACCAAAGCGCAGCAAGTTTTCTCAAGCAGTGAGTATCGGGTCTCACAGTCGGTAAACTTTTTGCTAAGGTAATAAATGGCATGCTCTTTTCGGCCAGACTCGTCATGCTGCCCCAGCACACACCCCATTGAGTTGTCGAGCACTGTCAGATATAGTATCAGAGGTCTCCCTTCAACCGGTGGCATGAGGATAGGTGGTTCTTGGAGATACTCTTTGATTTTGTCAAAAGCAGCCTGACATTCATCGTTCCAACGTACTACCTGATCTTTCTTCAGCAGCTTGAAGATTGGCTCACAGGTAGCAGTCAGATGTGAGATGAATCGAGCAATGTAATTCAGGCGTCCTAAAAAGCCTCTGACTTCCTTCTCTGTCCTGGGAATTGGCATCTCTTGAATAGCTTTGACCTTAGCAGGGTCCACTTGAATACCTTTATCACTGACCACGAAGCCTAGCAACTTCCCAGATCTTACCCCGAAGGTGCACTTGTTCGGGTTCAATCTTAGCTTGTACAGTTTCAACCGGTCAAACAACTTTTGCAGATGATCTAGATGCTCTTCCTCAGTCTGGGACCTTGCGATCATGTCGTCCACATACACCTCTATCTCGTGATGGATCATGTCATGAAATAGAGCAACCATAGCACGTTGGTAGGTTGCCCCAGCGTTCTTCAATCCAAAAGGCATGACCTTGTAACAGAAGGTGCCCCACTGAGTAACAAATGTAGTCTTCTCCATGTCTTCAGGTGCCATCTTAATCTGATTGTAACCTGAAAAGCCATCCATGAAAGAGAACACCTTATGCTGAGCTGTATTATCTACAAGGACATCAATGTGAGGTAAGGGGAAGTCATCTTTGGGGCTGGCCCTGTTCAGATCCCTATAGTCGACACACATTCTGACCTTTCCATCCTTCTTAGGTACCGGCACCACATTAGCAACCCACTGGGGGTAAGAAGTCACTTCAAGGAACCCAACATCAAACTGTTTCATGACCTCGGCTTTAATCTTTTCAGACATCTCTGGACGCATCCGACGGACCTTTTGCTTAACTGGAGGGCAGTCTTCCTTAGTTGGCAAGTGATGGACCACAATATCGGTATCCAACCCTGGCATGTCTTCATAGGACCAGGCAAAGATCTCCATATAATCATGCAGCATCTTGGTTAACCGTTGCTTCACGCTGAGCTCTAGGTTGGCACCAATCTTTACCTCTTTCCTGTCTGTCTCAGTACCCAAGTTTATGGTTTCCACTGGCTCTTCATGGGGTTGAATTGCCCTCTCTTCCTGAAGCAACAGTCTTGCAAGCTCGCCAGGCACTTCGCAATCATCTTCACCTTCGTCTTCGGCTAAGTTGATCGGATTTTCGAAGTCGTAATTGGCAGTAGCAGAGTTGTTATCAGTGAGATCCAGAGTGGATTGGAACCTGTATGAGTGAGTGTGTGTGTAAATACAGCTGTTTTGAAATATATGTAAAGGAAAAGAAAGACAGAAAAGGAACACAATATTTGCAATGCGAAAAATACGTCCAAGATTTTCATTCATGATATATGAAATGACAGTTTGTATGCCCTCACAAATAGAACCACGGTGCCTCGGGTAAGACACCGGGCCATAGAGTTTATCATTGTTTATTACAAAATAACGAAAAAAAGAAATTTATTACTTAGTAACAAGAGAAACAGATAAGTTGTCCTTTGCACTCCAATTGTTGAGTCCACCGTCGGTTGCCGAGTAGATCCAGCTATCAAACTCAGCTTCATCAACTTCCTCTTCGTCCCCAATAGCATTAACTCCATGAGCAGGTAGGGGAGCTGTCACTACATTAGGCTTCTCAGATGCCTCGAATTGTACCTCCTTAGCGTCAATGAGGTCCTGCAGCTTGTTCTTTAACGCCCAACAGTCATCGGTAGAGTGCCCCGGGCTATCTGAATGGTAAGCGCAACGAGCATTCGGGTTGTACTTAGGAGATGTTGTATTTGGAAACTTCGGCGCCTCCCTGACAGTCACTAAATTGGTTGAGAGCAACTGTGGTAGGATCTGCGACAAAGTCATGCTTAAGCGGGTGATTCTCTCCGGGGCCTTTCAAACTTTTGAGGATTGTTTGGCCGGGGAGCGGCAGCAGGTTTAGCGATCATTACCGCACTGACAGATTGGCGGTGCTCATGTCTCTCTGATTTCCTGGAACCATATACGGCACTAGACTCCTTCTTGAATGGTTTCTTTTCCGAACTAGATGATGCACCCTTCGGAATTTTTCCAGACTTTAACCCAGCTTCAATCCTTTCTCCAGTCAGGATTAGATCAGTGAACCCAGCGGAAGAATTCCCGATGAGATGGTTGAAAAACGGCCCAGATAGGGTCCCCAAGAACATGTCTACTAACTCCCGATCAGTCAACGGTGGCTGCACCCTGCCAGCCAGGTCTCTCCGCTTCTGAGCGTACTCTTTAAAACCTTCGCTTGCACCTAACGACATACCCTGGAGTTGGGTACGTGTGGGGGCAAGGTCGGCATTATATTGATACTGCTTGTAGAAAGCAGTAGCCAACTCCTCCCAGTTACGAACCTTGGTCCCATCCAGCTGATAGAACCATTCGAGATGAGTCCCTGAAAGACTCTCCTGGAAGAAGTGGATCCATAAATTCTTGTCCGCAGTGTACGGCTGAATTTTCCGAACATAGGACCTTAGATGCAGCTTGGGACAAGACGCCCCGTCATACTTAGAGAAGGATGGTGCTTTGAACTTATGCGGGATGATCACACCAGTCGACAAACCCAGATCTCCGAAATCCAGCCCAGGTACCTGTTGAACCTCCATAGCTTTCAACCTGTCCTCCAGTTGCTTGTATCTGTCGTCTGCAGGAGGGTACTGCTCTTCATCAAAATCAGTCTCGTTGTCGGAGACTACCGGACTAGGGACCTTTACTTCTGCCTGAGAAGGACTCTTGCCAACAGAAGAACCAGCCTCTTCATGCTGCAGAGTATTGCCAAACCTTCGGCCCGAGTTGAACAGAATAGTTCTTCTCTTCTTCTTCTTCTCCTTCTTCAGGAGCATAGCCTTCAGTTCTTCTTGGCCTTGAGCCAGACCCTTGATTAATTCCTGGAACTGCGCATTCTGCGCCTGAAGAGCCTTGATTGATGTCTCAGTTGATGCAGATTCGGGATTCATGATGCTGAAATAAACAGCGAAGAACTGTAAGCAACCTGAAAAGGGGAAAAACCTGCTATGCACATGATGTATGAAATGCGTTTATGCAATGCATTCAAGGGTTCGAAAGTTCAAATTTGTTGTAGACAAAAGGAACACACGTTATCATTAAAGAAATCATTGTTTAATACATCAAGGCCTCATGGGCAAAAGTACAAAATCAAACCAATCCCAAAATACACTGCGCATCCTCTTCGGAGCTATGTAGGTGTTGAGAGTCCTCTCCTCATGCAACAGGCGAGTGAGCTCCAAGACCTTCTTTTCACTGGCATGCAGACTGGTCTCAAGAGAATTCCGTTCTTCCTTAAGCTGGATCCAGCTTTTCTGCATCTCTTCCCAGGATGTGGGCATATCAGGGTGTTGAATAGTGTAGGACACTTCTCCTTCCAAGACTGGTTCTTTGATCACTGGGAGCATATGAGGATAAGGCATTACTAACTTCTGGGAGCGGGCTCGTACCCACTTGAGATAAGGTTCCAACGGGATGGAATTCCTGTGCCCCAGTGTCTTGCTGTCTATCCTACTGGGCATCCTCCAAGCTCTGATAAATCTCTGGCGAAGTCCTTGAGTATCGTTGTCGAAGTCAAAAACTATGTCAGGAATTAACATGTCATGAGGACCATTCCTCCGAGCATAACCAAACTGTCTCCAAGCCAGGCATGGGCTATAAGTAATACCTCCTCTGATTCCAAGTAAAGGAACATTAGGATACTCCCCGCAACGATCAATGATAGTGATATCTTCTCTGGACCTAGGGCACCAATGTATATCTGCATGTGTAAGAGTCATCAACCGTTGTGACCATCTCAAACCCCGCTCATTCTTCAAGACCGATTGTGGAAGGTGCGAAATAAACCACCTTCCCAGGAGAGGAGTGCAACACATAAGGACACCTCTCTTTCTCATGGTTCGAGTGTAACATGAGTGAAGGATGTCCCCCAGCAACGTAGGTATAGGATTCCTGGACATAAAGATCTGAACAGCACTGATATCAATAAGCTGATCTGGGTTAGGGAACAACACCAAACCATAGACAAGGAGGGCCACAACCTCTTCAAAAGCTTGCAAGTCAAGGGAGTTCCAACATTCATGGGCCTTTTCAAACAGAAACCTGGCTAAGAACCCTTTGATACCACTTCTAACTTCCCAATGTCCCTTGAGGTCAGATGACTGTAGGTGCAAGGCTTTAGCAATCTCTTCAAGCTTAGGTTCCTTTTCTGTACCATTGAAGGGTAGCTGATCAAGGATAGGGATCTTCAGGAGCCGGGAGAACTCCTCCAATGTAGGTACCAACTGATAGTCCAAGAAGGTAAAACAGTGATGCAGAGGGTCAAAGAATTGGAACAAGACCTTTATCATATCTTCCTCAATGTTGGTGTTGACCAAGCTGATGAGGCTTCCATGCCTTTCACTGAATGAAGAGTTCTCGGGAATCCTGGATATAAGTTCCTTAAGCTGAGGAGGGATCCTTACAAGACTGACTTGAATTGTCTTTCTACGAACGGTTTCCATGTCCTACAAAACAGGAACAAAGATGAAAATTCGAACCCCTGAAATGGTTAGTCAATGCATATGATGCTGGATGATGTCATGATGCTATGATTAAACACACCACAGATATTTACAAAGACAAACATGTAAGGCACACAAGGCACACAAGACAAGCCCTTAAGGTTTAAGGCCAGCATGGGGTCTGGGTAGTACCCTCTTGGAGTGGGTGGGTTCATCCTGTCCTAATCAAAGTAACCGGGTTCTAAGGGTTCCCAATATCACGGGATTGCTTTCATTGTTCATCGTTTCGATTTAGCCACTGAACTGGCGACCGAAATATTCCAGGAAAGCAACCCTCAATTGAGTGTAGTATCGAGTATCAACCAACCTCGGACTGCACCAAAGTCAGTTATCTCACTACCCTAAAGAGGCCAAGATAGTTCAATTAATGTTCCTAAGGTCTGTTGATGCTTCACGACACCACGCGGAGGCCCCGTACTCTCCTTGACTGAACTCAAGGGTTACCGGTACACACCAAAGTGCCACATCAACGTAGCAGACTGTTTCAACCATGTCGGTATACCCCGCACAGTTCCCTCACAGCCTTGTTGCTACTTTCTAAGAAGGTATTCCCCAGATCCGGGTTAGGATCTATAGAACTCCCAAGACAATCCCACAATTTAAAGCAGACAAGTCAATACAATTGAAAACACAGTTATGAACTAACCCTAAGGTACACCTCACTTTAAGTTTAAGTCCCCAGCAGAGTCGCCAGTTCTGTGATCGGTGGATCTGGAACTGACTGTTTAACGCTGGTTCGCGAAATGTCGCGGAAGCAAGAGTCGCCACCGTCTTTTATTTTCTCCAAATGGAAAGGACAAAAGCACAGAAAAATTCCTTAAAGAGATTGCTCTCGGTTCGGGAGGTAGATTATAGAAAGGGAAGGTGTTAGCACCCTTTCTATCCATGGTTATCCATGGGCTCTTAGATACTTGCTCATTTGTGTTTTCAAAATTGGTTTGTTTGCTTTTCAATGTGGGTTTAAAAAGTTTCTTTGAACGTTTCAGATCGACTCTTGTGTCAGAGTGTTTGAAAAATTGCTTTGAAAGCTTTTGAAAAGTGTCGGTGTGAAAAGATTTTTGTTTGTTTTTGAAGAGAGCAAGTATCTACGAGAACCTACCTACCCTAAGGAATTCGTCTGTGTAAATGTCCTTTAAAGTAGTGCCATCCCACCATTGAGAGGTAGGTAGCACCACCGTTGGAGGTGTTCGGGTCAATTCGAGTTTAGGGACATGGTGATCACCAGAGCAATGGGAAGACACCTTAGAAGCTACCCTCATGCCAGGTTCCCGGATCATGAGGACTTACTAAGACGTCCTCTACTCGACGATCACCTTTCGAGGCAAGGCAACAGTGAGGCGTACCCTAGGGGTGGTGTGTGCGATTTGTGTATCGTTTTCATTTGTATTTATCTTGTCATGTATTGGTGTTCTACGCTCAATTTTATTATGGCCATTCATTCTTGCATGCTTTGTTTAACAGTTAAAATATTGCGAGAAAAAGTAAATCTAAAGCTATTACAAACGGCACGGGTCCACATCGATTTGACAGAAAGTAAATAAAGCAAAGTAAATAAAGAAGTTGAAAAGTAAATGTTACAAAACTTTGGGAGAGATACATAATTATTTAAATGACATAAAATAAATATGCGAAATTAAATAAAATTAAGAATATGGGCGTTGGACCCTTTTGCAAAAAATTAAAGTTAACGAGGAATTAAAATTAAAATTAAAAGAAAGCAAGAATTTGTTTTTTGTATTTTAGTATTTAAATGAAAAGAGAGAATTAATTAAGATTTAAATTGAATGCAAACCCTAATTCTAATGGCTTTTAAATTTATTGTGAAAATATTAAATTGAAACCTAAATTAAACCCAATTTTTTTATGTACAATTTAATTATAAAAATAAATAAATAAATAATATTATGGGAAAGAAAAAATTAAAAGGAATAAAAATTTATTAAACCTAACTCTATGTTTTTTTTATATTTTTTATTGTGAAAAGAATTAATGTTGCAAACCCTAATTTAAACTAAATTTATTTACATGCAATTTGCTTATGAAAATAATTAAAATAAAAATATTATATATTTTTTCATCTTTTCTGATTTTTTGTGCATTTTTATATTTTATAGAAATAATTAATTAAAGTAAAACAATAAAGAAAATAAAATAATTAAAATAAAATATAAGAAAAATAAAAAGAATTGCAAACCAGGGGGGGTGGAAGTCCCAAATTGGAGGTATAGTTTTGAATAATCTGGCCCAAAATATCCTGAGTCCGTTTGACTTTTTGAATAGTATGCTGAAGCGTTGACTAAGGTCTAGCGTGCTCTTTAGATCTGTGCCTTTGGTTTGATCTTCAAGGGCACGTGGACGTCTTGATTGTGGTGGATGTATGGTGATCTATGACACCTGCGCTGCATGGGAATCATTGTGGACAAATAATATTGACATTACACAGACCTAGGGTTCGAACCCAGGTCTTGGACATTGCAAATCAACACCTGTGCCACTAAGCCATTACTACGCGTTTTGATGTATAATAAGCAAATAAATATAATAAAGGAAAACAATCCCTTAATGTATCCAGCGCGCGAAATTTTGAATTGGCCTATCCCCTCTTGCCACGACTCTATCTTCTTCGTTTTCCTGAAAACAAAAAAACATGGGGCAACGGTTTTCTATGCGTTGCTTAAGGTCAGTTTCAAGAAAATAGCGACTAGCGCTATGGTGTCCATAAATTGGGCGCGATAGGTGATTCCTGTTCGTCCAGATACGCTGATGCTAATGGTCATGGTCTTGAGTCCTAATTTTTCCTTATTGCAAAAGCCCTATTTTAACATTCTGCAAACCCTAAATATCAAACATGGTGAAATCGCGTTGAGAGCACAAAAACACAATCAAATGGTACAGTTAGCATCAGAATATCATAATGAACATGAATCCATAAATAAATTTCACAAATAATGCTTAAATCATGATGCACGATTGTGGAATTTTCTTGAAACAGTTTGAGTTCAATATACCAATTCTTGGAGTTTGAATAGATGATATGGATTGGAACACGTTCAGGAACCTTCAAGGAAGCTAATGGGATGGTTTTTATGCCTTGAATCAACCTGGAAAGCTGTTTTCAGTTTTGAGTTTTTTAGGAATTTTTCCAAGTTTGCAATGGCCTTTCTTGCGCAGCTAAGAGTCTATGGACATTAGGGTTATGATCCTGGCATATATATGAATCAATTAGGTTAACAAATTGGATCCAAATCTCTTGTAATCATTGATTGAATATTTGATTTTTTTCCACCATAATTTTCATATCTTTTTCATGTGCTTTTGTGTCAATTAGGATCCAATCAAGCCAAATCTTTCCACATTTGCATATGCACGAAATATTGAGGGCAAAACATGCATGAAAAGATTTATTAGGTTAAGTTAGATATTTTTCACATATTTAAATGATTTAAATGAATTAATATAAATAATAATTCAAATAAATAAATAAAAAATGAGAAAATACTTCCCTTTGGGCCAAGTGGTCGTGCACATTCTTGGAATGATGAATCATGGAGGAAAAATGGGCCCATTAGCAATTTTAGGTCATTTGAATCAATGTTGACTTTTCAAAATATCCAAAAATTTCCCAACTTCCACAAGGCATAACTTGCTCAATTTTTAAGCTTTTCTCATGTCCTTGGACATTTTGGAAGGGTCTTTGAGTCCTCTAACCAATGCCTTTGGTCCCATGTCATTTTGATTTACCAATCTCAATTTATGGCCTTTGACTTAAAGTCCCTTTTTGTTGACTTTTGAAAATGACCTATAATGTTGAAATTGATAACTTTTTGTGAGAGCATTTCTTGGACTTGAAGTATGAAGATGAGTTGTAGGAAATGTCTTTCTCTTCAAAATGAGCTTTGGGTGGAATTTTTCTGATAATCCATGTGAAAGTTATGCCCTGGTCAATTTCAGTTGACTTTTTCAGCTGTCCAAATAAGGAAACTTTTGCATCTTGAGGATTTCTGAGCCAAATTTTGAGAATCATGATCAAGCATTGATCAAATGATGTTTGTGGCTTCAAAATGATATGTTGACCAAAAATTTGAACTTTTGACTGTCAAATGACCATTTTGCCCCTACAGTTGACTGTAGTGCAATTAGGGTTTTTGACTGTGCAATTTTGAGCTGAATGCCTTGAAACTTGATATGAGGATACTTGACCACATTTGTAAGCATGTGAGACTTGATTGGACCTTTGAAAACTTCATTTCTCTGATCAGAACATAAACCCTAGTTTTGACTGTATAGGAGACCTTTGCCCTGAGCAACCCTTGGGGAATTTGGCAGCTTGACTTGGCAATTTTCTTGAAAAATATGGGAGGGAAAATTTTGGGGTGCAACAGTAGGGCTATGGGAATGAACCTGGATAGTAGGGTTACTTCGAAATGAAAGCCTGGATAATAGGGCTGCCTCATGTGATCATGTAGACTAGTTGACCCGTAGATATGACATGTATAACTTCATGGATTTAATCTCGAACTGTTGGAATTGTTGATGATAACCATCTTTCTTTAAAAGGTACAAGATTAATTATATTCGATGCATGAAATGTATTGTGTGATGATGTTCTCAAAATAAATGAGATTATGTTGTATGCAATATGTATGTGCACCCCATGATGTATGAACATGAAATGCTATTGTAACATAGCCGAGTCTGGGAAAATAAATCTATGACTGCTGCTGGAGAGTACTGGAAATTAAATTCCTGACCGTTGTAGGAAAATTTGTTCTTCTACTTCCGCTGGGGATGATGAACAGAGATGATTATGTCGTGGATTTACTCATTTCTGTTTGTGAATATTCTACCGGAGAGAGACTCTGTTTGAGAATAGCTCTACGGGGGAATAGCTCTGCTTGCGAGAGGAGATACTTTACTGGAATATTTTGCCGATTCGGGGAAATAAGCTCCGTTGGTGGATGAATTTCTATAGCTGGAGGAATAGATTCTGTTGGGGATTGAGCTTCTGTATCCAGAAAAATAAACTCTGCTCGAGAGAAAGCTTTATAAACCGTTTGTGATTATAAAACTCGGCTGGGGAATATAAATATCGGCTCTCTGAAGGAACTTTGCTGGGGAAAATGGCTCCTGTTTGGGGAAACCGATGTCAAAGCTTTTGATTGTCTCTACTCTATGGGGAATGTAGACGTCATGGGGTCATATGCTAAGGATACGGCGATGGCTTCACATCAAGACGTTTCTGCCTCTGTACCTGTTGGAGAAAGTACCTTCGGAGGTTTTGTGGATGGATCTATGTGTTGAAAAAAGTGTTAGAATGACATCCGTCTCTAGATCGTATATGAACTGTATTAGGAATATGTGTTGAATGAGTGTCAGAATGACATCCATCTCTGGATCGTACTTGAATTGTTGCTAGAAGATAGTCTGGACTAAGTATCAGGATGACACGCATCTCTGAATCGTACCTGAACTGTTGCTAGAAGATAGTCTGCTTTATTCATAATGTGTCTGTTGGGGAAGGGAAACTCCGTAATCTGCTTGGGGAATTCTGAGAAGCTTGGCGACTTCACTGGGGAATTTTCGTTGGAGTAGTAATTCGGAGATTTTGCTCTGCCAAGGGTATGAGGACACCTGACATCAATAGGTTGTAAGCTAAGAATATGGCGGTGACCTGGTATTAAAATTCCCCTGTCTCAATACCTATTGTAGAAAATATCAACCAGGGATTTTGTAGATGGTTTGACTATTATCCCAACTCTTGGAGTCCTTGGTGAATGCAAATTAGGGTAATAAGCCTTCTACTGATTAGACAAGTAAAGAGATGATGGGACGTAGTCGTACGCTTTAATCCCTAACTTTTTCCTGAACTGTCTTTTCAGATTTTCAGTCCACCGGGATACCCCTTTTTGCTCAAGCCCCCTTTTTGGGTTTCGGACTTGTCGGGTGTACATATTTTGTCTTTATCCCTAATTTTTCCCGAACCCTTTTGGTTTGCCGGGATGCCCTTATTTTTGCCTAGGCCAGTCAACCTAGCAAGTCTTTGTTCATGCGTAATATTTTCCAACAATTTCCACGTTCACCGGGTACGGAGAATTGCCACTGTTTATAGCAGTAAGTGTTGCCACACTTCTAGAAGATGCTCGTTTGATCATACATGATTCGTTGCTGGAATTCATGTCCAATGCCCCAAGTTATTCAGATGAAGATCTGCCCCTAGCTACTCGACATCTTTGAGAGGTTTCTTGAATCTCGACTTGACTGCCCCAGATCAGTTCGACATCATGCTATTCCCCTTTGTTGGAAGTGTTTTTCAACTTGAGGTGATCCTTTTCATTGAGAAGATTCTTGTTCACTAGATATTCGTCATGCGAATTTCTCTGCTATTGAACAAATAGTCATATGCAAACAATGGTATTTTAAGAATGCAAAGCTTATGTCTATCTTGAAGTTTTGAAAATTCATTTTTTAGTAAAACAAACAAATTTTGTAAAAGTGTGATATCAACTCGGGATTTATAGTGAATCCTACAGGAGTCAGGATACCTTTTGTAATAGTATACTTTCGAACTAACCCATGCTTCATCTATGACTTTTAAGGGTTATAACGTGGCCTGGTTCACGGTTCGAGAAACAAAAGATAAAGGCTCAAATTTTATTTGTACCCAACCCGCTTTTTGTGATGTTCTTCAGTCCTATGCTCAGTTAATTGCGCGTTTAGAATCCCAGATGAGTTTTGGATTGTTGTCCTTGATGTTCCGGTGATGGTTCGGATACTGAAAGTTTATTTAAAAGAGGCAGTCATTTTGCAATCTCCTTTTTTTGTCGAGGATTTGTAGTAACCTCTTTTTTTGGTTTTACTATCCCTGTCTTTTTCCTGAATAGTTCCTTTTGTGATTACAGTCAGCGGGATGCCCCCATTTTTTTCTTAAGTCTCCTTCATAGGTTTTGACTTAATGGGCTTTTATTTTGAGAGATATTGACTGCCTGCTTTAATGATTATGCGGAACCATCACCATCTTCTGATTTGGAAGGATGTCTTCGAGGCCATTCATTGTGTGCGAAGCAGAAGATTGCGACTGAATGTGCCTCTGAATTAACTGAGAAAACTACCCTGCCCCAGGTTATGATTAAGAGTTTTAATTTGTGAAAAGAAAAACTCCTACTTATTTGGCTCAAAGGGGTTGACTAGAGATTATCTTCCTTATAACTCCACTGTTTGGGATTTGAAACAACGCCTGTACATCGTCAGTGGGGTCTGTTCAAAATCATACTGTAGAGATTGTGGTATCATTTTTGTTATCCTCCCTCTAAAGGCTGGGAGCTTTTGATCGAGAGTTGAATATCACAAAAGGGGGAGCAGTTTAAATATAGTGAATACGAATGAATTGATTCAAAACAGACATATGCAATGCATTGATAAAGTAATCGAGTTTGACATGAATAGATGTTCGAACAAATCAAAAGAAAATTACAAATTGAAAATTCTAATGAACAAAAGCCTCCTTGTCTGATCTTATCACTTCAGATGGCGTGCTTTGGAGGGATGGCAGAAGATTTTAGTATGACCATCTTGTGTAAACTCCAGCACCCCTTCATCAATCAAGTTTTGAACTTCTTATTTCAACCTCCAACAATCGTCAGTATCATGCCTCGGGATGTTGGAGTGGTATGCACACCTTGCATCAGAATTGTAGTTAGGGGACGAAGTCTTAGGATTCATATGAGGTCCTATCAACGTAATCATATTCATCCTCAACAGGTGTTCAAAGCTTGATACAGCGACATGTTGAGTTTGGTAAACATCCTTTTGGGTATATCCGACTTACTCAGATTAACCCATTGTTTTTGGAGAGGTTGTTGTTGGACCCGTGATGTGGTAGAAATTTGGAAAAGTCCACTCTTCACCAAACCAGTCTCTTGTCTTCTCGGAAGTTGATCAATGACTTGGTCCCCAACCTCTACTGTTTGCTTCATACGGCTGCAGCCGTCTTGATGAAGTTTCTTGATAATGGCTCTCAGCTCTTCTTGTCCCCGGGCCAGGCCTTGGATAAAAGTCATCTGCCCCAGCATCTAGGTTCTCATTGTTTCAACTTCAGCTTGGAGTTGTTCCCACCGTTCATCCTTATTGTCTTCAGGACTTTTCTTGGTCAGGTTCATGGCGAGGAGTGCTTTCAACTCTTCCTGCCTCTTGGATAGGTTTAGGAACATTTCCATGGACTGAGCTTCTTGAGTTTGGATATCTCTGTTGTCTTGTTTGAGAGCCATTGCTAAAATAAACAACAAAGAAGATGAGAAACTTGTACTGGAGATTACCTATTATGCAATGACGTGTATGATATGCAACAATCTTCAAGGATCTCACGGGGTAAACAAGAAAATGTCAGAAGTTGAATTTTGCAGCTTTGATTGAAGAACTTTGTATCGTTGAAGGTCCTTCTACAAGAGTTAAGATCACCATATCAAGTGGGTCATATCCCCTGACTCAAGTTATCGTGTTTTGGTCTTTTGACGACATTGGTTAGAGGAAAATAAATCCCCTTTCCCCTTACTAGACGTCTGGTTCATCATAACTACATCACAAGCCCTCGAGATCCTTGAAATGGTTAAGGAAATGCTATGGTATGATGCTATGATGTGTATGATATGCATCAAGCAAAAATGCAGGGTGAGAAACCAATTTATTGGATTTATACAAACAAGGTCCTGCAAGGAATACAAACAAAGCCCTGCAATGAGTTCAAATTGTTAGGCAAAGAAAGCAAACAAGTCACACAAGTATCCTTAGGTTTAGGCTTGCATGGATTCCATAGGTAAGTACCCTTTTGAAGTTTAGTTGGTTTCAAACCTATCTTAGAAAAGTAACCAGGTTCTAAGGATTCTTAATATCATTGATCATCCTTTATCGGGCATTATTTTAGCTCAGACAATCTTTTCATGCAGCCGAAATATCCTGAAAGTCTGATCTCAATGAGTGTAGCTTCGAGTATCAACCAATCCTCAGCTTTATACCAAGGTCGGATATCTCACTACTTTCTAATGGCCAAGTTTGTTCGACTAAGGTTCTAAGGTTCGTTAGTGCTTCACGATACCTCGCGGCGGCCCCGTATTCTCCTAGTGTCCACACAAAGGATATTGGTACCAACCAAAGTGTCAAACCAACACAACCATCACTTAAACCATATCGGTCTATGTTGTACAGTCTCCACGATCTATTGTTGTTTACCTAAAAAGTGTCCCCATATCCGGGTGTAGGATCTTCAACAATACCCAAGCAAAAACCCTTAAAGATAAAGCAGGCAAAACAAACAAGAAAGAATTTTTAAAAATGACCCAAATCCTAAGGTAAACCCCACTTTATAATGTTCCCCAGCAAAGTCGCCAGTTCTGTCATACGGTGGCAGAACGGACTGTTTTTTGTTACTACTGGTTTTGTGTTTTTTGTTTGCAAATGTACGGTAGGCAAGGGTCGCCACCGTCTTTTCTTTTATCTAATGAAGGAAAGGGTGAAAAGAACATAAAAAACCTTTTTCGAGATGTTTCTGAGTACGGGGGTAGATTATAGAAAGGGAATTTGTTAGCACCCTTTCTATCTGTGGTTTTCCACGGGCTCTTAGGTACTTGCTCATTCTTAAATTTCCTTTGTGTGTTTCAGTGTTTGAAATTTTTTTGAAATTTTCCTTAGTGCGGCGTTTCACTTTATGGTAACCCTTGTATCAGTCCTCAAGGGTGTGATAAAGTGTTTTTGAAAATTTTATTTTGAAAAGTTTGTTTAAAAGTCTAAGTGTAAAAATTTGTTGTTTTGAGAAAATACTTAAGAGCTACTAACTACTTGAAAAAGGCTGTTTGTTTTCTTATTTCCTTTAGACAGCGCTATCCTACTATTAAGAGTAGGTAGCTCCATCGTTGGAGTTTAAGGGACAATCGAAAGGGACAAGTACGATCACTAAAGCAATGGTTAGGAAACCTTAGTAGTTACCCTAGAGTCCTAAAGATCTTTCTGAGGCAACATTCGAATGGGTCATTTTTTATCTTTTGGGACTAGAGGGCAACCACTAAAACTCCCTATACTTCATGACCGTTTACCGAAGGCAACCGAAGTGGGGCAAACCCTAAGAGTGAGCATGTGCAAGTATTTGTTTTTCAGTTATTATCTTTGCACATTTAGGGTTTTCTACCGTTTTAAATTATGATATTTTCTTCCGCATATAATCCTATTATCAATCATCTAACAGTTTATAATGACGGAAAGTAAAAGTGCGAGAAATTTAAACCTAACTATTACAAGGCTTTGGGGAGGGGGATTACATAATCAAAAACCGGGGAAAAACAGTAAATGAAAATAATAATAAACCTAATTAACTATTACAAACTCGGAGCAATTACATTAATCGGAAAAATAAATAAATGGGCGCGAGAATAAATTAAACGAGGAATTAAAATTAAATTCAACGACGTTTAATTTAGTAAATAAAGAAAAATATTGTTTTTGTTTTTTTTTTTTGGAGAAAAGTAATTAATTTTGCAAACTAACCTAATTTCTAATTAATTTTAATTATGAAAAAAAGGAATTTAAATTATCCTAATTAATCTAATTAATTAATGAAATTAAATATTTTATATATATAAAAAACTAATTCTAAATTTTGTGATTTTTTGATTTAATTAAAAAAACATGATTTTTTGTAAAATAATTAAAACTAAAAATTAAATAAAGAAATTTAAAAAAGAGAAAGAATGCGCCTGGTATGAAATAATTTTGGGAGGTGCATGGTTGAATTTTCCAGGCCCAGAATAGTTGGCCCATATGCTCGCGTTTGATCTAGTGGGAAGCATGCCAAGAGAGTCCACCATGGGTCTGCATACTTGAGGCGTGGATCTGGATACAAATTGATCCAATGATGAGATGTTGAGGTGCATGGTAGGCGCGTTTGGACTGATAGTACCAGATCTGCAGTTAAACTTTAGGAAAAAAATTATGTAGGCGGCAGGGATCGAACCCCTAACCTCCTACACGTGCGCGCCCTGAAACCTTCCATGCTTGCCACTGGGCCAACTGGACTTTTGGTAATAGAAACAAACAAAAAATAATATAATTAAACATGGGTCAATGTTATAGAAAAAATGCGTGAGATTCAAATTGACCACTTAAGTGTTGACACGCCTTCATCTTCCTCGTTAGAACTGTCATTTTAGGTAACGACCTTTACCTACGGTCTAACGTCTGTAGCTGTAAACCTGCCAAGTTCAAAAATTCCACACACGCACAATAAATTCAAATGAAGACCATGGATCAACTGGGTTTAAGGCCCTGAACACCATGGTACCCATAATCAAACCTGATTTTTCCTATATCAAAAAAACCTAAAAAGTTCTTTGAAACCCTAAGAATGGTGTTTCACAATTCCTGCTCATAAACTCAAATTAAATCCCCCAAACACATTGCAAACATGATTACAAGCATGAATATATACTTAGAAGATGTCGATAATGACATAATCAATGAAAATGAATTTAGAAAAAAGTTGCAAACCGTGAAGGTGGTAGCACGTGATTCTTGATGCTTTGATGCTGGGAATCGATTGGAAAAGCTTCTGGGAGTACCAAGGAACGTATTGCAATATTTAAATCTCCTTGAGGAGGGCTGCAATGTGGAATCCGATTTGAGTTTTTCTTTGAATTTTTGGAAGCTTTTTCTTTCTCTTTTTGAGGCTGGCTGCACATGAATTCCTTCTCTCTAGGGTTGCAATTCATTGTTATAAGTAGTGAATAAGATTAGGTCAATAGAATTAGAAAAAATCCAAAGATGTAATGGTCTTTAATTTTGATTCAAATATTTCAAAAACTGGAGATTTCCTCTTGTTTTAGAGCTTGCAGGATTTGTTTTGGCCATTGACAGCATATGAGATTTATAATTCAATGCAAAACAAATCTCATTCCACAAATTTGATTTATCTTTGATTTAACTTGATTTTATTTGAATTTTAAATAAATAAAATAAAAATAAATTAAATAAATAAGTGAGTAAGTCATGGAGGGTCCCATTGGTCATAGACCATGCTAGGACTGAGATTCACTCTTGAAAAGATGGGCCCATGAGGAAAAAAATGCAATTTTGGGCATTGTTGACTTTGTGCAAATTTCCAAAAATGGCCAACTTTGACAATGCCTATCTCTCTCAATTTTGACCCTAAGAGGGTGTTCTTTGACTTTTTAGAAAGCTTAAGATGTCCCCTAAGCAACCTTTTTAGTTTCATCTCAATTGAATCGTCCATGTTCATGTAAGAAGCTTTGACCCAAAAGGTGTTTTTGTTGACTTTTTGAAATGACCTATAATGTATGAATTTATATCTTTTCATGAGTTCATTTTTTGAACTTGAGGGATGAAGATGAGTTGTAGGGAATTTTATTCTCTTCAAAGTGAGACTTGGATGAGAAATTTCTGATAAAGTGTGACAAAGTTATTCCTGGTCAAAGTTTGGTTGACTTTTCCTCTAGAAACCCTAATTTAGTAACTTTTGAGTTTTGATGAATTAGGAGTATTCCTTGAGGAATCATGATCAACCCTTGATCAAATGATGGATATCACTTCAAAATGTTGATGTTGACCAAAAATATTGAAGTTTGACTGTATGTGGGTCACAATTGACTTTTGACCTAGTACAGTTGATTTTCAGGCATCTGAGCAGTTGACTGAGCAAACTTCTTGTGCAAGGCATGAAACTTGACATGGATGATCTTGAGGACATATTAGGGTAATGGAAACCATTTTAGGACCATTGGAACTCAAAAATATTGATGAGGAGTGGAACCCTAGTTTGAGGCTCATTGTCTTAGGAGGAGGATTTGTTTAGTCAATCCTTAGTCAACTTGAGAAATTGAGGACCTCTAGGAGTATGTTTTGAGTAAAAATGGGAGGGCAAATTTTGGGGTACAACGGTTGGGTTTTGAGAAAATATGAGTCATACTTTTCTTGCTTGCAACTTCACACGAATCCTCTCAGAATCTCATCATATCACACACTTGAGCATTCCATTTGCTAAGCTTTAAATAGAGGATCATCCCTCACTCATTAAGACAAGCTTTAGAGAGCCAGAAAACCTCTGTCAAACTTCCTCCACACCTCTCAATTCTTCAACTTTGAATTTGACTTTAGAGCACTTCTAGCTCTTATTTCTTGACTGATTATTCATCTGTGAACTTCACTGAAGCTAACAGAAGATGAACCAAGCCTGAGGTGTTCTAAATCACACTAGCCAAGTCAAGATTCATAGTAAAATTCTCAGACATTGTTCATGCAGATTACTCAATCATTTTGCTTCAAACAAGTTCCTAATATACTCTCCTCATCTCTCTGAAACTCACCCTTCTTCTAATTTTCATTTTCATTGAGAATTGATCATGTAATCTTAGAAGTTTGTGCTCTTTATTTTCTATTTCTTTATCAAATTAAGCAATACACAATTTATATAAATATTTCGCGATGCCATGGTTGAGTTTGTCTCAATGAGACGCTTCGAATAATAGCGTTCGTGTGAGCGTTCGAAACCATTTATGGTTTTCTTTGGGGGAAGATCACCGAAAGAGATGACCGAAGGAGGACTCTAGGTGGCTCTGCATTTTGAAAATAATTTTTCCTTGGACCAATCAGAGTGTGACACTTGAAATGTTCTGAATGGTTGCTTTAAAATGAACTTAGTGTTTTTATTTCACTAAATTCCATGGTACACATGTGCTCTAGACCGCTTGATGTGATTACTTTGCATAATCAACTCAGATCCAACACATCAAATTATTTTGATTTTATTTTTTTATTTTTGTTTTAATTGTTTTAAACTTCAAAAACTCATAAAGAACTCATTTCAACTTCTAAAATTGTGAAAAATTTCTCAAAAACACTTTTGATTTTTCTTTTTCTGATTTTATATTTTAACAATTTTATTTTGTGATTTGGTATTTTTTATGATTTTTTACTTTATTTTACTTGTTTTAATTGTTTAAAAATACTTTTCTTGATTTTAAAATTCTAAAAAAATTATGGAAGGATCTAATAACCTCTTGACAAATATTGGTGACCTCATTTTGTTTTTATTTTTTATTTTACTATTTTTTTTACAAATTTTGGTTTATTTTTCTTATTTCTTTAAATTTTAAAAAATAGTTTTTGACTTTAAAAAATTCTGAAATTTTTTGTCAACACTTGTTGACTCATGTTTGACCTCTGATATTTTTTTAAGATTTTTATTTAGTGTTTTAATACATTTTGTGTATTTGACCAATTAGTTACTTTTCATTAATCATTTAAATATTGTTTATTAATTATATTTTATTATTTTTGTGATTGGTTATGATTTGGAGATATTTAAGTGTTATATTGGGACAAGTTTCTCATCCTCATTGGATCTTTGGTGTTGATAGGTTGAAAAAACAAATCCACTAAAATGGATGAATGATGTTGATGATATTTGAAACCCTAGTTTCATCTGATACATCGCCCTCCCTCTTAATCATACCCCTTTCTTCTTTTTACTTGGACTACATGTTTTTGGAGAATTATCTACATATCATTTCTCTAACATGTTGGTACATAGATTGTTATTGACTGGCCTCAAAATAGGCGTGACTTCTACATAAGTCCACTTACGATTTATTGACATAGCGCTAAAGTTGTCCTTATTCGAAAATGATCATTCATAGCCCAAACCTATGTTTGTAAGCCCAAGTATGTTTAAATTAAAACCTTTGATCCAATTACTTTGAAGTTCATTGATAGGAGGCTTTGAATCTATCAATTCTCTAATGAACTTCATGAATTTTTTTCTAAGTGAATCATTTGAACATCGTTGATCATATGTGGTTGCTTTGAGCACTTGAATGAATGATATACTTAACAAAACGTAAATTAAACTTGTTGTTGAGAAGCCTTGATTTTATCAATCTTCTAATGAATTTTCAAATGCAAGCTTCAATATGGTCATTTAACAAACCTATAAACTTCTAATTCACTAACAATTAACTTTACTTTATGCTTTTATTTTGTGCCTTTATTTTCATGTACCGTTTATTTTAGCTTTTACATTTTGTGCTATTTTTCTTTTGCTCACTTGAGCATTTAACTTTATGTTATTTTATCTTTTCTCACTTGAGCATTTATTTTTATGTCATTTTTTTTGTCTCACTTGAGCTTTCTTTTCTTTTTGAATACACTTAATAATCAACTTGAACATAAAAAACTTTAAGGTTACTTGGACTATTTGGTTAATATCCTTGAAATTGTGGAGTTGAGGACCTCTCGGATAGAAGTTACACCTATTAATCTGTTACTTGGACACTTAGTAATCTGTTGTTATTTTGTATGAAGTTCTTGGGGTTTACTCCAAGGCATTGGGTTGATTTTCTTTGTGTGTAGGTTATTCTGATTATATGCTCTATCTGTGATTAAGGATTCATCTGTACACAACTATTACTCTGCGCAATTTTTGTGAAGACTTAATATGTATGAAGCTTGGTATTTCTCAGAGGTTTAGTATTTTTTTTGCTTGCTTGGTTTTAATCTAAAGGATGTGAATTCTACATTGACTCCTTTATGTAAAGTGTTGGCTTCTTGTTGGTTAGATTGTTCTTTTCCTTATATTTTACCTTATTCTTTAGTATAGTCCCTTTATCTCCTACTATCTTCTTTAATTTCAAAAATTCTCCCTCCATTTCAAAAATCTTATTGTTTACTAACTTGAACCGCTTTCATAACAAACTTGGACTTAGGTCCATGCATTTTCAGAAATATTTTCTTAATCAAACCTTATTCAACTTAACTATGCTTTGACATTTTTTTAAGACTAAAAGTCAATTAACCTCGTTTAAACAATATTTTCACTTTGGCTTTTTAATTTAAAAGTTTTTCTCAAAAGATTAGTATCTTGTTGATTCTTGTAGTGATGTGAGCTACTATACTTCTAGATATGTAGTGAAGTGAGATAGTTTCCACTTGGGTGTTGAGTGAAGCTTCGTTGATTATAAAATCCAAGCTATATCCTCCACTTTGAGATGATGCAAATTCTCCTTCCTCACGATTATGGGTAGTAAGTATGTTCTTCCACTCGGATATGACGATGATGTCTCTTCTCTTAAAATTAACCAACACACATGTGTTTTAAAAAAATTATGGTGAACTACGAGTACCCTGATCCCCTATTGCATGGAAGGTGGTACGTAGGTAGTAAAGGTTCACAACCACGATGGGTGCAAAAATTGTAAAAAAAATTATTTTCTCATCTCCACCATCTGTTATTTGTATACACCTATTATAGCCAAAATACACAAATTTTCAAAGAGGTTCCTGCGGAGTACTGTAGATATTTAGAGTGCTAATATCTTCCCTTTTCATAACCAATCCTCGTACCTAGATTCTCTCCCCCTCTTTTTTGGGTTTATTCGCTCTTTTCCCATTTCCTTTGGAAATAATAAAGCGCAATGGTGATTTTTATTTGATCTGTGCTTAGTCTCAACATTTCTACGGCTACAGAAAACTGGTGACTTCACTGGGGAAAAATATCTCTAAGTGGGTGGAGCACATATTTGTTTATTTGTGTATGTGTTATTATTTGTATTATATTATTTGTTTTATATATGAATGTCTGGATTTTTGTGGTTTTCAAGGTGCTTGGTGATCTCTTATAAGTCCTCTACCCAGACTTGGGAAAACTTAAGATAGGACAGGTGGTATAGTCATGTTATTATTGAGGGAGGAATCCTAAAAAATGAGACATGAGATCCCCAAATCAGTGGAGGCCCCTTTGACTATAATATTTATTTATCGAGCAATGGGGAAGATGTGCTACTTTCGACCTGGGATCCTGAGAAGCTGAGGACCGTAGAACCCTGAACCTATCTTGGCCTTTAGGTGTAGTGCAGAGACTATGACGGATCAATCCAAATTGGTTGTCACGTGATGCTACACTCAGACGAGTTTTTTCTGAGAATATTTGTAATTACGGAGCTAATCAGAACGTTGGTAATATCTGAAGGAATAATGTCGACTCTACGAACTATTTAGAACCTTGTTCGGAAGGTGATAAACCATTAGTCCATACATTGGGGGTAATAACTTTGACTTCATGTTCATGATGTTGAACCTATGAATCCCCATGTGTGTAATCTTGTGTGTGATTGTTGCATCATGCATTCATGCACCCATGAGCATTATTTTAACCAAATTTTCAGGGAACTTAAAACTTTTATTTGCAAACATCACAAGTTTTGTAATTATGTATTTTTGAAGGAGTACTCAGAAGTACATTGTCAAGAGTCTTGATTCAAAATAATTGAGAAAGCCTGAATCCTTGGTATCTTGTCCTTGGGATTTCAACCTCTCCTAGCTATCTTGAGGATGGATTTCTCCGTGCCCTTGATCCAGTTCCTCAATCATTTGTATCAATGATTTATTTTCCCAATTATAAGCAAAGTAGAAGAGAAGAGTGCAAGAGAATTTATTTTCCTTTAGCATTCCAAATTCAAGCTCAAAAAGATGTTACAACAGGGTGTTGGATCTTATTTGGATGCAGTTCATTTGGATTTGAGGATTTATATTTCTCTTTCTTTTATATAGGATTAGTGAATTTTTGTACTTCAAATGTAACCCTTCCAATATTTAAGAAATGAGTTTTTCAATTGTCCCAATTGTTTCTTTTAATTGTTGTTTGCAATTCGTTTATAATGTTCCAAAGTTCTTTGAAAAATTGGTTTTAAAACTCTTAAACAATTATTTGCATTGCATATCATGAATCATTTTCACTTTTGTATTGATTTCGAGAGTTTCCTGGAGTCTTGTCCTATGCTCTTTGTTTTCAGAAGTCAAGTTATCGCGTCAGTGTAACACTCGTGCTAAGAGAAGATGGAAAACATTAAGCAAGAGATTTTGAACTCCGCAAAGAGGTAACTACTTTGAAGGCTGGTATGGAGTATCTAACTGCTTTGGTTGAAACTTTGGTTGCCACCCAAGTCAATACTTCTAGGAAGGAAGAAGAGATGGAAAAGGTCTTCGCAAAAATTATGAAATCATTCTTTCATGAGAAGGTGATAGTCAATGCACCTAGTGATTTCACTGAAAAGGTGAATGTGGGAGTGCTTCTAGAAGGGAATGTTTGAAAAGGATGTTTATCTGAAGAGGGTGGCTCAGTAACTAGTGTGAAGAAGTTTGGAAATGAATTTTCCAAGAAGAGAACCAGAGGAAGAAACAATGATCGTCAAAATCATCATGTTTCTCCTGTCACCCCTGTGGTCAATTTACCTTATGTAGCTTCAGTTCATCAACAAAAGTAGCAAGTTCCTAATCAGAGGAAGACTCAGTATGATCCAATTCCGGTGACCTATGCAGAGATACTCCCTTCCCAATTCCATAGAAATTTGGTTCAGACTCCACCTCCACCAAAGGTTCCTGAGAAGCTGAAATGGTGGTATAAAGTTGATGCTCACTATGCTTTTCATCAAGGGGCACCTGGCCATGATATTGAAAAATGTTTTCCACTGAAAGCTGAAGTATATAGACTAATAACTAATGAAATTCTTCCTTTTAAAGAAGATGTGTCTGATGGTCAAGTTAAGCCTTTGCCAAAGAATAAACATGATTGACGGTGTGCCTGAAGTTTGAAAGATGTTTTCTTCAGCACAAGACCAGATGGAGAGTCTTATCAGCTTATTAGCATTTTACTGCTTTTTCATTTGTAATCTTTCTTGTTTATCAATGCATTGTTTGCATGTAAGAAGTTGTTTACATTTGAATGATTATTATTAATATAATGAGTATGTCTGTCCTGAAGAGATCCATTTGTTTCACTCATATTTGTTTTTAATTTTAAAATTACTTGTCTGCATTATGATACCAACTTGTTACCAATTCTCTTGCATAGGCAGATATTGGAGGGAGGATGATGATATTTAAAAGCGCAAAATTTATGGATGTATGCTTTTGGATAAAACCCCGTTGACGATGTGCATGCGTTGTTTCAAATTCCCAAACACCAGAGATATAAGAAAGATAATCCCTTGTTAACACCCCTTTGAGCCTTGAAGTGTGAGTTTATTTTCTATATAAAAACCCCTTACATTTAATTTGGGGAAAAGTAGTCTCTAGTTAATTTGACAGAGTGTTCAAACTTTTAAATGATGGCTTATCTGAAGATCAAACCATAATGGTTATCCTTCATATATCATGAGGCTAGAAGAGAAGAAACCATAATGGTTATCCCTCATCCATCAAGGAACGAGGCAGTCATCATCCTCTCAACAGATCAAGACAAGTCAATGTCACACGATTTGTTCGAATTAAAAAGAAAAGAAAAAGAAAAGTCCGCTAAGTTAAGTGACTTAGGAAAAAATTAGGGCATCCCGCTGGACTATCAATTCAAAAGAATTAGTCCTAGAAAAAGTTAGGGAAAATATAAAGAAAATCAAAAAGCGAAAAAAAATGTTACAAATAAAGGACTACAAAGAAAAAGTCATCAGCAAAGAACAAATTTGTGTGACTACTAGCACGAAGACAAAAAGGGGTGACTGCCACTTCGAAAGCCTCATTAATTTTTTAAACCATCGCAAGATCCTTTCTGAGAGATGAACACTCATGTTGAATTAATTGAACATAGGACTGGAGAACATCATGAAGAATTGGTGGGCACAAATAAACTTTGAGCCTTGAAATATTTTTTTATGAAAATCGTGAACCAGACCACGTTACAACCCTCAAAAGTCCTGATTGAAACAATGTTTATTTCAAAAGCATACTTCAATAATATAGCTTTCCTGGCTCCCATGAGTTTTTCTTAATATTTGTGTTGGTATCATATGTTGTTGCTATTTTTCATACAAAAAAAATCAATGTCGCATCCTTTCTAGTAATTCGCTCACAAGGTTTTGCAACATCTTTTTAATAAAATCTTCAAGACTTACATAAATGTTGCATTAGAATTTTCATTCTCAGAATAAACATATTTTCTGCTTATAAAACAAAAGCTTCATATCAAGGAAGTTTACATTTTAGTATCAGCAAAGGATATGTTGCCTTGAAGAAGTTGTTGAGCAAAGAGTATGCAACATTTAGTCAATCTGGGGAAGTTACGTTGAGATTCTACAAATCTCTAGAAGCTCATTGGTCAGGAAAATTATCTTAAATGCATGCAGTCTATGGCAAGTTATGAATGTTATCTTGATCAACATGGAAAACTTGGGGCACCAAAGTTATTCTCAAGGGCATTTCAGATTTTGTCAAGATAGTTACTATGTCCCCCCCCCCCCCCCCCCCCACACACACACACAAGCTGAGAATCTTCCTCAAGAAAAATTGTTTCTCGTGATCTTCCATGTAGATGTATACATGTTTCCTCTATAATTGTTGATCAGTTAGTGGGTTTCCTCCAGGCTGTGGTGTGGTGTTGGGTTTGTAATCCCATTTTCCCTAGTTAAGTCGTGGTTCATATTTTCTCTAAGTTATTATATGGTTTTCGGTTTACGTGGTTTGATACTGAAAGAACAAGATTAGTTCTGACCTATCTCAAGCGTTTTGATGATAACTAAATTATATTTAAGATAATTTATGCTCTAATGAATGTGTTTTGAATGTCTTAGTTAATGTTTTGACAGAAAACATTCTAAAGTACTAAGCAAAGATTATGAAGAAGTTCTTTGATAAAAGAACCTTTTATTCAAACGCATCTGCTGACTCTGGTAAGAACCTTTACTTTTTAAATGTATCTTCTAACTTCTAGCAGGCTCCTTGATTCAGAAGATAACTTGAAAGCAAGCGCTGTTCAAAGTTCTTAGCAAGCAACGCTCTGCCCAAAAGTTGAATGAAGCATGTTCTGACTTAAAGACATTTGGAAGCAAATTCTTAAACAACGTCTAAATCAACTTGTCTTTTCAAAGCAAAGGAAACACGTTCTTACATTTTGACGTTTGCTAATTAATGCAAAGACGGCTGAAAGCACTCAAGTGCCTACAACTAGTTTCTTGGAAAATGGAATTTTGCAAGGATACACGCAAAGCATTTAATGCTCTCCATTTCCTCTGAAGGAAGCAACGGTCTTATTATTCCTACTATAAGTAGAAGGACATTTATTACAAGCCAACAACAACGTTCAAACAAGAAACTACGTGAAAGATTCAAAAGCTCACAAACTCATAGTTCATACATTTTGTGTATTATATTCTAAGTGAAAAATCACAGTTGTGATATAGTTTGATTAGAATCAAACTCTATTTCAATTATCTGTAAAGATTATACTCCTGTATTTTGTTCCTTGAGAGACCAAGTTTGGTCAGATTTCTCAAGCAGACTAGGACTAGATTTAAGTCTTAGTGGTGTTAGTCACTTGTAAGATTACTTGTGCATTGTTAGTCACAACAGTTGTTGTGTGATTGTAATCAGTTGATTATAGTGGATTAAGTCCTTGTTGAGAAAGGAGAAATCACCATGGCGGGTGGACTGGAGTAGTTTGAGTTCAAACGAACCAGGATAAAAATAACTGTGTTATTCCATTATTATTTTAAGCTTTGTATTGAAAACTAAAAGAGTCACTTATTCAACCCCCCCCCCCCCCCCTTCTAAGTGTTTTCTTACCCCTTCAATTGGTATCAGAGCTTGACTCTGAGCTCTACACTTAACTGTGTCAGGAAAAGATCCAGAAGAAAACACAATGGCCGCTGAACAAAACAATAATAGTTACAACAAACCTCCAGTGTTTGATGGAGAAAATTTTGAGTAATGGAAAGATAGACTAGAAAGATTCTTTCTAGGTCATGATAGTGATCTTTGGGATATAGTCTTGGATGGTTACAAACATCCTACAGATTCAGAAGGAAACAAAGTGGATAGAAAAAATATGGATAGACAATAAAAAGCTGATTTTAAAAATCATCATAGAGCTAAAAATATTTTTTTAAATGCTATCTCTAAAGTAGAATATGAAAAAATCACTTATAGAGATACTGCGCATGATATGTTTGAGTCTCTCAAAATGACTCATGAAGGAAACGCTCAAGTTAAGGAGTCTAAAGCTCTGGCTTTAGTTCAGAAGTATGAAGCCTTCAAAGTTGAAGAGAGTGAGTCTATAGAAGCAATGTTCTCTAGGTTTCAAACTTTGATCGCTGGTCTGAGAGTTTTGAACAAAGGGTATACCAAAGCAGATCATGTGAAAAAGATCATCAGAAGCTTACCCAGAAGATGGGCACCAATGGTCACTGCCGTCAAGGTGTCAAAACATCTGAACAATGTGTCTCTGGAGGAACTCATCAGCGCTCTCAGAAGTCATGAGATTGAACTGGATGAGCATGAGCCTCAGAAGAAAGGTAAGTCTCTAGCCCTTAAATCAATTAAGAAATTTGATACTAACGCTTTTCAGGCTGAAGAAGAAAACTCTGAAGAATCAGCTTCAGAAGAAGACGAACTATATTTGCTTTCCAAAAAGATCAATCATCTGTGGAAGCACAGACAAAAGAAGTTCAGGAACTTCAAGAAGTCAGAAGATAAACCAGAATCTTCTGGACACAAAAAGTCAAACAGAAGAGAGATCATCTGTTATGAATGCAAAGAACCGGGTCACTTCAAAAGTGATTGTCCAAAGCTTCAAAAAGAAAGACCAAAGAAGAGATTTGGAAAGAAGAAAGGAATGATGGTAACCTGGGATTACTCAGATTCTTCTGAAGATGAATCTGGTTCTGAAGATGAAAATGCCAACCTAGCTTTAATGGCTATCACAGAAAATGACTCAGACTGTGAGTCAACAAAGAGAGGTATTTTCTGAATTTTCTAGAGAAGAACTTGCTGATAGTTTATCAGGACTTCTGGAAAACTATAGTAAGCTCAAAATCAAATACAAGAAACTCAAGAAGAGTCTTGCATCTGATTTTAAGAAACTTGAAACAAAAAAATCTGAACTTTTAGAAAACAATCTTAAACTTGAAAAGGAAATTCAAATTGTTCAAAAGAATTTTAGTTCAGAGTCTGTGTCTAGTTCAAAAGATATTTTGAAAGAATATGACTATAGCTTTCAATATTTTCTTGCTAAAGGCATAGACAGAAGCAAAATGACTTCAATAATCTATGGAGTTAGTGGGAAAAACAGAAGAGGAATTAGATATGAACCTCCCAAAGGGAAGGAGATATACATTCCAAAACCTGTTGCTAAAATTACCTTCACTTACAAACCTCTGAATAAGCAATTCAAGTTTGGACACTCACATGATATAAAATATACATCACATTATGGAAACTCTTATGCTAACCCAAAAGGATCCAAAAAGATATGGGTACCTAAGGATAAAATAATATTTGTTGTAGATGTCCTTAACAGCTCAATTGAAACACCAGTCGTGGTACCTAGACTCTGGGTGCTCACGACACATGAAGGGAAAAAGGTCTATGTTCCAAAGCCTGGAACTTAAAGCTGGAGGAAATGTGAAGTTTGGAGGTAATCAGAAAGGGAAGACTATTGGTTCTGGAACCATAGGAAACGGTAACCTTCCCTTTATCTCTAATGTTTTATTAGTAGAAGGATTAGCTCATAATCTATTGTCCATAAGTCAATTAAGTGACAATGGATATGATATCTTCAATCAAAACTCATGTAAAGTTGTAAGTCAAAAGGATGGATCAATCCTCTTTTCTGACAAGAGAAAGAACAACATTTACAAAATTGATTTATCAGATCTTAAATCTCAAAACGTCAAATGTCTTTTGTCTGTTAGAAATGAGCAATGGGTATGGCACAGAAGATTGGGACATGTCAGTCTTAGAAAAATCTCTCAACTAAATAAATTAAATTTAGTCAGAGGACTTCCCAATCTGAAGTACAACTCAGATGCTCTGTGCGAAGCATGTCAAAAAGGAAAATTTTCAAAACCTTCCTTTAAATCTAAAAATGTTGTCTCTTCCTCTAAGCCATTAGAGTTACTTCATATTGATCTGTTTGGGCCAGTTAAAACTGCAATCATCAGAGGCAAGAAGTATGGATTGGTCATCGTTGATGACTTCAGCAGATGGACATGGGTAAAGTTTTTAAAACACAAGGATGAGTCACATTCTATATTCATTGACTTCTGTACTCAAGTGCAAAATGAAAAAGATTTTAAAATCACAAAAGTTAGAAGTGATCATGGTGGTGAATTTGAAAATCATTATTTTGAAAAATATTTTAAAGAAAATGGTATTGTTCATAATTTTTCTTGTCCTAGAACTCCCCAGAAAAATGGAGTTGTAGAAAGAAAGAATAGAACATTACAAGAGATGGCCAGAACCATGATCAATGAAACAAATATGGCTAAGCACTTTTGGACAGAAGCTGTGAATACAGCGTGTTACATTAAGAATAGAATCTCTATAAGACCTATTCTTGAAAATACACCCTATGAATTATGGAAAAACAGAAAGCCCAACATTTCTTATTTCCATCCTTTTGGATGTACTTGTTTTATTCTAAACACCAAAGAAACTCTGAATAAGTTTGATTCCAAAGAACAAAAGTGTTTCCTGCTTGGATACTCTGAACGCTCAAAAGGTTATAGAGTATACAACACAGAAACTCTGATTGTTGAAGAATCAATCAAAGTAAGGTTTTATGATAAGCTTGGCCAACAACAGCCAAAGCAAATTGATTTTTCTGTAGGTACAGAAGATCATCACTCAAACTCTGAAAGTTCAGAAGCAAAAGAAGACGTAGCAGATCATCCTCTTGACAATGCTATGAACAATCTCAGAATCTCTGACCAACCCACACAGAAAAGGTTTTCTAGATTATCTTCAGCTCACAAAGAAGACGTAATCATTGGAAGAAAAGAAGATCCCATCAGAACAAGATCATCTCTCAGAATCAATGAAGAATCTTTGTTTGGTTTAGTCTCTCTGATTGAGCCAACTACCATTGATGAAGCTATGGAAGATAATGATTGTATCTTAGCATGCAAGAAGAACTAAATCAATTCTCCAAGAATGATGTATGGAATCTAGTTCCAAGACCCAAAGGATTCAATATTATAGGAACGAAATGGGTCTTCAGAAACAAATTGAACGAACAAGGAGAAGTAATCAGAAACAAAGAACGACTGGTTGCACAGGGTTATAGTCAACAAGAAGGAATTGATTATAATGAAACCTTTTCCCCAGTCGCCAGGTTAGAATCTATAAGATTATTAATTTATTTTGATGTACAAAATAACATTTCATTGTATCAAATGGATGTTAAAAGTGCATTTCTAAATGGTTATATTGAAGAAGAAGTATATGTCCATCAACCTCCTGGATTTAATAATTCAAAGCATCCAGAACATGTTTTTAAACTGAAAAAGTCTTTGTACGGTTTAAAACAAGCTCCCAGAGCTTGGTATGATCGTCTGAGTAATTTTCTATTAGAAAAAGATTTTACCAGAGGGAAAGTGGACACAACTCTCTTCAGAAAAACATTTAAAAATGATATTTTAATTTGTCAAATTTAAGTTGATGATATAATCTTTGGAACCTCTAATATCTCCCTTGGAAAATAATTTGCTAAGACCATGCAGGCAGAATTTGAAATGAGCATGATGGGTGAATTGAAATTCTTTCTTGGAATTCAAATCAACCAGACTCCAGAAGGTACTTTCATACATCAGACGAAGTATGTTAAAGAACTTCTGAAGAAATTTCAAATGTCAGAAAGCAAAGATGCCAAGACACCTATGCATCCAACCTGCATTCTAAGTAAAGATGAGGTAAGTATGAAAGTAGATCAGAAGCTCTATAGAGGTATGATTGGATCCCTTCTCTATCTGACTGCATCTAGACCTGATATATTATTTAGCGTGTGCTTGTGTGCTAGATTCCAATCAGATCCTAGAGAATCTCATTTAACAGCTGTTAAGAGAATTCTTATGTATCTGAAAGGTACTGCTAATCTTGGTCTGTGTTACAGAAGATCACAATATTACAAACTAGCAGGTTATTGTGATGCTGACTTTGCTGGAGATAGAATTGAAAGAAAAAGCACCTCTGGAAGCTGCCAGTTTTTGGGTGACAATCTTATCTCATGGTACAGCAAAAAGCAAGCAACAATTGCTCTATCAACCACAGAAGCTGAATATATATCTGCTGCTGGATGTAGCTCTCAGATGATTTGGATGAAAAGTCAACTAGAAGATTTCAACCTTTATGAAAGTAAGATTCCTATCTTCTGTGACAATACTTCAGCTATTTGTCTTTCTAAAAATCCAATCTTACATTCTAAAGCCAAACATATAGAAATTATTTATAATTTCATAAGGGACTATATTCAGAAGGGAATATTAAACTTGATTTTTGTAAAAACAGGCCATCAATGGGCTGACATTTTTACCAAACCCCTTTCAGAAGATAAATTTAATTTCATTATGAAACATATTTGTATGGAATTATGTCCTGAATAAAATAATATTTATTTTTCTGTAAATGACTTCAGAACTTTCTGAAATGAATGCTCTGATCAACAACTCTTCAGAAGTTAGAAGAGAAGTTGTAACAGAAGCTATATGAAAAGTTATGAAACATTCTAACGCTTCATGTCCAAGTGTAATTCAGAAATTCATGAGAACAAATAGCTGTTACATGCATTCTTTAGGAGATGAACACGTTGGGTGTTTTTGAAAGGTCAAGCGTGCAAAAGCTACTGATGACGTTCTAGGTAACTGTTGATGATTAGCCATAATCTCACGTTTTCCCTCATTTTTAGAAAATCATTAAATGCGAGTAACGATGAGATTCGTTTTTAAATCCGTTTTAATCGTTATCTTAATTATGTCTTAAATACTTTTAATTTTAATTCTTAACTTATTCTCTGAAATTAATGCCTATAAATACTTTTTGAAAAACCCTTTTCATTCTTTACTGTCTCTTTCAACTCAAGTTTTTATTGTACTTTTCTCTTAAAACCCTTTTCGTAAATTTCTCTTTTCTAAAGAACTCCAATGGCTTCTTCTTCTTCTACCCACTCTGAGCAATACATTATACCTGAAAGGACTCTCATTCCGGTAGAAAGTTTGGAAGTTTTGAGTGAGCTAATGGTAGACTTTGAGAATCTCAGAGAGAATGGATTTGACTTGTTCCCTGCTGTGAAGTTTCAAGGTTGGGAAAGCTACTTTGATCGTCTTATTGGTCCTGTCTTTCCTCTTTTGGTAAAAGAATTATGTATTCACGCTATTGCAACTCCCAAGGTTATTCTCTCCTTTGTAATGGGCAAGGAAATATCCATTACAGAAAATCAAATCAGAAGGTTGCTTGGATTTAAAGGACTTGGAGTTACAGGAATGCCCACTAGAAGAATGGAGATGTCTAGGGTATATTCAGAGATTTTTACCAACGGTCAAGGTTCCTCCAAAGTCAGGGACTTGAAAGACAAGTATAAGATTTGGGCAAAGATTATTCATGGATGTATTCACCACAGGAAAGACACCAGTTCTCCTGATTACATCAATGTTGATCAACAATATTTGGTGTTTTGCCTTGGAACCAATGTCAAAATTGATTTGCCCTACTTGCTTTTTGAACATCTCTGGAACCATGTCAAAGAAACCAGAGAAGCTGAAAGGATAAAGAATCCCAAATCAAAGAGGAATTGGATTCCTATGGGGAGGTTATTATCAGACATTCTGACTGAGAATGGTCTGATTGCTCACCTAAAAGAAGAAAATCTTCTGGGGGAGCTTGAACCTATCTGTGGTAAAACTATGACTGGAAAGAACTTACTGAAAAGGAAAATTATTGACAAACTGCTGGTGGAACCCTCTCCATGTCTGTCAACTATTGTGAAGAAGATAAGAATTCCTATTGCTGACTTTCCTATGTTCAACTCAGGGGAGCATCCTCGTATGGTTTTGCACTATCTTGAGACCTGCAGAGAAACAGGATCACCCATTGATCCAGCTTGGCTTCAAGGAAGAAATCAAGCTGCTCCTGATGTTGTTCTCCAAGAATCTGTGAAGAGAAAGGTTGTAGAAGGACCTTCTGACACTCCTCAGAAGAAGAAAAAGAAGACAGGTAATCATGCTAAAACTATACCTGTTTATAATTCTGAAAATGTATCTGCATCTGCTGAACCCTCTCAAACCTTAGGAGACTTAGATGTAGACATTGATCTG
The DNA here is from genome assembly GCA_948472305.1 of Vicia faba. Lineage (NCBI taxonomy): Eukaryota > Viridiplantae > Streptophyta > Magnoliopsida > Fabales > Fabaceae > Vicia > Vicia faba. Next base: position 389,788,396 of record OX451737.1, read on the forward strand.
ACCTTACCATCTGAACCCCTTGCTGACAACCCTAGTAAAAATCAGTTTTCAATAGACTTAAGTGATTCTGACTCTGATGATCATTCTGATAGCCAATCAAAACCCTCTCAATCAAAACCTCCTGAACCATCTATTTTTCAACCTATTCCTGCTGAACGTTTTTCAAGACCCCCTCCTAGACCTCTATCACCCAGACCCACTAGATTGTATGATGCTGGCTCTTGGAGAATTCCAGGGATAAATGAACCTCTAGCAACCATAAAACCTCCTTTTAACCTACCAATTGAGAATATTTTTGCTATGAATCAACCACAACCTCAAAATCCTATTCCCACTCCTGCTTATACAATAATAATTTCGCCTGATGTCACTCCACCCACTTCACCATAACATACATCACCACTCTCAACTCCTCAAATTTCAGAACAACAAATTTTTGAACAAACTGAAACTGTTGAACCATCCGTACCTCATGATATATCAGAACCTCCTATTTGTGTTAACCAACTTGAACCTGAACCTACATATAATCTTAAACCCATAGATTTTTAAGAACTGTAGTGGACTCTCAATCTCTACAATTCTTGAAAAACAAAACTTATAGAACAGTTGTTCCTAAACCTGTTCAGCCAGATGTAAATACTTTATTTCAGAATTTTATAACAAATGTTCAAGCATGGTTACAACCGCTGAAAGAAGATTGCCTCAGAAGTGTGAACACAGCAGCAACAAATCTTCTATGGGAAACCTTCAGAAGAACCTTGGTTGCTGAATCACGGAAGTTACAAGATTTGTTCCATTCTCAGGTGCTGGACAAATTTTCCAAACTTCTGCATGCTTTCAAGACAGAAGCTGCTGATACTTGGAATAAGAAGTCTTTGCTATTGATTACTGATACACCAACTGATAAGATGGACATATCAGAAGATGAATATGAAGAATACTCTTAAGATTCAAATCCTCTGGCTATTGTTCTATTGAATCAACCTTCAGTTAAGGATGGACCTGAACCTGTGCCAACTCTTGCAATGGATCTAGGCACTCTGCTCTCCACCTTTGTGAAGTCTGACTCAACAGTTGCTGCTTCTGACCCTGTTTCTACTGAAGCTTCATAATCTTCTTCTCCTACCTCACTCATTATGGACATTATGAAAGAGCTAAAGAGGCAGTATGAAGTCTTGAATAAACGCATGGATAAGCAAGATCAAACAAATCTAGAGTTCAAGAAATGGATGGCAATGCAAAGTGAATCTACCTCTGAAATCAAGAATCTTCTGATGGCTCTTGTCTCTAAGAAATCCTAGTTTATTTTTGTCTCTTATCTTGTTTTGTTTGTACTTCTGGATATCTATTTTTAACTTTTTATGAAATCTTTCAAAATTTCTCATTTATTACACTTTTTGATTATGCCAAAAAGGGGGAGAAAATGTGCATTTTTGAACTAATCACTGTTTAACAGTTATGGGACTATGTCTCAGACATACTAACAAAATTGCAAGAATTCCTTCTGTGCAAAAGAATTTCTTTTATAGGTATCATTTAACTCTGAAAGAACATTCCAGCTAAGATTTATTTTCTTGAAGAAGTTCTGAAGAAATTCAAGAAGGATGTGTATCACTCTGACTAAATAATCTCAGGATGTTTTATGCATAGAAATATTCATTTCAGGGGGAGATTCTTATCTCTTAATCGACTTCTTTTCTTTATCTAAAATAATTTTTTGTCATCTTCAAAAAGGGGGAGATTGAAAGAACAAGATTAGTTCTGACCTATCTCAAGAGTTTTGATGATAACTAAATTATATTTAAGATAATTTATGCTCTAATGAATGTGTTTTGAATGTCTTAGTTAACGTTCAGTTAGAAAACATTCTAAAGTACTAAGCAAAGATTATGAAGAAGTTCTTCGATAAAAGAACCTTTTATTCAAACGCATATGCTGACTCTGGTAAGAACCTTTACTTTTTAAATGTATCTTCTAACTTTTAGCAGGCTCCTTAATTCATAAGATAACTTGAAAGCAAGCGTTGTTCAAAGTTCTTAGCAAGCAACGCTCTGTCCAGAAGTTGAATGAAGCATGTTCTGACTTAAAGACATTTGGAAGAAAATTCTGAAACAACGTCTAAATCAACTTGTCTTGTCAAAGCAAAGGAAACACGTTCTTACATTCTGACGTTTGCTAATTAATGCAAAGACGGCTGAAAGCACTCAAGTGCCTACAACTAGTTTCTTGGAAAATGGAATTTTGCAAGGATACACGCAAAGCATTTAATGCTCTTCATTTCCTCTGAAGGAAGCAACTGTCTTATTATTCCTACTATAAGTAGAAGGACATTTATTACAAGCCAACAACAACGTTCAAACAAGAAACTACGTGAAAGATTCAAAAGCTCACAAACTCATAGTTCATACATTTTGTGTATTATATTCTAAGTGAAAAATCACAGTTGTGATATAGCTTGATTAAAAGCAAACTCTATTTCAATTATCTGTAAAGATTATACTCCTGTATTTTGTTCCTTGAGAGACCAAATTTGGTCAGATTTCTCAAGCAGACTAGGACTAGATTTAAGTCTTAGTGGTGTTAGTCACTTATAAGATTACTTGTGCATTGTTAGTCACAACAGTTGTTGTGTGATTGTAATCAGTTGATTATAGTGGATTAAGTCCTTGTTGAGAAAGGCGAAATCACCTTGGCGGGTGGACTAGAGTAGTTTGAGTTCAAACGAACCAGGATAAAAATAACTGTGTTATTCCATTATTGTTTTGAGCTTTGTATTGAAAACAAAAAGAGTCACTTATTCAACCCCCCCCCCCTTCTAAGTGTTTTCTTACCCCTTCAGATACCTATATCCCAAATTCCCCAGTTAGGTCTTGATGCAGATTTCTCTAGCTAAGTGTGATTCTTTCCCCAGCTAGGTTGTGATTGAGTGAAGATTGTAAAGTTATGAAGCCTTTGCTCATTTGTTAGATTCTTTCTCCCTTTTAAGTTTTGAGAATTGACGTAGAATCTTTTACAAAGCATTGCTCTCTCTATTTATGACATTGTTTTTGTTGTGTGCTCCCTAAGTAGCAAGACAAAAGAAGTATTGTTTTCTAAGAAGTATTGAGACAACTGTAAACTTTTTGGGTTTTCTCTCGCCAAGTGTTGAGTTTGATTTAAAATCCCCATAATTTTGATTTCTTACTATTGTTGAGAGTCCAACCCTTAATTTTTATCCTAAGGAAGGGAATATAATGGATAACCCTAACGTGGAAAAAGATTCTAAGTTGTTGACTCGGTTTTAGACGAAGGGAAGGTGTTAGGCACCCCTCATCTACCTTGTTCAAAAGGGTACTAGGGTTTAGGACCACAATCTTTAAGAAATAGGGTTTTAGTTTTTTATTAGGGGAACTCGCCATGATTTTGGTCTTATGTCTATGTATCCTCTTATGAGGAATCAGAGTCTCAATTTATAGTTCGCGGTTGCTTGGTGTTTTTTATGGATTACGAAGATATTTTAATTTCCCGCATACTTAGTCTAGGTGTGTGAATAGTGGAGATATTTAGACAAAGCGTGCAGTCGATTTAAATATGTTCCTAACCCTTTTTGAAAATTAATTATGGAATTTAATTAATTATGAAAATAATTTGTTGTTGGTTGAGTATTTTTTAGTGTATTAATTGTAAAAATGTTTTATTAAATGCATGGTTAAAAAATAATTTAATTTAATGCAATAAAAAAATATTTTTGATTAGTTGGAAAATATATTCGATTTGTAATACTAATATTTATAAATATATTAAAGTATAATATAAAATTATAAATAATAAAGAGATAAAAAAAGAAATAAATTAGAAAACGCAACGGGGGTGCAAATTAGGTTAGGCTAGTAAAAAATGGGGGTAAAATAGTAGAGCACTGAATTCAGATATTGATTTCAAACCCAAAAGACAGGAGGATGTAGGTTTGAACTATTCAGCAAATCTGGGGGTGTGAGGGATCAAGGGTCCAAGTCCAGATATTGGACTTGGCCCATTAAGGCTAAGGGGTGATGGGTTCCTATGCAGTTAGCAAAAATAAAAATAAAAATGGAGTGTGTTTAGATATTGGGCCCGACCTAGCGAGCAAGCATTCGGCAGTAGGCCTTCTTGGACTTTATACAGACGGGAGTATTATAATATGGTGGATACGCATTTTCTAGACTGTTAGATGGTGATCGCATGGTGATGATTTGAGGGCGCGTGGTAAGGAGCATAGGGTGATGTGCACTGGATCATAGGGTGTATTATATTTTCATTTTTTAAAACAATTGTTTCACTTCTTTGTTACCCTCTTCTCTCTTTTCGCGTCTGTTTGCTTTCCCTATCTCCAACACATACGAACACCACCCCAAAACCCTAGCCTGGAAACGACCTTATCCTTTGATCCAACCCCAAAAATCAAACCCAGCTACATCTATTGAAAAGATAACAAAATAAAAAATCTAAGTGATTCGTTACCTCGTTACCTTCGATCGCGATCTGTCTTTGTTCTGCTGAGTGAGTCCTTTGTTAATCTCATTCGTTTATTTTGCAGGTGAGGATGAAGGCGACGAATGGTAATGAGGATGACAGTGGTCGCGAAGGAGACGATGAGCATGATGCAACACTTTTGAATTAGGGAAAAGCTAGGGCTTCAGATGTTGAAACCCTAGGTTCCACACGGAACAGTGACTTACGACAGCGGGATGAAGCTCTTTGTTCTTCTTCTTTGTAAAAAAAAAATCTTAATCCTTCTTCCTTTGTAATAATCTTATTCTCTGCAAATTCTTTTCGTTCCCTCCTTTCTGATTTGTTCTTCCCCCTTTTTATAGTTTTTTAGGGTTTATGGATTACGAAACTGAGTTATGTTGTCTCTATTAGGGATTTGTTTTCATTCTAATTTGATTTAAGTTTTGATTTAGTATTGATTCGGTTGTGTCTGGTTTGATTTTGTACAAAGCCGATTTGATTAATAAAGATTTGTTTCTGTATTAGTACTATTTAGTCTGCAAATTTGATTTTGTTTCTGTATTTGATTCTAATTTAGTTCAATCATGTATTAATTCGCCTTTTTCTGGAAAATGAATGTATAAATATTGTTTGATTTTGTTTCATCGATTTGAATAGTAACGGTTTTCTCCTTAAAACATAGGTTATTCTTCATGATTGGTACAATAATTGTTTGTAAAACCTGCATTTTTTGTACCGTACGTGTTTTTGGACTTGGGCTTGTAATGTTTGATTGGGCCCCGCGATTTACTAAAGGCCTCTTTGTTTTCAAATCTGACTTTGTTAGTCTATATTTTATTTAATAATTTTTTTAAATTAAGTTTGCAAAAACTGATGATTTATTTATAAAAATATTAGTATAATTAATAATAGTAAAAATAATAGTGATGTTGATAATAATAATAATAATAATAATAATAATAATAATAATAATAATGTTATAATTAAAACAAAACAACTTTTCAAAACAGACCAAAATAGCTAATCGGGCGATATTGTATCATTATTGGACCTCAACAAAAAAATGACTTGTTTTATGGACCTCCCTGATTTAAATTGGGCCTTTAAACAAAATGAATTGCTTATACACCCTCAAATTTATCTAAAACCTAAATGGGCCATATTGTTTTTAAATATTGGGCTTTAAACAAATATATTTGTTTTATACACCCTTAAACCTATCTGAAACCTAATGGGACATTCTAATTTAGAAATGGCCCAATATTTTTCAATGGTATGAACCCCCTCCTTTAGCATTTGAAATGGGCTTTTACACCTTAACAAATACACCCCCTTGCGAACGAATGGATTTTAACAATTCACACGGGTCTTCTCTGATTTAGAAAGGCCCATGACTTCTTAATGATAATTCTGGAAAATAAGAGGTAGAAACTAGTAGGGAAAATTTGGAGTATCACAGTTGTCCTTATTTAATTGCCTTTTGATTGGATAGTGCGAGAAATATGCAAGTCTCACACTTTCTAATCAGAAGTTTATTAAATATTGGAAGACTCCAAAATTTGTCTGAAAGATTATAAGAATACGTTGTACAATGTTCCCGTGGGTTTGAAGAGTAGGCTAGTTGATGATGTATCATCTTATTGTTGCTTGAACCAAAGTTTTCTGATAAAACCTAGACACGACAACACAGATAACTCGGCAGTATCTAAGAGATTGTATATTCTTTTGCATATTTACAAAAATACAAGTTTTGAAAAAGTTGACTTACTACTGCTTGGAGACTAATGTAGTAAGTTTTGGTTTGATTTTATTTTTGACTATTCACCGCAACCTAGGGGCTGAATAAAACAAAGTCTGCTAACACATTGCTGCATGGAAATTGATGCAATGGATTATGCATATTTATTCGCATATCTATCATAACTTAGGGGGTAGATATTTGAAAAGAAAGCTTGATAGAAACATTGCTGCATGGAGCTTGACACAATGAGTTACGTCACGGATTTCACACACCGTTGCATGAACACTAACATAATGAGTAATAACAACATTGTTGCATGGAGACTGACACAATGAGTTATATCGCATATTTTGCACATTGCTGCATGGAGACTGACACAATGAGCTATAACAACATTGCTGCATGGAGACTGACACAATGAGTTATATCGTAGATTTCACACATTGCTGCATAGAGGCTGACGTAATGAGTGATAACAACATTGTTGTATGGAGACTGACACAATGAGTTATATCACAGATTTCACACATTGCTGCATGGAGCCTGACATAATGAGCTATATCATAGATTTCGCACATTGATGTATGGAGCCTGACACAATGAGCTATATTGCAGAGGAGGAAATACATCGCTGCATGGAGACCGACATAATGAGTTATATCACAGATGAGGAAACACATCGCTGCATGAAGACTGACGCAATGGATTCACAATTGTTTTGCATATCTATCGCAACCTAGGAGATAGATAATTGAAAAATCTTGATAACAACATTGCTGCATAGAGCCTGATGCAATGAGTTATATCACGAATTTCACAGGTTACTGCATGGAGACTGATGTAATGAGTTATATTGTAGAAAAAGTTGTTTTTGATGATCAAATCTTTAGATAACTAAATCAGAGATGAGATCAGATTTTTACCGGTTGTGTCTGTTCTCAACCCAGGTAATAATATGATGGAGGGCCCAAAGATATTGGTTCCGCCCAAAGTATGTTTTGAAGAATGCCATGTGTGACGTATGTGCATGATGTCTTAGATTGATATAGACCTCATAATGTATATGCACTGAGTGTGTGTGTATGCCCCAAATATTTAAATATGTACTAAATGTGTGTTTATGCCCCAAAATGTTATGAAATATGTTTTTGATATTCTCTCCTTTTAAACCATTGGTTTTTTGTGTTACCAACTCCCCGACGTTGTACGTTGCATTGTCATGGTATCTTTGAATTGATTTGAACATGGTGAAAAGTGTCAACAAGATCTTGATATTTGTGTCGTAGGGCAGGTGTAGGTATGGATGTAGACATGGATATTTGTGTGGACATAGACATAGTCGTGGACGTAGGCATAAGCGTGGAATTAGGAGAACATGTGGACGCATGCGTGGTTTTTCTTTCGATGTTTTCTAACCAAAACGCTCTTTGATGTTTTATCAAGTGATTTTATTTGTCACATCCCCAAAATGATTTCAATGCAGTATTCACAAGAAATAATCGTAGTATTTTGCAAACAAGTCTGAAATCAAAAAACAAAATTAAAAGATGGAAAAAGTAAATGTTTTATTGATATGTCTCTGAATAGGCGAGCGTACAAGATACAATTCCTTAGAAAGAGGTAATTACAGAAAGTTTTACAACTGAAAATGGCAATGAAAATGATAATTGCTACTGTTGTTTCCTCAATATCCTTTTAATAGCTCCAATATCATTTGCTTCTGAGTTGAATGATTTGGATCCGTCTCTTCTTTCATGGTTCATAGTCGTAGTTCTTAGATCACAATCTTTTTCTTCTTTATTTCTTTTGAATAAGATCCCTGATTTTTTCCTGGATCGCCCTTTCGGGTTTTAAATCCACCGAGATGATATTTTTGTATGTCCCTAATTTTTTTCATGGATTGACCTTTAGGGTTTTCAATCCACCGAGACGCTCCTTTTTTCCTAAGTCTCCCGTTTAGGGTTCGAGCGCAGCGAGATTTTTATACATAGTATTTTTTGATTGCGTCTGAATTTGTCAGATGCAGTAGTTCTTCCCCATCCATTATTGTGAGGATGATACCACCACCGGAGAATGTTGTTTTTACCACATATGGACCTTCGTAGTTGGGTGTCCATTTACCACGTGAGCCGAGGCGAGGTAGCCAAATCTTCTTGAGCACCAAATCCCCTTATTTGAATACTCAAGGGAGGACTTTCTTATTGAAGGCTTTCTTCATCTGCTACTGATATTATTGATTGTGGCATAAAGTTGTCAAGCGTTTCTCTTCAACGAGGTTGAGCTGATCAAGTCGCGTCCGAATCCACTCCGCTTCTTCAAGATTTGATTCCATTAGAACTCGGAGTGGTGGAATCTCTATTTCAACTGGGAGTACTGCCTCCATGCCATATACTAGAGAGAAAGGAGTTGCACCTGTTGATGTGCGTATGGAGGTATGATAGCCATGTAGAGCAAAGGGAAGCATTTCATGCCAATCTTTATATGTATTCACAATTTTCTGAATGACTTTCTTAATATTTTTATTGGTGGCTTTGGAGGCCCCGTTCATCTTGGGTCGATATGGTGAGGAATTATGATGCTCGATTTTGAAATCATCACATAACTACTTAATCATTTTGTTGTTCAGATTAGATTCGTTGTCCGTAATGATCCTGTTTGGAACCCTATATGTGCATATGAGATTTTTTTCTGATGAATCGAGTAACCACTTGACTTGTCACATTCGTGTAGAATGTTGCTTCTACCCATTTGGTGAATTAATCAATGGAAACCAGTATGAACCAATGTCCGTTGGATGCTTTTGGTTCGACCATGACTATCATATCAATTCCCCACATCAAAAACGACCAAGGAGAGCTCATGACATTCAGAAGAGTAGGTGGCACATTCATTTTGTCGGCATAGATTTGGAATTTGTGACATGTCTTGGTATAATGGTAGCAATCGAATTCCATTGTTAACCAATAGTAACCTGCTCGTAGAATTTTTCTAGCCATGGCATGCCATTTGTATGAGTTCCAAAAGTACCTTCATGGATTTCTCTCATTAGCGTATATGCTTCATGTTTCTCCACACACCTGAGTAGCACCGTATCATAGTTTCTTTTGTATAAGACATCACCACACATAAAGAATTTTGAGGCTAGCCTTCACAGAGTTCGCTTGTCAATGATTGAGGCATTTTTTGGATATTCTTGTTTTTCAAGGTACCTCTTGATGTCATAGAACCAAGGATTGTTATCCGGTCCCTCTTCAATAGCAAGGTAGTGTGCCAGCTCCTCAAAATTTCTAATTGTGATGCGTGGTTCGTGGTTTGGCCAAGTTACTTTAAACATGGCTGATCAAGTTGCCAAGGCATCTACCATCTGATTTTCTTCTCATGGGATATGACTTAAGGTGATCTTAATGAATTCTGTAGCTAGCTTTAAAACATGATCCCGATATGGAATCAATTTGGGATGTTTAGTGTCCCATTCACTGTTGACTTGGTATATGACTAGCACAGATTCCCCGAATACTTCGAGATGTTTGATTCTTAGATCAATGGCAGCTTCCAGTCCCAGGATGCAAGCTTCGTACTCGGCAATATTTTTGGTGCATTCAAAACATAACATTTTAGTATAAGGTTTATGATAATTCTTCGGAGAAGTCAAAACTACCGCGATGTCATTCCCCAGTACATTTGAAGCTCCGTCGAACATGAGTGTCCAATGTTCCCCTGGTTCAGGTCCTTTGTCGGGCCATGGTATTTCGTAATCATCTACACCCATGACATCTTTGTATGGAAAATCGAACTTCATTGGTTGATTGGTAATGGCTGACGAGCTAGATGGTCAGCTAGTACACTACCTTTGATGGCCTTTTGCATAACGTACTAGATGTAGTACTCTGATAGTAACATCTTTCATAGGGCAATCTATTGTACCCCAAAATTTTCCCTCTCATATTTCTCAAGACATTGCAAGAAAAATCTCCAAGTGGCTCAAGATTGCTCAAGAGTTGGACAGTCAAGCTATCTCCTAAGGCAGTCAACCCCAAATTAGGGTTTTGTATTGCATAAAGATCCTTGAGTCAAAATGACCTCAAGTGCTCCACAATGTCCTAATATGTTCTCAAGGTCATCCATGTCAAATTTCAAGCCTTGCAGAGGAAGTTTGGTCAGTCAATTGCTCAAAGGGTCCAAAAATCGACTATGACAGGGCAAAAGTCAATTGTGACCCAAATACAGTCAAACCTCAAGATTTTTTGTCAACATTCTCATTTTTAAGGATATTTCATCATTTTATCAAGGGTTGATCATGATTCCTCAAGGATTTCTCAAGATTCATCAAGACTCAAAAGTTGCTAAATTAGGGTTTTGCAAGAGAAGTCGACTCAACTTTGACCAAGCATAACTTTCTCATAGTTTATGAGAAATGACCCATCCAAAGCTAATTTTTAAGAGGATGCAATTTCCTACAATCCATATTCATACCCCAAGATTAAAAAATGCACTCACAAGAAGTTACAAATTTGGACATTATAGGTCATTTTTGAAAGTCAACAAAAACACCTTTTTTGCCAAAGCTTATAACTTAAGCATGGAATATCAAAATGATATGAGACCAAAAGGTTTGGTTATAGGACATCACAAGCTTTCTAAAACGTCCAAGAACACCTCCAAAAGTTCAAAATTGAAGAAGTTATGCATTACGGAAGTTGGGCATTTTTTCAAAAGTACCAAAAGTCAACTATCCCCAAAACTTCAAATTTAGTCAAAGGGGCCCATTCTTTTCCACTTGATTTGAGCTTGCATCAGTATCCACGTGTCCTAGCTTCAGTCTTGAGATCATATTTCTTTTTTATTATTTTATTTAATTTTTTATTGAATTATTTCAAATTAAATCAAATTAAATCAAATTAAATCCAAATATTGATTACTTGAGATCTTTTTGGTTATTTCAGGATTGAATCATCATCATTAAGAGTATCAAATTCATATCACACAAGATCATGTGCAAAAGGATGGATTTTTGACAAATTTGGCAAGCTTTCAAAAGTGAATCAAATCAAATATGGGTGCATTGATTTGGAGAGATTGGATCCATAATTCTTAACCTAATGCATTCTATAATACATAAGGAAGCTTAAGACACGAAAACAAGGGTTAGAGGCTGTAAGAACAGAGAGAACAAAACTTGAAAAAGTGGTGAAAAAGCTTGAATTCGAATTCATACTTAGAGGCAATCTCAGAAGCCAAAAAGCATCCCAATCGACTCCTGGAGGTTCACTGATTTGAAACCGATCAAAAACAAGCTCCCGTACACGCCCAAACACGCTGTAAGTATCACGTTTCTTAGCCCTGTATTCGAAATCATAGATCCTCACTTGCATCATTTGAATCAATTCTTGGCATATTTATGATCCTTACAGCATTTCTAAACTTTTGGCAATACTTAATTTGATTTATATGGACTGTAACCTCATAACAACATGGCTAGGGTTACGTTTTGGATTTTAGGGATTTGTGTTTCAGGTGAAATTGATTCTTATGATAGGCATGGTTGCACTCAGGAGAGGGAGACGAACCTAACCATGTCTTAGAATGTCGTTTTTATGGCCTGGAGGTGATTTTTGGATAGAGCTACGCATTTAGCTGCGGATCCAAATCCGCAGGAAATATTACAGTGGCTGGAGGTAGGGGACGATGGCGTGTCACCTCCCCAGTAGACAATTCAAACCATGGCGCGCTTAATTTTGTTGTGCTGGCATATTAATGTGTTTTCTCTTATTATTATTATTTTGTATATAATTAACAAATGAAGCACAACAGCCAAGTGGTAAGCGTGCTTGCCAATATCCAACAGGACCTGGGTTTGAATCCCAGGTCCCCCATGCGCTTTGTTATTTTTATTCTTCATGTAATCAGGTACAGATCCAAGCGTGAAACCTATTATACATCCTCAAGCATCTGATGGCCAGATGGCCATAGACCAAATCTGGTGGCCAGAAGCTGATGGTCTACCATAGACCCAGTCAATGTGTATCCACTGAATCTCAGAAGTTAAACAAGGCCAGCTCCTAGTGGGCCTCAGATTGCTTCTCAAACCACCCTTTTCAGGCCCAAACCCCCTTTCTCTCTTTCTATTTTTTATTTGTTTATTTGTTTATTTGATTTATTTATTTATTTAATTAACTAACCAATCAAAAAAATTTTCTTTATAAAATTAAAACCACAAAAAAAAAATATTTTCTTTTATCAAATTATATTTTAGTATTTTATTTTTTATTAACAAATCTATTAATTAATTTAGGCCATTAATTAGAAATAACTTTAAATTTTTGTAAATAATTAAAATTAACTTAGAGTTAATTAGGTTTTTACTAACATTGATTAATTTTATTTTCTTTCTTTAAATACCAATAATCCAAAAATAATTTATTTTAATTAATTAATTAATTTATATATTAATTTAATAATTAACCTAGGTAATTTTTTTCATAATTCAAAAATAACAAAAAAATCTTTTTCTTTAACAAAAAGGGTCAAAACCCTAATTTTGCGCTCGATTTAATTTCTCGCACGCGGTTTATTTTCTTTTATATCATAATGTATTTGTTCCCGGTTTGTAATAGTTAATAGGACCTTTTATTACTTTTTATCGCTTTATTTATTCTTTAAGGGTTTGTCTTTGGCGATGTAAATACCCGACCCCTTGTAATAGTTAGTTAAATTTCCGCAATTTATTTTCCACAACTTATAAACTGTTAGATGTTTGATAATAGGGGATGCATGACAAGACTAAATGTTTTAACCTAAAATCAACTTAGATCACCATTAACATGTACAAAGATAAAATTAATTGAAAACAACACACTCGCACATGCGCACTCTTAGGGTACACCCCACTTGGTTGCCTTCGTACACGGTTATTAAGTATAGGTCACTTTAGAGGTCGTCCTCTTGTCTAAAGATCATAGTCGCCTCGAAACGGTTGCCTCGGATATTGTTGCCTCAAACAAATGATCTAAGACATTAGGGTTACCGCTAAGGCGTCCTAACATTGCTTTGGTGACCGTAAGTCCCGCATTCGAATTGACCCTTAAAACTCCAACGACGATGCTACCTACTCATAAATAGTGGGATGACATTGTCTAAAGGAAGATAGCATAGAACGATTCCTTTTTCGAGTAGGTAGATGGTTCTTAAGTACTTGCTCTTTCAAAAAACAAAATCTTTTTCACACTTACACTTTTCGAACAAAGTTTTCAAAAACACTTCATACGCTCTTGAGGACAGAAGCAAGAGTTAAATCGAAGTTTCAAATAAAAACTTTTTCAAACCCACAAGCACAAAGAAAACAATTTTTGAAAACATTTGAGCAAGTGCCTAAGAGCGGGTGGATAACCACGGATAGAAAGGATGCTAATACCTTCCCTTTCTATAATCTACCCCCCGAACCCGAGAAACATCTCGAAAAAGGAATTTTTTTGTGCTTTTTTCCTTTCCTTGTTGGATAAAATAAAAGTCGGTGGAGACTCTTGCTTACCGCGACATTTTGCAAAAACAAATGCAAAACGCAAACCAGCATTCCTAAAAACAGTCAGTTCTTTCCCACCGTATCACACAATCTTTCCCGTAAGAGCTGGTTTTTCGAACACATACTTTAAAGGATCCATTCTTGCTATTAATGATAATTCTGGAAAATGAGAGGTAGAAACTAGTATGGTAAATTTCGGGTATGACAGTTGTGATGTTAACTTCTTAACTTCCCCAGATGAGTTGAACACGATGTTAACTTCTTTACTCCGATGGATGGTAGTCTCTTCATTATGGGAGATAGTTCGTTGTTGAGGTTTTACTCCGATGGATGCTAGTCTCTACATTATGGGAGATAGTTTGTTGTTGAGATTTTAATCCGATGGATGGTAGTCCCTACATTATGGAAGTTAGTTCGTTGTTGAGGTTGGCTTTACCCTGATGATAAAAGACAGTTTAAATTGACCAACTTGGCCATAGAACAGTAGCAGTATGCTACACTCATTGAGACTAAACTCTCGCGATGATTCTGTCCGCAAGAAAAGTTTGCTAAATTGGAATTATGACCGATCAAGGGTAGTCAGTGATATTGAAATTCTCTAGAACCCGGTTACTATTTTTAGGACAGATTTGAACCAACTGAACTGAAAGAGGGTAGTACCTAGACTCCTTGCCAGCCTGAAATCTAAGGGCTCTCTGTGTGACTTGTGTGACTTTACCATGTTTGCTATTTATGGATACTTATGATGTGTTCCTATCATGACATCATGACATCATAACATTGCATACATCTTGCATTGGACTAACCTATTTCAAAGACAGGAGGGATTCATCTTTGTTTTGTTTTATAAGTCATGGCACCCATGCGTAGGAACACCATCCAGATCAACTTTGTCCAGGTTCCCACTATGCTCAAAGAATTGGTTACAAAGATGTCTGGTACTACTTCCTTCATCAGAAGACATGGGAAAATTCTTAGTTTGGTCACTTACAAATTGGACGAGCAGATGATGAATGTCTTAGTCCAGTTCTTTGATCCATTGTACCATTGCTTTACTTTTCAGGACTATCAGTGGGTCCTTACCTTGGAAGAGTTCTTTGATCTGCTCGGTATCTCTATTCTATAGCAGACCCCGTTTACAGGTTGGGAGAAGAACCTTAGGCCGGAAGAGATTGCTTCAGCCCTTCATCTGACAAAGGCTGAGGTAATGGCTAATTGGGAAACTCGTAGTGGAGCAAAGGGATTTTTGACTAAGTTTTTGGTTGGTAAGGCTAATTATTTCTGGGATAGTCTAGACTTCCAAGCATTCGAAGATATTCTGGCTCTTCTGATATATGGCTTGGTATTGTTTCCTAACTCTGACTCCTTTGTTGATGTGAATGGGGTAAAAATCTTCATCTCTGGTAATCCTGTACCCACCCTCTTGGGTGACATTCTTCATCAGCTTTATGCCCGTACTGCTCAGAAGCGGGGAACCTTGATGTGCTGTGCTCCATTATTAGTGAGGTGGTTTATTTCTCACCTCCCCAAATTAGTTCTGAAGAACAAAGAAGGCATGGGCTGGGCTTATAGGGTTATGTCTCTCTCTCATAATGACATCATTTGGACCATTAAGGGTATGGACAAGGTGGCCATTATTGATCGTTGTGGGGAATACCCCAATGTGCCACTGATAGGAACCAATGGAGGAATTACTTACAATACATACTTGACCTTACGTCAGTTTGGGCGAGCCAGAAGGGAAGGACCTCATGAGCTGCTAATGCCTAGTATAATCTTTGATTTTCAAGGGGATAGTGACGAGAAATGCCGCAGATTCATAAGGGCTTGGGATAGAGTACACAGGTCTGATCCGTACGGGCTGGGTGCAAAGACTTATCTTTCGATGGAGCCATATCTCTGATGGGTTCGTATTCGTGCCCAAAAGTTGGGAATGCCCTATGAAGTCGTCTTGCCTATCATTGTTGAAGTTGCTGATGAGGAAGGGGTTCTTCCTACTATCTTACACCCTTACATGCGTACTGACATTGAGGCATTGAAGAGGTCTTGGATGCAGCTAAGGGAAGAGCGAGATACTTATAGAGAAAAGTATCACGAGTAAGAGCGAAAGATCCAGAAGTTGACAAGGCAGCTGGAGAATGAGTAGATCATCAATGACTATGTCAGCACTAAACGCAAACGACCATGAGAGCGCTGATGTCCTTTGATTATTTCCAGTTTTTATTTACTTTTCAGTATTTCCTTTCTTGTAACGCCTTAAGGGCATTTGTTGAACAATTGAATTTCAAGCTTATCTAATAATAGTGTGTTCCATGTTTGGTTTACGAATTTGAATCTCTCGATGTCTTTAAAATCATATCATACGCATTTCATTCCATGCACCTCATAACAGGTACCCTGACAGGTTTTCTCATCTTCTTCGCTGTTTATTTCAGCATCATGTCTTCTGAACCATCAACTGAAGAAGCAATCAAGGCTCTACAGGCTCAAAACGCCCAGTTCCAAGAATTGTTCATGAATTTGGCTAAGGGTCAGCAAGTTCTGAAGGCCCTTATCTTGAAAGAGAAGAAGAAGAAGAAGAAGAAGAAGAAGAAGAAGAAGAAGAAGAAGAAGACGGTCCTGTTTAATATAGGCCACATATTTGGAAACAGGCTACGAGATGAAGTTGATTTGACCACCTCATCTGGAGGGAAAGATAGTCATGAAGAAAGGAGGGCTCATAGCCCTATGGTTTCAGACAACGAGACGGACTTCGATGAAGACCAGTATCCTCCGGCTGAGGATAGATACAAGAAACTGGAAGACCGGTTGAGTGCGATGGAAGTACAGAAAGTGCCTGGTCTGGACTTTGGTGATTTAGGTCTATCATCTGGGGTGGTGATTCCCCATAAGTTCAAAGCACCATCCTTTGCTAAATACGACGGAGTTTCTTGCCCAAAATTGCACCTCCGGTCGTACGTTAGGAAGATTCAGCCATACACCGCTGACAAGAACCTCTGGATCCACTTCTTTCAAGACAGTCTTTCAGGGACTCAGCTTGAATGGTTTTACCAGTTAGAAGGAGCTAGTATCCAAAATTGGGAGGACTTGGCTGCTACTTTCTACAAACAGTACCAATACAATGCCGACCTCGCTCCCACACGTACCCAACTCCAGGGTATGTCAATGGGTGTGGGCGATGGTTTCAAAGATTATGCTCAGAAGTGGAGGGACCTCGCTGGAAGAGTGCAACCACCCTTAGCTGATAGGGAGTTAGTTGATATGTTTCTGGGGACCTTATCTGGTCCGTATTTCAACCATCTGATTGGGAGTTCATCATCCGGATTTATGGAGTTGATTATGACCGGGGAAAGGATTGAGGCTGGTATTAAGTCTGGTAAAATACAGAAGGGTGCTTCATCAGGCACCGAGGAGAAGCCTTTTCAGAAGGAGTCCAGTGGTGTTTACAGTTCGAAAAGCCAGAATGGACCTGAACACCGCCAAGTTGTTAATGCGGTTGTTATTTCAAGACCTGCTGTTACACCTCAGCGTAACAATCAGTCAAAGACCGAGAGACCTCGAAGAAAATTCACTCAGCTCAACATGACTTTATCCCAGATTCTGCCGCAAGTATTAAAGACCAATCTGGTGATTCCAAGGGAGGCCCCGAAGAGTCCAAATACAACATCACCGAAGTATAACCCTAATGCCCGCTGTGATTTTCACTCTGATAGCCCGGGGCATGATACAGATGATTGTTGGGTTTTGAAGAACAAGGTGCAAGACCTGATTGATGCTAAGGAGATCGAGTTCGGAGCACCAGAAAAACCTAAACAAGATGCAGGGGTGAATGCTATCAGGGATGACGATGATGGAGAGTTTGATATTGACAGATGGATATACCCAACTTCCGATGGGGGATTATGTAACTGGAAATCAAAGGATTCTATGCATGTTTTAGTTATCACCCAGTAATGAGACTTTTGTTTTGAATTTGTAACAGACAATGTTTTAAACTCTATGGCCCGGTGTCTTACCCGGGGCACTGTGGCTTCATTTGTGAGGGCTTTATGTTTGTCATTTTCATATATCATTAATAAAAGCATTGGACATTTTCTTGCATTTAAAATTGTGTGCTCCTTGTTTTTCTTTTATTAAATATTGAAAAACAACTATTTTACACACACTCACATATACAGGTCTACATCCACTCTGGATCTCACTAGTAACGACTCTGCTACTGCCAGTTATGACTTCGAAAGTCCGATCAACTTAGCCGAAGACGAAGGTGAAGATGATTGCGAAGTGCCTGGTGAACTTGCAAGACTGCTACTCCAAGAAGAGAGGGCTATACAGCCACATGAAGAGTTAGTGGAAACAGTGAATCTGGGTACAGAGATAGACAAGAAAGAGGTCAAGATCGGTGCAAATCTGGAACCTAGTGTCAAGCAACGGTTGATTCAGATGCTGCGTGACTATGTTGAGATCTTTGCTTGGTCTTATGAAGATATGCCTGGGTTGGACACCGATATTCTGGTTCACCGATTGCCTACCAAGGAAGACTGTCCGCCAGTGAAACAGAAGGTCCGCCGAATGCACCCAGATATGTCTGAGAAAATCAAGGCTGAAGTTATGAAACAGTTTGATGTCGGTTTTCTAGCAGTTACTTCTTACCCACACTGGGTGGCTAACGTGGTTCCAGTGCCGAAGAAAGATGGTAAGGTTCAAATGTGTGTTGACTATAGGGATCTGAACAGGGCAAGCCCCAAGGATGACTTCCCTCTACCTCATATCAACGTTCTAGTTGACAACACTGCTCAGCATAAAGTCTTCTCCTTTATGGATGGTTTCTCGGGTTATAATTAGATTAAAATGGCTCCCGAAGACATGGAGAAGACAACCTTTGTTACTCAATGGGGTACCTTTTGCTACAAGGTCATGCCTTTTGGATTGAAGAATTCTGGGGCAATGCATCAGCGTGCCATGGTCGCTTTGTTCCATGATATGATCCATCATGAGATTGAGGTATACGTCAACGACATGATTGCAAGATCCCAGACTGAGGAAGAGCATCTGGACCACCTTCAGAAGTTATTTGACAGGTTGAAATTGTACAAACTGAGGTTAAACCCGGACAAGTGCACCTTCGGGGTGAGATCTGGTAAGCTGTTGGGTTTCGTCGTAAGCGATAAAGGTATTCAAGTGGATCCTGCAAAGGTGAAAGCTATACAGGAAATGCCAGTTCCCCAAACAGTGAAAGAAGTCAGAGGATTTCTGGGACGTCTGAACTACATTGCCCGATTCATCTCGCACCTGACTGCTACTTGTGAACCAATCTTCAAGTTACTGAAGAAAGATCAAGTGGTAGGATGGAATGATGAATGTCAGGCCTCTTTTGAAAGGATTAAAGAGTATCTCCAAGAGCCACCCATTCTGATGCCTCCAGTTGAAGGGAGACCTTTGATCTTATACTTGACAGTACTCGACAACTCAATGGGTTGTGTGCTGGGGCAGCAAGACGAGTCTGGCCGAAAAGAGCATGCTATTTATTACCTTAGCAAAAAGTTTACCGACTGCGAGACCCGATACTCGTTGCTTGAGAAAACTTGCTGTGCTTTGGCATGGGCTGCTCGCCGGCTGAGATAGTATATGCTGACTCACACTACTTTATTGATATCAAAGATGGATCCAATCAAGTATATCTTCGAGAAGCCTGCCTTGTCCGGAAGAATAGCAAGATGGCATATGATCTTGACTGAGTATGACATCCAATACACGACCCAAAAGGCAATCAAAGGAAGTGTATTGGCAGATCATTTGGCACATCAGGCAGTGGATGATTACCAGTCTATGAACTTTGAATTCTCGGATGAGAATATCATGATCGTGACTGACTGTAAGACACCTGGACCGGATGAAGGACCCGAGGAAAGATCCCGATGGTCTATGTACTTTGATGGAGCTTCGAACGCTTTGGACAATGGCATTGGTGCCGTGATCATATCTCCTAAAGGCTATCATACTCCGTTTACCGCCCGACTATGTTTTAACTGCACCAACAACATGGCGGAGTATGAAGCGTGCATCATGGGTCTTCGAGTTGCTATTGACCTAAGGATTAAGTTTCTAAGTGTCTTCGGAGATTCCGCTCTCGTGATCAGCCAAATCAAAGGAGAGTGGGATACGAAACACCCAAATCTTATTCCTTACAAGGAGTATGTGTCGACATTGCTTCCCCATTTTGAAGAGATAACCTTTGAACACTTCCCAAGAGAGGAGAATCAGTTGGCGGATGCGCTGGCTATGATGTCTTCTATGTTCAAAGTCAATTGGGACAACGAAGCTCCCCAGATTATCATTGAATGATTGGATGAACCTGCACATTGCTGTGACATTGAGACTGAAGAGGTAGCAGATAAACCCTGGTTTCATGAGGTGAAGAGGTATCTCAAATCTCAGGAATACCCCGAGGGTGCATCTGTTAATGACAAGAAGTTTTTGAGGAGGTTCGCGGCGAAATTCTTCATCAGCAATGGCATTCTTTACAAGCATAACCATGATTCAACCTTACTGCAATGTGTGGATAAGAATGAATCAGAAAGGATCATGGCAGAGTTACATGAAGGTACTTTCAGAACTCATTCCAGTGGACACACCATGGCAAAGAAAATCCTACGAGCAGGATATTATTGGTCCACAATAGAAGCCGACTGTTATCAGCACTCTCGGACATGTCACAAGTGCCAAGTCTATGCTGATAAAGTGCACATACCTCCAGTTCCTCTGAACGTCTTGACAACTTCGTGGCCTTTTGCAATGTGGGGCATTGATATGATCGGCGAGATCAGACCTACGACATCTAATAAGAATCATTTCATCCTGGTAGCGATTGATTACTTTACGAAGTGGGTTGAAGCAACGTCCTTTGCTACCGTAACCAAGAACGTCGTGGCACGGTTTATTTGACACAATCTGATCTATCGATACGGTGTACCAGAGAGGATCATTACGGACAATGGTACCAATATCAACAACAAGATGATCACTGAGATCTGCAAGCAATTCAAGATACAGCATCATAACTCTTCTCCTTATCGGCCGAAGATGAATGGGGCTGTTGAAGCGGCTAATAAGAACATTAAGAAGATTGTGCAGAAGATGATAGTGACATACAAAGATTGGCACGAGATGTTACCATTTGCTCTTCATGGGTACCATACCTCAGCACGGACGTTAACAGGGGAAACCCCTTACTCCTTGGTTTATGGCGTGGAGGAAGTCTTACCCATTGAAGTTCAGATACCCTCTCTTTGGATCATGAAGGATGCAGGTTTGAGCGAAGATGACTGGATTCAGACCCGGCTTGATCAGCTGAACTTAATCGACAAAAAGAGACTTACTGCTATTTGTCATGGTCAGACGTATAAAAAACGGATGATTAAGGCATTTAACAAGAAAGTTAGACGACAAGAGTATCAAGTTGGGGACCTGGTTATCAAGCGCATTATCTTACCTCAAGGTGATCCCAGGGGAAAATGGACCCCTACTTACGAAGGGCCATTTGTGGTTAAGAACATTTTCTCAGGCGGAGCTATGATTCTAACCACCATGGATGGTGACGACCTTCCTCACCCCGTCAATACAGACATAGTGAAAATATACTACACATAATCAAAGACCCGCTAGGTTAACTGGCCTAGGAAAAAATAAGGGCTTCCCGGCGAACCAAAAGGGTTCGGGCAAAAATAAGGGATGAAAATGGAAAAATATGTACACCCGGCAAGTCGAAAACCTGAAAAGGCGGCTTGGGCAAAAAAGGGTATCTCGGTGGACTGAAAACCCGAAAGGGCGGTCCAGGCAAAAGTTAGGGATCAAAGAGTAACATTATGTCTCATCGGATCACCTTACAACCAGACTTTGGTATCGACTATCAAGCTCAGACGACACTAATCAATCTGATCTACCTTCAACCAATTAGCAAAGTGATGAGATGCTCGAGGACATAAGGGCAATAACAGAGTTGGAACCCAGTGGGATTATTCACATAGCTATTTTGTTTAGTTTTTCACAAATTGTATAAACTATATCTGTTCGGCGGCGTTCTCTTACTAAGACGTCAACCTCTTCTACAAAAGCGCCTATTTACAGGCCAAACTTCAAAATCAATACAATTCATTTTCAAAGAAATTTCAAGCTATTTTTCCTGTATCTGTTTTGTTTTGCAAAGAACGTCCAATGTTCATTTTTGATATATGCACTTGACATTAATTGCTGCTCATAAATATTTACATGCGAAACAAAAGACGATTATTGGTAATATCAGAAACAGGGGAAATAAAATTGTCCAAACTATACGGTGCTCTATCCACCAGGTATAATGGTAAATTCAGCTGAAGAATATGGCTAAGATACTTTCACTCCCCGTAGAGTAAGACAGTGATGATAGCTCTCCCCAGTTGAGACTTGCAACCTTGAATGAATGAATCGGTAATATTTCCCCCAAGTAGAGTTTATCTACCATCAACACTGAAAGGGCTTAATATCCCCGGCAGTCTTAATATTTCCCAACGGAGTATAAGAATATTCCCTGGGAGAATCCAAGATATCCCCAGTGGAGTTAAAATTTTCCCAGCATGGTCTGAAAAAGCTTCCCAAATGGAGTTGAAGAATCATCCCCGGTAGACTCCAGAAATTCGTCCCCGGCAGAGTATAAAAATGAATATCACCAGCCGAGTTTAAAGGAAGATTATCACCAGCAAAGCTCAAAGGATTGTCCCCACAAGAGTCTAACAGGTTATCCCCATTGAAGTCATAACTGAAAGATCATCCCCAGCGGAGTTCTTTCCTTTCACGAACAGGAATTCAATCCCCAACAGGATTCAGTATCACCAGCAACGGTAATTCGTCCCCAACCGAATTTATTAGTGGAATCCTCAGCAGAGCATCTCTTCCCTACAGAGTAATCTCCTCATCAGTATATTCCCCAACGGAGTTATCTTCTCCTGCAGGTTTATTCTCGCAATCATCTTCGTTCACCATCCCTAGCGGAAACGAAGAATCCGACTCTATTCTCCAGCAACTATCTGAGATTTATTTTCCCAGCTAGAAACATTACATTTCCATACATCATGATATATGCATATACGCATCACATAACACGATCTCATTTATTTTGAGAACATCATTGCTTGATACATATCATGCCTTGCATACGACTGACCTTTACCTTTCAGGAAAGATGCAGTTAAGTTCTCAGCTATGTGGAAGACCTGACCGGTTCTTAAATCTCAACTGAATTATCCTCGGTAGAATTTCAGATAAGGTTCTCAATCTCGACAATTTTCCTCTGTCATAGTGTGGACGAGTTCTACAATCTCAACAGTATAATTTGTTAAAGACCAGACAATTCCTAGATCTTGATAAAGATGTTTCCCTCAGTCGAAGACTTCACCAGTTCTTAAATCTCAACTGAATTATCCTCGGTTAAATTTCAGATAAGGTTCTCAATCTCGATAATTTTCCTCCGTCAAAGTATGGACGAGTTCTACAATCTCAATAGTATACTCTGTTGAAGACCAGACAGTTCCTAGATCTTGATGAAGATGTTTCCCTCAGTCGAAGACCTGACCGATTCTTAAATCTCAATTGAATTATCCTCGGTTGAATTTCAGATAAGGTTCTCAATCTCGACAATTTTCCTCCGTCAAAGTGTGGACGAGTTCTACAATCTCAATAGTATACTTTGTTGAAGACCAAACAGTTCCTAGATCTTGATGAAGATGTTTCCCTCAGTCGCAGACCTGACCGGTTCTTAAATCTCAACTGAATTATCCTCGGTTGAATTTCAGATAAGGTTCTCAATCTCGACAATTTTCCTCCGTCAAAGTGTGGACGAGTTCTACAATCTCAACAGTATACTCTGTTGAAGACCAGACAGTTCCTAGATCTTGATGAAGATGTTTCCCTTAGTCGAAGACCTGACCGGTTCTTAAATCTCAATTGTATTATCCTCGGTTGAATTTCAGATAAGGTTCTCAATCTCGACAATTTTCCTCTGTCAAAGTGTGGACGAGTTCTACAATCTCAACAGTATACTCTGTTGAAGACCAGACAGTTCCTAGATCTTGATGAAGATGTTTCCCTTAGTCGAAGACCTGACCGGTTCTTAACTCTCAATTGAATTATCCTCGGTTGAATTTCAGATAAGGTTCTCAATCTCGACAATTTTCCTCCGTCAAAGTGTGGACGAGTTCTACAATCTCAACAGTATACTCTGTTGAAGACCAGACAGTTCCTAGATCTTGATGAAGATGTTTCTCTTAGTCGAAGACCTGACCGGTTCTTAAATCTCAATTGAATTATCCTCGTTTGAATTTCAGATAAGGTTCTCAATCTCGACAATTTTCCTCCGTCAAAGTATGGACGAGTTCTACAATCTCAATAGTATACTCTATTGAAGACCAGACAGTTCCTAGATCTTGATTAAGATGTTTCCCTCAGTCGAAGACCTGACCGGTTCTTAAATCTCAATTGAATTATCCTCGGTTGAATTTCAGATAAGGTTCTCAATCTCGACAATCTTCCTCCGTCAAAGTGTGGACGAGTTCTACAATCTCAACAGTATACTCTGTTGAAGACTAGACAGTTCCTAGATCTTGATGAAGATGTTTCCCCCAGTTGAATTACAGACAAATTCTTAAAACTCAGCAAAGATGTTCTCCCAGCTGAGGTACAGGCAAGTTCCTAAATTTCAACAAAAGTTAGACTTCCCCAGCGGAATCTTCTACAACAAAGGGTATGCACGTTCTCGATAAGGAATATCTTATGCGATCGACGCTCCCACATATGGCATCTGTAATCCCATACTCCTACCAACAATCTCCAAATGGCATCTGTAATCCCATTCTCGACATCCCCAGGCTGATACCACTTCATGCGAGTGCAAATTTCTGGGCACTCTAGTGTTCAATCATCTTCCACCTTCGGATCACGAAAGGCGCAAAAGCCAATCTACATCCTCAGGTTTAAGAAGATTGAACAGGGGCAGCTGTTGTACCCCAAAATTTTCCCTCTCATATTTCTCAAGTCATTGCAAGAAAAATCTCCAAGTGGCTCAAGATTGCTCAAGAGTTGGACAGTCAAGCTATCTCCTAAGGCAGTCAACCCCAAATTAGGGTTTTGTATTGAATCAAGATACTTGAGTCCAAATGACCTCAAGTTCTCCCCAATGTCCTAATATGTTCTCAAGGTCATCCATGTCAAATTTCAAGCCTTGCAGAGGAAGTTTGGTCAATCAATTGCTCAAAGGGTCCAAAAAACGATTCTGCTATAGCAAAAGTCAACTGTGACCCAAATACAGTCAAACCTCAAGATTTTTTATCAACATTCTCATTTTTAAGTATATTTCATCATTTGATCATGGTTTGATCATGATTCCTCAAGGATTGCTCAAGATTCATCAAGACTCAAAAGTTGCTAAATTAGGGATTTGTAGGAAAAGTCAACTCAACTTTGACCAAGCATAACTTTCTCATACTTTATGATAAATGACCCATCCAAAGCTCATTTTGAAGAGGATGCAATTTCCTGCAATCCATATTCATACCCCAAGATCAAAAAATTCACTCACAAGAAGTTACAAATTTGGACATTATAGGTCATTTTTGAAAGTCAACAAAAGCACATTTTTTGCAAAAGCTTATAACTTAAGCATGGAATATCAAAATGAGATGAGACCAAATGGGTTTGTTAGAGGACATCTCAAGCTTTCTAAAAAGTCAGAGAACACCTCCAAAAGTTCAAAATTGAAGAAGTTATGCATTTTTGAAGTTGAGCATTGTTTCAAAAGTACCAAAAGTCAACTATCCCCAAAACTTCAAATTTAGTCAAAGGGGCCCATTCTTTTCCACTTGATTTGAGCTTGCATCAGTATCCATGTGTCCTAGCTTCAGCCTTGAGATCATATTTCTTTTTTATTATTTTATTAGATTTTTTATTGAATTATTTCATTTTAAATCAAATTAAATCAAATTAAATCCAAATATTGATTACTTGAGATCTTTTTGGTTATTTCAGGATTGAATCATCATCATTAAGAGTATCAAATTTGTATCACACAAGATCATGTGCAAAAGGATGGATTTTTGACAAATTTGGCAAGCTTTCAAAAGTGAATCAAATCAAATATGGGTGCATTGATTTGGAGAGATTGGATCCATAATTCTTAACCTAATGCATTCTATAATACATAAGGAAGCTTAAGACACGAAAACAAGGGTTAGAGGCTGTAAGAACAGAGAGAACAAAACTTGAAAAAGTGGTGAAAAAGCTTGAATTCGAATTCATACTTAGAGGCAATCTCAGAAGCCAAAAAGCATCCCAATCGACTCCTGGAGGTTCACTGATTTGAAACCGATCAAAAACAAGCTCCCATACACGCCCAAACACGCTGTAAGTATCACGTTTCTTAGCCCTGTATTCGAAATCATAGATCCTCACTTGCATCATTTGAATCAATTCTTGGCATATTTATGATTCTTACAGCATTTCTAAACTTTTGGCAATACTTAATTTGATTTATATGGACTGTAACCTCATAACAACATGGCTAGGGTTACGTTTTGGATTTTAGGGATTTGTGTTTCAGGTGAAATTGATTCTTATGATAGGCATGGTTGCACTCAGGAGAGGGAGACGAACCTAACCATGTCTTAGAATGTCGTTTTTATGGCCTGGAGGTGATTTTTGGATAGAGCTACGCATTTAGCTGCGGATCCAAATCCGCAGGAAATATTACAGTGGCTGGAGGTAGGGGACGATGGCGTGTCACCTTCCCAGTAGACAATTCAAACCATGGCGCGCCTAATTTTGTTGTGCTGGCATATTAATGTGTTTTCTCTTATTATTATTATTTTGTATATAATTAACTAATGAAGCACAATAGCCAAGTGGTAAGCGTGCTTGCCAATATCCAATAGGTCCTGGGTTCGAATCCCAGGTCCCCTATGCGCTTTGTTATTTTTCTTCTTCATGTAATCAGGTACATATCCAAGCGTGAAGCCTATCATACATCCTCAAGCATCTGATGGCCAGATGGCCATAGACCAAATCTGGTGGCCAGAAGCTGATGGTCTACCATAAACCCAGTCAATGTGTATCCATTGAATCTCAAAAGTCAAACAAGGCCAGCTCCTAGTGGGCCTCAGATTGCTTCTCAAACCACCCTTTTCAGGCCCAAACCCCATTTCTCTCTTTCTATTTTTTATTTGTATATTTGTTTATTTGATTGATTTATTTATTTAATTAACTAACCAATCAAAATTTTTTTCTTTATAAAATTAAAACCACAAAAAAAAATTTCTTTTATCAAATTATATTTTAGTATTTTCTTTTTTATTAACAAATCTATTAATTAATTTAGGCCATTAATTAGAAATAACTTTAAATATTTGTAAATAATTAAAATTAACTTAGACTTAATTAGGTTTTTACTAACATTGATTAATTTTATTTTATTTCTTTAAATACCAAAAATCCAAAAAATAATTTATTTTCATTAATTAATTAATTTATCTATTAATTTAATAATTAACCTAGGTAATTTCTTTCTTAATTCAAAAATAACAAAAAAATCTTTTTCTTTAACAAAAAGGGTCAAAACCCTAATTTTGCGCTCAATTTAATATCTCGCACGCGGTTTATTTTCTTTTATGTCATAATGTATTTGTTCCCGGTTTATAATAGTTAATAGGACCTTTTATTACTTTTTATCGCTTTATTTATTCTTTAAGGGTTTGTCTTTGGCGATGTAAATACCCGACACCTTGTAATAGTTAGTTAAATTTCCGCAATTTATTTTCTGCAACTTATAAACTGTTAGATGTTTGATAATAGGGGATGCATGACAAGACTGAATGTTTTAACCTAAAATCAACTTAGATCACCATTAACATGTACAAAGATAAAATTAACTGAAAACAACACACTCGCACATGCGCACTCTTAGGGTACACCCCACTTGGTTGCCTTTGTACATGGTCATTAAGTATAGGTCACTTTAGAGGTCATCCTCTTGTCTAAAGATCATAGTCGCCTCGAAACGGTTGCCTCGAATATTGTTGCCTCAAACAAATGATCTAAGACATTAGGGTTACCGCTAAGGCGTCCTAACATTACTTTGGTCACCGTAAGTCCCGCATTCAAATTGACCCTTAAAACTCTAACGACGATGCTACCTACTCATCAATAGTGGGATGGCATTGTCTAAAGGAAGATAGCATAGAACGATTCCTTTTTCGAGTAGGTAGATGGTTCTTAAGTACTTGCTCTTTCAAAAAACAAAAAGTTTTTCACACTTACACTTTTTGAACAATGTTTTCAAAAACACTTCATACGCTCTTGACGACAGAAGCAAGAGTTAAATCGAAGTTTCAAATAAAAACTTTTTCAAACCCACAAGCACAAAGAAAATAATTTTTGAAAACATTTGAGCAAGTACCTAAGAGCCCGTGGATAACCATAGATAGAAAGGGTGCTAATACCTTCCCTTTCTATAATCTACCCCCCGAACCCGAGAAACATCTCGAAAAAGGAATTTTTCTATGCTTTTTTCCTTTCCTTGTTGGATAAAATAAAAGTCGGTGGCGACTCTTGCTTACCGCGACATTTTGCAAAACCAAACGCAAAACGCAAACCATCATTCCAAAAAACAGTCAGTTCTTTCCCACCGTATCACACAATCCTTCCTGTAAGAGCTGGTTTTTCGAACACATACTTTAAAGGATCCATTCTTGCTATTAATTATAATTCTGGAAAATGAGAGGTAGAAACTAGTATGGCAAATTTCGGGTATGACAGTTGTGATGTTAACTTCTTAACTTCCCCAGATGAGTTGAACACGATGTTAACTTCTTTACTCCGATGGATGGTAGTCTCTTCATTATGGGAGATAATTCGTTGTTGAGGTTTTACTCCGATGGATGCTAGTCTCTACATTATGGGAGATAGTTTGTTGTTGAGATTTTAATCCGATGGATGGTAGTCCCTACATTATGGGAGTTAGTTTGTTGTTGAGGTTGGCTTTACCCTGATGATAAAAGATAGTTTATTGAAAGATTCTTACAGCAGTTTATTACCCTTTTCAAGTTATATATCGATCAAAGAAGAAGTTGAGACCCATTCTAGGTGGAATACCAGAATTTTGGGAAACTTGTCATTGATCTATGTTTTTTCTACCTTCACCCTTGAGTTGGTAGTTCACCGCCATTAGTTAGTGGTCATTTATCTCATTCTCTACTTTGGACTTTCCCCCCAATAGAATTGAGTTGTTCCTAGCCATAGGTGCTGATGTCAACCCTTGTTCCCATCCATAAGTGTTGATGTCAAAACCTTTCTTCCCAGCCATAAGTGCTGATGTCAAACTTTTATTCCCAGCCATAAGCGCTAATGTCAATCATTTGTTTCCAGTCATAAGTACTGATGTCAATCATTCCTTACTCACCTTAATGTTGATGTTTACTGTCATCTCTGAGCCAATATTTTCTTACCGTTTCTATTTGCATCCTTCAGATTGTAAATTTATGATCCCCTGTAATTCAATGTTACTCTCTTTTTGATATCTCCTCTATGAGTGGGTAGTTTACAATCATCTATCAAGAGTTTTTACCCTTTTTTTTCTTCATTTATTGTGTTGGTGATACTTTATCTCCTCTTTGGGCTTTACCCTAGTAGAGTTGAGTCTTCTACTCCCCAATAATCTATTTTCCTGGTCGAACTTTCTTTTTGGTCCGCTGGTCTTATTTTCGGCTTCCCAAGTGGTGTTCTACGTAACCTATGGAGTTGGTCATTTGCATTCATAATCATAAGCATTGAATGGCATCTTAGGGCCAAAAATAAGGTTTGTTTAGTATTTAATTATCTTCAACAGCGCGGAGACGAAGATTTTAACCTTCATATTTCTTGATAGAAGACACTTAAATAAGGGCAGCTTTTATACCCAAAATTTTTTACCCTTAGATTTCTCTTCATATTATATTATCAATACATCAAGATCACACATTAGGGTTGGTTCTCCCTTTCAACTTCATCCTATCTTTATGTTTTCTCTTGAGGGATCACCAAGCACCTTGAATTGTGTATCTTGAACATATGAGCTTTTAACTAACATAAAGATATGTATATATGTTTCTTTGAATGTTCATATTGTAGGTGATGACAACTGCATCCATTTCATCATCTAACCTAGGGTTTGAGGGTTGGTCCTCAATCAAATGGTTCTTCAATGGATTACAAGAGCTCAAGCTTCAAGGCTATGTCTATGATATAAAATATTTGTTGTTCAAAGAGCTCTCTCACTTTATTTAGGTCAAGATCTCCTCAAATTTAGTGCTGAAATTCATCAAGAAGATTCATAGTTTCATGTATTTATTTCTGTTGTACCCCAAAATTTGCCCTCCCATATTCTTCAAGGAATTGCAAAGCCAAGCTTCAAAGTTCCCCAAGGATTGCACAGTGCAAGGGTCTCCTAAACAGGCAAAACTAGGGTTTGTGGTCTGATCAAGAAAATGAAGCTTCCAAGGGTCCAATCAAGTCCCATATGCCTACAAATATGGTCAAGCATCCTCATACAAAGTTTCAAGACATTCAGCTAAAAATTGCACAGTCAAAAACCCTAATTGCACTACAGTCAACTGTAGGGGCAAAATGGTCATTTGGCAGTCAAAAGTTCAAATTTTTGATCAACATATCATTTTGAAGCCACAAACATCATTTGATCAATGCTTGATCATGATTCTCAAAGCTTGGCTCAAAAATCATCAAAATGCAAAAGTTTCCTTATTTGGACAGCTGGAAAAGTCAACTGAAATTGACCAGGGCATAACTTTCACATGGATTATCATAAAAATTTCATCCAAAGCCCATTTTGAAGAGAAAGACATTTCCTACAACTCATCCTCATACTTCAAATCCAAGAAATGCTCTCACAAAAAGTTATCAATTTCAACATTATAGGTCATTTTCAAAAGTCAACAAAAAGGGACTTTAAGTCAAAGGCCATAACTTGAGATTGGTAAATCAAAATGACATGGTACCAAAGGCATTGGTTAGAGGACTCAAAGACCTTTCCAAAATGTCAAAGAACATGAGCAAAGCTTAAAAATTGAGCAAGTTATGCCTTGTGGAAGTTGGGAAATTTTTGGATATTTTGAAAAGTCAACATTGGCTCAAATGACCTAAAATTGCTAATGGGCCCATTTTTCTTCCACAAATCATCATCCATGGCATGTGCACGACCACTTGGCCCAAAGGGAAGTTTTTATTCATTTTTTATTTATTTATTTGGATTTTTATTAATAATAATTCATTTAAATTAAAATAAATACATGAAAAATGCTAACCTAAGTTTTTTCAATCTTTTTGTGCATGTTTTATCCTCAAGATTTCGTGCATGACTCAATATAAAAAGATTTGGATTGAATTGATCTTAATTGGTACAAAAACACATGGAAAATATTTGGAAAAGATCTTAAAAAAATCAAATTTCCAAAAACCATGAATGCAATTGATTTGTTCTATTTTTCTTGACCTAATTGACTCAATACAAAAGCCAAAACAAAAACCTAATCATGATAACCATTGAAGCTGCGCAGAAAGGATCCATAAAACTTGAAATTTTTGTTAAGAAATTCAAAACTGAAAAACACATTCTAGGTTGATTCAAGCCTCCAAACCGATCTCATTAGCTTCCTCAAGCATTACTGAACGTTTTCCAATCACAAACGCTCATCAAAACGCCAGGAATTGGTACAATGGAGTCCACCTGTTTCAAATAAATTTCATAATCGTACATCCTATTCCATGCATTCTTTGTGAAATTTAATTATTGATTCATGTTGGTCATTTGATTCTGAAGCTAACCCATGTATTTAATTGTGTTTTTGAGCTGTATACGCGATTATGCCATTGATGCAGATTAGGGTTCATGAAGCTCGAAATTGGGCGTTTCATGATATGGAAAAATTGAAACCTCTGAGTATCACCATTAGAACTAGCAGGTTTGGACGATTAGGAATCCATCATCGCGCTCAATTTATGAGCGACCTAGGCTTATTCGCTATTTTCTGGAAAGTGGCCTAAAGGAACATTCAGAAAACCGTGGCCTATCTGTTTGTATTTCATGAACGAGGAAGAAGATGACCTCGTGGCGAGATGTGATAGGGTCATTTAAATTTCGCGCGCAGAGTCCACTAACACATTGTTTTTCTTTTATATTATTTGCTTGTTATTATATATTAACATGCGTTGGTTGGTTCAGCTGGCAAGGCATAGTGGTTGCAACATTCTTGTCCTGGGTTCGAGTCCCAGGTCTTCTTTGTCTCAATATTATTTTTCAATATATGTTCACATGCAGTTTCAATAGCAAGAGCGTACCATACGCCCTCCAGATCAAACCGTCCACGTGCATATGAGCCTCAGATCAAAGGCCAAGAATTGAGGCATATGATAAATCCCAGTCAACGCATCACATGCTAATGCCAAAGTCAAACGGACCAATGGATAAATGGGCTTAAAATTCCTAAAGATACCTCCTAATTTGGGGTCTGAACCCCCTGGGTTTGTAATTCTCTCTATTTTCTTTGATTTTATTATTTTCTATTTTTTCCTTTTAATTATTGCTTTCAATTAATTAATTATTTTCATAAAAACATAAAACACATAAAAAAATCAGAAAAGAGCAAAAATATAATAAATATTTTATTTTAAGTATTTTCTTAAATAAATTTGCATGTAATTAAACTTAGTTTTAAATTAGGTTGTGATTTTAATTCTTTTCATAATAAGATCTAAAAAACATAGAATTAGGTTTAATTAATAATTTCTCATCTTTTTATTTTTTTCTTTCATAAATAATTAAATAGTTAAATATTTATTTTTATAATTAAATTGCATGTAAAAATTAGGGTTAATTTTAGGTTAAAAAACTTCAATATTTTTTTTTAATAAATTAAAAATAATTAGGATTAGGGTTTGCATCTTATTTTAATTTCAATTAATTCCTTTTTCATATTAAATCCTAAAATACTAAAAATACCAAAAACAAGTCCTTTCTTTTTTAATTAATTAACTTCATCATTAATTTGATTTTTGCAAAAGGGTCCAACGCCCTCGTTTCGTTCTTAATTTCTTATTAATTTGCATTTTTATTTTATTTCGTTTAAATATTCATGTATCTCTCCCGAAGCCACGTAAATTACTTCTCGCACTTTTAATTCTTTTATTTTCTTTTACTTTATTTATTTTCTGTCAAAATCGGGTCCTGGTTAATTTTGGCGATGTGGACCCGCGCCATTTGTAATAGCTTAGAATTTACTTTTCCCGCAATATTTTTAACTGTTAAACAATGGCATGAAAGACTGTATGGACAAAAATAAAAGCAAGCGTAGAACACTAATGACATGACAAGATAAATGCAAATGAAAATGACACACAAATCACACACCACCCCTAGGGTACGCCTCACTGTTGCCTTGCCTCGAAAGGTGATCGTCGAGTAGAGGATGTCTTAGTAAGTCCTCATGATCCGGGAACCTGGCATGAGGGTAGCTTCTAAGGTGTCTTCCCATTGCTCTGGTGATCACCATGTCCCGAACCTCGAATTGACCCGAACACCTCCAACGGTGGTGCTACCTACCCCTCAATGGTGGGATGGCACTAATTTAAAGGACATTTACACAGACGAATTCCTTAGGGTAGGTAGACGACTCTAGATACTTGCTCTAAATCTCAAAACAAAAAAAATACTTTTCACACCAACACATTTTCAAAAAGCTTTCGAAAGCAATTTTTCAAACACTCTTGAGGACTGATACAAGAGTCGAACTGGAATTTTCAAAGAAACTTTTTAAAACCCACGATTGAAAAGCAAACAAACCATTTTTGAAAACACAATGAGCAAGTATCTAAGAGCCCATGGATAACCATGGATAGAAAGGGTGCTAACACCTTCCCTTTCTATAACCTACCTCCCGAACCGAGAGCAATCTCTTTAAGGAATTTTTCTGTGCTTTTGTCCTTTCCATTTGGAGAAAATAAAAGACGGTGGCGACTTTTGCTTCCGCGACATTTCGCGAACCAGCGTTAAACAGTCAGTTCCAGATCCACCGATCACAGAACTGGCGACTCTGCTGGGGACAAAACTTAAAGTGAGGTGTACCTTAGGATTAAGATCACTGTGTTTTCAATTGTCTTCTTTGCTTGCTTTACTATTGTGGGTTGCATCGGAGTTACATAGATCCTAACCCGGATCTGGGGATACCCTGTTTAGGTAGCATAAGCTGTGAGGGACCTGTCCGGCGTAGACCGACACAGGTGAAGCAGTGGCTACGTTGGTGTGGCACCTTGGTCTGTACCGATATCCCTTGTGTCGCAACGAGGAGAATATGGGTCTTCTAAGGAGTCATTAAGCACCAACAACCTTAGAACCTTAATTGACACAACTTGGCCTTTAGAATTGTAGCAGTATGCTACGCCCATTGAGGCTAAACTCTCGTGATGGTTCTGGCCGCAAGCAAAGATTGCGATGCTGGAGTTATGACCGATTGAGGGTAGTCAATGATATTGGGATCCTCTAAGAACCCGGTTACTTTTGATTAGGACAGGTATGAACCAACAAACTGAAAGATGGTAGTACATAGACCTCATGCCGGCCTAAACTTTAGGGGCTTGCCTTGTGTGACTTGTGTGCCTTACCATGTTTGCCTTTGTATCTATATGTGGTGTGCTTTATCATAACATCATAGCATCATAAGCATTGCATGCATCCTGCATAAGGACTGACCATTTCAAAGACAAGAGGGTTTCACCTTTGCTCTGTTTTGTAGGAAATCATGATGCCTGTGCGAAGGAATACTATCCGGTTCAACTTTGTTCGTTCACCTGAGTTGCTTGATGAGTTGGTTAGCAGAATTCCAAATACCACTTCCTTCATCCAGAGGCATGGTTCCCTTCTCAGTTTAGTCACTGTAAAGCGGGATCAATAGTTTATGAGTGTTCTGACCCAGTTCTATGACCCTCTGTACCAGTGCTTCACCTTTCAAGACTTCCAGCTGGTCCCTACCCTGGAAGAGTTCTCTGATTTGCTTGGTGTCCTTATCTTGGATCAGACTCCCTTTACTGGTTGGGAAAAGACCCTCAGGCTTGAGGATGTTGCTGCAGCTCTTCCTTTGACCCATCAAGAGGTAACAGACAACTAGGTAACTAGAAGCGGAGTTAAGGGTTTCTTGGCCAAGTTTCTGATTGGTAAAGCTAACAGTTTCTGGAATGACCTGGACTTTAGGGCATATGAAGACATCTTGGCTCTCCTAATCTATGGGTTAGTCCTGTTTCCCAATCCTGACAACTTCATCAATGTCACTGCCATAAGGATCTTTATGTCTAAGAATCCTATGCCCACTCTCTTGGGTGATATCTTGCAACAACTTCATGCCCGTACTACCCGAAGACGAGGAACCCTATGATGTTGTATCCCTTTGTTGGTGAGGTGGTTTATTTCGCACCTCCCTAAGGTCGTACTGAAGAATCAAGAAGGAAGAGGTTGGGCTCACAGGTTAATGTCTCTCACCGATAAAGACATCATTTGGACTTGCAGAGGTTTGGATGAGATAGCTATTATTGATCGATGCGGGGAATACCCTAATGTTCCTCTGATTGGTACCCAAGGAGGGATCTCTTACAATCCATGTCTAGCACTCCGTCAGTTTGGAAGAGCAAGAAGAGCAGGTCCCCCTGAGATGTTGGTGCCTCACATCAGTTTTGAATTTCAGGTGGATAGTGACGAGCTGCGTCGTAGGTTCATCAAGGCTTGGGACAAGGTTCATAAAGCTGACCCACAGGAGTTAGGGCCAAAGACTTCTTTACCTATGGAAGCCTACTACAAATGGGTCCGCATCCGTGCTCAGAAGTTAGGCATGCCGTATGAAGCTGTCAGACCCATATTCTTGAGTGTCCTGACAAAGATAGTGTTCCTCCAACTGTCCTTCCTCCTCAGATACCTACTGATTATGAGACATTGAAGAGATCTTGGTCGCAACTACGAGAAGAGCGGGATTCTTACCGGGAAAAGTTCAACGAGCAGGAATCAAAGATCCAGAAGCTGACAAAGCAGTTGGAGAATGAGAGAGCTCTGAATGCCTACATCCGTACTGAGAAGAGGAGACCATGGGATCAATAAGGAGCTCCGGATGTGCTTTTACAGTTTTATTTCCTTTTCAGTATTTCCTTTCATGTAACGCCTAAGGGCAACCTGTTGAATAATTTCAGTTTCAAAGTTGAATCTAATGAAGTGTGTTCCTTTTTGTTTACAAAGTTGATTCCCGATTGTCTTTGAAAACATAATTCATACGCATTTCATACATCATGTGCATAGCAGGTTTTTCCCTTTTCAGGTTGCTTACAGTTCTTCGCTGTTTATTTCAGCATCATAAATCCCGATTCGTCATCAACTGAGACCTCCATCAAAGCTCTTCAGGTACAGAATGCACAGTTTCAGGAATTAATCAAGGGTCTGGCTCAAGGCCAAGAAGAGCTGAAGGCTATGCTCCTGAAGAAGGAGAAGAAGAAGAAGAGAAG
Source organism: Vicia faba (assembly GCA_948472305.1). Taxonomy (NCBI): domain Eukaryota; kingdom Viridiplantae; phylum Streptophyta; class Magnoliopsida; order Fabales; family Fabaceae; genus Vicia; species Vicia faba. The sequence continues at coordinate 389,824,734 of OX451737.1, forward strand.
GACTGTTCTGTTCAACTTGGGCCGAAGGTTCGGCAATACTCTGCAGCATGAAGAGGCTGGTTCTTCTGTCGGCAAGAGTAGTCCTCAGGCAGAAGCAAGGGTTCCTAGTCCGGTAGTCTCCGACAACGAGACTGATTTTGATGAAGAGCAGTACCCTCCTGCAGAAGACAGATACAAGCAACTGGAGGATAGGCTGAAGGCTATGGAAGTACAACAGGTACCTGGGCTGGATTTCGGAGATCTGGGTTTGTCAACTGGTGTGATTATCCCTCATAAGTGCAAAGCACCATCCTTTTCTAAATATGACGGGGCGTCTTGTCCCAAGCTACATCTCAGGTCCTATGTTCGGAAGATGCAATCGTACTCTGCGGATAAGAATTTATGGATCCACTTCTTCCAGGAGAGTCTTTCAGGGACTCATCTCGAATGGTTCTATCAGCTGGATGGGACCAAGGTTCGTAACTGGGAGGAGTTGGATACTGCTTTCTACAAGCAGTATCAATATAATGCCGACCTTGCCCCTACACGTACCCAACTCCAGGGTATGTCGTTAGGCTCAAGTGAAGGTTTTAAGGAGTACGCTCAGAAGTGGAGAGACTTGGCTGGCAGGGTGCAGCCACCATTGACTGATCGAGAGTTGGTAGACATGTTCTTGGGGACCTTATCTGGGCCATTTTTCAACCATCTCATTGGGAATTCGTCTGCAGGATTCACTGATTTGATTCTGACTGGAGAGAGAATTGAAGCTGGGTTAAAATCTGGAAAGATTCCGAAGGGTGCATCGTCTAGTTCTGAGAAGAAACCCTTCAAGAAGGAGGCTAGTGCCGTATATGGTTCTATGAAATCAGAGAGACCTGAGCGCCGCCAATCTGTCAGTGTGGTAATGATTGCCAAGCCTGCTGCCATTCCTCGGCCAAACAATCCTCAAAGGGCTGAAAGACCCCGGAGAGAGTTCACCCGCTTAAGCATGACCCTATCGCAGATCCTGCCACAGTTGCTCTCAACCAACCTAGTGACTGTCAGAGAGGCTCCAAAGTTTCCAAATACTACATCTCCTAAGTACAACCCGAATGCTCGTTGTGCTTATCATTCTGATAGCCCGGGGCATGCCACTGATGACTGTTGGGCATTAAGGAACAAGCTGCAGGATCTTATTGACGCCAAGGAGGTACAGTTTGAGGCATCTGAGAAGCCTAATGTAGTGACAGCACCCCTGCCTGCTCATGGAGTGAATGCTATTGGGGACGAAGAGGAAGTTGATGAAGCTGAGTTTGATAGCTGGATCTACCCGGCAACCGACGGTGGACTTAACAATTGGAGCGCAAAAGACAATCTCCCTGTTTCTCTTGTTACTGAGTAATGAATTCCTATGTTTTGTTATTTTGTAATAAACAATAAATAAACTCTATGGCCCGGTGTCTTACCTGAGGCACCGTGGTTCTATTTGTGAGGGCATATAAATTGTCATTTCATATATCATGAATGAAAATCTTGGACGTTTTCTCGCATTGCAAATATTATGCTCCTTTTCTGTCTTTCTTTCCTTTACATATATTTCAAAACAGCTGTATTTACACACACACACTCACTCATACAGGTTTTCATCCACTCTGGATCTCACTGATAACAGCTCTGCTACTGCCAATTATGACTTCGAAAATCCGATCAACTTAGCCGAAGACGAAGGTGAAGATGATTGCGAAGTGCCTGGCGAGCTTGCAAGATTGTTGCTTCAGGAAGAGAGGGCAATTCAACCCCATGAAGAGCCAGTGGAAACCATAAACTTGGGCACTGAGGCAGACAGGAAAGAGGTAAAGATTGGTGCCAACCTAGAGCTCAGCGTAAAGCAAAGGTTAACCAAGATGCTGCATGATTATATGGAGATCTTTGCCTGGTCCTACGAAGACATGCCCGGGTTGGATACCGATATTGTGGTCCATCACTTGCCAACCAAGGAAGACTGCCCTTCAGTTAAGCAAAAGGTCCGTCGGATGCGTCCAGAGATGTCTGAGAAGATCAAAGCCGAGGTCATGAAACAGTTTGACGCTGGGTTCCTTGCAGTGACTTCTTACCCTCAGTGGGTTGCTAATATGGTGCCGGTACCGAAGAAGGATGGAAAGGTCAGTATGTGTGTCGACTACAGGGATCTGAACAGGGCCAGCCCCAAGGATGACTTTCCCTTACCTCACATTGATGTCCTTGTTGATAATACAGCTCAGCATAAGGTGTTCTCTTTCATGGATGGCTTTTCAGGTTACAATCAGATCAAGATGGCACCTGAAGACATGGAGAAGACTACATTTGTTACTCAGTGGGGCACCTTCTGCTACAAGGTCATGCCATTTGGGTTGAAGAACGCTGGGGCAACCTACCAACGTGCCATGGTTGCTTTATTTCATGATATGATCCATCATGAGATAGAAGTATACGTGGACGATATGATCGCAAGGTCCCAGACTGAGGAAGAGCACCTAGATCATCTGCAGAAGTTGTTTGATCGGTTGAAACTATACAAGCTGAGGTTGAACCCGAACAAATGCACCTTCGGGGTAAGATCTGGAAAGTTGTTAGGCTTCGTGGTAAGTGACAAGGGAATTCAAGTGGACCCTGCTAAGGTCAAAGCTATTCAAGAGATGCCAGTTCCCAGGACAGAGAAGGAAGTCAGAGGCTTTTTAGGACGCCTGAATTACATTGCTCGCTTCATCTCGCATCTGAATGCTACCTGTGAGCCAATCTTCAAGCTGCTGAAGAAAGATCAGGTAGTACGTTGGAATGATGAATGTCAGGCTGCTTTTGACAGAATCAAGGAGTATCTCCAAGAACCACCTATCCTTATGCCACCGGTTGAAGGGAGACCTCTGATATTATACCTGACAGTGCTGGACAACTCAATGGGGTGTGTGCTGGGGCAGCATGACGAGTCTGGCCGAAAAGAGCATGCCGTTTATTACCTTAGCAAAAAGTTTACCGACTGTGAGACCCGATACTCACTGCTTGAGAAAACTTGCTGCGCTTTGGTATGGGCTGCTCGCCGGCTGAGACAGTATATGCTGACTCACACTACCTTGTTGATCTCAAAGATGGATCCTATAAAGTACATATTCGAAAAGCCTGCTCTGTCTGGGAGAATTGCAAGATGGCAAATGATCTTGATGGAATACGACATCCAGTATAAAACCCAGAAAGCCATCAAGGGGAGTGTATTGGCAGACCACTTGGCACATCAGGCCGTAGATGATTATCAGTCAATGAACTTCGAATTTCCGGATGAAAGCATCATGATAGTAACTGATTGTGAAGTACCTGGACCGGATAAAGGACCTGAACCAGGATCCCGATGGTCTATGCACTTTGACGGAGCCTCTAACGCTTTGGGAAACGGTATCGGCGCCATCATCATATCTCCTCAAGGTACTCATACTCCACTCACTGCCCGGCTATGTTTCAACTGTACCAACAACATGGCGGAGTATGAGGCGTGCATCATGGGTCTTCAAGCTGCGATCGACTTAAGGATCAAGTTTCTGAGCGTCTTCGGAGATTCCTCTCTTGTGATCAATCAGATCAAGGGAGAGTGGGATACGAAACATCCGAACCTGATTCCTTATAGAGAATGTGTGTTGACCTTGATCCCCCACTTCACAGAGATAACCTTTGAACACTTTCCAAGAGAAGAGAATCAGTTGGCGGACGCGTTAGCTACAATGTCTTCTATGTTCAAAGTCAAATGGGATAATGAGGCTCCCCGGATCATCATCTGGAAACTGGACGAACCGGCATACTGTTGTGATCTCGAGACTGAATTGGTGACTGAGAAGCCTTGGTACCATGAGGTGAAGAGATATCTGGAAACTCAGGAATACCCTGAAGGTGCCTCTATCAATGATAAAAAGTTCCTGAGAAGGTTCGCAGCCAAGTTCTTCCTTAGCAACGGCATCTTGTACAAGCGAAACCATGATTCAACCTTACTGCGTTGTGTGGATAAGACGGAAGCAGAAAGAATCATGGAAGAGCTACACGAAGGGACCTTTGGTACGCATTCCAGTGGACACACTATGGCTAAGAAAATCCTACGGGCAGGATATTACTGGTCCACAATGGAAGCTGACTGCTACCAACATTCCAGGACATGCCATAAGTGCCAGATTTATGCAGACAAGGTGCATATTCCTCCAGTTCCCCTGAATGTTCTGACTGCGCCTTGGCCATTTGCAATGTGGGGCATAGACATGATCGGCGAGATTAAACCTACGGCGTCTAATGGGCATCGCTTCATCCTAGTGGCGATTGATTACTTTACGAAGTGGGTTGAGGCAGCATCCTACGCTACGGTAACCAAGACTGTTGTGGCACGGTTCATTCGTCACAACCTGATCTGTCGGTACGGTGTCCCAGAGAGAATTATTACAGACAACGGTACTAATCTAAATAATAAGATGATCGTTGAGCTCTGCGAACAGTTCAAAATACAACACCACAATTCTTCTCCTTACAGACCGAAGATGAATGGGGCTGTAGAAGCAGCAAATAAGAACATCAAGAAAATCGTGCAGAAGATGACAGTGACTTATAAAGATTGGCACGAGATGTTACCGTTCGCTCTACATGGGTACCGTACCTCAGCTAGGACATCAACCGGGGCAACTCCTTTCTCTCTAGTTTATGGTATGGAGGCAGTCTTGCCGATCGAAGTACAAATACCCTCTCTCCGGATAATGAAGGATGCAAATCTGAACGAAGATGATTGGATCCAGACACGACTTGATCAACTCAACCTCATTGATGAGAAGAGACTTGCTGCTATCTGTCATGGTAAGACGTATCAGAAACGGATGATCAGGGCATTTAACAAAAAAGTCAGACCACAGGAATACCAAGTTGGGGATCTGGTAATCAAGAGAGTCATCCTTCCTCAGAGTGATCCAAGGGGCAAATGGACCCCTACGTATGAAGGGCCATTTGTGGTTAAGCATGTGTTCTCAGGAGGAGCCATGATTCTAACCAACATGGATGGTGACGACCTTCCACACCCCGCCAATGCAGACATAGTAAAAAGATACTACGCATGAAAAAGACCCGCTAGGCTGACATGTCTAGGCAAAAATTAGGGCTTCCCGGCGAACCAAAAGGGTTCGGGCAAAATGAAGGGATGAAAATGAAAAAAATCTGTACACCCGGCAAGTCGAAAACCTGAAAAGGCGGCTTGGGCAAAAATGGGTATCCCGGTGGACTGAAAACCCGAAAGGGCGGTCCAGGCAAAAATTAGGGATAAAGCGTAATACTATGTCTCATTGGATCACCTTGCATCCAGAATCCGGTATCTACATCAAGCTCAGACGGCACCGATCAGTCAGCTTCACCTTCAACCAAGGTCATCAAGTGATGAGACGCTCGGAGTTATAAGGGCAATAGCAGAGTGGAAAACCAGTGGATCATTCATTTCACACAGCTGTTTTATTTTCTTTTGTACAAAACTTGTATAAACTCTTTTGTTCGGCGGCGCTCTCTTACTAGGACGTCAGCCTCTTGTACACAAAACGCCTATTTTCAGGCCATTTCAAAATCAATACAAAATATACTTTTCAGTTAAACGTGCCAATTGTTTTTCTTTTTCTGTTTTGTTTTGCGAAGAACGTCCAAGGTTCAATTTGTGATATATGCATTGACAATAATTTGCTAACTCATAAATATTTGCATACGAAACAAAGGATTAATTACAGGTAACATTAGAAACAGGGGCAATAAGGAGTTGTCTAAAGCGATCTAATTGTTCGGTCCTCCAAGGTACCAAGATAAGTTCAGCTAAAGAACACGACCGTACATCTTAATTCCCCAGAGAGTAAGTCAGCAGTCAGTGCATGCTTCTCCAAGCAGAGTTATCAAATCTCAAGGAAGTTGAGTATACTCCAGCAGACCTCAACATTCCCCAGCAGCAATATACACATTTTCATAACAAGTATCCCCGGCAGTCTTGGTCTAAAGATTGTTCCCCGGCGGCACGTCAACCTTCAAAGTAATCATCTTCCCCAGCATATCAAAACTTCCACAGGTGAGTCCAATTCAACTTCCCCAGGAAAGATGGAATTCATCTCCCCCAAGCAATAAGCTTATCCCCAGTAGATTCTGGAAGCTTATCCCCTCGCAGAGCACGAACGTGTCGTCCGGCTTTATTCAAAGAGTTATTTCCTTAACAGGATATAACTGGGTTATCCTCAGCCAAAAGCCACGGAAAGGTCGTCGTCAACGTAGTTCTTTCCTATCCCCAGCGAAGTCTATTCACACTCCCAATACAGCAAAGATATCCTCAGCAAGTTATTACTAACAATTCGCTAGAGTATCTCTCTCCCCACAGAGTATCACTCCCCAGCATGGTCGCTAGAGTATTTTTCTCCCCGCAGAATCTTCCACTCGCCAAGTTTATTCCCCAACGGAGTTATCTTCTCCTACCGGTATTCTTGCAGTTATCATCCCCAGCAGGAGTAAAAGCTTATCCTTCAACATCAGCCCAAGATATGACTTCCCGGCACCCGTCAAGGATTTACTTTCCTAGACGAAAACATACATACATAAACATCACATACATCATTATAGCATGCATAGACGCATCATATCATACAAATCTCATTATGTTGAGAACATCATTGCTTGATCCATATCATGCATTGCATATGACTGACTTTTACCTTTCAGGAAAGATTCAGCTAAATTCTCCATCATATTTCAAGACCTAGACCGGTTCAGTTAATCGACTCAAAAGATTTCTTATCCAGTCCAAGGCCTTCTCTAGTCCAGCTAAATCGACTCCCAATATATTTTTCTGATGAAGACTCAGTAGAAGTTATCAGATTATAATTTCCTATTGGTTTTCTCTCCGACGGTGCATGAGATTTCCATTTTAGGTTTTTCTTTGAGATTATAATTTCCTATTGGTTTTCTCTCCGACGGTGCATGAGATTTCCATTTTAGGTTTTTCTTTGAGATTATATTCTCCTATTGGTTCTCTCTCCGACGGTGCATGAGATTTCCATTTTAGGTTTTTCTTTGAGATTATATTCTCCTATTGGTTCTCTCTCCGACGGTGCATGAGATTTCCATTTTAGGTTTTTCTTTGAGATTATAATGTCCTATAATGGTTCTCTCTCCGACGGTGCATGAGATTTCCATTTTAGGTTTTTCTTTGAGATTATAATGTCCTATTGGTTTTCTCTCCGACGGTGCATGAGATTTCCATTTTAGGTTTTTCTTTGAGATTATAATGTCCTATTGGTTCTCTCTCCGACGGTGCATGAGATTTCCATTTTAGGTTTTTCTTTGAGATTATAATGTCCTATTGGTTCTCTCTCCGACGGTGCATGAGATTTCCATTTTAGGTTTTTTGAGATTATATTTTCCTATTGGTTCCTCCTCCGATGGTGCGTGAGGTGGTAATTCCTTTTTAGGTTACAATTTCCTATGGTTCCCTCTCCGATGGTGCGTGAGGTGATAATTCCTTTTTAGGTTACAATTTCCTATGGTTCCCTCTCCGATAGTGCGTGAGGTGATAATTCCATTTTGGATTATAATTCCCTATGGTTCCCTCTCCGATGGTGCGTGAGGTGATAATTCCTTTTTGGATTATAATTTCCTATGGTTCCCTCTCCGATGGTGCGTGAGGTGATAATTCCTTTTTGGATTATAATTTCCTATGGTTCCCTCTCCGATGGTGCGTGAGGTGATAATTCCTTTTTGGATTATAATTTCCTATAGTTCCCTCTCCGATGGTGCGTGAGGTGATAATTCCCTTTTGGGTTATAATTTCCTTTGGTCCTCTCCCCGACGGTGCGTGAGATGTAATCCCCTTTCAGATTATAATTTCCTTTGGTTCTCTTCCCGATCCTGCGAAGATGGTAATTCCCACCAAGATTTGCTCAACGAGCGTTGTTGAAGTTAAAGTCACCCAAGGTTCTCTCAGCGTTCATGATAAGGTAGTAACCATCCCTGGTTCATTCATCACCTTTTGAAGATCCAGACTCAGCTCCTGTAACCAGTCAGGACACATCTATACCAACCATCTGAAAACCAGTTCTTGCAACGTGTCAGGTACTCACTTTTCTTTTGCAGGTATGCAGGTTCTCGCCAAGGAATCTCTTACGCGATCAACATCCAGATGGCATCTATAAGCCCATCATCATATCCATCAATATCCAAATGGCATCTATAAGCCCATTCCCATCATCACACTGCTACTATGTGAGCGCAAATTTCTGGGCACTCTAGTGTTCAATCATCTTCTACCCTCGGATTACGAAAGGCACGCCAGCCAATCTGCATCCTCAGGTCTAAGAAGATTGAACAGGGGAAACTGTTGTACCCCAAAATTTTCCCTCCCATATTCTTCAAGGAATTGCAAAGCCAAGCTTCAAAGTTCCCCAAGGATTGCACAGTGCAATGGTCTCCTAAACAGGCAAAACTAGGGTTTGTGGTCTGATCAAGAAAATGAAGCTTCCAAGGGTCCAATCAAGTCCCATATGCCTACAAATATGGTCAAGCATCCTCATACAAAGTTTCAAGACATTCAGCTCAAAATTGCACAGTCAAAAACCCTAATTGCACTACAGTCAACTGTAGGGGCAAAATGGTCATTTGGCAGTCAAAAGTTCAAATTTTTGATCAACATATCATTTTTAAGCCACAAACATCATTTGATCAATGCTTGATCATGATTCTCAAAGCTTGGCTCAAAAATCATCAAAATGCAAAAGTTTCCTTATTTGGACAGTTGGAAAAGTCAACTGAAATTGACCAGGGCATAACTTTCACATGGATTATCAGAAAAATTCCATCCAAATCCCATTTTGAAGAGAAAGACATTTCCTACAACTCATCTTCATACTTCAAATCCAAGAAATGCTCTCACAAAAAGTTATCAATTTCAACATTATAGGTCATTTTCAAAAGTCAACAAAAAGGGACTTTAAGTCAAAGGCCATAACTTGAGATTGGTAAATCAATATGACATGGGACCAAAGGCATTGGTTAGAGGACTCAAAGACCTTTCCAAAATGTCCAAGAACATGAGCAAATCTTAAAAATTGAGCAAGTTATGCCTTGTGGAAGTTTGGAAATTTTTGGATATTTTGAAAAGTCAACATTGGCTCAAATGACCTAAAATTGCTAATGGGCCCATTTTTCTTCCACAAATCATCATCCATGGCATGTGCACGACCACTTGGCCCAAAGGGAAGTTTTTATTCATTTTTTATTTATTTATTTGGATTTTTATTAATAATAATTCATTTAAATTAAAATAAATACATGAAAAATGCTAACCTAAGTTTTTTCAATCTTTTTGTGCATGTTTTATCCTCAAGATTTCGTGCATGACTCAATATAGAAAGATTTGGATTGAATTGATCTTAATTGGTACAAAAACACATGGAAAATATTTTGAAAAGATCTTTAAAAAATCAAATTTCCAAAAACCATGAATGCAATTGATTTGTTCTATTTTTCTTGACCTAATTGACTCAATACAAAAGCCAAAACAAAAACCTAATCATGATAACCATTGAAGCTGCGCAGAAAGGATCCATAAAACTTGAAATTTTTGTTAAGAAATTCAAAACTGAAAAACACATTCTAGGTTGATTCAAGCCTCCAAACCGATCTCATTAGCTTCCTCAAGCATTACTGGACGTTTTCCAATCACAAACGCTCATCAAAACGCCAGGAATTGGTACAATGGAGTCCACCTGTTTCAAATAAATTTCATAATCGTACATCCTATTCCATGCATTCTTTGTGAAATTTAATTATTGATTCATGTTGGTCATTTGATTCTGAAGCTAACCCATGTATTTAATTGTGTTTTTGAGCTGTATACGCGATTATGCCATTGATGCAGATTAGGGTTCATGAAGCTCGAAATTGGGCGTTTCATGATATGGAAAAATTGAAACCTCTGAGTATCACCATTAGAACTAGCAGGTTTGGACGATTAGGAATCCATCATGGCGCTCAATTTATGAGCGACCTAGGCTTATTTGCTATTTTCTGGAAAGTGGCCTAAAGGAACATTCAGAAAACCGTGGCCTATCTGTTTGTATTTCATGAACGAGGAAGAAGATGACCTCGTGGCGAGATGTGATAGGGTCATTTAAATTTCGTGCGCAGAGTCCACTAACACATTGTTTTTCTTTTATATTATTTGCTTGTTATTATATATTAACATGCGTTGGTTGGTTCAGCTGGCAAGGCATAGTGGTTGCAACATTCCTGACCTGGGTTCGAGTCCCAGGTCTTCTTTGTCTCAATATTATTTTTCAATATATGTTCACATGCAGTTTCAATAGCAAGAGCGTACCATACGCCCTCCAGATCAAACCGTCCACGTGCATATGAGCCTCAGATCAAAGGCCAAGAATTGAGGCATATGATAAATCCCAGTCAACGCATCACATGCTAATGCCAAAGTCAAACAGACCAATGGATAAATGGGCTTAAAATTCCTAAAGATACCTCCTAATTTGGGGTCTGAACCCCCTGGGTTTGTAATTCTCTCTATTTTCTTTGATTTTATTATTTTCTATTTTTTCCTTTTAATTATTGCTTTCAATTAATTAATTATTTTCATAAAAACATAAAACACATAAAAAAAATCAGAAAAGAGCAAAAATATAATAAATATTTTATTTTAAGTATTTTCTTAAATAAATTTGCATGTAATTAAACTTAGTTTTAAATTAGGTTGTGATTTTAAATCTTTTCATAATAAGATCTAAAAAACATAGAATTAGGTTTAATTAATAATTTCTCATCTTTTTATTTTTTTCTTTCATAAATAATTAAATAGTTAAATATTTATTTTTATAATTAAATTGCATGTAAAAATTAGGGTTAATTTTAGGTTAAAAAACTTCAATATTTTTTTTTAATAAATTAAAAATAATTAGGATTAGGGTTTGCATCTTATTTTAATTTCAATTAATTCCTTTTTCATATTAAATCCTAAAATACTAAAAATACCAAAAACAAGTCCTTTCTTTTTTAATTAATTAACTTCATCATTAATTTGATTTTTGCAAAAGGGTCCAACGCCCTCGTTTCGTTCTTAATTTCTTATTAATTTGCATTTTTATTTTATTTCGTTTAAATATTCATGTATCTCTCCCGAAGCCATGTAAATTACTTCTCGCACTTTTAATTCTTTTATTTTCTTTTACTTTATTTATTTTCTGTCAAAATCGGGTCCTGGTTAATTTTGGCGATGTGGACCCGCGCCATTTGTAATAGCTTAGAATTTACTTTTCCCGCAATATTTTTAACTGTTAAACAATGGCATGAAAGACTCTATGGACAAAAATAAAAGCAAGCGTAGAACACTAATGACATGACAAGATAAATGCAAATGAAAACGACACACAAATCACACACCACCCCTAGGGTATGCCTCACTGTTGCCTTGTCTCGAAAGGTGATCGTCGAGTAGAGGATGTCTTAGTAAGTCCTCATGATCCGGGAACCTGGCATGAGGGTAGCTTCTAAGGTGTCTTCCCATTGCTCTGGTGATCACCATGTCCCGAACCTCGAATTGACCCGAACACCTCCAACAGTGGTGCTACCTACCCCTCAATGGTGGGATGGCACTACTTTAAAGGACATTTACACAGACGAATTCCTTAGGGTAGGTAGACGACTCTAGATACTTGCTCTAAATCTCAAAACAAAAAAAATACTTTTCACACCAACACATTTTCAAAAAGCTTTCGAAAGCAATTTTTCAAACACTCTTGAGGACTGATACAAGAGTCGAACTGGAATTTTCAAAGAAACTTTTTAAAACCCACGATTGAAAAGCAAACAAACCATTTTTGAAAACACAATGAGCAAGTATCTAAGAGCCCATGGATAACCATGGATAGAAAGGGTGCTAACACCTTCCCTTTCTATAACCTACCTCCCGAACCGAGAGCAATCTCTTTAAGGAATTTTTCTGTGCTTTTGTCCTTTCCATTTGGAGAAAATAAAAGACGGTGGCGACTTTTGCTTCCGCGACATTTCGCGAACCAGCGTTAAACAGTCAGTTCCAGATCCACCGATCACAGAACTGGCGACTCTGCTGGGGATAAAACTTAAAGTGAGGTGTACCTTAGGATTAAGATCACTGTGTTTTCAATTGTCTTCTTTGCTTGCTTTACTATTGTGGGTTGCATCGGAGTTACATAGATCCTAACCCGGATCTGGGGACACCCTGTTTAGGTAGCATAAGCTGTGAGGGACCTGTCCGGCGTAGACCGACACAGGTGAAGCAGTGGCTACGTTGGTGTGGCACCTTGGTCTGTACCGATATCCCTTGTGTCACAACGAGGAGAATATGGGTCTTCTAAGGAGTCATTAAGCACCAACAACCTTAGAACCTTAATTGACACAACTTGGCCTTTAGAATTGTAGCAGTATGCTACGCCCATTGAGGCTAAACTCTCGTGATGGTTCTGGCCGCAAGCAAAGATTGCGATGCTGGAGTTATGACCGATTGAGGGTAGTCAATGATATTGGGATCCTCTAAGAACCCGGTTACTTTTGATTAGGACAGGTATGAACCAACAAACTGAAAGAGGGTAGTACCTAGACCTCATGCCGGCCTAAACTTTAGGGGCTTGCCTTGTGTGACTTGTGTGCCTTACCATGTTTGCCTTTGTATCTATATGTGGTGTGCTTTATCATAACATCATATCATCATAAGCATTGCATGCATCCTGCATAAGGACTGACCATTTCAAAGACAAGAGGGTTTCACCTTTGCTCTGTTTTGTAGGACATCATGATGCCTGTGCGAAGGAATACTATCCGGTTCAACTTTGTTCGTTCACCTGAGTTGCTTGATGAGTTGGTTAGCAGAATTCCAAATACCACTTCCTTCATCCAGAGGCATGGTTCCCTTCTCAGTTTAGTCACTGCAAAGCGGGATCAACAGTTGATGAGTGTTCTGACCCAGTTCTATGACCCTCTGTACCAGTGCTTCACCTTTCAAGACTTCTAGCTGGTCCCTACCCTGGAAGAGTTCTCTGATTTGCTTGGTGTCCCTATCTTGGATCAGACTCCCTTTACTGGTTGGGAAAAGACCCTCAGGCTTGAGGATGTTGCTGCAGCTCTTCCTTTGACCCATCAAGAGGTAACAGACAACTAGGTAACTAGAAGCGGAGTTAAGGGTTTCTTGGCCAAGTTTCTGATTGGTAAAGCTAACAGTTTCTGGAATGACCTGGACTTTAGGGCATATGAAGACATCTTGGCTCTCCTAATCTATGGGTTAGTCCTGTTTCCCAATCCTGACAACTTCATCAATGTCACTGCCATAAGGACCTTTATGTCTCAGAATCCTATGCCCACTCTCTTGGGTGATATCTTGCAACAACTTCATGCCCGTACTACCCGAAGACGAGGAACCCTATGGTGTTGTATCCCTTTGTTGGTGAGGTGGTTTATTTCGCACCTCCCTAAGGTCGTACTGAAGAATCAAGAAGGAAGAGGTTGGGCTCACAGGTTAATGTCTCTCACCGATAAAGACATCATTTGGACTTGCAGAGGTTTGGATGAGATAGCTATTATTGATCGATGCGGGGAATACCCTAATGTTCCTCTGATTGGTACCCAAGGAGGGATCTCTTACAATCCATGTCTAGCACTCCGTCAGTTTGGAAGAGCAAGAAGAGCAGGTCCCCCTGAGATGTTGGTGCCTCACATCAGTTTTGAATTTCAGGTGGATAGTGACGAGCTGCGTCGTAGGTTCATCAAGGCTTGGGACAAGGTTCATAAAGCTGACCCACAGGAGTTAGGGCCAAAGACTTCTTTACCTATGGAAGCCTACTACAAATGGGTCCGCATCCGTGCTCAGAAGTTAGGCATGCCGTATGAAGCTGTCAGACCCGTCATTCTTGAGTGTCCTGACAAAGATGGTGTTCCTCCAACTGTCCTTCCTCCTCAGATACCTACTGATTATGAGACATTGAAGAGATCTTGGTCGCAACTGCGAGAAGAGCGGGATTCTTACCGGGAAAAGTTCAACGAGCAGGAATCAAAGATCCAGAAGCTGACAAAGCAGTTGGAGAATGAGAGAGCTCTGAATGCCTACATCCGTACTGAGAAGAGGAGACCATGGGATCAATAAGGAGCTCCGGATGTGCTTTTACAGTTTTATTTCCTTTTCAGTATTTCCTTTCATGTAACGCCTAAGGGCAACCTGTTGAATAATTTCAGTTTCAAAGTTGAATCTAATGAAGTGTGTTCCTTTTTGTTTACAAAGTTGATTCCCGATTGTCTTTGAAAACATAATTCATACGCATTTCATACATCATGTGCATAGCAGGTTTTTCCCTTTTCAGGTTGCTTACAGTTCTTCGCTGTTTATTTCAGCATCATGAATCCCGATTCGTCATCAACTGAGACCTCCATCAAAGCTCTTCAGGTACAGAATGCACAGTTTCAGGAATTAATCAAGGGTCTGGCTCAAGGCCAAGAAGAGCTGAAGGCTATGCTCCTGAAGAAGGAGAAGAAGAAGAAGAGAAGGACTGTTCTGTTCAACTTGGGCCGAAGGTTCGGCAATACTCTGCAGCATGAAGAGGCTGGTTCTTCTGTCGGCAAGAGTAGTCCTCAGGCAGAAGCAAGGGTTCCTAGTCCGGTAGTCTCCGACAACGAGACTGATTTTGATGAAGAGCAGTACCCTCCTGCAGAAGACAGATACAAGCAACTGGAGGATAGGCTGAAGGCTATGGAAGTACAACAGGTACCTGGGCTGGATTTCGGAGATCTGGGTTTGTCAACTGGTGTGATTATCCCTCATAAGTTCAAAGCACCATCCTTTTCTAAATATGACGGGGCGTATTGTCCCAAGCTACATCTCAGGTCCTATGTTCGGAAGATGCAACCGTACTCTGCGGATAAGAATTTATGGATCCACTTCTTCCAGGAGAGTCTTTCAGGGACTCATCTCGAATGGTTCTATCAGCTGGATGGGACCAAGGTTCGTAACTGGGAGGAGTTGGCTACTGCTTTCTACAAGCAGTATCAATATAATGCCGACCTTGCCCCTACACGTACCCAACTCCAGGGTATGTCGTTAGGCTCAAGTGAAGGTTTTAAGGAGTACGCTCAGAAGTGGAGAGACTTGGCTGGCAGGGTGCAGCCACCATTGACTGATCGAGAGTTGGTAGACATGTTCTTGGGGACCTTATCTGGGCCATTTTTCAACCATCTCATTGGGAATTCGTCTGCAGGATTCACTGATTTGATTCTGACTGGAGAGAGAATTGAAGCTGGGTTAAAATCTGGAAAGATTCCGAAGGGTGCATCGTCTAGTTCTGAGAAGAAACCCTTCAAGAAGGAGGCTAGTGCCGTATATGGTTCCAGGAAATCAGATAGACCTGAGCGCCGCCAATCTGTCAGTGCGGTAATGATTGCCAAGCCTGCTACCACTCCTCGGCCAAACAATCCTCAAAGGGCTGAAAGACCCCGGAGAGAGTTCACCCGCTTAAGCATGACCCTATCGCAGATCCTGCCACAGTTGCTCTCAACCAACCTAGTGACTGTCAGAGAGGCTCCAAAGTTTCCAAATACTACATCTCTTAAGTACAACCCGAATGCTCGTTGTGCTTATCATTCTGATAGCCCGGGGCATGCCACTGATGACTGTTGGGCATTAAGGAACAAGCTGCAGGACCTTATTGACGCCAAGGAGGTACAGTTTGAGGCATCTGAGAAGCCTAATGTAGTGATAGCACCCCTACCTGCTCATGGAGTGAATGCTATTGGGGACGAAGAGGAAGTTGATGAAGCTGAGTTTGATAGCTGGATCTACCCGGCAACCGACGGTGGACTTAACAATTGGAGCGCAAAAGACAATCTCCCTGTTTCTCTTGTTACTGAGTAATGAATTCCTATGTTTTGTTATTTTGTAATAAACAATAAATAAACTCTATGGCCTGGTGTCTTACCCGGGGCACCGTGGTTCTATTTGTGAGGGCATATAAATTGTCATTTCATATATCATGAATGAAAATCTTGGACGTTTTCTCGCATTGCAAATCTTATGCTCCTTTTCTGTCTTTCTTTCCTTTACATATATTTCAAAACAGCTGTATTTACACACACACTCACTCATACAGGTTTTCATCCACTCTGGATCTCACTGATAACAGCTCTGCTACTGCCAATTATGACTTCGAAAATCCGATCAACTTAGCCGAAGACGAAGGTGAAGATGATTGCGAAGTGCCTGGCGAGCTTGCAAGACTGTTGCTTCAGGAAGAGAGGGCAATTCAACCCCATGAAGAGCCAGTGGAAACCATAAACTTGGGCACTGAGGCAGACAGGAAAGAGGTAAAGATTGGTGCCAACCTAGAGCTCAGCGTAAAGCAAAGGTTAACCAAGATGCTGCATGATTATATGGAGATCTTTGCCTGGTCCTACGAAGACATGCCCGGGTTGGATACCGATATTGTGGTCCATCACTTGCCAACCAAGGAAGACTGCCCTTCAGTTAAGCAAAAGGTCCGTCGGATGCGTCCAGAGATGTCTGAGAAGATCAAAGCCGAGGTCATGAAACAGTTTGACGCTGGGTTCCTTGCAGTGACTTCTTACCCTCAGTGGGTTGCTAATGTGGTGCCGATACCGAAGAAGGATGGAAAGGTCAGAATGTGTGTCGACTACAGGGATCTGAACAGGGCCAGCCCCAAGGATGACTTTCCCTTACCTCACATTGATGTCCTTGTTGATAATACAGCTCATCATAAGGTGTTCTCTTTCATGGATGGCTTTTCAGGTTACAATCAGATCAAGATGGCACCTGAAGACATGGAGAAGACTACATTTGTTACTCAGTGGGGCACCTTCTGCTACAAGGTCATGCCATTTGGGTTGAAGAACGCTGGGGCAACCTACCAACGTGCCATGGTTGCTTTATTTCATGATATGATCCATCATGAGATAGAAGTATACGTGGACGATATGATCGCAAGGTCCCAGACTGAGGAAGAGCACCTAGATCATCTGCAGAAGTTGTTTGACCGGTTGAAACTATACAAGCTGAGGTTGAACCCGAACAAATGCACCTTCGGGGTAAGATCTGGAAAGTTGTTAGGCTTCGTGGTAAGTGACAAGGGAATTCAAGTGGACCCTGCTAAGGTCAAAGCTATTCAAGAGATGCCAGTTCCCAGGACAGAGAAGGAAGTCAGAGGCTTTTTAGGACGCCTGAATTACATTGCTCGCTTCATCTCGCATCTGACTGCTACCTGTGAGCCAATCTTCAAGCTGCTGAAGAAAGATCAGGTAGTACGTTGGAATGATGAATGTCAGGCTGCTTTTGACAGAATCAAGGAGTATCTCCAAGAACCACCTATCCTTATGCCACCGGTTGAAGGGAGACCTCTGATATTATACCTGACAGTGCTGGACAACTCAATGGGGTGTGTGCTGGGGCAGCATGACGAGTCTGGCCGAAAAGAGCATGCCGTTTATTACCTTAGCAAAAAGTTTACCGACTGTGAGACCCGATACTCACTGCTTGAGAAAACTTGCTGCGCTTTGGTATGGGCTGATCGCCGGCTGAGACAGTATATGCTGACTCACACTACATTGTTGATCTCAAAGATGGATCCTATAAAGTACATATTCGAAAAGCCTGCTCTGTCTGGGAGAATTGCAAGATGGCAAATGATCTTGACGGAATACGACATCCAGTATACAACCCAGAAAGCCATCAAGGGGAGTGTATTGGCAGACCACTTGGCACATCAGGCCGTAGATGATTATCAGTCAATGAACTTCGAATTTCCGGATGAAAGCATCATGATAGTAACTGATTGTGAAGTACCTGGACCAGATGAAGGACCTGAACCAGGATCCCGATGGTCTATGCACTTTGACGGAGCCTCTAACGCTTTGGGAAACGGTATCGGCGCCATCATCATATCTCCTCAAGGTACTCATACTCCACTCACTGCCCGGCTATGTTTCAACTGTACCAACAACATGGCGGAGTATGAGGCATGCATCATGGGTCTTCAAGCTGCGATCGACTTAAGGATCAAGTTTCTGAGCATCTTCGGAGATTCCGCTCTTGTGATCAATCAGATCAAGGGAGAGTGGGATACGAAACATCCGAACCTGATTCCTTACAGAGAATGTGTGTTGACCTTGATCCCCCACTTCACAGAGATAACCTTTGAACACTTTCCAAGAGAAGAGAATCAGTTGGTGGACGCGTTAGCTACAATGTCTTCTATGTTCAAAGTCAAATGGGATAATGAGGCTCCCCGGATCATCATCTGGAAACTGGACGAACCGGCATACTGTTGTGATCTCGAGACTGAATTGGTGACTGAGAAGCCTTGGTACCATGAGGTGAAGAGATATCTGGAAACTCAGGAATACCCTGAAGGTGCCTCTATCAATGATAAAAAGTTCCTGAGAAGGTTCGCAGCCAAGTTCTTCCTTAGCAACGGCATCTTGTACAAGCGAAACCATGATTCAACCTTACTGCGTTGTGTGGATAAGACGGAAGCAGAAAGAATCATGGAAGAGCTACACGAAGGGACCTTTGGTACGCATTCCAGTGGACACACTATGGCTAAGAAAATCCTACGGGCAGGATATTACTGGTCCACAATGGAAGCTGACTGCTACCAACATTCCAGGACATGCCATAAGTGCCAGATTTATGCAGACAAGGTGCATATTCCTCCAGTTCCCCTGAATGTTCTGACTGCGCCTTGGCCATTTGCAATGTGGGGCATAGACATGATCGGCGAGATTAAACCTATGGCGTCTAATGGGCATCGCTTCATCCTAGTGGCGATTGATTACTTTACGAAGTGGGTTGAGGCAGCATCCTACGCTACGGTAACCAAGACTGTTGTGGCACGGTTCATTCGGCACAACCTGATCTGTCGGTACGGTGTCCCAGAGAGAATTATTACAGAAAACGGTACTAATCTAAATAATAAGATGATCGTTGAGCTCTGCGAACAGTTCAAAATACAGCACCACAATTCTTCTCCTTACAGACCGAAGATGAATGGGGCTGTAGAAGTAGCAAATAAGAACATCAAGAAAATCGTGCAGAAGATGACAGTGACTTATAAAGATTGGCACGAGATGTTACCGTTCGCTCTACATGGGTACCGTACCTCAGCTAGGACGTCAACCGGGGCAACTCCTTTCTCTCTGGTTTATGGTATGGAGGCAGTCTTGCCGATCGAAGTACAAATACCCTCTCTCCGGATAATGAAGGATGCAAATCTGAACGAAGATGATTGGATCCAGACACGACTTGATCAACTCAACCTCATTGATGAGAAGAGACTTGCTGCTATCTGTCATGGTCAGACGTATCAGAAACGGATGATCAGGGCATTTAACAAAAAAGTCAGACCACAGGAATACCAAGTTGGGGATCTGGTAATCAAGAGAGTCATCCTTCCTCAGAGTGATCCAAGGGGCAAATGGACCCCTACGTACGAAGGGCCATTTGTGGTTAAGCATGTGTTCTCAGGAGGAGCCATGATTCTAACCAACATGGATGGTGACGACCTTCCACACCCCGCCAATGCAGACATAGTAAAAAGATACTACGCATGAAAAAGACCCGCTAGGCTGACATGTCTAGGCAAAAATTAGGGCTTCCCGGCGAACCAAAAGGGTTCGGGCAAAATGAAGGGATGAAAATGAAAAAAATCTGTACACCCGGCAAGTCGAAAACCTGAAAAGGCGGCTTGGGCAAAAATGGGTATCCCGGTGGACTGAAAACCCGAAAGGGCGGTCCAGGCAAAAATTAGGGATAAAGCGTAATACTATGTCTCATTGGATCACCTTGCATCCAGAATCCGGTATCTACATCAAGCTCAGACGGCACCGATCAGTCAGCTTCACCTTCAACCAAGGTCATCAAGTGATGAGACGCTCGGAGTTATAAGGGCAATAGCAGAGTGGAAAACCAGTGGATCATTCATTTCACACAGCTGTTTTATTTTCTTTTGTACAAAACTTGTATAAACTCTTTTGTTCGGCGGCGCTCTCTTACTAGGACGTCAGCCTCTTGTACACAAAACGCCTATTTTCAGGCCATTTCAAAATCAATACAAAATATACTTTTCAGTTAAACGTGCCAATTGTTTTTCTTTTTCTGTTTTGTTTTGCGAAGAACGTCCAAGGTTCAATTTGTGATATATGCATTGACAATAATTTGCTAACTCATAAATATTTGCATACGAAACAAAGGATTAATTACAGGTAACATTAGAAACAGGGGCAATAAGGAGTTGTCTAAAGCGATCTAATTGTTCGGTCCTCCAAGGTACCAAGATAAGTTCAGCTAAAGAACACGACCGTACATCTTAATTCCCCAGAGAGTAAGTCAGCAGTCAGTGCATGCTTCTCCAAGCAGAGTTATCAAATCTCAAGGAAGTTGAGTATACTCCAGCAGACCTCAACATTCCCCAGCAGCAATATACACATATTCATAACAAGTATCCCCGGCAGTCTTGGTCTAAAGATTGTTCCCCGGCGGCACGTCAACCTTCAAAGGAATCATCTTCCCCAGCATATCAAAACTTCCCCAAGTGAGTCCAATTCAACTTCCCCAGGAAAGATGGAATTCATCTCCCCCAAGCAATAAGCTTATCCCCAGTAGATTCTGGAAGCTTATCCCCTCGCAGAGCACGAACGTGTCGTCCGGCTTTATTCAAAGAGTTATTTCCTTAACAGGATATAAATGGGTTATCCTCAGCCAAAAGCCACGGAAAGGTCGTCGTCAATGTAGTTCTTTCCTATCCCCAGCGAAGTCTATTCACACTCCCAATACAGCAAAGATATCCTCAGCAAGTTATTACTAACAATTCGCTAGAGTATCTCTCTCCCCACAGAGTATCACTCCCCAGCATGGTCGCTAGAGTATTTTTCTCCCCGCAGAATCTTCCACTCGCCAAGTTTATTCCCCAACGGAGTTATCTTCTCCTACCGGTATTCTTGCAGTTATCATCCCCAGCAGGAGTAAAAGCTTATCCTTCAACATCAGCCCAGGATATGACTTCCCGGCACCCGTCAAGGATTTACTTTCCTAGACGAAAACATACATACATAAACATCACATACATCATTATAGCATGCATAGACGCATCATATCATACAAATCTCATTATGTTGAGAACATCATTGCTTGATCCATATCATGCATTGCATATGACTGACTTTTTCCATTTCAGGAAAGATTCAGCTAAATTCTCCATCATATTTCAAGACCTAGTCCGGTTCAGTTAATCGACTCAAAAGATTTCTTATCCAGTCCAAGGCCTTCTCTAGTCCAGCTAAATCGACTCCCAACAGATTTTTCTGATGAAGACTCAGTAGAAGTTATCAGATTATAATTTCCTATTGGTTTTCTCTCCGACGGTGCATGAGATTTCCATTTTAGGTTTTTCTTTGAGATTATAATTTCCTATTGGTTTTCTCTCCGACGGTGCATGAGATTTCCATTTTAGGTTTTTCTTTGAGATTATATTCTCCTATTGGTTCTCTCTCCGACGGTGCATGAGATTTCCATTTTAGGTTTTTCTTTGAGATTATATTCTCCTATTGGTTCTCTCTCCGACGGTGCATGAGATTTCCATTTTAGGTTTTTCTTTGAGATTATAATGTCCTATAATGGTTCTCTCTCCGACAGTGCATGAGATTTCCATTTTAGGTTTTTCTTTGAGATTATAATGTCCTATTGGTTTTCTCTCCGACGGTGCATGAGATTTCCATTTTAGGTTTTTCTTTGAGATTATAATGTCCTATTGGTTCTCTCTCCGACGGTGCATGAGATTTCCATTTTAGGTTTTTCTTTGAGATTATAATGTCCTATTGGTTCTCTCTCCGACGGTGCATGAGATTTCCATTTTAGGTTTTTTGAGATTATATTTTCCTATTGGTTCCTCCTCCGATGGTGCGTGAGGTGGTAATTCCTTTTTAGGTTACAATTTCCTATGGTTCCCTCTCCGATGGTGCGTGAGGTGATAATTCCTTTTTAGGTTACAATTTCCTATGGTTCCCTCTCCGATAGTGCGTGAGGTGATAATTCCCTTTTGGATTATAATTCCCTATGGTTCCCTCTCCGATGGTGCGTGAGGTGATAATTCCTTTTTGGATTATAATTTCCTATGGTTCCCTCTCCGATGGTGCGTGAGGTGATAATTCCTTTTTGGATTATAATTTCCTATGGTTCCCTCTCCGATGGTGCGTGAGGTGATAATTCCTTTTTGGATTATAATTTCCTATGGTTCCCTCTCCGATGGTGCGTGAGGTGATAGTTCCCTTTTGGGTTATAATTTCCTTTGGTCCTCTCCCCGACGGTGCGTGAGATGTAATCCCCTTTCAGATTATAATTTCCTTTGGTTCTCTTCCCGATCCTGCGAAGATGGTAATTCCCACCAAGATTTGCTCAACGAGCGTTGTTGAAGTTAAAGTCGCCCAAGGTTCTCTCAGCGTTCATGCTAAGGTAGTAACCATCCCTGGTTCATTCATCACCTTTTGAAGATCCAGACTCAGCTCCTGTAACCAGTCAGGACACATCTATACCAACCATCTGAAAACCAGTTCTTGCAACGTGTCAGGTACTCACTTTTCTTTTGCAGGTATGCAGGTTCTCGCCAAGGAATCTCTTACGCGATCAACATCCAGATGGCATCTATAAGCCCATCATCCTATCCATCAATCTCCAAATGGCATCTATAAGCCCATTCCCATCATCACACTGCTACTATGTGAGCGCAAATTTCTGGGCACTCTTGTGTTCAATCATCTTCTACCCTCGGATTACGAAAGGCACGCCAGCCAATCTGCATCCTCAGGTCTAAGAAGATTGAACAGGGGCAACTGTTGTACCCCAAAATTTGCCCTCCCATATTCTTCAAGGAATTGCAAAGCCAAGCTTCAAAGTTCCCCAAGGATTGCACAGTGCAAGGGTCTCCTAAACAGGCAAAACTAGGGTTTGTGGTCTGATCAAGAAAATGAAGCTTCCAAGGGTCCAATAAAGTCCCATATGCCTACAAATATGGTCAAGCATCCTCATACAAAGTTTCAAGACATTCAGCTCAAAATTTTACCATCAAAAACCCTAATTGCACTACAGTCAACTGTAGGGGCAAAATGGTCATTTGGCAGTCAAAAGTTCAAATTTTTGATCAACATATCATTTTGAAGCCACAAACATCATTTGATCAATGCTTGATCATGATTCTCAAAGCTTGGCTCAAAAATCATCAAAATGCAAAAGTTTCCTTATTTGGACAGCTGGAAAAGTCAACTGAAATTGACCAGGGCATAACTTTCACATGGATTATCAGAAAAATTCCATCCAAAGCCCATTTTGAAGAGAAAGACATTTCCTACAACGCATCTTCATACTTCAAATCCAAGAAATGCTCTCACAAAAAGTTATCAATTTCAACATTATAGGTCATTTTCAAAAGTCAACAAAAAGGGACTTTAAGTCAAAGGCCATAACTTGAGATTGGTAAATCAAAATGACATGGGACCAAAGGCATTGGTTATAGGACTCAAAGACCTTTCCAAAATGTCCAAGAACATGAGCAAAGCTTAAAAATTGAGCAAGTTATGCCTTGTGGAAGTTGGGAAATTTTTGCATATTTTGAAAAGTCAACATTGGCTCAAATGACCTAAAATTGCTAATGGGCCCATTTTTCTTCCACAAATCATCATCCATGGCATGTGCACGACCACTTGGCCCAAAGGGAAGTTTTTATTCATTTTTTATTTATTTATTTGGATGTTTATTAATAATAATTCATTTAAATTAAAATAAATACATGAAAAATGCTAACCTAAGTTTTTTCAATCTTTTTGTGCATGTTTTATCCTCAAGATTTCGTGCATGACTCAATATAGAAAGATTTGGATTGAATTGATCTTAATTGGTACAAAAACACATGGAAAATATTTGGAAAAGATCTTTAAAAAATCAAATTTCCAAAAACCATGAATGCAATTGATTTGTTCTATTTTTCTTGACCTAATTGACTCAATACAAAAGCCAAAACAAAAACCTAATCATGATAACCATTGAAGCTGCGCAGAAAGGATCCATAAAAATTGAAATTTTTGTTAAGAAATTCAAAACTGAAAAACACATTCTAGGTTGATTCAAGCCTCCAAACCGATCTCATTAGCTTCCTCAAGCATTACTGAACGTTTTCCAATCACAAACGCTCATCAAAACGCCAGGAATTGGTACAATGGAGTCCACCTGTTTCAAATAAATTTCATAATCGTACATCCTATTCCATGCATTCTTTGTGAAATTTAATTATTGATTCATGTTGGTCATTTGATTCTGAAGCTAACCCATGTATTTAATTGTGTTTTTGAGCTGTATACGCGATTATGCCATTGATGCAGATTAGGGTTCATGAAGCTCAAAATTGGGCGTTTCATGATATGGAAAAATTGAAACCTTTGAGTATCACCATTAGAACTAGCAGGTTTGGACGATTAGGAATCCATCATCGCGCTCAATTTATGAGCGACCTAGGCTTATTCGCTATTTTCTGGAAAGTGGCCTAAAGGAACATTCAGAAAACCGTGGCCTATCTGTTTGTATTTCATGAACGAGGAAGAAGATGACCTCGTGGCGAGATGTGATATGGTCATTTAAATTTCGCGCGCAGAGTCCACTAACACATTGTTTTTCTTTTATATTATTTGCTTGTTATTATATATTAACATGCGTTGGTTGGTTCAGCTGGCAAGGCATAGTGGTTGCAACATTCCTGACCTGGGTTCGAGTCCCAGGTCTTCTTTGTCTCAATATTATTTTTCAATATATGTTCACATGCAGTTTCAATAGCAAGAGCGTACCATACGCCCTCCAGATCAAACCGTCCACGTGCATATGAGCCTCAGATCAAAGGCCAAGAATTGAGGCATATGATAAATCCCAGTCAACGCATCACATGCTAATGCCAAAGTCAAACGGACCAATGGATAAATGGGCTTAAAATTCCTAAAGATACCTCCTAATTTGGGGTCTGAACCCCCTGGGTTTGTAATTCTCTCTATTTTCTTTGATTTTATTATTTTCTATTTTTTCCTTTTAATTATTGCTTTCAATTAATTAATTATTTTCATAAAAACATAAAACACATAAAAAAAATCAGAAAAGAGCAAAAATATAATAAATATTTTATTTTAAGTATTTTCTTAAATAAATTTGCATGTAATTAAACTTAGTTTTAAATTAGGTTGTGATTTTAATTCTTTTCATAATAAGATCTAAAAAACATAGAATTAGGTTTAATTAATAATTTCTCATCTTTTTATTTTTTTCTTTCATAAATAATTAAATAGTTAAATATTTATTTTTATAATTAAATTGCATGTAAAAATTAGGGTTAATTTTAGGTTAAAAAACTTCAATATTTTTTTTTAATAAATTAAAAATAATTAGGATTAGGGTTTGCATCTTATTTTAATTTCAATTAATTCCTTTTTCATATTAAATCCTAAAATACTAAAAATACCAAAAACAAGTCCTTTCTTTTTTAATTAATTAACTTCATCATTAATTTGATTTTTGCAAAAGGGTCCAACGCCCTCGTTTCGTTCTTAATTTCTTATTAATTTGCATTTTTATTTTATTTCGTTTAAATATTCATGTATCTCTCCCGAAGCCATGTAAATTACTTCTCGCACTTTTAATTCTTTTATTTTCTTTTACTTTATTTATTTTCTGTCAAAATCGGGTCCTGGTTAATTTTGGTGATGTGGACCCGCGCCATTTGTAATAGCTTAGAATTTACTTTTCCCGCAATATTTTTAACTGTTAAACAATGGCATGAAAGACTGTATGGACAAAAATAAAAGCAAGCGTAGAACACTAATGACATGACAAGATAAATGCAAATGAAAACGACACACAAATCACACACCACCCCTAGGGTACGCCTCACTGTTGCCTTGCCTCGAAAGGTGATCGTCGAGTAGAGGATGTCTTAGTAAGTCCTCATGATCCAGGAACCTGGCATGAGGGTAGCTTCTAAGGTGTCTTCCCATTGCTCTGGTGATCACCATGTCCTGAACCTCGAATTGACCCGAACACCTCCAACGGTGGTGCTACCTACCCCTCAATGGTGGGATGGCACTACTTTAAAGGACATTTACACAGACGAATTCCTTAGGGTAGGTAGACGACTCTAGATACTTGCTCTAAATCTCAAAACAAAAAAAATACTTTTCACACCAACACATTTTCAAAAAGCTTTCGAAAGCAATTTTTCAAACACTCTTGAGGACTGATACAAGAGTCGAACTGGAATTTTCAAAGAAACTTTTTAAAACCCACGATTGAAAAGCAAACAAACCATTTTTGAAAACACAATGAGCAAGTATCTAAGAGCCCATGGATAACCATGGATAGAAAGGGTGCTAACACCTTCCCTTTCTATAACCTACCTCCCGAACCGAGAGCAATCTCTTTAAGGAATTTTTCTGTGCTTTTGTCCTTTCCATTTGGAGAAAATAAAAGACGGTGGCGACTCTTGCTTCCGCGACATTTCGCGAACCAGCGTTAAACAGTCAGTTCCAGATCCACCGATCACAATTTCCATGCCATCTTCAACACGTTTCATTGATACTTAAGTTCCACCTATGAGTGTGCTTCAATACAACATCATTTCAAGACCTATTATGATCTATCATGCTTTATTTTGCCAAGAAAGTTCATAAGATTCAAAGTTTGATTCAACAAGTTTGACCTGATTGAGCAAGTACTTGATTCAGTGATCACATGTGCATAACTCTCTCAATTTTCAACATTTTGAGTTGGTTCTTTTCCAATGGATTCTTATCATAATCTACAATAACTTCTCTTAACATGACAAGATCCAATTGTGCATGAAAAATCAACAAAAGTTGAAAGGGGTTTCAAGTCATTTTGACACTCTCTGAGCTAGGGTTTGTTGATCTCCAAGGACCACATCTTGCTCATTTTTTGATATTTTTGATTGATTCTAAAGCCATGATTATTTATAAATGGTCCTTAACAAGCTCTCTTCATGGATCTAAGGCTAATTTTTAATGGAAGATCACTAAAGGTTGAGAAAGATTATAATTATCTTTGAAAAGCCTTTGAATTTTAGGGTTTGACTTCAAATGATCATAACTTGGTAAATAATTATCTCATTTAGCCCATTATTTTTCCATAATAATATTTGGGATGTCTACCACAACTTTGTTTCAATGTGCAAGACTTGAAAATGCTTGGAAAGTTGTTTGAGAATTGAAAAGATTATAAGTCTTTTGTGAATTTTCCCAAATTTGTTCATCATCTTCCAAAGACCACAACTCTCTCAATTTTTAGGATTTTTGAGTGGTCTCAATTCATCAATTCAATTCAATAGGTATACTTCATTTCATCTTCAGTTATCACATCCAAATTTTGAGTGGAAGGTCATGTAACTTTGAAGGACATTATAGGTCACTTTGGAGTTCTATACTTAGAAATTTTTTGAAGTATAAAAATTTATATGTTTTCCATAAATTCAAATGGACATAACTCTCAGCTCAAGCATCATAATAGAAACTTTCAAGTCACATTGTCAAGCTTGATCATCCAGCTTTCTAAAGAATCCAAGATTGCATCATAAAGCTCCTTATATTGTGTGCCCCATGGTTGCAAAGTTGGTACCAAGAAACTGATTTGGTCAAAATAGTCATATTGCAAATCGGTTAATATGGCCCTAATCACAAAATTGTTGTGCGTGTTTACATTTGATCATGTTTAATAACCTTCCAGAAGCAATTAGCACCTTGAAACACAAGTTTTGGCTGAGTTTTGAGCAAATATGAGTCATACTTTTCTTTCTTGCAACTTCACACAAATCCTCTCAAAATCTCATCATATCACATGCGTGAGCATTCCACTTGCTGAGCTATAAATAGAGGATCATACCTCAATCATTAAGACAAGCTTTAGAGAGCCAGAAAACCTATGTCAAACTTCCTCCACGCCTCTCAATTCTACAACTTTGAATTTGACTTTAGAGCACTTCCAACTCTTATTTCTTGATTGATTCTTCATCCTTGAACTTTATTGAAGCCAACAGAAGAAGAACCAAGCCTTGAGGTTCTCTAAATTGTGCTATCCAATTCAAGATTTAGAACGAAGTTATTATACTTTGTTCTGGTAGATTACTCGTTCATTTTTGCCACAAATAAGCTCCTAATCTAATCTCCTCATCTCTCTGAAACTCACCCTTTTTCTAATTTTCATTTTCATTGATTATTGATCATGTTATCTCAGAAGTCTGTGCTCGCTATTTTCTGTCTCTTTTGCAATTAAGCAATACATAGCTTATATAAATATTTTGTAATGCCATGGTTGAATTCGTCTTAGTGAGACACTTCGAATGATACCAGTCTTGTGAGCATTGGAAACCATTTTTGGTTTGCTCCGGGGAAGGTCACCGGAAGAGATGACTGGAGGAGGACTCCCGGTGGCTTTTCATTTTAAAAATAATTTTTCCTTGTGGACCAATCAAAGCGGAACACTTGAAGTATTCTGATTGGTTATTTTAAAATAAACTCAGTGTTTTTATTTCACTAAATTCCATGGTACACGTGCGCTCTGGACCGCTTCATGTGATTACTTTGCATAGTCAACTCAGATCCAACGCATCACGTTATTTTGATATTATTTTTATTTTATGATTTTTGTTTTAATTGTTTTAAACTTCAAAAATTCATAAAAAAATCATTTCAACTTCTAAGGATTAAGGATTCCTCTATATATAGTCGTTATTCTGCCCAATTATGTGAGACTTAATTCATATGAAGCTTGGTATTTCTCAGAGGTTTAGTATTTGTTTTTCCTTATTTGTTTTAATTCAAAGGATGAGAATTCTACATTGACTCATTTATGTTAAGTGTTGGATTCTTGTTAGTTAGATTGTTCTTTTCCTTAGATTTTACCGTATGCTTTAGGATAGTCCCTTCATATCCTCCTATCTTCTTTAGATTCAAAAATCTCCCTCCTTTTCAAAACTCTTATTGTTTTCTAACTTGAACCGCTTTCATAACAAAGTTAGACTTAGGTCCATGCATTTTCAGAAATATTTTCTTAATCAAACCTTAATCAACTTAACTATACTTTGATATTTTTTAAGACTAAAAGTCAATTAACATCATTCAAACCATTTTTTCACTTTGACTTTTTACTTTAAAACTTTTTCTTAAAAGATTAGACTGTTGTTGATTCTTGTAGTGATGCGAGCTACTATACTTCTATGATATATAGTGAAGTGAGATATTTTCCACTTGGTTGTTGAGTGAAGCTTTGTTGATTTTAAAATCCCAGTTATATCCTCCACTTTGAGATGACGTAAATTCTCCTTCCTCATAATTGTGGGTAGTAAGTATGTTCTTCCACTCAGATATGACGATGATGTCTCTTATCTTAAAATTAACCAAGACACATGTGTTTTAAAAATTTTAAGGGGAACTACGAGTACCCTGATCCCCTATTGCACAGAAGGTGGTATGTAGGCACTAAAGTTCTCAATTGCGGTGGGTGCAAAAATTGTAAAAAAATATTTATTTTCTCTTCTCCACCATCTATTTTTTGTATACACCTTTTATATCCAAAATACACAAAATTTCAAAGAGGTTCTTGAGGAGTACCGTAGATGTTTAGGGTGCTAATACCTTCCCTTTGCATAACCAAATCTCGTACCTATATTCTCTTCCCCTGTTTTTTGGTTTTATTCGCTCTTTTACCATTTCCTTTGGAAACAATAAAGCGCGATGGTGATTTTTATTTGACTATGCGATTTAAGTCAATCCAATGACTTAGTCTCAACATTTCTACCTCTAAACCTCCCAGATTTATCCCGAGTAACTAATGGAAGTATTCGTTTTAGACACAGATTGTGTGTACCTAGTGATGTAGATTTGAAAAGATTTATTATGGACGAAGTCACAAAAGTAAGTTTACCATTCATCCCGGGTCGACCAAGATGTGTCAAGATCTGAAGAATAGTTTTTGGTTGCCTGATATGAAAAGGTATGTTGTTATTTATGTAGAGTAGTGTGCGATTTGTCAACATGTGAAAATAGAAACACCCGAGTCCCAGTGGTATGTTGCAACTATTAGATATTCCTGTATGGAAATGGGACAACACATCTATGGATTTTATTGTGGCTTTACCTTGTGCCTTAGGTTTTCATGACTCTATTTGGGTGATCATGGATCAATTGACAAAGTCCGCACACTTCTTTCCGGTTAAGACAACTCACAAATTGATTTTGAAGATTCATGCATCAACAAGTTTATGTTTTGGTGATTACAAACATCATGATCAAGGAAAAATGCATTATCAAAAAGAAGAAGAAAAAGCATCTACTCAATATGGAATTTTGGCTTGTATGCTAAGTTACTCTTAAAGAAGACTTTGGTATTTAATCTTCATTATGGTACAAGACTCCAATTCAATATAGTATGTTACTATAGTGCTCAAAATATGTCTAACATTATGCATGCATGTTTCATGGATTTTAATATCACTAGAATTTCATTTACAAGTCATTAAAAATGTTATTTCACTTTTTCATACATTGGTAACCGGTTACAGGCTTCAGCATTTCAAAAAATATACATTAGTTGTACTAGGTAACCGGTTACAGCCCTACGGTAACCGGTTAATGCTGAAATAAATCTGAACAACAAGATTATTTTAAATGTTGTTTGTTTCTTGCAGTTGTCCATGAACCATTGCACTTCTACATTCATTTAGAACCTTTTGAAAGGGTGCAATACATGGATAGAATTCAAATATTTCTGAAGTAGAAACACACGCAAAAAATAACAACAATCACAACATAAAATTCAACATTTTGTTTCTCATTTTCAAACAATTGCATGGATTAATATTTTGCATGAAACTTTTACTCTTACATTTTAAAATACATCATTAGAAAAGTTCCATCATATGCGTTGAGAACTTGTGTAATATATTTATTGAATTGTTGTCTTGAAAGAGAAGAGATCAATACTTTGTATTGACATTGATTATCAACTTTCATATCTACTTCAAGAATTTGTTTCTTATCATTTTTCCAAAGTGATTGTGGTATAACCTTGTTGTCCAGGATTGTTGGAAGCAAGAGATTATTAAGGGAAGATTGTTCTCTTTCTACTTTGTATTGGTTACATTGTTTTCAGGATTGTTGAAAACAAGTGTGTACATTTAAGAGGATTGTTCTTCTTGTACTTGGTTGGATCTTAAAGGATAGTTAAAGCCTTTGATCTCCCTATAGGTTAGATAGTAAGCATCACATTTGGATGTGAATAGGCTCTACAATAATTCTAACTATAGTGAAATCTCTTACATGTTGGTAAGGGAACTAGAGTACTCTCGAAGTGTAAGGGGAACCATCTCAATCTCATGTGTTCTTTATTTTCTGTATTTACCACTTTCATATTCATACACAAACAAGAAAATAAGAACATCATCACATAAAAGAATAAAAATATGCAATCCACTTTATTCAGCCCCGTCTTAGGCACACTCAAAAACCAACATTTGGTATTAGAGCAAGTTAAGGTAACTTGCTCCTATTCGATCCATAATGGCTTCCGCAAATCAAAATCCGGTTTTTAAAGATGGTGGTAGCAATAACAAGCCTCCATTGTTTTGTGGTAAATACTTTGATTTTTGGAAAATTCGCATGAAGGCTCATTTAGAAGCACAAGGAGAAGAGATATGGGATGCTTTCCAAAATGGTCCATTTTTTCCTACAAGTATTGTCAATGGTGTTGGATCTTCAAATCCTAAAGGTTCATGGGATGAAGATGATAAGAAAAAGGTCCTTTATGTTAAGAAAGCAATCAATCTTCTTCAAGGTGCATTTTTCATGGATGAATTCTTTCGTGTTTCGGCATGCACAATAGCAAAGAAAATTTGGGATACTTTGGTTGAAACTCATGAAGGAACCGTTGAAGTTAAGAGGTCAAGATTGAATACTTTAAGCCAAGAGTATGAACTTTTTAGAATGCAGCCCCGGGAGACAATTCTCCACTTGCAAAAGAGATACGTTCATCTGATGAACCATTTGATGGAACTCGGTAAGACTTTTACTAATGATGAATTAAATCTTAAAGTTCTTAGATCATTGTCCAGGAAATGCAACCAAAAGTGACAGCTATATCGAAAAAGAAAAGACTTTCAAAAATGAAATTTGCGGAATTGTTCGGCAAACTTCAAGAACATGAAATCTAACTTGGAAAGCTAGAAAACTAGGAGATTCAAGATGAGGATTCCAAAGGTGTTGCATTGAAAGTTAACTCAAGGGAAGAACTTGAAGAATATGATTCAGAGGAATTCATGCATCTTGTAAAAAGGCTCGATAAGTTTTTCGCTAATAATGATAAATCTTGCAACTTTGTAAAAAGCGAGAAACTTTTCAGGAAGAAAGAAGGTTCTTCGTCACTACACAAAGTCAAATTCTATGAATGTGGAAAAGGGGGACACATAAATATGGAGTGCCCAAAGTTGCCCAATAAAATTGCTTATAAGGGAAGAAAATTCTCAATATCCAACAAGGTTTACATTGAAGAAAGTGATACAAGTTCTTCATCTAATTCAGAAAATGGTGAATATGCAAATCTTGCTTTTATGACATTACATTATTCCGAGGTGAAGAGGAAGAAAAGGTTAGAAATCTTTATCCTAAGAAAATTGTTGCTAAAAAGAAAAATTATGTTACAAGAAACTTTATTCCTACTTATTTATATTGTGGTATTATTGGTCACACACATAGTGCTTGTCATGCAAGAAATTCTAATGATACTCGTAAACATTATGTGTGGGTCAAGAAAGGAACTAAGCATGAAGGACCCAAACCACTTTGGATACCTAGCAAAACTTAAGTTGTTTTGTAGGTTTTATTTAAGACCACTTCAAAATCTTTAATATCTTAATAAGCGGTTAATCCAAGCATGTGATGGGAGGTACAAGAAAATTTTCAAATCTAATAGGCCAAGGGATGTGTCACATATGAAGACAACATCAAATGAAATATTATTGGCAAGGAAAACATAAGCACTAACTTTCATATCCAATTAAGAAGTACTTCATAATGAAGGATTAAGACAAAATATTCTAAAGAATAAGTCAACTAATACCATGCTATTCTTCTATTTTGATTATGATATTATTTTGTTTCTTTTTCCCTTCCTTTTTGCTAATGACAAAGGGGGAGAAGATATATGTGTATGCTTTGTCTCTATCTCTAGCAAAAATTGTCAACATAATATATTGATCAAGGAGAAGCATTGATCAAGGGGGAGTTATCATTGATAGGGAGAGGATATTGAATTTTCAAGCGATCCAAAGTGTTTCACATAACAAGTGTTTTTCATCATCAAAAAGAGGGAGAATGTAGAGTTATGCTTCAACAAGTTTATGTTTTGATGATTACAATCACCATGATCAATGCAAAATAAATTATCAAAATAAAGAAGAAAAATTATCTACTCGATATGGACTTTTGACTTGCATGTTAAGTTAATCCTAAAGAAAGCTTTGGTATTTGATCTTCATTATGGTACAAGACTCCAATTCAATATAGTATGTTACTATAGTGCTCAAAATATGTCTAACATTATGCATACATGTTTCATGGCTTTTAATATCACTAGCATTGCATTTTCAAGTCATTAAAAAGGTTATTTAAAATATTCATACAGTGGTAACCAATTACAGGTTTCTGGTAACTGGTTACAGGCTTCAGCATTTCAAAAAATATACGTTACTTTCACTGGGTAACCGGTTACACCCCTACGGTAACCGGTTACCACTGAAATGAATTTGAAAACAAGACTATTTTGAATGCCGTTTATTTGTTGCATTTGTCCATGAACCATTGAACTTCTACATTCATTTAGAAGCATTTGAAAGGGTGCAATACATGTATATAATTCAAATATTTCTGAAGTAGAAACACAAAAAAAAAAACAATCAAAACATACAATTCAAAATTTTGTTTCTCATTTTCAAACAAGTTCATGGATTAATATTTTGCATGAAACTTTTACTCTTACATTTTCAAATACATCATTAGAAAAGTTCCATCATATGCGTTGAGAACTTGTGTAATATATTTATTGAATTGTTGTCTTGAAAGAGAAGAGATCAATACTTTGTATTGACATTGATCATTAAATTTCATATCTATTTCAAGAATTTGTTTCTAATTATTTTTCCAAAGTGATTATGGTATAACCTTGTTGTCCAGGATTGTTGGAAGCCATAGAGTATTAAGGGAGGATTTTTATCTTTCTACTTTGTATTGGTTACATTGTTTTCAGGATTATTGAAAACAAATGTGTACATTGAAGAGGATTGTTCTTCATGTACTTGGTTGAATCTTATTGGATAGTTAAAGCCTTTGATCTCCCTATAAGTTAGATAGTAAGCATCACATTTGGATGTGGATAGGATGTATAATAATTCTAACTATAGTGAAATCTTTTACATGTTGGTAAGGAAACTAGAGTACTCTCGATGTGTGAGGGGAACCGGTATAAATCTCATGTGTTCTTTATTTTCTATATTTACCGCTTTCATATTCATACACAGACAAGAAAATAAGAACATCATCATATTAAAGAATAAAAATCTGCAATCCACTTTATTCAGCCCCGTCTTAGGCGCACTAAAAAACCAACAAATTCATCTCACAAGACTTTTTGCAGCAGAAGTTATGAGATTGCACGGGGTGCCGTCTAGTATTGTATCATATAGAGATCTGAAGTTCACCTCACAATTTTGTAAAGCGTTTCACCATGAGATGGAGATGAATTTAAATTTGAGTACTTCTAATCATCCTCAAATCGATGGGAAAATGGAAAGAACTATTAAAACAATATAGGATATGTTGAGAACTTGTATTCTAGAAAATGGTGGGAATTGGAAGGATCATTTACCTTTGGTGGAATTTGCGTATAACGATAGTTAACACTCGAGTATCAGCATGGTACTGTATGAAGCCTTATATGGAAGGAAATGTCGATCACCATTGTGTTGGTCGGAAGTTGGTGAAAGGGAATTCTTGGACCAGGAATAATTCAAGAAACTACAGAAAAGATTAAGACGATCTAAGAAAAATGAAGAGAGACAAGATCGCAAAATGAGTTGTGTGGATAATAGGAGAAGACCTTTAGAATTTGTTGAAGGTGATCACATGTTTTTGAAGGTTACACTGAGGCTAACATTGAAGGGACCATTTAAGACGCGAAAGCTTAGTCCGAGATATGTGGGGCCTTACCAAATCATGAGACAGGTAGGTGAGGTTTCATACCAATTAGGTTGCATCCCTTACTATTCGGGCTGCATGATGTATTCCACATATCTCAACTTAGGAAGTTTGTGCTAGACTCATTTCATCCTATCCTTCTGGATACGATCGAGATAGAACCAGATCTTTCTTTTCAGCCGCAACTCGTTTGCATTTTGGAGCATTCTAGTAGATCATTGAGGAGTAAGGAGATATATCTTGTGAAGGTGCTGTGGGAATCGCCCAACCTGAGGAAGCTACTTGGGAGATCGAGTCGGAGATGCAAGAACTTTACCCTCATCTATTCTGGTATGTTTTTGGAATTCGAGCTAACTGTTGCTCCGGGGTTGGTAATTCCAAATCCAGAATGATCCTACGAATTTTTCTATGATGCTTCTAGGAAAGGCTTGGGTGGTGTGCTGATGCAAGATGGTCAGGTTGTGGCATACGCGTCTCGATAGTTGATACCGTGCAAAGAAAACTATCCTACTCATCATCTGGAACTTTTTGTTATTGTTTTTGCTCTTAAGGTGTGGTGACATTACTTATATGGAGTTCACTTTGAGATATTCAACGATCACAAGAGTACGAAGTATCTCTTTGACCATAAAGAACTAAATATGCGTCAGATAAGATGGATAAAATATCTCAAAGACTATGATTTTGATTTAAAATATCACCACGGGAAAGCTAACAAAGTAGAAGACGCTCTGAGTCGAAGAGATTCGAGTTGCAGAACTGATGATGTTGAAGTCTAACCTTTTGGAGGAATTCAAAAACCTTGATCTATAGTTTGAATGGGAACCAACAGGTGTTTTGATCAGTAATCTGAATGTTGAGAAGGAGTTGCCGTGAAGAATCCTCCAAGAAGAGTGGAATAATGCAGAGTTGAAAACTAAGGAAAGCCTCCCAGATTTCTCCCGAGCAACCATAGGAATTATTTTGTTTAGACACAAAGTGTGTGTACCCAATGATGTAGAGTTGAAAAGATTGATTATGGACGAAACTCACAAGAGTAGGTTTACCATTCATTTCGGATCACCAAACACCTTGAATTGCATATCATGAAAATGTGTTCTTTTAACGAACAACAAGATATGTATATATGTTTCTTTGAAGGTTCATATTGTAGGTGATGGAAACTGCATCCATTTCACCATATAACATAGGGTTTGAGGGTTGATCCTCATTCAAATGGTTATTTTATTTATTGCGAGAGCTCAAGCTTCAAGGCTATATCTATAATATCAAATATTTATGGTTAAAAGAGCTCCCTCACTTTATTTAGGTCAAGATCTCCTCAAATTTGGTGGTGGAATTCATTAAGAAGATTCATAGGTTCATGTGTTTATTTCCATGCCTTCTTCAACAACATTCATTGAGACTTTAGCTCCATCTTTTAGTGTTCTTCAAGACAACATCATTTCAAGGTATATTGCGATTCATCATGCTTTATTTTTCCAATAAAGTTCAAAAGATTCAAAGTTTGATTCAACAAACTTAACATAATTGAGAAAGTGCTTGATTCAATGATCACAAGTTCATAACTCTCTCAATTTTCAATATTTTTTAGTTGGTTATTTTTTCTATGGATTCCTATCATCATCTAAAACAAACTCTCTTCACTTGACAACATCCAATTGGGCAAGAAAAAGCATCAAAAGTTGAAAGGGGTTTCAAGTCATTCTGACACTCTCTGAGCTAGGGTTTGTTGACTGCCAAGGACCATATCTTGCTCATTTTTTAATATTTTGACTAAATTCTAAAGCCTTTATTCTCTTTAAAGGGTCCTTAAAAAGCTCTCTTTAGGAATCTAAGGCTAATTTTGAATGGAAGATACTAATGGTTGAGAAAGATTATAAGTCTCTTTGAAAAGCCTTTAAATTATAGGGTTTGACTTCAAATGATCACAACTTGCTCAATTTTTATCTCCTTGATCCCATTCTTTTTCCACAATAATATTTGGTATGTCTACTAAAACTTTTCTTTTAATGTGCAAGGAATTTAAAATTCTTGGAAAGTTGTTTTAGAATTGAAAAGGTTATAGGTCTTTTGTGAATTTTCCCAAATTTGTTCATCATCTTTCAAAGTCCATAATTCTCTCAATTTTTATGATTTTTGAGTGGTAACAATTCTATAATTCAATTCAAGAGTTTTACTTCATTTCATCTTCAAATATCAAGACCAAATTTGAGTGGAAGAACATGTAATTTAGAAGAACATTATAGGTTATTTTGAAGCTCAACACTTAGAATTTTTCTAAGTACAAACTACCCGTGTGTTTTTCCTAATTTCAAACTTGAATAAATTTTTTCTCAAGCATCCAAATAATAAGTTTCTTGGCACATTGTGAAGTTTGTTATGAGATATTTCCATTGCAAAAAGAATGAGATCATAAATCCTCATACAATGGGTTCTCCATGCTCTTTAAGTTGCTTCCATGAAATGGAGTTTTTACTTGAAGTCAAAATTTTATTTTCATAATGTGCATTCTAATCACCAATTTTGTGTGTGCTTTTCACTTAAATATGTTTAAAAAACTTACTCAAACTTGTTTAAGCATCAAAACACAAGAATTGAGTGAGTTTTGATGGATTACAAGTCACACTTTGTTCATAATTCATGTGCACACGAATTCCACTTGATCATTTCTCTCACTTTTTGTTTCCATTTTATCAACTATAAATAAAGGATGATATCCCACTCATTTGGACAAGCTTGGACATCCAAAATCACCCTGCCTAACTATCTCTATAGTTCACAAATCTGAGTTTTCGAATTCACTCTTCCCTTGTTTTTCAATCCAATTTCTGTGCTTATTCTTCATCCTTGAACTTCACTGAAGCTAACAGAAGAAGAACCAAGCCTTATGGGGCTCCAGATCGTGCTAACCAAGTCATATTTCAGAGCTCTGAAGTTGATCTTCAACAGGTAGATTCCTCCATCAATTCTCTTAAAACATGTTACTACAATGTAGCTCTCATCACTCTGATACTTATAGCATCGTTAGTTTTTAACTGGAAGTGAGTTTATCTCATTAATTTTCAAATCCACTTTCATTATTTTTCTTCTTGTTATTTGTAAATCAAATGAGATATAGTTTATATAAATTTTTTGCGAGGGTACCATTGGAATCGTCTTGATGAGACGAAGCGAATGACTCTGGTATGAGCTTCTAATTTTACAGTTTGTGAAACCTGCAACTCGCGTGATGCTGGTGGTTAAAGATGATCAGCATGTCATCTCTCAACCAATGACATCGCGCCACCTATTTTTTTCAAATTTCTTTTAAATAATTGATCTGGTGTGTTTTTTAAGAGAGACCATGATACGAACAATGCGTATAATCCTTTGGATTAACTTACTAACGCGTTTTGACATTGATCCAATGGTTCACATTATTTTGGTTTTATTTTTATTTTCTAATTTTATATATTAATTGTTTTAAATTTCAAAGATTAAAAAAAAATTAATTTCAACATCTAAAATTGTGAAAAAATTCTCAAAAATACTTTTGATTTTTTTCTTTCTGATTTTTAATTTTTCACAATTTTATTTAAATCACCCAAAATGGTTTAAAAATACTTTTTGTTCTTTAAAAAATCTGAAAAAAATTATGGAAGGATCCAATGACCTCTTGACAAATATTGGTGACTTCCTTTTAATTTTATTTTTGGTTTTAATATTTTTCACAAATTTTTGTTTATTTTGCTTATTTCTTTAAAATTTAAAATAGTTTCTGACTTTAAAAAATTCTGGAAAATTTGTCAGTAGTTATTGACTCATGTTTGACTTCTGATATTTTTTTAGGATTTTTATTTGGTGTTTTAATACATGTTGTGTATTTTACCAATTATTTCATTTTTAAATCATTTAAATTTTGTTTTATATTAAATATATTTTTTTATTTTTTTATTGGTCCTGATTTAGAGACACTTGTTTGTTTTCTGGGGACAAGTTCCTCAACCTCATTGGATCGTGGGTGTTGATTGGTTGAGAAACCAAATCCACCAAATGGATGAATGATGTTGATGATATTTGAAACCCTAGTTTCATATGATACATCCACTTCCTCTTCATCTTAAACCTTTCTTGTTTATTACTTGCGCTACATGTTTTTTGGAGAATGATCTACATATAATTTCTCTAACATGTTCGTACATAGATTGCTATTGACCGACCTCAAAATAGGTGTGACTTCTACATAAGTCCACTTACGATTGCTTAACATAGCGCTAAATTTGTCCCGATTCGAAAAATAATCATTTGTGGCCCAAACCTATGTTTGCAAGCCCAAGTATGTTTAGTTTGAAACCTTGGTTCCAATAACTTTAAAGTTCATTGTTAGGAGGCTTTGATTCTACCAATCCTCTAATGAACTTCATGAGTTTTGGTCTAAGTGAATCATTTGAACATCATTAATAATATGTGGTTGTTTTTAGCATTTGAAATGAACGATATACTTGACAAAAAGAAAATGAAACTTGTTATTAAGAAGCTTTGATTTTACCAATCTTGTAATTAGTTTTCAAATGCAAGCTTCAATATGATAATTAAACTAACCTTTTAACATCTAATTCACTAATAATTAACTTTACTTTATGTCTTTATTTTGCGCCTTTATTTTTATGTACCATTTATTTTAGCATTTACATTTCATGCTATTTTCCTTTTGTTCACTTGAGCATTTATCTTTATGTCATTTTACCTTTGCTCATTTGAGATTTTATTTTATTTTTGAAAACACTTAATAATCAACTTGAACATTAAAAAACTTTAAGGTTACTTGGACTACTTGGTTACTATCCTTGGAATTGTGGAGTTGTGGATCTCTCGGACTTAGGATTAGAAGCCTTGATAGTTTTGGACCTTGTTGCTCTGTTGTTATTTTGTATAAAGTTCTTGGGGTTTACTCCAAGGAATTGCGTGGATCTTTCTTTGTGTGCAGGTTATTCTGATTATATGTTTTGTCTGTGATTGAGAATTCCTTTTTATACAGCCGTTACTATGCCAAATTTTTGTGATGACTTAATTCATCCGAAGCTTGGTATTTCTCAGAGGTTTAGTATTTTTGCTTGCTTGGTTTCAATTCAAAGGATGAGAATTCTACATTAACTTTTTTATGTCAAGTGTTGACTTCTTGTTGGTTAGATTGTTCTTTTCCTTGGATTTTACCTTGATCTTTAGTATAGTCCCTTCATCTCCTCCTATCTTCTTTAATTTCAAAAATCTTCTCCCTCATTTTCAAAACTCTTCTTGTTTTCTAACTTGAACCGCTTTCATAATAAACTTGAACTTAGGTCCATGCGTTTTAAAAATATTTTCTTAATCAAGCTTTAATAAACTTAATCATACTTTGACATCTTTTTGAAAGACTAAAGATCAATTAACCTCATTTAAACCTTTTTTTCCACTTTGGATTTTTACTTTAAAAACTTTTTCTCAAAAGATTAGACTCTATTTGATTCTTGTAGTGATGTGAGCTACTATACTTCTAGCATATGTAGTGAAGTGAGATATTTTCCACTCAGGTGTTGTGTGAGTCTTTGTTTATTTTTAAATCTATGCTATATCCTCCATTTTGAGATGACACAACTTCTCCTTTCTCATAATCATGGGAAGTAAGTATATTTTCCACTCAAATATGACGATGATGCCTCATCTCTTAAAATCAACAAACACACATGTGTTTTAAAAAATTTGAGGTGAACTACGAGTAACATGATCCCCTATTGCACGGGAGGTGGTACGTAGGCATTAAAGGTTCGAAACCGCGGCGCGTGCAAAAATTATTAAAAATACTTTGTTTCTCATCTCCCTAATCTTACTTTTTGTATACCCATTTTATAGCCAAAATTCACATATCTTCAAATAGGTTCTTGTGGAGTACATTAGATGTTTATGGTGGTCATACCTTCCCTTTTCATAACCAACCCATGTACCTAGATTATCTCCCCTTTCTTTTTGGGTTTATTCGTTCTTTTCCCATTTCCTCTAGAAACAATAAAGCGCAGTGGCGATTTTTATTTGTTCCGTATGAGTTAA
This sequence comes from Vicia faba, assembly GCA_948472305.1. Lineage (NCBI taxonomy): Eukaryota > Viridiplantae > Streptophyta > Magnoliopsida > Fabales > Fabaceae > Vicia > Vicia faba. The sequence goes on from OX451737.1 coordinate 389,866,134, forward strand.
GTCAATCCAATGGCTTAAGTCTTAACATTTCTACCGCTACAGAAAACTGCCGACTTCACTGGGGAAAAATCAATCATGCTTCTATAAGTGGGTTGAGCCGATCTTTGTTTATTTGTGTATGTGCTATTATTTGTTGTATATTATTTGTTGTATATATGCATGTCTGGATTTTTCTTGTTTTTAGGGTGCTTGGTGATCTCTTATAAGTTCTCTACCTGATCTTGGGAAAAATGAAGATATAAGGGGTGGTATAGTCATCATAACTTTGAGGAAAGAATCCCAAAAAAAGAGACATGAGATCCCCCTATCAGTGGAGGCCCCTTTGACTGTAGTATTTGCTTACCGAGCAATCAGGAATACGTGCTACTTTCGACCTGGGAGCATGTTAAAGTTGAGGACCGTAGAACCCTTAACCCATCTTAGCCTTTTAGGTTTTGTGTGAAGGCTATGACAGAGCAATCCGGAAGTGGTAGTCAAAGGGATGCTACACTTATATGAGTTTTTCCTGAGAATCTTACTAATTATCGAGCTTATCGGGACGTTGGCAATATTTGAAGGAAGAATGTAGACTCTGGAAACTTTTTGAACCTTGTACGACATATGATAAACTATTAGTCCATACCTTATGGGTAGTACCTTTGACTTCATGCTCGTGACGTCGAAACTATGAACCTCCATATTTTTGATATTATGTGTGATTGTTGCATCATGCATTCATGCACCCATGAGCATTATTTAAACAGTTGATTAAAGGAACTTAAGGTTGACTTTTGCAAATATCTCAGACACTTTTTTGACCAAAGATTTTAGAAATAGAACGACTTGGAAGTACAGTTTCAACGATCCTTAGATAGAGGAACTGTTGAGTTTGATTCCTAAGATTTAGAGTCCTACAGATTTCTAGAAGAAGTATGGAGCGATTGTGCCTCTTATGAAGCTCAAGATGAAGGAGGGTATTCTTTGTACATTGGTCCAGTTCTATGATCTGTTACTAAAGGATAGAAAAACACAAGAAATGGGGTTTTAATTGGGGTTTTGAAAAAATAAAATAGTATATGACATGTTTGGTTATCCTGGTTCATTTGAACTCAAACTACTCCAGTCCACCCGACAAGGTGATTTTACCTCTCTCAATCGAGGTCTGAATCCACTAATCATAACTTGATTACAATTCACGAAGACAAATGTCAACGTCTTCTTGAGATCAAACAACAACTTGTTTTCTCAAGGAATTACAACTCACAAAGACTACCGTCAATGTCTTCTCGAGACTAAACCATAACCTGGTTTCTAAAGGAATTACAACTTTTCTAACAGAAATAATGTGTTTAACAAATGCTTCTAAAAATCTATATCACAACTGTGATGTTTACACAAGATTAAAGCACAATGATAAAATAGAGATTTTTTCTTGATCTCTCTTGTTGTTAGGTGTAAGTGATGATCCCTTGATATGCGCGTGTAAGTTATTTGTATTGTATGCAATTGCTATTTGATTCATCTTCATAGTCTTATTATATAGAAGAAGTGAATTGAATCGTTGGAGACATAAGAAACTATCTTTGGAAGGTTTATAAAATGTTTGTTAATGCACTTTCCAAAACTATAGATCTTGTCTTGTTCCAGCTGTTACATTTTAATTTGTAATGAATGAATTGTAACGCATCAGAACTTTGCCTCTTTGAAATCTGATCAGAATAAGAATATTAACATTGAGACTTTAGATCATTAGTGTTTATTGAGATTCATATGATCATAACTTGGATGAGACAGACACAATAAAGCTTCTTTGTACTTTTAGAATATTCACCTGTCAGAGTATAGCATGAACTTAAGTGTTGAGTCTTAGAACTTCAGTATATAAATGAGTGCGTTAAGACTTCTTTTGTTCTTCCTGAACTTCAGTTATCTAAGTATCATATTTTAGCTTACAACTTTGGTGCTTCAGAAGTTATAACATCAGAACTTCTTCTATTGAGCATGTTTATACGGTTTTGCTTGTAAGTCTAAACGCTTTGTTTAATCATAACTTCAAAATGCAAATACACTATGTCATGTATTGGTTATCATCAAAACTATTACTAAGATGTAGAACCAAACTATGTTCTAACAATTACACCAATGTTTTACTTTCCCTGATTATCATTTGATTCCCATATTTGAGGAGTATTTGTATCGTACCTACTTGGTTTACCTATTACCGACTGTGTTCGTTTCACTGGTTTAGAAGGATAGCCCAAGTATCATGATACTTCTAGCATAACTCACTTGATGAAGTTTGAGATTTAGGCTAACATGACTACAAAAGGAGGAATCATAGGTTTACCTACTCAGTTTCTATTAGAGAAAGCTTGTTACTTTTCCAAGATGAAGAGTACATCTTCTTTTGAAGATATCTTTGCTTTTCTTACCTATGGGTTATTCTTGTTTCCAAATATCAATAAATTTATGGATGTTAATACCATTAGGATCTTTCTGATTGGAAATCCAGTCTCTACACTACTAGGAGATACTTATTATTCCATCCGTCATCAGAATTTTTATCAGGGGGATGATCATTTGTTGCGCACGATTGTTATATGAGTGGTTTATTTCTCACTTACTCTGATCTGCCGCTTTTTGGGATATCAAGAAGAAGCCATGATGGGCACCGAAGATTATGGATCTCACTCGTTCTGACATTGATTGGTATCATCAAGCTTATTATGATATGGAGATTATTGACAGATGTGGTAGTTTCCCCAATGTTCCTCTTCTTGGTACAAAGGGAGGAATTAACTACAATCTCGTTCTTGCGCGACGTCAGCTTGGATATCCGATAAGAGACAAGCCAAAAAACATTCACTTGAGTGGTTTCTTTCTCAAAGAAGGAGAAGATCATATGGAAGTTAAGGAAGCAATTGAGAAGGCTTGGCTCCATATTCATAGAAAGAGTAGAAATGATTTGGGACCAAGAGGAGCTATTTCCTTAGAGCCTCATCTCCGTTGGGTACAAGTGAGGGAAATTCAGTTGAAGATGCCTTATTCTCGTGGAGAACTTATATCTGATATGTTTATGAGGACTACTCCTCCTCTCTTAGATGATGTGGAAGAACTTCAGCTTTCCTTGGTTAGAGTGCATCAAGAGAAGGAAGCATGGAAGAACAAGTACTAGACAATGTTAGTGTCCTAATCAACAGAGTTGAAAGAGAAGGATGAGTTGATTGAGATTCTTGAGAGTCATGTTGTGGAGATGATGGATAAGCAAGAGGATTTTTTTCCTCCAGAATTCAGCTAGGTCCCGGCCACCCATTTTCTGATTCTAGTGTTTAGAAAGAAGTCGCCGAAAACTATGCAGAAGAGAATGAGCAGTTGAAGGCTCAGATTGCAAGACTCAGGTAAAAGAGGCAGTGTGTGGAAAGATCTTCATCAGCTTTGGCTCCTTAGAATTTTTAGATTCTATCTTTATTCTCTTGGATTTAGGATTATTTAAACTTGTACTAAAAGTTGTAATCCATTCCAAAGTTATTATTAAAATGAGATTTTTCAGTATTTCCAAATGTGTTAGTACTTTAATATTTGCAATTTTTTATAATATTCTTTTAGTTCCTTGAAGAAACACAATAAATCATATGCATTGCATATCATTCATCATTTTGCAAATATTTTTGCATTCCTATCTTTCACAAGTGTCTTACTTGTTTCTTTATTTCGTAAAGTTAGAAAACCTTCTCATTGCTACAATACTCGGGCTAATTCTAGAAAGAAGATGGAAAACCATGAATAGTAGAATTGTGAGCTACATGAAGAATTTACTGCTTTGAGAGCTGGTATGGCCAACTTGACTGCTTTGGTAGAATCATTGGTGGCTGCTCAGAATTAGCCACCACCTCCTCCTACTCCGTCTCCTCATGCTACTTAGCCACAACAGACGGCCGTTATTTAAGAGGTTCTGTCAGTTCCCATCTCTATTACTCAAGTTACTTCTACTTAATACCTTATTCCTCGCAGTTACCCATGGGGAATGCCTGAGAGTTTCATGCCATAAGGTTACTATCCTTCTTCTCAAGTTGCTCTATTTTCTCAAACTGTTGTTGTTTCTGCACCTCCTGTGGTGCATGCTACTTCTGTTGCGAATAATGAGATTAATCATGTTGTACCTCCTTCAGTGAATGCTATGCTTGTTATTAACGATGCAGTTTATCATCCCGCTCCTCCACCAAGTGAAAGTTTGTGTTTTTATGACCGAATAGATGACTTTCAGGATCAATTCAATGAAATGCAAAAAGAAGTGAAGGCTCTTCGAGGGAAAGAGTTATTTGGACATAATGTCAATGACCTCTTCTTAGTTACTAATGTGAAAGTGCCAACAAAGTTTAAAGTGCCAAAATTTGAGACTTACAAGGGCAACTATTGTCCCCGTGACCACTTGGTGATGTACATTAGAAGGTTTCCACTCATACTGATGACCAACGCTTGCTTATTCATTTCTTCCAGGATAGTTAAACTGGTGCTGCCTTAAGATGGTATATGGGATTGGACAGTAGCAACATCCGCACATTAATGACTTGGGTGAAGCTTTCGTGAAACAATATAAGTACAACATGTTTATGGCACTTGACCGTGACCAATTGAGAGTGATGGCTCAGAAGCATAAGGAGTCATTCAAAGAGTATGTGCAACGTTGCTGTGAAGTTACTGCCCAAGTGGTACCCCCAATGGTAGAGCAAGAATTACTAAGGTCTTCCTAAAAACCCTTGGGTCATTTTCCTATGAAATAATGGTTGCTAGCCCACCGAGTGATTTCACTAAGATGGTAAGTATGGGTATCTTTCTAGAGGAAGCTGTCAGGGAAGGACAATTGACAAAAGATGAAGGTTCTAGTGGAACAAAGAAATCATCATATGGGTTTTCTAAGAAGAAATAAAGTGAAAAAATGTTGTTGTTGAAGAAATAAGGATTAGATCTACAAGAAGACGTCATCAACATCAATAATAGGTTGCTTCAGTAACTCTGGTTGTCAATGTGGCTCCTACAACTGTTTCCTATCAGAGAGCACCGCAACAAGGTAATCAAGGGAAAAGTAAGAAGAGAGAAGATTTTGATCCTATTCTGATGAGTTATGCATAATTTTTTCTGGCTTTGATTCAAAAGAAATTGGTACAGACTAGGCCCCCTCTGCTATACCTTCAACTTTACCAAGGTATTATAAAGCCGATCAGAATTGTGCTTTTCATCAAGGAGCCCCTTGGCATAGAATTGAAAACTATTATTCATTGAAGTCTGAAATGCAGAAGATGGTAAAAACTGGTCTCTTGTCTTTTAAAGATGTTAGACCCAATGTGAATGATAATCCACTAGCAAAACATGGAGGTGGAAGTGCTATAAATATGGTTGTTGGTTGTCCTAGGGACTTCAGGATTTTTGATATCAATCTGGTCAGAGGTGATTTAGTGAAGATGCATGTTGATCTTTGAATTTATCTATTATACACATGATAATGCAGGTTGTAGTATTTCCAATTCATATATCCATGTATGTAATAAAGTGAGAGTTGATCTTCAAGAAATAATGGATGAAGGTCTTATCCACATAATCAGACCAAGGACTGAATATGAAGAAGATGTGAATATGGTTTATGGTTGTCCCGACGAATTGCAAATTTTGATGTAAACTATATGAATGATGATTTTGTATAGCTGCACACCACATTTTGTCACATGGATGGCTAGGAGGTACATCATTATGGGTCCTGTTAGATCTATTGAAGGGATTCTCGTGGTTGTTCTATTGTAAGAAGAGGTCTTCAATTATTGTTAGATAATGGTACTATCTGAATCACATGAAACATAGATAATTATATTGGAGTTAATTTGATTGAAGACTACTTTGTTGAGGCCATATTTGATGATGAGTATGTTTCTGCTAATGGTTTCTTTTCTTTTGATGAAGGTATATTTTTTGATAATGATTCTGCGATTCCAAAGTATTCTGAAGAAGAAGGGGTGAATGTCATTGTGTCATATTTTAGTGTTCCCATTCCTGTAGAAATTACATATTACAACAAACCTGTTGTTGCTCCCATAATTATTTGTCTTCCTGGTCATGTCACATATGAATCAGATAAAGCTGTGCCTTATAAGTACAATGCAACTATCCTGGAAGATGGTGTAGACATTGCTTTCCAACCTTTGTCCCATGTTGAGAATATTTCTGAAGCTAGTCGAGTAACTCTTAGTAGTTATGTCTTCGCCCCTACCTTTCGAGGGGATATTAATTCTAATAAGAAGGTTGTTGAGAATGTTGAAACTAAGAAAGTGGTGGGAGAATGTCGTGGCACCGCCTTGGAAAAGAATGTTGATGATTTGTTGAAAATCATCAAGATGAGTGATTACAAGATTGTGGATCCGTTGTTGCAAACTCCATCTAAGATTTCCATTTTAGCCATGATGATGAACTCTTCTTCTCATCGGGAATTTCTGATGAGGGTGTTAGACCTGGCTTTTGTTGAAAGTGATATGTATCTGTATCAGTTCATTATCTTTTATTTATTCACATTGTTAACAAAATAAATTTATTTATTAATTTATTCATTTATTTTTAATGTGTAGGTTCCTCGGCGTGTGGTACATGAATAAATTTCTTCAGGAATGGAGTGTTGCAACACCAATAAATGTATGATATGTATCCTATGAAAGACTCTACGTAATAAAATTTACTATTCAAATTGATATTGTGTCAAATTTAAATAAATATATTTAGCTTTATAAAGATTAATTTTTTATTATAATTTTTTTTTTTGGATTTATTTTCAATTTTTTGTATTGTTTATGTGATTATTGACACATATATTTATTTTCTTGCATATGATTATCGTTAAGTGTAGGCCAATTTTTGAATTTGATTTGGCAAAAAAAACCCAGACAAACTATTATTGTATTCATCATTTTTCAATTATATGATATTGAGTACTTACCAAGCCCTAAGATTTTTAACATGACACCTAATGTGCACAAACCTTTATGTTGGACTTTGGTGGTAGAGTGGATATTCAATAAACTCTACCATGACGATATTAAAAACAATAAATAGTATATTTGAGATTGTCTCTAAAACGCTTTTATTTAAACATACATTTAAAATCTTAAATGTGCACATGTTATGGAATCCAAAGAAGTAAATATTCCATTGACTTTTTTTTTATTTCTAAAAGTTTCTCTAACTACAACTAAAACAAGAAATTGTACATAAACTATCTACCAAGATTAACTTTTCAACCATGATAATATTTGATTTTTGTTAAAAAAATAAATCAAAAGAAATAAAGTATAATAGGAGAAGTAATTGGGAGAAAGAGAAGATAAAATAAATAGGATTATATTATTTGAAGTCTAATTTTAAATGCCAATTAATCATTACATTAATAAGCACTTCATCTCTTGTCTCATGTACATCACGGTGTTGACCCTTACATATATTAACGGTAGTCCACAATTATAATCCTGTTTCCACCTTCATCATGTTTTCCTTCTCTTTATCATCTCTCTTTTTATTTTGAGAAATCTTTTCTCTCTACTAATGTCATGTTGTCGCTCGCCATCTATAAATCAAGTAGAATGCAAGCAATATGCCTCGGTGAGTTTCTTCTTGATGAGCTCTATCATCATCTCTTTTAGAGTATTTGTATTTTCACTCTAGATATTTTTATTTGTATTTAAAACTTAAAACTCTAGTAATAATTTTCAATTTTAAAACATTTAAAAAAAGTTACAATATTTAAGTTAAGTTTTTTATAAGAAATTGTTAAAAAATATTTTATTTAACGCAATTTAAATATTTTTTCCCTAAACATATGGAATGCTATGAAAACTCTATTTTAATAAATAATTTAAATAACTAATTTTCAATATATGCTATTTTTATAGTGTTAATAGTTTTAAACAATATTTCTATATTTTAAAAATGAAATATAAATATAGAGAGAGTTATATGATATGTTATTGTAAAATTGTTTTAACAATATTTCAATTTGGAAGATATATATTTATTTGTAATAAACTTTTTTATATAGACGATTTTTTAAGAATTACAAATATTTGTAAGGAAAAAACTAGTTTAAAAAAAACCATCAATTTAAATATAGTTTAAGTAGATACTCACTAAAGTTTAATTTAAATTTTTTTAATGTCTTTTTTAAAATAAATTTATCAAATAAATAAAATTTAAATTATATTGAATAGAGTTTCATAAAATGATTGTTGAGAAATATTTTACAAAACACAAAATGATTTTTTATACTAAAATATTGTAAAAAATAATATTTAACAAAAAATATTATAAATGTCTTATCGAAAGAGTTTATTTAATTTTATCAAATACATATCATTTTAATTAATATTAATATTTGTTAGTAATGAATTGAAAATAACCGTTAATCACATTTGTATTTTGAGTAATATAAAATATATACCACAAATTATGTTACATATTATGTAAGGGCTATAACTGATTATTTTCATTTCTCATGATAACCAATTTTTCTATATTTAAATAATAACTTAATTAATTTGATAATTATAAGTTTTTATTTTTAAATTACTCTAATTTGTATTATCAAGAGACGTGCATTAAATTTAATCACAATATCTTTGGTTTTATAATTTTATAATTTTTCTATACCAAAAATTTTAAATTTCTATTTTTTTCATAGAAGCAAAATATATTGAAAAAAGAAAGGTTACGAAAAAGAGAGGCGATCAAACAAAAACCCTCTCAAAAGAAAAACCTATAAAAAGGTAATTATAAATGACTATTTCAAAAATGCTATAAAATGAAACATTAATAAAAAATTGAATTTGATAAAATAATTTCCTAAAGTGCATTTAATGAATGCACAGAGCTTTTAGGAAATTTTAACTATAAATTAAGGTCTATTGTTAAACTTTTTCCCAGTGAGTCTTTTGTAAGAGCTGAAACTTCAGAAAATTAATAAATTAATTTTAGTTTGAGAAACACATATTGAAAAATAAATGGAAGGTTCTCTAATGAAATTTTTTGTCGTGATGATGTTGATTGTTCTTCTTGTTGTAACACAGGTTGAATGCTTATCAGAGCCTTGGTGTGGAATAAAATGTGACGTCTTATGTCTCGGAAAGCGACTAGTTTCTGATTTTGATAAGTGTGTAAAAGACTGTAAAGCGACAAAATGCTAACAATTATATTGATATTATTATTAACACAACCTGTGGTATCTTTTGACTATCTCATTATCTTTTATTTAGTCACATTTTTAACAACATAAATTTATTTATTAATTTAATCATTTATTTTTAATTTGTAGGTTCATCGGCGTGTGGTACAGGAGTAAATTTCTTCAGGCATGGGGTGTTGCAACACTAATAAATGTATGATATGTATCCAATGAAAGACTCTACGTAATAAAATGTACTATTGAAATTGACATTGTGTCAAATTTAAATAAAAATATTTAGATTTATAAAGATTAATTTTTTATTATAATCATTTTTTTTGGATTTATTTTCCATTTTTTGGATTGTTTATTTGATTATTGACTCATATATTTTTTTGCTTACATATGATTACGGTTAAGTCTAGGCCAATTTTTGAATTTGATTTGGCAAAAAAACCAGACAAACTAATATTGTATTCATGATTTTTCAATTATATGGTATGGAATACTTACCAAGTTCTAATATTTTTAACATGACACCTAATGTGCACAAACCTTTATGTTGGACTCTGGTGGTAGAGTGGATATTCAATAAACTCTACCATGACGATATTAAAAACAATAAATAGTATATTTGAGATTGACTGTAAAAATCTTTTATTTAAACATACATTTAAAATCTTAAATGTGCATAGGTTATGTAATCCAAAGAAGTAAATATTCCATTAAATTTTTTTTTATTTCTAAAAGTTTCATTAACTACAACTAAAACAAGAAATTGTACATAAACTATCTACCAATATTAACCTTTCAACCATGATAATATTTGATTTTTGTTAAAAAAAAATAAATCAAAAGAAATAAAGTATAATATGAGAGGTAATTGGGATAAAGAGAAGATAAAAGAAATAAGATTATATTATTTCAAGTCTAATTTTAATTGCCCATTAATCCTTACATCAATAAGCACTTCATCTCTGGTGTCATGTACATCACGGTATTGACCCTTACGTACATTAACGGTAGTCCTCAATTATAGTCCTGTTTCCACCTTTATCATGTTTTTCCTTCTCTTTATCATCTCTCTTTTTAATTTGAGAAACCTTTTCTCTCTACTAATGTCTTGTCATGTTGTCGCTCGCCATCTATAAATCAAGTATAATGCAAGCAATATGCCTTGGTGACTTTCTTCTTCATGAGCTCTATCTTCATCTCTTTTAGAGTATTTCTATTTTCACTCTAGATATTTTTATTTGTATTTGAAACTTAAAATTCTAGTAATAGTTTTCAATTTTAAAACATTTAAAAAAAGTTACGGTATTTAAACAAAGTTTGAAACTGATAAAAATTATTTTATTTAAGACAATTTAAAAAAACAAATATTTTTTTAATTTTTTCCTAAACATATAGAATTCTATGAAAACTCTATTTTAATAAAAAATATAAATAACAAATCTTTAATATCTGTTATTTTTATAGTGTTAATAGTTTTAAAGAATAGTTTTATATTTTAAGTATGAAATATAAATATAGAGAGAGTTATACGATATGTTATTGTAAAATTGTTTTACCAATGTTTCTATTTGGAAGATATATGTTTATTTGTAATAAAAAAATTTATATAGATGATTATTCAAGAATTACAAATATTTGTAAGGAAAAAACTAGTTTAGAAAAATAAATCAAGTTAAATATAGTTTAAGTAGATTCTCACTAAAGTTTAATTTAAAATATTTTAATTTTTATATGTCTTTTTTAAAATAATTTTATCAAATAATTAAATTTAAATTATATTGATTAGAGTTTCATAAAATGATTGTTGAGAAATATTTTACAAAAAGAAAAATGATTTTTTGTACTAAATTATTTAAAAAAATAATATTTAACAAAAAATATTATAAATGTCTTATCGAAAGAGTTTATTTAATTTTATCAAATACATATCATTTTAATTAATATTAATATTTGTTAGTAATGAATTGAAAATAACCGTTAATCACATGTGTATTTTGAGTAATATAAAATATATACCACAAATCATGTTACATATTATGTAAGGGCTATAACTGATTATTTTCATTTCTCATGATAACCAATTTTTCTATATTTAAATAATAACTTATTTAATTTGATAATTATAAGTTTTTGTTTTTAAATTACTCTAATTTGTATTATCAAGAGACGTGCATTAAATTTAATCACAATATCTTTGGTTTTATAATTTTATAATTTTTCTATACCAAAAATTTTAAATTTCTATTTTTTTCATAGAAGCAAAATATATTGAAAAAAGAAAGGTTACGAAAAAGAGAGGCGATCAAACAAAAACCCTCTCAAAAGAAAAACATATAAAAAGGTAATTATAAATGACTATTTCAAAAATGCTATAAAATGAAACATTAATAAAAAATTGAATTTGATAAAATAATTTCCTAAAGTGCATTTAATGAATGCACAGAGCTTTTAGGAAATTTTAACTATAAATTAAGGTCTATTGTTAAACTTTTTCCCAGTGAGTCTTTTGTAAGAGCTGAAACTTCAGAAAATTAATAAATTAATTTTAGTTTGAGAAACACATATTGAAAAATAAATGGAAGGTTCTCTAATGAAATTTTTTGTCGTGATGATGTTGATTGTTCTTCTTGTTGTAACACAGGTTGAATGCTTATCAGAGCCTTGGTGTGGAATAAAATGTGACGTCTTATGTCTCGGAAAGCGACTAGTTTCTGATTTTGATAAGTGTGTAAAAGACTGTAAAGCGACAAAATGCTAACAATTATATTGATATTATTATTAACACAACCCGTGGTATCTTTTGACTATCTCATTATCTTTTATTTAGTCACATTTTTAACAACATAAATTTATTTATTAATTTAATCATTTATTTTTAATTTGTAGGTTCATCGGCGTGTGGTACAGGAGTAAATTTCTTCAGGCATGGGGTGTTGCAACACTAATAAATGTATGATATGTATCCAATGAAAGACTCTACGTAATAAAATGTACTATTGAAATTGACATTGTGTCAAATTTAAATAAAAATATTTAGATTTATAAAGATTAATTTTTTATTATAATCATTTTTTTTGGATTTATTTTCCATTTTTTGGATTGTTTATTTGATTATTGACTCATATATTTTTTTGCTTACATATGATTACGGTTAAGTCTAGGCCAATTTTTGAATTTGATTTGGCAAAAAAACCAGACAAACTAATATTGTATTCATGATTTTTCAATTATATGGTATGGAATACTTACCAAGTTCTAATATTTTTAACATGACACCTAATGTGCACAAACCTTTATGTTGGACTCTGGTGGTAGAGTGGATATTCAATAAACTCTACCATGACGATATTAAAAACAATAAATAGTATATTTGAGATTGACTGTAAAAATCTTTTATTTAAACATACATTTAAAATCTTAAATGTGCATAGGTTATGTAATCCAAAGAAGTAAATATTCCATTAAATTTTTTTTTTATTTCTAAAAGTTTCATTAACTACAACTAAAACAAGAAATTGTACATAAACTATCTACCAATATTAACCTTTCAACCATGATAATATTTGATTTTTGTTAAAAAAAAATAAATCAAAAGAAATAAAGTATAATATGAGAGGTAATTGGGATAAAGAGAAGATAAAAGAAATAGGATTATATTATTTCAAGTCTAATTTTAATTGCCCATTAATCCTTACATCAATAAGCACTTCATCTCTGGTGTCATGTACATCAAGGTATTGACCCTTACGTACATTAACGGTAGTCCTCAATTATAGTCCTGTTTCCACCTTTATCATGTTTTCCTTCTCTTTATCATCTATCTTTTTATTTTGAGAAACCTTTTCTCTCTACTAATGTCTTGTCATGTTGTCGCTCGCCATCTATAAATCAAGTAGAACGCAAGCAATATGCCTTGGTGACTTTGTTCTTCATGAGCTTTATCTTCATCTCTTTTAGAGTATTTGTATTTTCACTCTAGATATTTTTATTTGTATTTTAAACTTAAAACTCTAGTAATAATTTTCAATTTTAAAACATTTAAAAAAAGTTACAATATTTAAACTAAGTTTTTTTTATATGAAACTGTTAAAAATTATTTTATTTAAGACAATTTTAAAAAAAAATAATTTTAAATTTTTCCTAAAAATATGGAATGCTATGAAAACTCTATTTTAATAAAAAATTTAAATAACAAATCTTTAATATCTTCTATTTTTATAGTGTAATAGTTTTAAACCATAGTTCTATATTTTAAGTATGAAATATAAATATAGAGAGAGTTATACGATATGTTATTGTAAAATTGTTGTACCAATGTTTCTATTTGGAAGATATATGTTTATTTGTAATAAAAAAAATCTATATAGATGATTTTTCAAGAATTACAAATATTTGTAAGGAAAAAACTAGTTTAGAAAAATACGTCAACTTAAATATAGTTTAAGTAGATACTCACTAAAGTTTAATTTAAAATATTTTAAATATTTTAAGTCTTTTTTAAAATAATTTTATCAAATAAATAAAATTTAAATTATATTGATTAGAGTTTCATAAAATGATTTGTTGAGAAATATTTTACAAAAAGCAAAATGATTTTTTGTACTAAATTATGTAAAAAAATAATATTTAACAAAAAATATTATAAATGTCTTATCGAAAGAGTTTATTTAATTTTATCAAATACATATCATTTTAATTAATATTAATATTTTTTAGTAATGAATAAAAAATAACCGTTAATCACATGTGTATTTTGAGGAATATAAAATATATATCATAAATTATATTACATATTATGTAAGGGCTATAACTGACTATTTTCGTTTCTCATGATAACCAATTTTTCTATATTTAAATAATAACTTAATTAATTTGATAATTATAAGTTTTTGTTTTAAAATTACTCTAATTTGTATTATCAAGAGATGTGCATTTCATTTAATCACAATACCTTTGGCTTTAAAATTATACAATTTTTCTATACCTAAAATTTTAAATTTCTATTTTTTGATAGAAGCAAAATATATTAAAAAAAAGAAAGGTTACAAAAAAGATAGGCGACCAAACAAAAACCCTCTCAAAAGGAAAACCTATAAAAAGGTAATTCTAAATTACTATTTCAAAAATGCTATAAAATGAAACATTAATAAAAAATTGAATTTGATAAAATAATTTTGTAAAGTGAATTTAATGAATGCACAGAGCTTTTAGGAAATTTTTACTATAAATTAAGGTCTATTGTTAAAATTTGTCACAGTGAGTCTTTGGTAAGAGCTGAAACTTCACAAAATTAATAAATTAATTTTAGTTTGAGAAACACATATTGAAAAAGAAATGGAAGGTTCTCTAATGAAATTTTTTTCGTGATGATGTTGATTGTTCTTCTTGTTGTAACACAAGTTGAATGCTTATCAGAGCCTTGGTGTGGAATAAAATGTGACGTCTTATGTCTCGGAAAGCGACTAGTTTCTGATTTTGATAAGTGTGTAAAAGATTGCAAAGCGACAAATGCTAGCAATTATATTGATATTATTATAAGCACAAGCCGTGGTATCTTTTGACTATCTCATTATCTTTTATTTAGTCACATTTTTAACAAAATAAATTTATTTATTAATTTATTCATTTATTTTTAATATGTAGGTTCATCGGCGTGTGGTACATGAATAAATTTCTTCAGGCATGGGGTGTTGCAACACTAATAAATGTATGATATGTATCCAACGAAAGACTCTACGTAATAAAATGTACTATTGAAATTGACATTGTGTCAAATTTAAATAAATATATTTATCTTTATAAAGATTAATTTTTTATTATAATCATTTTTTTTTGGATTTATTTTCCATTTTTTGTATTGTTTATGTGATTATTGACTCATATATTTTTTTTGCTTACATATGATTATCGTTAAGTCTAGGCCAATTTTTGAATTTGATTTGGAAGAAAAACCAGACAAACTAATATTTTATTCATGATTTTTCAATTATATGGTGTTGAATACTTACCATGTTCTAAGATTTTTAACATGACACCTAATGTGCACAAACCTTTATGTTGGACTCTGGTGGTAGAGTGGATATTCAATAAACTCTACCACGACAATATTAAAAACAATAAATAGTATATTTGAGATTGACTGTAAAACTCTTTTATTTAAACATACATTTAAAATCTTAAATGTGCACAGGTTATGTAATCCAAAGAAGTAAATATTCCATTAAATTTTTTTAATTTCTAACAGTTTCATTAACTACAACTAAAACTAGAAATTGTACATAAACTATCTACCAAGATTAACTTTTCAACCATGATAATATTTGATTTTTGTTAAAAAAAATAAATCAAAAGAAATAAAGTATAATATGAGAGGAAATTGGGAGAAAGAGAAGATAACAGAAATAGAATTATATTATTTCAAGTATAATTTTAATTGCCCATTAATCATTACATCAATAAGAAATTCATCTCTGGTGTCATGTATATCACGGTATTGACCCTTACGTACATTAACGGTAGTCCTCAATTATAGTCCTGTTTCCACCTTTATCATGTTTTTCTTCTCTTTATCATCTCTCTTTTTATTTTGAGAAACCTTTTCTCTCTACTAATGTCTTGTCATGTTGTCGCTCGCCATCTATAAATCAAGTGGAACGCAAGCAATATGCCTTGGTGACTTTGTTCTTCATGAGCTTTATCTTCATCTCTTTTAGAGTATTTGTATTTTCACTCTAGATATTTTTATTTGTATTTTAAACTTAAAACTCTAGTAATAATTTTCAATTTTAAAACATTTAAAAAAAGTTACAATATTTAAACTAAGTTTTTTTTATATGAAAGTGTTAAAAATTATTTTATTTAAGACAATTTAAAAAAATATATTATTTTAAATTTTTCCTAAAAATATGGAATGCTATGAAAACTCTATTTTAATAAAAAATTTAAATAACAAATCTTTAATATTTTCTATTTTTATAGTGTAATAGTTTTAAACCATAGTTCTATATTTTAAGTATGAAATATAAATATAGAGAGAGTTATACGATATGTTATTGTAAAATTGTTTTTCCAATGTTTCTATTTGGAAGATATATGTTTATTTGTAATATAAAAATCTATATAGACGATTTTTCAAGAATTACAACTATTTGTAAGGAAAAAACTAGTTTAGAAAAATACGTCAACTTAAATATAGTTTAAGTAGATACTCACTAAAGTTTAATTTAAAATATTTTAACTTTTTTAAGTCTTTTTTAAAATAATTTTACCAAATAAATAAAATTTAAATTATATTGATTAGAGTTTCATAAAATGATTGTTGAGAAATATTTTACAAAAAGAAAAATGATTTTTTGTACCAAATTATGTAAAAATATAATATTTAACAAAAAAAATTATAAATGTCTTATCGAAAGAGTTTATTTATTTTATCAAATACATATCATTTTAATTAATATTAATATTTTTTAGTAATGAATTAAAAATAACCGTTAATCACATGTGTATTTTGAGTAATATAAAATATATACCATAAATTATATTACATATTATGTAAGGGCTATAACTGACTATTTTCGTTTCTCATGATAACCAATTTTTCTATATTTAAATAATAACTTACTTAATTTGATAATTATAAGTTTTTGTTTTAAAATTACTCTAATTTGTATTATCAAGAGATGTGCATTTCATTTAATCACAATACCTTTGGCTTTAAAATTTTATAATTTTTCTATACCTAAAATTTTAAATTTCTATTTTTTTCATAGAAGCAAAATATATTGAAAAAAAGAAAGGTTACAAAAAATAGAGGCGACCAAAACTCAAAAGGAAAACCTATAAAAAGGTAATTCTAAATTACTATTTCAAAAATGCTATAACATGAAACATTATTAAAAAATTAAATTTGATAAAATAATTTTCTAAAGTGAATTTAATGAATGCACAGAGCTTTTAGGAAATTTTAACTATAAATTAAGGTCGATTGTTAAAATTTTTCCCAGTGAGTCTTTTGTAAGAGCTGAAACTTCACAAAAATAATAAATTAAGTTTAGTTTGAGAAACACATATTGAAAAAAAAATGGAAGGTTCTCTAATGAAATTTTTTTTTGTGATGATGTTGATTGTTCTTCTTGTTGTAACACAAGTTGAATGCTTATCAGAGCCTTGGTGTGGAATAACTTAATTAATTTGATAATTATAAGTTTTTGTTTTAAAATTACTCTAATTTGTGTTATCAAGAGATGTGCATTTCATTTAATCACAATACCTTTGGCTTTAAAATTTTATAATTTTTCTATACCTAAAATTTTAAATTTCGATTTTTTCCATAGAAGCAAAATATATTAAAAAAAAGAAAGGTTACAAAAAAGAGAGGCGACCAAACAAAAACCCTCTCAAAAGCAAAATCTATAAAAAGGTAATTCTAAATTACTATTTCAAAAATGCTATAAAATGAAACATTATTAAAAAATTGAATTTGATAAAATAATTTTCTAAAGTGAATTTAATGAATGCACAAAGCTTTTAGGAAATTTTAACTATAAATTAAGGTCTATTGTTAAAAATTTTCCCAGTGAGTCTTTTGTAAGAGCTGAAACTTCACAAAAATAATAAATTAATTTTAGTTTGAGAAACATATTTTGAAAAAAAAATGGAAGGTTCTCTAATGAAATTTTTTTTCGTGATGATGTTGATTGTTCTTCTTGTTGTAACACAAGTTGAATGCTTATCAGAGCCTTGGTGTGGAATAAAATGTGACGTCTTATGTCTCGGAAAGCAACTAGTTTCTGATTTTGAAAGTGTGTAAAAGATTGCAAAGCGACAAAATGCTAACAATTATATTGATATTATTATCAGCACAAGTCGTGGTATCTTTTGACTAACTCATTATCTTTTATTTAGTCACATTTTTAACAAAATAAATTTATTTATTAATTTATTCATTTATTTTTAATGTGTAGGTTCATCGGCGTGTGGTACATGAATAAATTTCTTCAGGCATGGGGTGTTGCAACACTAATAAATGTATGATATGTATTCAATGATAGACTCTACGTAATAAAATGTACTACTGAAATTGACATTGTGTCAAAATTAAATAAATATATTTAGCTTTATAAAGATTAATTTTTTATTATAATCATTTTTTTTGGATTTATTTTCCATTTTTTGTATTGTTTTTGTGATTATTGACTCATATATTTTTTTGCTTACATATGATTATAGTTAAGTCTAGGCCAATTTTTGAATTTGATTCGGAAGAAAAACCAGACAAACTAATATTTTATTCATGATTTTTCAATTATATGGTATTGAATACTTACCATGTTCTAAGATTTTTAACATGACACCTAATGTGCACAAACCTTTATGTCGGACTCTGGTGGTAGAGTGGATATTCAATAAACTCTACCATGACAATATTAAAAACAATAAATAGTATATTTGAGATTGACTGTAAAACTCTTTTATTTAAACATACATTTAAAATCTTAAATGTGCACAGGTTATGTAATCCAAAGAAGTAAATATTCCATTAAATTTTTTTTATTTCTAACAGTTTCATTAACTACAACTAAAACAAGAAATTGTACATAAACTATCTACCAAGATTAACTTTTCAACCATGATAATATTTGATTTTTGATAAAAAAAATAAATCAAAAGAAATAAAGTATAATATGAGAGGAAATTTGGAGAAAGAGAAGATAACAAAAATAGGATTATATTATTTCAAGTCTAATTTTAATTGCCCATTAATCATTACATCAATAAGAAATTCATCTCTGGTGTCATATATATCACGGTATTGACCCTTACGTACATTAACGGTAGTCCTCAATTATAGTCCTGTTTCCACCTTTATCATGTTTTTCCTTCTCTTTATCATCTCTCTTTTTATTTTGAGAAACCTTTTCTCTCTACTAATGTCTTGTCATGTTGTCGCTCACCATCTATAAATCAAGTAGAACGCAAGCAATATGCCTTGGTGACTTTCTTCTTCATGAGCTCTATCTTCATCTCTTTTAGAGTATTTGTATTTTCACTCTAGATATTTTTATTTGTATTTTAAACTTAAAACTCTAGTAATAATTTTCAATTTTAAAACATTTAAAAAAAGTTACAATATTTAAACTAAGTTTTTTTTATAAGAAACTGTTAAAAATTATTTTATTTAAGAAAATTTAAATTTTTTTTTATTTTTAATTTTTTCCTAAAAATATGGAATGCTATGAAAACTCTATTTTAATAAAAAATTTAAATAACAAATCTTTAATATCTTCTATTTTTATAGTGTAATAGTTTTAAACCATTGTTCTATATTTTAAGTATGAAATATAAATATAGAGAGAGTTATACGATATGTTATTGTAAAATTGTTTTTCCAATGTTTCTATTTGGAAGATATATGTTTATTTGTAATATAAAAATCTATATAGATGATTTTTCAAGAATTACAACTATTTGTAAGGAAAAAACTAGTTTAGAAAAATACGTCAACTTAAATATAGTTTAAGTAGATACTCACTAAAGTTTAATTTAAAATATTTTAACTTTTTTAAGTCTTTTTTAAAATAATTTTATCAAATAAATAAAATTTAAATTATATTGATTAGATTTTTATAAAATGATTGTTGAGAAATATTTTACAAAAAGCAAAATGATTTTTTGTACTAAATTATGTAAAAAAATAATATTTAACAAAAAATATTATAAATGTCTTATCGAAAGAGTTTATTTAATTTTATCAAATACATATCATTTTAATTAATATTAATATTTTTTAGTAATGAATTGAAAATAACCGTTAATCACATGTGTATTTTGAGTAATATAAAATATATACCATAAATTATATTACATATTATGTAAGGGCTATAACTGATTATTTTCGTTTCTCATGATAACCAATTTTTCTATATTTAAATAATAACTTAATTAATTTGATAATTATAAGTTTTTGTTTTAAAATTACTCTAATTTTTATTATCAAGAGATGTGCATTTCATTTAATCACAATACCTTTGGCTTTAAAATTTTATAATTTTTCTATACCTAAAATTTTAAATTTCGATTTTTTTCATAGAAGCAAAATATATTGAAAAAAAGAAAGGTTACAAAAAAGAGAGGCAACCAAACAAAAACCCTCTCAAAAGGAAAACCTATAAAAAGGTAATTCTAAATTACTATTTCAAAAATGCTATAAAATGAAACATTATTAAAAAATTAAATTTGATAAAATAATTTTGTAAAGTGAATTTAATGAATGCACAGAGCTTTTGCGAAATTTTAACTATAAATTAAGGTCGATTGTTAAAATTTTTCCCAGTGAGTCTTTTGTAAGAGCTGAAACTTCACAAAAATAATAAATTAATTTTAGTTTGAGAAACATATTTTGAAAAAAAAATGGAAGGTTCTCTAATGAAATTTTTTTTCGTGATGATGTTGATTGTTCTTCTTGTTGTAACACAAGTTGAATGCTTATCAGAGCCTTGGTGTGGAATAAAATGTGACGTCTTATGTCTCGGAAAGCAACTAGTTTCTGATTTTGAAAGTGTGTAAAAGATTGCAAAGCGACAAAATGCTAACAATTATATTGATATTATTATCAGCACAAGTCGTGGTATCTTTTGACTATCTCATTATCTTTTATTTAGTCACATTTTTAACAAAATAAATTTATTTATTAATTTATTCATTTATTTTTAATGTGTAGGTTCATCGGCGTGTGGTACATGAATAAATTTCTTCAGGCATGGGGTGTTGCAACACTAATAAATGTATGATATGTATTCAATGATAGACTCTACGTAATAAAATGTACTACTGAAATTGACATTGTGTCAAAATTAAATAAATATATTTAGCTTTATAAAGATTAATTTTTTATTATAATCATTTTTTTTTGGATTTATTTTCCATTTTTTGTATTGTTTATGTAATTATTGACTCATATATTTTTTTGCTTACATATGATTATCGTTAAGTCTAGGCCAATTTTTGAATTTGATTCGGAAGAAAAACCAGACAAACTAATATTTTATTCATGATTTTTCAATTATATGGTATTGAATACTTACCATGTTCTAAGATTTTTAACATGACACCTAATGTGCACAAACCTTTATGTTGGACTCTGGTGGTAGAGTGGATATTCAATAAACTCTACCATGACAATATTAAAAACAATAAATAGTATATTTGAGATTGACTGTAAAACTCTTTTATTTAAACATACATTTAAAATCTTAAATGTGCACAGGTTATGTAATCCAAAGAAGTAAATATTCCATTAAATTTTTTTTATTTCTAACAGTTTCATTAACTACAACTAAAACAAGAAATTGTACATAAACTATCTACCAAGATTAACTTTTCAACCATGATAATATTTGATTTTTGATAAAAAAAATAAATCAAAAGAAATAAAGTATAATATGAGAGGAAATTTGGAGAAAGAGAAGATAACAGAAATAGGATTATATTATTTCAAGTCTAATTTTAATTGCCCATTAATCATTACATCAATAAGAAATTCATCTCTGGTGTCATATATATCACGGTATTGACCCTTACGTACATTAACGGTAGTCCTCAATTATAGTCCTGTTTCCACCTTTATCATGTTTTTCCTTCTCTTTATCATCTCTCTTTTTATTTTGAGAAACCTTTTCTCTCTACTAATGTCTTGTCATGTTGTCGCTCACCATCTATAAATCAAGTAGAACGCAAGCAATATGCCTTGGTGACTTTCTTCTTCATGAGCTCTATCTTCATCTCTTTTAGAGTATTTGTATTTTCAATCTAGATATTTTTATTTGTATTTTAAACTTAAAACTCTAGTAATAATTTTCAATTTTAAAACATTTAAAAAAAGTTACAATATTTAAACTAAGTTTTTTTTATAAGAAACTGTAAAAAATCATTTTATTTAAGAAAATTTAAAATTTTTTTTATTTTTAATTTTTTCCTAAAAATATGGAATGCTATGAAAACTCTATTTTAATAAAAAATTTAAATAACAAATCTTTAATATCTTCTATTTTTATAGTGTAATAGTTTTAAACCATAGTTCTATATTTTAAGTATGAAATATAAATATAGAGAGAGTTATACGATATGTTATTGTAAAATTGTTTTTCCAATGTTTCTATTTGGAAGATATATGTTTATTTGTAATATAAAAATCTATATAGATGATTTTTCAAGAATTACAACTATTTGTAAGGAAAAAACTAGTTTAGAAAAATACGTCAACTTAAATATAGTTTAAGTAGATACTCACTAAAGTTTAATTTAAAATATTTTAACTTTTTTAAGTTTTTTTTAAAATAATTTTATCAAATAAATAAAATTTAAATTATATTGATTAGAGTTTCATAAAATGATTGTTGAGAAATATTTTACAAAAAGCAAAATGATTTTTTGTACTAAATTATGTAAAAAAATAATATTTAACAAAAAATATTATAAATGTCTTATCGAAAGAGTTTATTTAATTTTATCAAATACATATCATTTTAATTAATATTAATATTTTTTAGTAATGAATTGAAAATAACCGTTAATCACATGTGTATTTTGAGTAATATAAAATATATACCATAAATTATATTACATATTATGTAAGGGCTATAACTGATTATTTTCGTTTCTCATGATAACCAATTTTTCTATATTTAAATAATAACTTAATTAATTTGATAATTATAAGTTTTTTTTTTTAAAATTACTCTAATTTTTATTATCAAGAGATGTGCATTTCATTTAATCAGAATACCTTTGGCTTTAAAATTTTATAATTTTTCTATACCTAAAATTTTAAATTTCGATTTTTTTCATAGAAGCAAAATATATTGAAAAAAAGAAAGGTTACAAAAAAGAGAGGCGACCAAACAAAAACCCTCTCAAAAGGAAAACCTATAAAAAAGTAATTCTAAATTACTATTTCAAAAATGCTATAAAATGAAACATTATTAAAAAATTAAATTTGATAAAATAATTTTGTAAAGTGAATTTAATGAATGCACAGAGCTTTTAGGAAATTTTAACTATAAATTAAGGTCGATTGTTAAAATTTTTCCCAGTGAGTCTTTTGTAAGAGCTGAAACTTCACAAAAATAATAAATTAATTTTAGTTTGAGAAACATATTTTGAAAAAAAAATGGAAGGTTCTCTAATGAAAATATTTTTCGTGATGATGTTGATTGTTCTTCTTGTTGTAACACAAGTTGAATGCTTATCAGAGCCTTGGTGTGGAATAAAATGTGACGTCTTATGTCTCGGAAAGCAACTAGTTTCTGATTTTGAAAGTGTGTAAAAGATTGCAAAGCGACAAAATGCTAACAATTATATTGATATTATTATCAGCACAAGTCGTGGTATCTTTTGACTATCTCATTATCTTTTATTTAGTCACATTTTTAACAAAATAAATTTATTTATTAATTTATTCATTTATTTTTAATGTGTAGGTTCATCGGCGTGTGGTACATGAATAAATTTCTTCAGGCATGGGGTGTTGCAACACTAATAAATATATGATATGTATTCAATGATAGACTCTACGTAATAAAATGTACTACTGAAATTGACATTGTGTCAAAATTAAATAAATATATTTAGCTTTATAAAGATTAATTTTTTATTATAATCATTTTTTTTTTGGATTTATTTTCCATTTTTTGTATTGTTTATGTGATTATTGACTCATATATTTTTTTGCTTACATATGATTATCGTTAAGTCTAGGCCAATTTTTGAATTTGATTCGGAAGAAAAACCAGACAAACTAATATTTTATTCATGATTTTTCAATTATATGGTATTGAATACTTACCATGTTCTAAGATTTTTAACATGACACCTAATGTGCACAAACCTTTATGTTGGACTCTGGTGGTAGAGTGGATATTCAATAAACTCTACCATGACAATATTAAAAACAATAAATAGTATATTTGAGATTGACTGTAAAACTCTTTTATTTAAACATACATTTAAAATCTTAAATGTGCACAGGTTATGTAATCCAAAGAAGTAAATATTCCATTAAATTTTTTTTATTTCTAACAGTTTCATTAACTACAACTAAAACAAGAAATTGTACATAAACTATCTACCAAGATTAACTTTTCAACCATGATAATATTTGATTTTTGATAAAAAAAATAAAGTATAATATGAGAGGAAATTTGGAGAAAGAGAAGATAACAGAAATAGGATTATATTACTTCAAGTCTAATTTTAATTGCCCATTAATCATTACATCAATAAGAAATTCATCTCTGGTGTCATATATATCACGGTATTGACCCTTACGTACATTAACGGTAGTCCTCAATTATAGTCCTGTTTCCACCTTTATCATGTTTTTCCTTCTCTTTATCATCTCTCTTTTTATTTTGAGAAACCTTTTCTCTCTACTAATGTCTTGTCATGTTGTCGCTCACCATCTATAAATCAAGTAGAACGCAAGCAATATGCCTTGGTGACTTTCTTCTTCATGAGCTCTATCTTCATCTCTTTTAGAGTATTTGTATTTTCACTCTAGATATTTTTATTTGTATTTTAAACTTAAAACTCTAGTAATAATTTTCAATTTTAAAACATTTAAAAAAAGTTACAATATTTAAACTAAGTTTTTTTTATAAGAAACTGTTAAAAATTATTTTATTTAAGAAAATTTAAAATTTTTTTTATTTTTAATTTTTTCCTAAAAATATGGAATGCTATGAAAACTCTATTTTAATAAAAAATTTAAATAACAAATCTTTAATATCTTCTATTTTTATAGTGTAATAGTTTTAAACCATAGTTCTATATTTTAAGTATGAAATATAAATATAGAGAGAGTTATACGATATGTTATTGTAAAATTGTTTTTCCAATGTTTCTATTTGGAAGATATATGTTTATTTGTAATATAAAAATCTATATAGATGATTTTTCAAGAATTACAACTATTTGTAAGGAAAAAACTAGTTTAGAAAAATACGTCAACTTAAGTATAGTTTAAGTAGATACTCACTAAAGTTTAATTTAAAATATTTTAACTTTTTTAAGTCTTTTTTAAAATAATTTTATCAAATAAATAAAATTTAAATTATATTGATTAGAGTTTCATAAAATGATTGTTGAGAAATATTTTACAAAAAGCAAAATGATTTTTTGTACTAAATTATGTAAAAAAATAATTTTTAACAAAAAATATTATAAATGTCTTATCGAAAGAGTTTATTTAATTTTATCAAATACATATCATTTTAATTAATATTAATATTTTTTAGTAATGAATTGAAAATAACCGTTAATCACATTTGTATTTTGAGTAATATAAAATATATACCATAAATTATATTACATATTATGTAAGGGCTATAACTGATTATTTTCGTTTCTCATGATAACCAATTTTTCTATATTTAAATAATAACTTAATTAATTTGATAATTATAAGTTTTTGTTTTAAAATTACTCTAATTTTTATTATCAAGAGATGTGCATTTCATTTAATCACAATACCTTTGGCTTTAAAATTTTATAATTTTTCTATACCTAAAATTTTAAATTTCGATTTTTTTCAAAGAAGCAAAATATATTGAAAAAAAGAAAGGTTACAAAAAAGAGAGGCGACCAAACAAAAACCCTCTCAAAAGGAAAACCTATAAAAAGGTAATTCTAAATTACTATTTCAAAAATGCTATAAAATGAAACATTATTAAAAAATTAAATTTGATAAAATAATTTTGTAAAGTGAATTTAATGAATGCACAGAGCTTTTAGGAAATTTTGACTATAAATTAAGGTCGATTGTTAAAAATTTTCCCAGTGAATCTTTTGTAAGAGCTGAAACTTCACAAAAATAATAAATTAATTTTAGTTTGAGAAACACATATTGAAAAAGAAATGGAAGGTTCTCTAATGAAATTTTTTTTCGTGATGATGTTGATTATTCTTCTTGTTGTAACACAAGTTTAATGCTTATCAGAGCCTTGGTGTGGAATAAAATGTGACGTCTTATGTCTCGGAAAGCGACTAGTTTTTGATGTTGATAAGTGTGTAAAAGACTGCAAAGCGACAAAATGCTAACAATTATATTGATATTATTATCAGCACAAGCCGTGGTATCTTTTGACTATCTCATTATCTTTTATTTAGTCACATTTTTAACAAAATAAATTTATTTATTAATTTATTCATTTATTTTTAATGTGTAGGTTCATCGGCGTGTGGTACATGAATAAATTTCTTCAGGCATGGGATGTTGCAACACTAATAAATGTATGATATGTATTCAATGAAAGACTCTACGTAATAAAATGTACTACTGAAATTGACATTGTGTCAAAATTAAATAAATATATTTAGCTTTATAAAGATTAATTTTATATTATAATCAATTTTTTTGGATTTAATTTCCATTTTTTGTATTGTTTATGTGATTATTGACTCATATATTTTTTTGCTTACATATGATTATCGTTAAGTCTAGGCCAATTTTTGAATTTGATTTGGAAGAAAAACCAGACAAACTAATATTTTATTCATGATTTTTCAATTATATGGTATTGAATACTTACCATGTTCTAAGATTTTTAACATGACACCTAATGTGCACAAACCTTTATGTTGGACTCTGGTGGTAGAGTGGATATTCAATAAACTCTACCATGACAATATTAAAAACAATAAATAGTATATTTGAGATTGACTGTAAAACTCTTTTATTTAAACATACATTTAAAATCTTAAATGTGCACAGGTTATGTAATCCAAAGAAGTAAATATTCCATTAAATTTTTTTTTATTTCTAACAGTTTCATTAACTACAACTAAAACAAGAAATTGTACATAAACTATCTACCAAGATTAACTTTTCAACCATGATAATATTTGATTTTTGATAAAAAAAATAAACCAAAAGAAATAAAGTATAATATGAGAGGAAATTTGGAGAAAGAGAAGATAACAGAAATAGGATTATATTATTTCAAGTCTAATTTTAATTGCCCATTAATCATTACATCAATAAGAAATTCATCTCTGGTGTCATGTATATCACGGTATTGACCCTTACGTACATTAACGGTAGTCCTCAATTATAGTCCTGTTTCCACTTTTATCATGTTTTTCCTTCTCTTTATCATCTCTCTTTTTATTTTGAGAAACCTTTTCTCTCTACTAATGTCTTGTCATGTTGTCGCTCGCCATCTATAAATCAAGTAGAACGCAAGCAATATGCCTTGGTGACTTTCTTCTTCATGAGCTCTATCTTCATCTCTTTTAGAGTATTTGTATTTTCAATCTAGATATTTTTATTTGTATTTTAAACTTAAAACTCTAGTAATAATTTTCAATTTTAAAACATTTAAAAAAAGTTACAATATTTAAACTAAGTTTTTTTTATAAGAAACTGTTAAAAATTATTTTATTTAAGAAAATTTAAATTTTTTTTTATTTTTAATTTTTTCCTAAAAATATGGAATGCTATGAAAACTCTATTTTAATAAAAAATTTAAATAACAAATCTTTAATATCTTCTATTTTTATAGTGTAATAGTTTTAAACCATAGTTCTATATTTTAAGTATGAAATATAAATATAGAGAGAGTTATACGATATGTTATTGTAAAATTGTTTTTCCAATGTTTCTATTTGGAAGATATATGTTTATTTGTAATATAAAAATATATATAGATGATTTTTCAAGAATTACAACTATTTGTAAGGAAAAAACTAGTTTAGAAAAATACGTCAACTTAAATATAGTTTAAGTAGATACTCACTAAAGTTTAATTTAAAATATTTTAACTTTTTTAAGTCTTTTTTAAAATAATTTTATCAAATAAATAAAATTTAAATTATATTGATTAGAGTTTCATAAAATGATTGTTGAGAAATATTTTACAAAAAGAAAAATGATTTTTTGTACTAAATTATGTAAAAAAATAATATTTAACAAAAAAAATTATAAATGTCTTATCGAAAGAGTTTATTTAATTTTATCAAATACATATCATTTTAATTAATATTAATATTTTTTAGTAATGAATTGAAAATAACCGTTAATCACATGTGTATTTTGAGTAATATAAAATATATACCATAAATTATATTACATATTATGTAAGGGCTATAACTGATTATTTTCGTTTCTCATGATAACCAATTTTTCTATATTTAAATAATAACTTAATTAATTTGATAATTATACGTTTTTGTTTTAAAATTACTCTAATTTGTATTATCAAGAGATGTGCATTTCATTTAATCACAATACCTTTGGCTTTAAATTTTTATAATTTTTCTATACCTAAAATTTTAAATTTCTATTTTTTTCATAGAAGCAAAATATATTAAAAAAAAGAAAGGTTACAAAAAAGATAGGCGACCAAACAAAAACCCTCTCAAAAGGAAAACCTATAAAAAGGTAATTCTAAATTACTATTTCAAAAATGCTATAAAATGAAACATTAATAAAAAATTGAATTTGATAAAATAATTTTGTAAAGTGAATTTAATGAATGCACAGAGCTTTCAGAAAATTTTAACTATAAATTAAGGTCTATTGTTAAAATTTTTCCCAGTGAGTCTTTGGTAAGAGCTGAAACTTCACAAAATTAATAAATTAATTTTAGTTTGAGAAACACATATTGAAAAAGAAATGGAAGGTTCTCTAATGAAATTTTTTTTCGTGATGATGTTGATTGTTCTTCTTGTTGTAACACAAGTTGAATGCTTATCAGAGCCTTGGTGTGGAATAAAATGTGACGTCTTATGTCTCGGAAAGCGACTAGTTTCTGATTTTGATAAGTGTGTAAAAGACTGCAAAGCGACAAAATGCTAGCAATTATATTGATATTATTATCAGCACAAGCCGTGGTATCTTTTGAATATCTCATTATCTTTTATTTAGTCAAATTTTTAACAAAATAAATTTATTTATTAATTTATTCATTTATTTTTAATATGTAGGTTCATCGGCGTGTGGTACATGAATAAATTTCTTCAGGCATGGGGTGTTGCAACACTAATAAATGTATGATATGTATCCAACGAAAGACTCTACGTAATAAAATGTACTACTGAAATTGACATTGTGTCAAATTTAAATAAATATATTTATCTTTATAAAGATTAATTTTTTATTATAATCATATTTTTTTGGATTTATTTTCCATTTTTTGTATTGTTTATGTGATTATTGACTCATATATTTTTTTGCTTACATATGATTATCGTTAAGTCTAGGCCAATTTTTGAATTTGATTTGGAAGAAAAACCAGACAAACTAATATTTTATTCATGATTTTTCAATTATATGGTATTGAATACTTACCATGTTCTAAGATTTTTAACATGACACCTAATGTGCACAAACCTTTATGTTGGACTCTGGTGGTAGAGTGGATATTCAATAAACTCTACCATGACAATATTAAAAACAATAAATAGTATATTTGAGATTGACTGTAAAACTCTTTTATTTAAACATACATTTAAAACCTTAAATGTGCACAGGTTATGTAATCCAAAGAAGTAAATATTCCATTCAATTTTTTTTATTTCTAACAGTTTCATTAACTACAACTAAAACAAGAAATTGTACATAAACTATCTACCAAGATTAACTTTTCAACCATGATAATATTTGATTTTTAAAAAAAAAAAATATCAAAAGAAATAAAGTATAATATGAGAGGAAATTTGGAGAAAGAGAAGATAACAAAAATAGGATTATATTATTTCAAGTCTAATTTTAATTGCCCATTAATCATTACATCAATAAGAAATTCATCTCTGGTGTCATGTATATCACGGTATTGACCCTTACGTACATTAACGGTAGTCCTCAATTATAGTCATGTTTCCACCTTTATCATGTTTTTCCTTCTCTTTATCATCTCTCTTTTTATTTTGAGAAACCTTTTCTCTCTACTAATGTCTTGTCATGTTGTCGCTCGCCATCTATAAATCAAGTAGAACGCAAGCAATATGCCTTGGTGACTTTCTTCTTCATGAGCTCTATCTTCATCTCTTTTAGAGTATTTGTATTTTCACTCTAGATATTTTTATTTGTATTTTAAACTTAAAACTCTAGTAATAATTTTCAATTTTAAAACATTTAAAAAAATTTACAATATTTAAACTAAGTTTTTTTTATAAGAAACTGTTATAAATTATTTTATTTAAGAAAATTTAAAATTTTTTTATTTTTAATTTTTACCTAAAAATATGGAATGCTATGAAAACTCTATTTTAATAAAAAATTTAAAGAACAAATCTTTAATATCTTCTATTTTTATAGTGTAATAGTTTTAAACCATAGTTCTATATTTTAAGTATGAAATATAAATATAGAGAGAGTTATAGGATATGTTATTGTAAAATTGTTTTTCCAATGTTTCTATTTGGAAGATATATGTTTATTTGTAATATAAAAATCTATATAGATGATTTTTCAAGAATTACAACTATTTGTAAGGAAAAAACTAGTTTAGAAAAATACGTCAACTTAAGTATAGTTTAAGTAGATACTCACTAAAGTTTAATTTAAAATATTTTAACTTTTTTAAGTCTTTTTTAAAATAATTTTATCAAATAAATAAAATTTAAATTATATTCATTAGAGTTTCATAAAATGATTGTTGAGAAATATTTTACAAAAAGAAAAATGATTTTTTGTACTAAATTATGTAAAAAAATAATATTTAACAAAAAAAATTATAAATGTCTTATCGAAAGAGTTTATTTAATTTTATCAAATACATATCATTTTAATTAATATTAATATTTTTTAGTAATGAATTGAAAATAACCGTTAATCACATGTGTATTTTGAGTAATATAAAATATATACCATAAATTATATTACATATTATGTAAGGGCTATAATTGATTATTTTCGTTTCTCATGATAACCAATTTTTCTATATTTAAATAATAACTTAATTAATTTGATAATTATAAGTTTTTGTTTTAAAATTACTCTAATTTGTATTATCAAGAGATGTGCATTTCATTTAATCACAATACCTTTGGCTTTAAATTTTTATAATTTTTCTATACCTAAAATTTTAAATTTCGATTTTTTTCATAAAAGCAAAATATATTGAAAAAAAGAAAGGTTACAAAAAAGAGAGGCGTCCAAACAAAAACCCTCTCAAAAGGAAAACCTATAAAAAGGTAATTCTAAATTACTATTTCAAAAATGCTATAAAATGAAACATTATTAAAAAATTAAATTTGATAAAATAATTTTGTAAAGTGAATTTAATGAATGCACAGAGATTTTAGGAAATTTTGACTATAAATTAAGGTCGATTGTTAAAAATTTTCCCAGTGAATCTTTTGTAAGAGCTGAAACTTCACAAAAATAATAAATTAATTTTAGTTTGAGAAACACATATTGAAAAAGAAATGGAAGGTTCTCTAATGAAATTTTTTTTCGTGATGATGTTGATTGTTCTTCTTGTTGTAACACAAGTTGAATGCTTATCAGAGCCTTGGTGTGGAATAAAATGTGACGTCTTATGTCTCGGAAAGCAACTAGTTTCTGATTTTGAAAGTGTGTAAAAGATTACAAAGCGACAAAATGCTAACAATTATGTTGATATTATTATCAGCACAAGCCGTGGTATCTTTTGACTATCTCATTATCTTTTATTTAGTCACATTTTTAACAAAATAAATTTATTTATTAATTTATTCATTTATTTTTAATGTGTAGGTTCATCGGCGTGTGGTACATGAATAAATTTCTTCAGGCATGGGGTGTTGCAACACTAATAAATGTATGATATGTATTCAATGAAAGACTCTACGTAATAAAATGTACTACTGAAATTGACATTGTGTCAAAATTAAATAAATATATTTAGCTTTATAAAGATTAATTTTATATTATAATCATTTTTTTTGGATTTATTTTCCATTTTTTGTATTGTTTATGTGATTATTGACTCATATATTTTTTTGCTTACATATGATTATCGTTAAGTCTAGGCCAATTTTTGAATTTGATTTGGAAGACAAAACCAGACAAACTAATAATTTATTCATGATTTTTCAATTATATGGTATTGAATACTTACCATGTTCTAAGATTTTTAACATGACACCTAATGTGCACAAACCTTTATGTTGGACTCTGGTGGTAGAGTGGATATTCAATAAACTCTACCATGACAATATTAAAAACAATAAATAGTATATTTGAGATTGACTGTAAAACTCTTTTATTTAAACATACATTTAAAATCTTAAATGTGCACAGGTTATGTAATCAAAAGAAGTAAATATTCCATGAATTTTTTTTTTATTTCTAACAGTTTCATTAACTACAACTAAAACAAGAAATTGTACCTAAACTATCTACCAAGATTAACTTTTCAACCGTGATAATATTTGATTTTTGTTAAAAAAAATAAATCAAAAGAAATAAAGTATAGTATGAGAGGAAATTTGGAGAAAGAGAAGATAACAAAAATAGGATTATATTATTTCAAGTCTAATTTTAATTGCCCATTAATCATTACATCAATAAGAAATTCATCTCTGGTGTCATGTATATCACGGTATTGACCCTTACGTACATTAACGGTAGTCCTCAATTATAGTCATGTTTCCACCTTTATCATGTTTTTCCTTCTCTTTATCATCTCTCTTTTTATTTTGAGAAACCTTTTCTCTCTACTAATGTCTTGTCATGTTGTCGCTCGCCATCTATAAATCAAGTAGAACGCAAGCAATATACCTTGGTGACTTTCTTCTTCATGAGCTCTATCTTCAACTCTTTTAGAGTATTTGTATTTTCACTCTAGATATTTTTATTTGTATTTTAAACTTAAAACTCTAGTAATAATTTTCAATTTTAAAACATTTAAAAAAATTTACAATATTTAAACTAAGTTTTTTTATAAGAAACTGTTATAAATTATTTTATTTAAGAAAATTTAAAATTTTTTTATTTTTAATTTTTACCTAAAAATATGGAATGCTATGAAAACTCTATTTTAATAAAAAATTTAAATAACAAATCTTTAATATCTTCTGTTTTTATAGTGTAATAGTTTTAAACCATAGTTCTATATTTTAAGTATGAAATATAAATATAGAGAGAGTTATAGGATATGTTATTGTAAAATTGTTTTTCCAATGTTTCTATTTGGAAGATATATGTTTATTTGTAATATAAAAATCTATATAGATGATTTTTCAAGAATTACAACTATTTGTAAGGAAAAAACTAGTTTAGAAAAATACGTCAACTTAAGTATAGTTTAAGTAGATACTCACTAAAGTTTAATTTAAAATATTTTAACTTTTTTAAGTCTTTTTTAAAATAATTTTATCAAATAAATAAAATTTAAATTATATTCATTAGAGTTTCATAAAATGATTGTTGAGAAATATTTTACAAAAAGAAAAATGATTTTTTGTACTAAATTATGTAAAAAAATAATATTTAACAAAAAAAATTATAAATGTCTTATCGAAAGAGTTTATTTAATTTTATCAAATACATATCATTTTAATTAATATTAATATTTTTTAGTAATGAATTGAAAATAACCGTTAATCACATGTGTATTTTGAGTAATATAAAATATATACCATAAATTATATTACATATTATGTAAGGGCTATAATTGATTATTTTCGTTTCTCATGATAACCAATTTTTCTATATTTAAATAATAACTTAAATAATTTGATAATTATAAGTTTTTGTTTTAAAATTACTCTAATTTGTATTATCAAGAGATGTGCATTTCATTTAATCACAATACCTTTGGCTTTAAATTTTTATAATTTTTCTATACCTAAAATTTTAAATTTCGATTTTTTTCATAGAAGCAAAATATATTGAAAAAAAGAAAGGTTACAAAAAAGAGAGGCGACCAAACAAAAACCCTCTCAAAAGGAAAACCTATAAAAAGGTAATTCTAAATTACTATTTCAAAAATGCTATAAAATGAAACATTATTAAAAAATTAAGTTTGATAAAATAATTTTGTAAAGTGAATTTAATGAATGCACAGAGCTTTTAGGAAATTTTGACTATAAATTAAGGTCGATTGTTAAAAATTTTCCCAGTGAATCTTTTGTAAGAGCTGAAACTTCACAAAAATAATAAATTAATTTTAGTTTGAGAAACACATATTGAAAAAGAAATGGAAGGTTCTCTAATGAAATTTTTTTTCGTGATGATGTTGATTGTTCTTCTTGTTGTAACACAAGTTGAATGCTTATCAGAGCCTTGGTGTGGAATAAAATGTGACGTCTTATGTCTCGGAAAGCAACTAGTTTCTGATTTTGAAAGTGTGTAAAAGATTACAAAGCGACAAAATGCTAACAATTATATTGATATTATTATCAGCACAAGCCGTGGTATCTTTTGACTACCTCATTATCTTTTATTTAGTCACATTTTTAACAAAATAAATTTATTTATTAATTTATTCATTTATTTTTAATGTGTAGGTTCATCGGCGTGTGGTACATGAATAAATTTCTTCAGGCATGGGGTGTTGCAACACTAATAAATGAATGATATGTATTCAATGAAAGACTCTACGTAATAAAATGTACTACTGAAATTGACATTGTGTCAAAATTAAATAAATATATTTAGCTTTATAAAGATTAATTTTATATTATAATCATTTTTTTTGGATTTATTTTCCATTTTTTGTATTGTTTATGTGATTATTGACTCATATATTTTTTTGCTTACATATGATTATCGTTAAGTCTAGGACAATTTTTGAATTTGATTTGGAAGACAAAACCAGACAAACTAATAATTTATTCATGATTTTTCAATTATATGGTATTGAATACTTACCATGTTCTAAGATTTTTAACATGACACCTAATGTGCACAAACCTTTATGTTGGACTCTGGTGGTAGAGTGGATATTCAATAAACTCTACCATGACAATATTAAAAACAATAAATAGTATATTTGAGATTGACTGTAAAACTCTTTTATTTAAACATACATTTAAAATCTTAAATGTGCACAGGTTATGTAATCAAAAGAAGTAAATATTCCATGAATTTTTTTTTTATTTCTAACAGTTTCATTAACTACAACTAAAACAAGAAATTGTACCTAAACTATCTACCAAGATTAACTTTTCAACCGTGATAATATTTGATTTTTGTTAAAAAAAATAAATCAAAAGAAATAAAGTATAATATGAGAGGAAATTTGGAGAAAGAGAAGATAACAAAAATAGGATTATATTATTTCAAGTCTAATTTTAATTGCCCATTAATCATTACATCAATAAGAAATTCATCTCTGGTGTCATGTATATCACGGTATTGACCCTTACGTACATTAACGGTAGTCCTCAATTATAGTCATGTTTCCACCTTTATCATGTTTTTCCTTCTCTTTATCATCTCTCTTTTTATTTTGAGAAACCTTTTCTCTCTACTAATGTCTTGTCATGTTGTCGCTCGCCATCTATAAATCAAGTAGAACGCAAGCAATATACCTTGGTGACTTTCTTCTTCATGAGCTCTATCTTCAACTCTTTTAGAGTATTTGTATTTTCACTCTAGATATTTTTATTTGTATTTTAAACTTAAAACTCTAGTAATAATTTTCAATTTTAAAACATTTAAAAAAATTTACAATATTTAAACTAAGTTTTTTTATAAGAAACTGTTATAAATTATTTTATTTAAGAAAATTTAAAATTTTTTTATTTTTAATTTTTACCTAAAAATATGGAATGCTATGAAAACTCTATTTTAATAAAAAATTTAAATAACAAATCTTTAATATCTTCTGTTTTTATAGTGTAATAGTTTTAAACCATAGTTCTATATTTTAAGTATGAAATATAAATATAGAGAGAGTTATAGGATATGTTATTGTAAAATTGTTTTTCCAATGTTTCTATTTGGAAGATATATGTTTATTTGTAATATAAAAATCTATATAGATGATTTTTCAAGAATTACAACTATTTGTAAGGAAAAAACTAGTTTAGAAAAATACGTCAACTTAAGTATAGTTTAAGTAGATACTCACTAAAGTTTAATTTAAAATATTTTAACTTTTTTAAGTCTTTTTTAAAATAATTTTATCAAATAAATAAAATTTAAATTATATTCATTAGAGTTTCATAAAATGATTGTTGAGAAATATTTTACAAAAAGAAAAATGATTTTTTGTACTAAATTATGTAAAAAAATAATATTTAACAAAAAAAATTATAAATGTCTTATCGAAAGAGTTTATTTAATTTTATCAAATACATATCATTTTAATTAATATTAATATTTTTTAGTAATGAATTGAAAATAACCGTTAATCACATGTGTATTTTGAGTAATATAAAATATATACCATAAATTATATTACATATTATGTAAGGGCTATAATTGATTATTTTCGTTTCTCATGATAACCAATTTTTCTATATTTAAATAATAACTTAAATAATTTGATAATTATAAGTTTTTGTTTTAAAATTACTCTAATTTGTATTATCAAGAGATGTGCATTTCATTTAATCACAATACCTTTGGCTTTAAATTTTTATAATTTTTCTATACCTAAAATTTTAAATTTCGATTTTTTTCATAGAAGCAAAATATATTGAAAAAAAGAAAGGTTACAAAAAAGAGAGGCGACCAAACAAAAACCCTCTCAAAAGGAAAACCTATAAAAAGGTAATTCTAAATTACTATTTCAAAAATGCTATAAAATGAAACATTATTAAAAAATTAAGTTTGATAAAATAATTTTGTAAAGTGAATTTAATGAATGCACAGAGCTTTTAGGAAATTTTGACTATAAATTAAGGTCGATTGTTAAAAATTTTCCCAGTGAATCTTTTG
Organism: Vicia faba; assembly: GCA_948472305.1. Taxonomy (NCBI): domain Eukaryota; kingdom Viridiplantae; phylum Streptophyta; class Magnoliopsida; order Fabales; family Fabaceae; genus Vicia; species Vicia faba. The sequence continues at coordinate 389,903,189 of OX451737.1, forward strand.
TAAGAGCTGAAACTTCACAAAAATAATAAATTAATTTTAGTTTGAGAAACACATATTGAAAAAGAAATGGAAGGTTCTCTAAAGAAATTTTTTTTCGTGATGATGTTGATTGTTCTTCTTGTTGTAACACAAGTTGAATGCTTATCAGAGCCTTGGTGTGGAATAAAATGTGACGTCTTATGTCTCGGAAAGCAACTAGTTTCTGATTTTGAAAGTGTGTAAAAGATTACAAAGCGACAAAATGCTAACAATTATATTGATATTATTATCAGCACAAGCCGTGGTATCTTTTGACTACCTCATTATCTTTTATTTAGTCACATTTTTAACAAAATAAATTTATTTATTAATTTATTCATTTATTTTTAATGTGTAGGTTCATCGGCGTGTGGTACATGAATAAATTTCTTCAGGCATGGGGTGTTGCAACACTAATAAATGAATGATATGTATTCAATGAAAGACTCTACGTAATAAAATGTACTACTGAAATTGACATTATGTCAAAATTAAATAAATATATTTAGCTTTATAAAGATTAATTTTATATTATAATCATTTTTTTTGGATTTATTTTCCATTTTTTGTATTGTTTATGTGATTATTGACTCATATATTTTTTTGCTTACATATGATTATCGTTAAGTCTAGGACAATTTTTGAATTTGATTTGGAAGACAAAACCAGACAAACTAATAATTTATTCATGATTTTTCAATTATATGGTATTGAATACTTACCATGTTCTAAGATTTTTAACATGACACCTAATGTGCACAAACCTTTATGTTGGACTCTGGTGGTAGAGTGGATATTCAATAAACTCTACCATGACAATATTAAAAACAATAAATAGTATATTTGAGATTGACTGTAAAACTCTTTTATTTAAACATACATTTAAAATCTTAAATGTGCACAGGTTATGTAATCAAAAGAAGTAAATATTCCATGAATTTTTTTTTTATTTCTAACATTTTCATTAACTACAACTAAAACAAGAAATTGTACCTAAACTATCTACCAAGATTAACTTTTCAACCGTGATAATATTTGATTTTTGTTAAAAAAAATAAATCAAAAGAAATAAAGTATAATATGAGAGGAAATTTGGAGAAAGAGAAGATAACAAAAATAGGATTATATTATTTCAAGTCTAATTTTAATTGCCCATTAATCATTACATCAATAAGAAATTCATCTCTGGTGTCATGTATATCACGGTATTGACCCTTACGTACATTAACGGTAGTCCTCAATTATAGTCATGTTTCCACCTTTATCATGTTTTTCCTTCTCTTTATCATCTCTCTTTTTATTTTGAGAAACCTTTTCTCTCTACTAATGTCTTGTCATGTTGTCGCTCGCCATCTATAAATCAAGTAGAACGCAAGCAATATACCTTGGTGACTTTCTTCTTCATGAGCTCTATCTTCAACTCTTTTAGAGTATTTGTATTTTCACTCTAGATATTTTTATTTGTATTTTAAACTTAAAACTCTAGTAATAATTTTCAATTTTAAAACATTTAAAAAAATTTACAATATTTAAACTAAGTTTTATTATAAGAAACTGTTATAAATTATTTTATTTAAGAAAATTTAAAATTTTTTTATTTTTAATTTTTACCTAAAAATATGGAATGCTATGAAAACTCTATTTTAATAAAAAATTTAAATATCAAATCTTTAATATCTTCTGTTTTTATAGTGTAATAGTTTTAAACCATAGTTCTATATTTTAAGTATGAAATATAAATATAGAGAGAGTTATAGGATATGTTATTGTAAAATTGTTTTTCCAATGTTTCTATTTGGAAGATATATGTTTATTTGTAATATAAAAATCTATATAGATGATTTTTCAAGAATTACAACTATTTGTAAGGAAAAAACTAGTTTAGAAAAATACGTCAACTTAAGTATAGTTTAAGTAGATACTCACTAAAGTTTAATTTAAAATATTTTAACTTTTTTAAGTCTTTTTTAAAATAATTTTATCAAATAAATAAAATTTAAATTATATTCATTAGAGTTTCATAAAATGATTGTTGAGAAATATTTTACAAAAAGAAAAATGATTTTTTGTACTAAATTATGTAAAAAAATAATATTTAACAAAAAAAATTATAAATGTCTTATCGAAAGAGTTTATTTAATTTTATCAAATACATATCATTTTAATTAATATTAATATTTTTTAGTAATGAATTGAAAATAACCGTTAATCACATGTGTATTTTGAGTAATATAAAATATATACCATAAATTATATTACATATTATGTAAGGGCTATAATTGATTATTTTCGTTTCTCATGATAACCAATTTTTCTATATTTAAATAATAACTTAATTAATTTGATAATTATAAGTTTTTGTTTTAAAATTACTCTAATTTGTATTATCAAGAGATGTGCATTTCATTTAATCACAATACCTTTGGCTTTAAATTTTTATAATTTTTCTATACCTAAAATTTTAAATTTCGATTTTTTTCATAGAAGCAAAATATATTGAAAAAAAGAAAGGTTACAAAAAAGAGAGGCGACCAAACAAAAACCCTCTCAAAAGGAAAACCTATAAAAAGGTAATTCTAAATTACTATTTCAAAAATGCTATAAAATGAAACATTATTAAAAAATTAAGTTTGATAAAATAATTTTGTAAAGTGAATTTAATGAATGCACAGAGCTTTTAGGAAATTTTGACTATAAATTAAGGTCGATTGTTAAAAATTTTCCCAGTGAATCTTTTGTAAGAGCTGAAACTTCACAAAAATAATAAATTAATTTTAGTTTGAGAAACACATATTGAAAAAGAAATGGAAGGTTCTCTAATGAAATTTTTTTTCGTGATGATGTTGATTGTTCTTCTTGTTGTAACACAAGTTGAATGCTTATCAGAGCCTTGGTGTGGAATAAAATGTGACGTCTTATGTCTCGGAAAGCAACTAGTTTCTGATTTTGAAAGTGTGTAAAAGATTACAAAGCGACAAAATGCTAACAATTATGTTGATATTATTATCAGCACAAGCCGTGGTATCTTTTGACTATCTCATTATCTTTTATTTAGTCACATTTTTAACAAAATAAATTTATTTATTAATTTATTCATTTATTTTTAATGTGTAGGTTCATCGGCGTGTGGTACATGAATAAATTTCTTCAGGCATGGGGTGTTGCAACACTAATAAATGTATGATATGTATTCAATGAAAGACTCTACGTAATAAAATGTACTACTGAAATTGACATTGTGTCAAAATTAAATAAATATATTTAGCTTTATAAAGATTAATTTTATATTATAATTTTGGATTTATTTTCCATTTTTTGTATTGTTTATGTGATTATTGACTCATATATTTTTTTGCTTACATATGATTATCGTTAAGTCTAGGACAATTTTTGAATTTGATTTGGAAGACAAAACCAGACAAACTAATAATTTATTCATGATTTTTCAATTATATGGTATTGAATACTTACCATGTTCTAAGATTTTTAACATGACACCTAATGTGCACAAACCTTTATGTTGGACTCTGGTGGTAGAGTGGATATTCAATAAACTCTACCATGACAATATTAAAAACAATAAATAGTATATTTGAGATTGACTGTAAAACTCTTTTATTTAAACATACATTTAAAATCTTAAATGTGCACAGGTTATGTAATCAAAAGAAGTAAATATTCCATGAATTTTTTTTTTATTTCTAACATTTTCATTAACTACAACTAAAACAAGAAATTGTACCTAAACTATCTACCAAGATTAACTTTTCAACCGTGATAATATTTGATTTTTGTTAAAAAAAATAAATCAAAAGAAATAAAGTATAATATGAGAGGAAATTTGGAGAAAGAGAAGATAACAAAAATAGGATTATATTATTTCAAGTCTAATTTTAATTGCCCATTAATCATTACATCAATAAGAAATTCATCTCTGGTGTCATGTATATCACGGTATTGACCCTTACGTACATTAACGGTAGTCCTCAATTATAGTCATGTTTCCACCTTTATCATGTTTTTCCTTCTCTTTATCATCTCTCTTTTTATTTTGAGAAACCTTTTCTCTCTACTAATGTCTTGTCATGTTGTCGCTCGCCATCTATAAATCAAGTAGAACGCAAGCAATATACCTTGGTGACTTTCTTCTTCATGAGCTCTATCTTCAACTCTTTTAGAGTATTTGTATTTTCACTCTAGATATTTTTATTTGTATTTTAAACTTAAAACTCTAGTAATAATTTTCAATTTTAAAACATTTAAAAAAATTTACAATATTTAAACTAAGTTTTATTATAAGAAACTGTTATAAATTATTTTATTTAAGAAAATTTAAAAATTTTTTATTTTTAATTTTTACCTAAAAATATGGAATGCTATGAAAACTCTATTTTAATAAAAAATTTAAATAACAAATCTTTAATATCTTCTGTTTTTATAGTGTAATAGTTTTAAACCATAGTTCTATATTTTAAGTATGAAATATAAATATAGAGAGAGTTATAGGATATGTTATTGTAAAATTGTTTTTCCAATGTTTCTATTTGGAAGATATATGTTTATTTGTAATATAAAAATCTATATAGATGATTTTTCAAGAATTACAACTATTTGTAAGGAAAAAACTAGTTTAGAAAAATACGTCAACTTAAGTATAGTTTAAGTAGATACTCACTAAAGTTTAATTTAAAATATTTTAACTTTTTTAAGTCTTTTTTAAAATAATTTTATCAAATAAATAAAATTTAAATTATATTCATTAGAGTTTCATAAAATGATTGTTGAGAAATATTTTACAAAAAGAAAAATGATTTTTTGTACTAAATTATGTAAAAAAATAATATTTAACAAAAAAAATTATAAATGTCTTATCGAAAGAGTTTATTTAATTTTATCAAATACATATCATTTTAATTAATATTAATATTTTTTAGTAATGAATTGAAAATAACCGTTAATCACATGTGTATTTTGAGTAATATAAAATATATACCATAAATTATATTACATATTATGTAAGGGCTATAATTGATTATTTTCGTTTCTCATGATAACCAATTTTTCTATATTTAAATAATAACTTAATTAATTTGATAATTATAAGTTTTTGTTTTAAAATTACTCTAATTTGTATTATCAAGAGATGTGCATTTCATTTAATCACAATACCTTTGGCTTTAAATTTTTATAATTTTTCTATACCTAAAATTTTAAATTTCGATTTTTTTCATAAAAGCAAAATATATTGAAAAAAAGAAAGGTTACAAAAAAGAGAGGCGTCCAAACAAAAACCCTCTCAAAAGGAAAACCTATAAAAAGGTAATTCTAAATTACTATTTCAAAAATGCTATAAAATGAAACATTATTAAAAAATTAAATTTGATAAAATAATTTTGTAAAGTGAATTTAATGAATGCACAGAGATTTTAGGAAATTTTGACTATAAATTAAGGTCGATTGTTAAAAATTTTCCCAGTGAATCTTTTGTAAGAGCTGAAACTTCACAAAAATAATAAATTAATTTTAGTTTGAGAAACACATATTGAAAAAGAAATGGAAGGTTCTCTAATGAAATTTTTTTTCGTGATGATGTTGATTGTTCTTCTTGTTGTAACACAAGTTGAATGCTTATCAGAGCCTTGGTGTGGAATAAAATGTGACGTCTTATGTCTCGGAAAGCAACTAGTTTCTGATTTTGAAAGTGTGTAAAAGATTACAAAGCGACAAAATGCTAACAATTATGTTGATATTATTATCAGCACAAGCCGTGGTATCTTTTGACTATCTCATTATCTTTTATTTAGTCACATTTTTAACAAAATAAATTTATTTATTAATTTATTCATTTATTTTTAATGTGTAGGTTCATCGGCGTGTGGTACATGAATAAATTTCTTCAGGCATGGGGTGTTGCAACACTAATAAATGTATGATATGTATTCAATGAAAGACTCTACGTAATAAAATGTACTACTGAAATTGACATTGTGTCAAAATTAAATAAATATATTTAGCTTTATAAAGATTAATTTTATATTATAATTTTGGATTTATTTTCCATTTTTTGTATTGTTTATGTGATTATTGACTCATATATTTTTTTGCTTACATATGATTATCGTTAAGTCTAGGACAATTTTTGAATTTGATTTGGAAGACAAAACCAGACAAACTAATAATTTATTCATGATTTTTCAATTATATGGTATTGAATACTTACCATGTTCTAAGATTTTTAACATGACACCTAATGTGCACAAACCTTTATGTTGGACTCTGGTGGTAGAGTGGATATTCAATAAACTCTACCATGACAATATTAAAAACAATAAATAGTATATTTGAGATTGACTGTAAAACTCTTTTATTTAAACATACATTTAAAATCTTAAATGTGCACAGGTTATGTAATCAAAAGAAGTAAATATTCCATGAATTTTTTTTTTATTTCTAACATTTTCATTAACTACAACTAAAACAAGAAATTGTACCTAAACTATCTACCAAGATTAACTTTTCAACCGTGATAATATTTGATTTTTGTTAAAAAAAATAAATCAAAAGAAATAAAGTATAATATGAGAGGAAATTTGGAGAAAGAGAAGATAACAAAAATAGGATTATATTATTTCAAGTCTAATTTTAATTGCCCATTAATCATTACATCAATAAGAAATTCATCTCTGGTGTCATGTATATCACGGTATTGACCCTTACGTACATTAACGGTAGTCCTCAATTATAGTCATGTTTCCACCTTTATCATGTTTTTCCTTCTCTTTATCATCTCTCTTTTTATTTTGAGAAACCTTTTCTCTCTACTAATGTCTTGTCATGTTGTCGCTCGCCATCTATAAATCAAGTAGAACGCAAGCAATATACCTTGGTGACTTTCTTCTTCATGAGCTCTATCTTCAACTCTTTTAGAGTATTTGTATTTTCACTCTAGATATTTTTATTTGTATTTTAAACTTAAAACTCTAGTAATAATTTTCAATTTTAAAACATTTAAAAAAATTTACAATATTTAAACTAAGTTTTATTATAAGAAACTGTTATAAATTATTTTATTTAAGAAAATTTAAAAATTTTTTATTTTTAATTTTTACCTAAAAATATGGAATGCTATGAAAACTCTATTTTAATAAAAAATTTAAATAACAAATCTTTAATATCTTCTGTTTTTATAGTGTAATAGTTTTAAACCATAGTTCTATATTTTAAGTATGAAATATAAATATAGAGAGAGTTATAGGATATGTTATTGTAAAATTGTTTTTCCAATGTTTCTATTTGGAAGATATATGTTTATTTGTAATATAAAAATCTATATAGATGATTTTTCAAGAATTACAACTATTTGTAAGGAAAAAACTAGTTTAGAAAAATACGTCAACTTAAGTATAGTTTAAGTAGATACTCACTAAAGTTTAATTTAAAATATTTTAACTTTTTTAAGTCTTTTTTAAAATAATTTTATCAAATAAATAAAATTTAAATTATATTCATTAGAGTTTCATAAAATGATTGTTGAGAAATATTTTACAAAAAGAAAAATGATTTTTTGTACTAAATTATGTAAAAAAATAATATTTAACAAAAAAAATTATAAATGTCTTATCGAAAGAGTTTATTTAATTTTATCAAATACATATCATTTTAATTAATATTAATATTTTTTAGTAATGAATTGAAAATAACCGTTAATCACATGTGTATTTTGAGTAATATAAAATATATACCATAAATTATATTACATATTATGTAAGGGCTATAATTGATTATTTTCGTTTCTCATGATAACCAATTTTTCTATATTTAAATAATAACTTAATTAATTTGATAATTATAAGTTTTTGTTTTAAAATTACTCTAATTTGTATTATCAAGAGATGTGCATTTCATTTAATCACAATACCTTTGGCTTTAAATTTTTATAATTTTTCTATACCTAAAATTTTAAATTTCGATTTTTTTCATAAAAGCAAAATATATTGAAAAAAAGAAAGGTTACAAAAAAGAGAGGCGTCCAAACAAAAACCCTCTCAAAAGGAAAACCTATAAAAAGGTAATTCTAAATTACTATTTCAAAAATGCTATAAAATGAAACATTATTAAAAAATTAAATTTGATAAAATAATTTTGTAAAGTGAATTTAATGAATGCACAGAGATTTTAGGAAATTTTGACTATAAATTAAGGTCGATTGTTAAAAATTTTCCCAGTGAATCTTTTGTAAGAGCTGAAACTTCACAAAAATAATAAATTAATTTTAGTTTGAGAAACACATATTGAAAAAGAAATGGAAGGTTCTCTAATGAAATTTTTTTTCGTGATGATGTTGATTGTTCTTCTTGTTGTAACACAAGTTGAATGCTTATCAGAGCCTTGGTGTGGAATAAAATGTGACGTCTTATGTCTCGGAAAGCAACTAGTTTCTGATTTTGAAAGTGTGTAAAAGATTACAAAGCGACAAAATGCTAACAATTATGTTGATATTATTATCAGCACAAGCCGTGGTATCTTTTGACTATCTCATTATCTTTTATTTAGTCACATTTTTAACAAAATAAATTTATTTATTAATTTATTCATTTATTTTTAATGTGTAGGTTCATCGGCGTGTGGTACATGAATAAATTTCTTCAGGCATGGGGTGTTGCAACACTAATAAATGTATGATATGTATTCAATGAAAGACTCTACGTAATAAAATGTACTACTGAAATTGACATTGTGTCAAAATTAAATAAATATATTTAGCTTTATAAAGATTAATTTTATATTATAATTTTGGATTTATTTTCCATTTTTTGTATTGTTTATGTGATTATTGACTCATATATTTTTTTGCTTACATATGATTATCGTTAAGTCTAGGACAATTTTTGAATTTGATTTGGAAGACAAAACCAGACAAACTAATAATTTATTCATGATTTTTCAATTATATGGTATTGAATACTTACCATGTTCTAAGATTTTTAACATGACACCTAATGTGCACAAACCTTTATGTTGGACTCTGGTGGTAGAGTGGATATTCAATAAACTCTACCATGACAATATTAAAAACAATAAATAGTATATTTGAGATTGACTGTAAAACTCTTTTATTTAAACATACATTTAAAATCTTAAATGTGCACAGGTTATGTAATCAAAAGAAGTAAATATTCCATGAATTTTTTTTTTATTTCTAACATTTTCATTAACTACAACTAAAACAAGAAATTGTACCTAAACTATCTACCAAGATTAACTTTTCAACCGTGATAATATTTGATTTTTGTTAAAAAAAATAAATCAAAAGAAATAAAGTATAATATGAGAGGAAATTTGGAGAAAGAGAAGATAACAAAAATAGGATTATATTATTTCAAGTCTAATTTTAATTGCCCATTAATCATTACATCAATAAGAAATTCATCTCTGGTGTCATGTATATCACGGTATTGACCCTTACGTACATTAACGGTAGTCCTCAATTATAGTCATGTTTCCACCTTTATCATGTTTTTCCTTCTCTTTATCATCTCTCTTTTTATTTTGAGAAACCTTTTCTCTCTACTAATGTCTTGTCATGTTGTCGCTCGCCATCTATAAATCAAGTAGAACGCAAGCAATATACCTTGGTGACTTTCTTCTTCATGAGCTCTATCTTCAACTCTTTTAGAGTATTTGTATTTTCACTCTAGATATTTTTATTTGTATTTTAAACTTAAAACTCTAGTAATAATTTTCAATTTTAAAACATTTAAAAAAATTTACAATATTTAAACTAAGTTTTATTATAAGAAACTGTTATAAATTATTTTATTTAAGAAAATTTAAAAATTTTTTATTTTTAATTTTTACCTAAAAATATGGAATGCTATGAAAACTCTATTTTAATAAAAAATTTAAATAACAAATCTTTAATATCTTCTGTTTTTATAGTGTAATAGTTTTAAACCATAGTTCTATATTTTAAGTATGAAATATAAATATAGAGAGAGTTATAGGATATGTTATTGTAAAATTGTTTTTCCAATGTTTCTATTTGGAAGATATATGTTTATTTGTAATATAAAAATCTATATAGATGATTTTTCAAGAATTACAACTATTTGTAAGGAAAAAACTAGTTTAGAAAAATACGTCAACTTAAGTATAGTTTAAGTAGATACTCACTAAAGTTTAATTTAAAATATTTTAACTTTTTTAAGTCTTTTTTAAAATAATTTTATCAAATAAATAAAATTTAAATTATATTCATTAGAGTTTCATAAAATGATTGTTGAGAAATATTTTACAAAAAGAAAAATGATTTTTTGTACTAAATTATGTAAAAAAATAATATTTAACAAAAAAAATTATAAATGTCTTATCGAAAGAGTTTATTTAATTTTATCAAATACATATCATTTTAATTAATATTAATATTTTTTAGTAATGAATTGAAAATAACCGTTAATCACATGTGTATTTTGAGTAATATAAAATATATACCATAAATTATATTACATATTATGTAAGGGCTATAATTGATTATTTTCGTTTCTCATGATAACCAATTTTTCTATATTTAAATAATAACTTAATTAATTTGATAATTATAAGTTTTTGTTTTAAAATTACTCTAATTTGTATTATCAAGAGATGTGCATTTCATTTAATCACAATACCTTTGGCTTTAAATTTTTATAATTTTTCTATACCTAAAATTTTAAATTTCGATTTTTTTCATAAAAGCAAAATATATTGAAAAAAAGAAAGGTTACAAAAAAGAGAGGCGTCCAAACAAAAACCCTCTCAAAAGGAAAACCTATAAAAAGGTAATTCTAAATTACTATTTCAAAAATGCTATAAAATGAAACATTATTAAAAAATTAAATTTGATAAAATAATTTTGTAAAGTGAATTTAATGAATGCACAGAGATTTTAGGAAATTTTGACTATAAATTAAGGTCGATTGTTAAAAATTTTCCCAGTGAATCTTTTGTAAGAGCTGAAACTTCACAAAAATAATAAATTAATTTTAGTTTGAGAAACACATATTGAAAAAGAAATGGAAGGTTCTCTAATGAAATTTTTTTTCGTGATGATGTTGATTGTTCTTCTTGTTGTAACACAAGTTGAATGCTTATCAGAGCCTTGGTGTGGAATAAAATGTGACGTCTTATGTCTCGGAAAGCAACTAGTTTCTGATTTTGAAAGTGTGTAAAAGATTACAAAGCGACAAAATGCTAACAATTATGTTGATATTATTATCAGCACAAGCCGTGGTATCTTTTGACTATCTCATTATCTTTTATTTAGTCACATTTTTAACAAAATAAATTAATTTATTAATTTATTCATTTATTTTTAATGTGTAGGTTCATCGGCGTGTGGTACATGAATAAATTTCTTCAGGCATGGGGTGTTGCAACACTAATAAATGTATGATATGTATTCAATGAAAGACTCTACGTATTAAAATGTACTACTGAAATTGACATTGTGTCAAAATTAAATAAATATATTTAGCTTTATAAAGATTAATTTTATATTATAATCATTTTTTTTTTGATTTATTTTCCATTTTTTGTATTGTTTATGTGATTATTGACTCATATATTTTTTTGCTTACATATGATTATCGTTAAGTCTAGGCCAATTTTTTAATTAGATTTGGAAGAAAAACCAGACAAACTAATATTTTATTCATGATTTTTCAATTATATGGTATTGAATACTTACCATGTTCTAAGATTTTTAACATGACACCTAATGTGCACAAACCTTTTTGTTGGACTCTGGTGGTAGAGTGGATATTCAATAAACTCTACCATGACAATATTAAAAACAATAAATAGTATATTTGAGATTGACTGTAAAACTCTTTTATTTAAACATACATTTAAAATCTTAAATGTGCACAGGTTATGTAATCCAAAGAAGTAAATATTCCATGAATTTTTTTTTTATTTCTAACAGTTTCATTAACTACAACTAAAACAAGAAATTGTACATAAACTATCTACCAAGATTAACTTTTCAACCGTGATAATATTTGATTTTTGTTAAAAAAAATAAATCAAAAGAAATAAAGTATAATATGAGAGGAAATTTGGAGAAAGAGAAGATAACAGAAATAGGATTATATTATTTCAAGTCTAATTTTAATTGCCCATTAATCATTACATCAATAAGAAATTCATCTCTGGTGTCATGTATATCACGGTATTGACCCTTACGTACATTAACGGTAGCCCTCAATTATAGTCCTGTTTCCACCTTTATCATGTTTTTCCTTCTCTTTATCATCTCTCTTTTTATTTTGAGAAACCTTTTCTCTCTACTAATGTCTTGTCATGTTGTCGCTCGCCATCTATAAATCAAGTAGAACGCAAGCAAATGCCTTGGTGACTTTCTTCTCCATGAGCTCTATCTTCATCTCTTTTAGAGTATTTGTATTTTCACTCTAGATATTTTTATTTGTATTTTAAACTTAAAACTCTAGTAATAATTTTCAATTTTAAAACATTTAAAAAAAGTTACAATATTTAAACTAAGTTTTTTTTATAAGAAACTGTTAAAAATTATTTTATTTAAGAAAATTAAATTTTTTTTTTTATTTTTAATTTTTTCCTAAAAATATGGAATGCTATGAAAACTCTGTTTTAATAAAAAATTTAAATAACAAATCTTTAATATCTTCTATTTTTATAGTGTAATAGTTTTAAACCATAGTTCTATATTTTAAGGATGAAATATAAATATAGAGAGAGTTATACGATATGTTATTGTAAACTTGTTTTTCCAATGTTTCTATTTGGAAGATATATGTTTATTTGTAATATAAAAATCTATATAGATGATTTTTCAAGAATTACAACTATTTGTAAGGAAAAAACTAGTTTAGAAAAATACGTCAACTTAAATATAGTTTAAGTAGATACTCACTAAAGTTTAATTTAAAATATTTTAACTTTTTTAAGTCTTTTTTAAAATAATTTTATCAAATAAATAAAATTTAAATTATATTCATTAGAGTTTCATAAAATGATTGTTGAGAAATATTTTACAAAAAGAAAAATGATTTTTTGTACTAAATTATGTAAAAAAATAATATTTAACAAAAAATATTATAAATGTCTTATCGAAAGAGTTTATTTAATTTTATCAAATACATATCATTTTAATTAATATTAATATTTTTTAGTAATGAATTGAAAATAAGCGTTAATCACATGTGTATTTTGAGTAATATAAAATATATACCATTAATTATATTACATATTATGTAAGGGCTATAACTGATTATTTTCGTTTCTCATGATAACCAATTTTTCTATATTTAAATAATAACTTAATTAATTTGATAATTATAAGTTTTTGTTTTAAAATTACTCTAATTTGTATTATCAAGAGATGTGCATTTCATTTAATCACAATACCTTTGGCTTTAAAATTTTATAATTTTTCTATACCTAAAATTTTAAATTTCGATTTTTTTCATAGAAGCAAAATATATGGAAAAAAAGAAAGGTTACAAAAAAGAGAGGCGACCAAACAAAAACCCTCTCAAAAGGAAAACCTATAAAAAGGTAATTCTAAATTACTATTTCAAAAATGCTTTAAAATGAAACATTATTAAAAAATTAAATTTGATAAAATAATTTTCTAAAGTGAATTTAATGAATGCACAGAGATTTTAGGAAATTTTAACTATAAATTAAGGTCGATTGTTAAAAATTTTCCCAGTGAGTCTTTTGTAAGAGCTGAAACTTCACAAAAATAATAAATTAATTTTAGTTTGAGAAACACATATTGAAAAAAAAATGGAAAGTTCTCTAATGAAATTTTTTTTCCTGATGATGTTGATTGTTCTTCTTATTGTAACACAAGTTGAATGCTTATCAGAGCCTTGGTGTGGAATAAAATGTGACGTCTTATGTCTCGGAAAGCAACTAGTTTCTGATTTTGAAAGTGTGTAAAAGATTACAAAGCGACAAAATGCTAACAATTATATTGATATTATTATCAGCACAAGCCGTGGTATCTTTTGACTATCTCATTATCTTTTATTTAGTCACATTTATAACAAAATAAATTTATTTATTAATTTATTCATTTATTTTTAATGTGTAGGTTCATCGGCGTGTGGTACATGAATAAATTTCTTCAGGCATGGGGTGTTGGAACACTAATAAATGTATGATATGTATTCAATGAAAGACTCTACGTAATAAAATGTACTACTGAAATTGACATTGTGTCAAAATTAAATAAATATATTTAGCTTTATAAAGATTAATTTTATATTATAATCATTTTTTTTTGGATTTATTTTCCATTTTTTGTATTGTTTATGTGATTATTGACTCATATATTTTTTTGCTTACATATGATTATCGTTAAGTCTAGGCCAATTTTTGAATTTGATTTGGAAGACAAAACCAGACAAACTAATAATTTATTCATGATTTTTCAATTATATGGTATTGAATACTTACCATGTTCTAAGATTTTTAACATGACACCTAATGTGCACAAACCTTTATGTTGGACTCTGGTGGTAGAGTGGATATTCAATAAACTCTACCATGACAATATTAAAAACAATAAATAGTATATTTGAGATTGACTGTAAAACTCTTTTATTTAAACATACATTTAAAATCTTAAATGTGCACAGGTTATGTAATCAAAAGAAGTAAATATTCCATGAATTTTTTTTTTTATTTCTAACAGTTTCATTAACTACAACTAAAACAAGAAATTGTACATAAACTATCTACCAAGATTAACTTTTCAACCGTGATAATATTTGATTTTTGTTAAAAAAAATAAATCAAAAGAAATAAAGTATAATATGAGAGGAAATTTGGAGAAAGAGAAGATAACAAAAATAGGATTATATTATTTCAAGTCTAATTTTAATTGCCCATTAATCATTACATCAATAAGAAATTCATCTCTGGTGTCTTGTATATCACGGTATTGACCCTTACATACATTAACGGTAGTCCTCAATTATAGTCATGTTTCCACCTTTATCATGTTTTTCCTTCTCTTTATCATCTCTCTTTTTATTTTGAGAAACCTTTTCTCTCTACTAATGTCTTGTCATGTTGTCGCTCGCCATCTATAAATCAAGTACAACGCAAGCAATATGCCTTGGTGACTTTCTTCTTCATGAGCTCTATCTTCAACTCTTTTAGAGTATTTGTATTTTCACTCTAGATATTTTTATTTGTATTTTAAACTTAAAACTCTAGTAATAATTTTCAATTTTAAAACATTTAAAAAAATTTACAATATTTAAACTAAGTTTTTTTTATAAGAAACTGTTATAAATTATTTTATTTAAGAAAATTTAAAATTTTTTTATTTTTAATTTTTACCTAAAAATATGGAATGCTATGAAAACTCTATTTTAATAAAAAATTTAAATAACAAATCTTTAATATCTTCTGTTTTTATAGTGTAATAGTTTTAAACCATAGTTCTATATTTTAAGTATGAAATATAAATATAGAGAGAGTTATAGGATATGTTATTGTAAAATTGTTTTTCCAATGTTTCTATTTGGAAGATATATGTTTATTTGTAATATAAAAATCTATATAGATGATTTTTCAAGAATTACAACTATTTGTAAGGAAAAAACTAGTTTAGAAAAATACGTCAACTTAAGTATAGTTTAAGTAGATACTCACTAAAGTTTAA
Organism: Vicia faba; assembly: GCA_948472305.1. NCBI lineage: Eukaryota > Viridiplantae > Streptophyta > Magnoliopsida > Fabales > Fabaceae > Vicia > Vicia faba. The sequence continues at coordinate 389,918,907 of OX451737.1, forward strand.
TTTAAAATATTTTAACTTTTTTAAGTCTTTTTTAAAATAATTTTATCAAATAAATAAAATTTAAATTATATTCATTAGAGTTTCATAAAATGATTGTTGAGAAATATTTTACAAAAAGAAAAATGATATTTTGTACTAAATTATGTAAAAAAATGATATTTAACAAAAAATATTATAAATGTCTTATCGAAAGAGATTATTTAATTTTATCAAATACATATCATTTTAATTAATATTAATATTTTTTAGTAATGAATTGAAAATAACCGTTAATCACATGTGTATTTTGAGTAATATAAAATATATACCATAAATTATATTACATATTATGTAAGGGCTATAACTGATTATTTTCGTTTCTCATGATAACAAATTTTTCTATATTTAAATAATAACTTAATTAATTTGATAATTATAAGTTTTTGTTTTAAATTTACTCTAATTTGTATTATCAAGAGATGTGCATTTCATTTAATCACAATACCTTTGGCTTTAAAATTTTACAATATTTCTATACCTAAAATTTTAAATTTCGATTTTTTTCATAGAAGCAAAATATATTGAAAAAAAGAAAGGTTACAAAAAAGAGAGGCGACCAAACAAAAACCCTCTCAAAAGGAAAACCTATAAAAAGGTAATTCTAAATTACTATTTCAAAAATGCTTTAAAATGAAACATTATTAAAAAATTAAATTTGATAAAATAATTTTCTAAAGTGAATTTAATGAATGCACAGAGCTTTTAGGAAATTTTAACTATAAATTAAGGTCGATTGTTAAAAATTTTCCCAGCGAGTCTTTTGTAAGAGCTGAAACTTCACAAAAATAATCAATTAATTTTAGTTTGAGAAACACATATTGAAAAAAAAATGGAAAGTTCTCTAATGAAATTTTTTTTCCTGATGATGTTGATTGTTCTTCTTATTGTAACACAAGTTGAATGCTTATCAGAGCCTTGGTGTGGAATAAAATGTGACGTCTTATGTCTCGGAAAGCAACTAGTTTCTGATTTTGAAAGTGTGTAAAAGATTACAAAGCGACAAAATGCTAACAATTATATTGATATTATTATCAGCACAAGCCGTGGTATCTTTTGACTATCTCATTATCTTTTATTTAGTCACATTTTTAACAAAATAAATTAATTTATTAATTTATTCATTTATTTTTAATGTGTAGGTTCATCGGCGTGTGGTACATGAATAAATTTCTTCAGGCATGGGGTGTTGCAACACTAATAAATGTATGATATGTATTCAATGAAAGACTCTACGTATTAAAATGTACTACTGAAAATGACATTGTGTCAAAATTAAATAAATATATTTAGCTTTATAAAGATTAATTTTATATTATAATCATTTTTTTTTTGATTTATTTTCCATTTTTTGTATTGTTTATGTGATTATTGACTCATATATTTTTTTGCTTACATATGATTATCGTTAAGTCTAGGCCAATTTTTTAATTTGATTTGGAAGAAAAACCAGACAAACTAATATTTTATTCATGATTTTTCAATTATATGGTATTGAATACTTACCATGTTCTAAGATTTTTAACATGACACCTAATGTGCACAAACCTTTTTGTTGGACTCTGGTGGTAGAGTGGATATTCAATAAACTCTACCATGACAATATTAAAAACAATAAATAGTATATTTGAGATTGACTGTAAAACTCTTTTATTTAAACATACATTTAAAATCTTAAATGTGCACAGGTTATGTAATCCAAAGAAGTAAATATTCCATGAATTTTTTTTTTATTTCTAACAGTTTCATTAACTACAACTAAAACAAGAAATTGTACATAAACTATCTACCAAGATTAACTTTTCAACCGTGATAATATTTGATTTTTGTTAAAAAAAATAAATCAAAAGAAATAAAGTATAATATGAGAGGAAATTTGGAGAAAGAGAAGATAACAGAAATAGGATTATATTATTTCAAGTCTAATTTTAATTGCCCATTAATCATTACATCAATAAGAAATTCATCTCTGGTGTCATGTATATCACGGTATTGACCCTTACGTACATTAACGGTAGCCCTCAATTATAGTCCTGTTTCCACCTTTATCATGTTTTTCCTTCTCTTTATCATCTCTCTTTTTATTTTGAGAAACCTTTTCTCTCTACTAATGTCTTGTCATGTTGTCGCTCGCCATCTATAAATCAAGTAGAACGCAAGCAATATGCCTTGGTGACTTTCTTCTCCATGAGCTCTATCTTCATCTCTTTTAGAGTATTTGTATTTTCACTCTAGATATTTTTATTTGTATTTTAAACTTAAAACTCTAGTAATAATTTTCAATTTTAAAACATTTAAAAAAAGTTACAATATTTAAACTAAGTTTTTTTTATAAGAAACTGTTAAAAATTATTTTATTTAAGAAAATTAAATTTTTTTTTTTATTTTTAATTTTTTCCTAAAAATATGGAATGCTATGAAAACTCTATTTTAATAAAAAATTTAAATAACAAATCTTTAATATCTTCTATTTTTATAGTGTAATAGTTTTAAACCATAGTTCTATATTTTAAGGATGAAATATAAATATAGAGAGAGTTATACGATATGTTATTGTAAACTTGTTTTTCCAATGTTTCTATTTGGAAGATATATGTTTATTTGTAATATAAAAATCTATATAGATGATTTTTCAAGAATTACAACTATTTGTAAGGAAAAAACTAGTTTAGAAAAATACGTCAACTTAAATATAGTTTAAGTAGATACTCACTAAAGTTTAATTTAAAATATTTTAACTTTTTTAAGTCTTTTTTAAAATAATTTTATCAAATAAATAAAATTTAAATTATATTCATTAGAGTTTCATAAAATGATTGTTGAGAAATATTTTACAAAAAGAAAAATGATTTTTTGTACTAAATTATGTAAAAAAATAATATTTAACAAAAAATATTATAAATGTCTTATCGAAAGAGTTTATTTAATTTTATCAAATACATATCATTTTAATTAATATTAATATTTTTTAGTAATGAATTGAAAATAAGCGTTAATCACATGTGTATTTTGAGTAATATAAAATATATACCATTAATTATATTACATATTATGTAAGGGCTATAACTGATTATTTTCGTTTCTCATGATAACCAATTTTTCTATATTTAAATAATAACTTAATTAATTTGATAATTATAAGTTTTTGTTTTAAAATTACTCTAATTTGTATTATCAAGAGATGTGCATTTCATTTAATCACAATACCTTTGGCTTTAAAATTTTATAATTTTTCTATACCTAAAATTTTAAATTTCGATTTTTTTCATAGAAGCAAAATATATGGAAAAAAAGAAAGGTTACAAAAAAGAGAGGCGACCAAACAAAAACCCTCTCAAAAGGAAAACCTATAAAAAGGTAATTCTAAATTACTATTTCAAAAATGCTTTAAAATGAAACATTATTAAAAAATTAAATTTGATAAAATAATTTTCTAAAGTGAATTTAATGAATGCACAGAGCTTTTAGGAAATTTTAACTATAAATTAAGGTCGATTGTTAAAAATTTTCCCAGTGAGTCTTTTGTAAGAGCTGAAACTTCACAAAAATAATAAATTAATTTTAGTTTGAGAAACACATATTGAAAAAAAAATGGAAAGTTCTCTAATGAAATTTTTTTTCCTTATGATGTTGATTGTTCTTCTTATTGTAACACAAGTTGAATGCTTATCAGAGCCTTGGTGTGGAATAAAATGTGACGTCTTATGTCTCGGAAAGCAACTAGTTTCTGATTTTGAAAGTGTGTAAAAGATTACAAAGCGACAAAATGCTAACAATTATATTGATATTATTATCAGCACAAGCCGTGGTATCTTTTGACTATCTCATTATCTTTTATTTAGTCACATTTTTAACAAAATAAATTTATTTATTAATTTATTCATTTATTTTTAATGTGTAGGTTCATCGGCGTGTGGTACATGAATAAATTTCTTCAGGCATGGGGTGTTGCAACACTAATAAATGTATGATATGTATTCAATGAAAGACTCTACGTAATAAAATGTACTACTGAAATTGACATTGTGTCAAAATTAAATAAATATATTTAGCTTTATAAAGATTAATTTTATATTATAATCATTTTTTTTTTGGATTTATTTTCCATTTTTTGTATTGTTTATGTGATTATTGACTCATATATTTTTTTGCTTACATATGATTATCGTTAAGTCTAGGCCAATTTTTGAATTTGATTTGGAAGAAAAACCAGACAAACTAATATTTTATTCATGATTTTTCAATTATATGGTATTGAATACTTACCATGTTCTAAGATTTTTAACATGACACCTAATGTGCACAAACCTTTATGTTGGACTCTGGTGGTAGAGTGGATATTCAATAAACTCTACCATGACAATATTAAAAACAATAAATAGTATATTTGAGATTGACTGTAAAACTCTTTTATTTAAACATACATTTAAAATCTTAAATGTGCACAGGTTATGTAATCCAAAGAAGTAAATATTCCATTCAATTTTTTTTATTTCTAACAGTTTCATTAACTACAACTAAAACAAGAAATTGTACATAAACTATCTACCAAGATTAACTTTTCAACCATGATAATATTTGATTTTTTAAAAAAAAAAAATCAAAAGAAATAAAGTATAATATGAGAGGAAATTTGGAGAAAGAGAAGATAACAAAAATAGGATTATATTATTTCAAGTCTAATTTTAATTGCCCATTAATCATTACATCAATAAGAAATTCATCTCTGGTGTCATGTATATCACGGTATTGACCCTTACGTACATTAACGGTAGTCCTCAATTATAGTCCTGTTTCCACCTTTATCATGTTTTTCCTTCTCTTTATCATCTCTATTTTTATTTTGAGAAACCTTTTCTCTCTACTAATGTCTTGTCATGTTGTCGCTCGCCATCTATAAATCAAGTAGAACGCAAGCAATATGCCTTGGTGACTTTCTTCTTCATGAGCTCTATCTTCATCTCTTTTAGAGTATTTGTATTTTCACTCTAGATATTTTTATTTGTATTTTAAACTTAAAACTCTAGTAATAATTTTCAATTTTAAAACATTTAAAAAAATTTACAATATTTAAACTAAGTTTTTTTTATAAGAAACTGTTATAAATTATTTTATTTAAGAAAATTTAAAATTTTTTTATTTTTAATTTTTACCTAAAAATATGGAATGCTATGAAAACTCTATTTTAATAAAAAATTTAAATAACAAATCTTTAATATCTTCTATTTTTATAGTGTAATAGTTTTAAACCATAGTTCTATGTTTTAAGTATGAAATATAAATATAGAGAGAGTTATAGGATATGTTATTGTAAAATTGTTTTTCCAATGTTTCTATTTGGAAGATATATGTTTATTTGTAATATAAAAATCTATATAGATGATTTTTCAAGAATTACAACTATTTGTAAGGAAAAAACTAGTTTAGAAAAATACGTCAACTTAAATATAGTTTAAGTAGATACTCACTAAAGTTTAATTTAAAATATTTTAACTTTTTTAAGTCTTTTTTAAAATAATTTTATCAAATAAATAAAATTTAAATTATATTGATTAGAGTTTCATAAAATGATTGTTGAGAAATATTTTACAAAAAGCAAAATGATTTTTTGTACTAAATTATGTAAAAAAATAATATTTAACAAAAAATATTATAAATGTCTTATCGAAAGAGTTTATTTAATTTTATCAAATACATATCATTTTAATTAATATTAATATTTATTAGTAATGAATTGAAAATAACCGTTAATCACATGTGTATTTTGAGTAATATAAAATATATACCATAAATGATATTACATATTATGTAAGGGCTATAACTGATTATTTTAATTTCTCATGATAACCAATTTTTCTATATTTAAATAATAACTTAATTAATTTGATAATTATAAGTTTTTGTTTTAAAATTACTCTAAGTTTGTATTATCAAGAGATGTGCATTTCATTTAATCACAATACCTTTGGCTTTAAAATTTTATAATTTTTCTATACCTAAAATTTTAAATTTCGATTTTTTTCATAGAAGCAAAATATATTGAAAAAAAGAAAGGTTAGAAAAAAGAGAGGCGACCAAACAAAAACCCTCTCAAAAGGAAAACCTATAAAAAGGTAATTCTAAATTACTATTTCAAAAATGCTATAAAATGAAACATTATTAAAAAATTAAATTTGATAAAATAATTTTGTAAACTGAATTTAATGAATGCACAGAGCTTTTAGGAAATTTTGACTATAAATTAAGGTCGATTGTTAAAATTTTTCCCAGTGAATCTTTTGTAAGAGCTGAAACTTCACAAAAATAATAAATAAATTTTAGTTTGAGAAACACATATTGAAAAAGAAATGGAAGGTTCTCTAATGAAAATTTTTTTTCGTGATGATGTTGATTGTTCTTCTTTTTGTAACACAAGTTTAATGCTTATCAGAGCCTTGGTGTGGAATAAAATGTGACGTCTTATGTCTCGGAAAGCGACTAGTTTCTGATTTTGATAAGTGTGTAAAAGACTGCAAAGCGACAAAATGCTAGCAATTATATTGATATTATTATCAGCACAAGCCGTGGTATCTTTTGAATATCTCATTATCTTTTATTTAGTCACATTTTTAACAAAATAAATTTATTTATTAATTTATTCATTTATTTTTAATGTGTAGGTTCATCGGCGTATGGTACATGAATAAATTTCTTCAGGCATGGGGTGTTGCAACACTAATAAATGTATGATATGTATTCAATGAAAGACTCTACGTAATAAAATGTACTACTGAAATTGACATTGTGTCAAAATTAAATAAATATATTTAGCTTTATAAAGATTAATTTTTTATTTTAATCATTTTTTTTTTGGATTTATTTTCCATTTTTTGTATTGTTTATGTGATTATCGACTCATATATTTTTTTGCTTACATATGATTATCGTTAAGTCTAGGCCAATTTTTGAATTTGATTTGGAAGAAAAACCAGACAAACTAATATTTTATTCATGATTTTTCAATTATATGGTATTGAATACTTACCATGTTCTAAGATTTTTAACATGACACCTAATGTGCACAAACCTTTATGTTGGACTCTGGTGGTAGAGTGGATATTCAATAAACTCTACCATGACAATATTAAAAACAATAAATAGTATATTTGAGATTGACTGTAAAACTCTTTTATTTAAACATACATTTAAAATCTTAAATGTGCACAGGTTATGTAATCCAAAGAAGTAAATATTCCATTAAATTTTTTTTATTTCTAACAGTTTCATTAACTACAACTAAAACAAGAAATTGTACATAAACTATCTACCAAGATTAAATTTTCAACCGTGATAATATTTGATTTTTGTTAAAAAAATAAATCAAAAGAAATAAAGTATAATATGAGAGGAAATTTGGAGAAAGAGAAGATAACAGAAATAGGATTATATTATTTCAAGTCTAATTTTAATTGCCCATTAATCATTACATCAATAAGAAATTCATCTCTGGTGTCATGTATATCACGGTATTGACCCTTACGTACATTAACGGTAGTCCTCAATTATAGTCCTGTTTCCACCTTTATCATGTTTTTCCTTCTCTTTATCATCTCTCTTTTTATTTTGAGAAACCTTTTCTCTCTACTAATGTCTTGTCAGGTTGTCGCTCGCCATCTATAAATCAAGTAGAACGCAAGCAATATGCCTTGGTGACTTTCTTCTTCATGAGCTCTATCTTCATCTCTTTTAGAGTATTTGTATTTTCACTCTAGATATTTTTATTTGAATTTTAAACTTAAAACTCTAGTAATAATGTTCAATTTTAAAACATTTAAAAAAAGTTACAATATTTAAACTAAGTTTTTTTTATAAGAAACTGTTAAAACTTATTTTATTTAAGAAAATTTAAATTTTTTTTTTATTTTTAATTTTTTCCTAAAAATATGGAATGCTATGAAAACTCTATTTTAATAAAAAATTTAAATAACAAATCTTTATATCTTCTATTTTTATAGTGTAATAGTTTTAAACCATAGTTCTATATTTTAAGTATGAAATATAAATATAGAGAGAGTTTTACGATATGTTATTGTAAAATTGTTTTTCCAATGTTTCTATTTCGAAGATATATGTTTATTTGTAATATAAAATTCTATATAGATGATTTTTCAAGAATTACAACTATTTGTAAGGAAAAAACTAGTTCAGAAAAATACGTCAACTTAAATATAGTTTAAGTAGATACTCACTAAAGTTTAATTTAAAATATTTTAACTTTTTAAAGTCTTTTTTAAAATAAATTTATCAAATAAATAAAATTTAAATTATATTGATTAGAGTTTCATAAAATGATTGTTGAGAAATATTTTACAAAAAGAAAAATGATTTTTTGTACTAAATTATGTAAAAAAATAATATTTAACAAAAAATATTATAAATGTCTTATCGAAAGAGTTTATTAAATTTTATCAAATACATATCATTTTAATTAATATTAATATTTATTAGTAATGAATTGAAAATAACCGTTAATCACATGTGTATTTTGAGTAATATAAAATATATACCATAAATTATATTACATATTATGTAAGGGCTATAACTGATTATTTTCGTTTGTCATGATAACCAATTTTTCTATATTTAAATAATAAATTAATTAATTTGATAATTATAAGTTTTTGTTTTAAAATTACTCTAATTTGTATTATCAAGAGATGTGCATTTCATTTAATCACAATACCTTTGGCTTTAAAATTTTATAATTTTTCTATACCTAAAATTTTGAATTTCGATTTTTTTCATAGAAGCAAAATATATTGAAAAAAAGAAAGGTTACAAAAAAGAGAAGCGACCAAACAAAAACCCTCTCAAAAGGAAAACCTATAAAAAGGTAATTCTAAATTACTATTTCAAAAATGCTATAAAATGAAACATTATTAAAAAATTAAATTTGATAAAATAATTTTGTAAAGTGAATTTAATGAATGCACAAAGCTTTTAGGAAATTTTGACTATAAATTAAGGTCGATTGTTAAAATTTTTCCCAGTGAGTCTTTTGTAAGAGCTGAAACTTCACAAAAATAATAAATTAATTTTAGTTTGAGAAACACATATTGAAAAAGAAATGGAAGGTTCTCTAATGAAATTTTTTTTCGTGATGATGTTGATTGTTCTTCTTGTTGTAACACAAGTTTAATGCTTATCAGAGCCTTGGTGTGGAATAAAATGTGACGTCTTATGTCTCGGAAAGCGACTAGTTTCTGATTTTGATAAGTGTGTAAAAGACTGCAAAGCGACAAAATACTAGCAATTATATTGATATTATTATCAGCACAAGCCGTGGTATCTTTTGAATATCTCATTATCTTTTATTTAGTCACATTTTTAATAAAATAAATTTATTTATTAATTTATTCATTTATTTTTAATGTGTAGGTTCATCGGCGTGTGGTACATGAATAAATTTCTTCAGGCATGGGGTGTTGCAACACTAATAAATGTATGATATGTATTCAATGAAAGACTCTACGTAATAAAATGTACTACTGAAATTGACATTGTGTCAAAGTTAAATAAATATATTTAGCTTTATAAAGATTAATTTTTTATTATAATCATTTTTTTTTGGATTTATTTTCTATTTTTTGTATTGTTTATGTGATTATTGACTCATATATTTTTTTGCTTACATATGATTATCGTTAAGTCTAGGCCAATTTTTGAATTTGATTTGGAAGAAAAACCAGACAAACTAATATTTTATTCATGATTTTTCAATTATATGGTATTGAATACTTACCATGTTCTAAGATTTTTAACATGACACCTAATGTGCACAAACCTTTATGTTGGACTCTGGTGGTAGAGTGGATATTCAATAAACTCTACCATGACAATATTAAAAACAATAAATAGTATTTTTGAGATTGACTGTAAAACTCTTTTATTTAAACATACATTTAAAATCTTAAATGTGCACAGGTTATGTAATCCAAAGAAGTAAATATTCCATGAAATTTTTTTTATTTCTAACAGTTTCATTAACTACAACTAAAACAAGAAATTGTACATAAACTATCTACCAAGATTAACTTTTCAACCATGATAATATTTGATTTTTGTTAAAAAAAATAAATCAAAAGAAATAAAGTATAATATGAGAGGAAATTTGGAGAAAGAGAAAATAACAGAAATATGATTATATTATTTCAAGTCTAATTTTAATTGCCCATTAATCATTACATCAATAAGAAATTCATCTCTGGTGTCATGTATATCACGATATTGACCCTTACGTACATTAACGGTAGTCCTTAATTATAGTCTTGTTTCCACCTTTATCATGTTTTTCCTTCTCTTTATCATCTCTCTTTTTATTTTGAGAAACCTTTTCTCTCTACTAATGTCTTGTCATGTTGTCGCTCGCCATCTATAAATCGAGTAGAACGCAAGCAATATGCCTTGGTGACTTTCTTCTTCATGAGCTCTATCTTCATCTCTTTTAGAGTATTTGTATTTTCACTCTAGATATTTTTATTTGTATTTTAAACTTAAAACTCTAGTAATAATTTTCAATTTTAAAACATTTAAAAAAAGTTACAATATTTAAACTAAGTTTTTTTTATAAGAAACTGTTAAAAATTATTTTATTTTTAATTTTTTCCTAAAAATATGGAATGCTATGAAAACTCTATTTTAATAAAAAAATTAAATAACAAATCTTTAATATCTTCTATTTTTATAGTGTAATAGTTTTAAACCATAGTTCTATATTTTAAGTATGAAATATAAATATAGAGAGAGTTATACGATATGTTATTGTAAAATTGTTTTTCCAATGTTTCTATTTGGAAGATATATGTTTATTTGTAATATAAAAATCTATATAGATGATTTTTCAAGAATTACAACTATTTGTAAGGAAAAAACTAGTTTAGAAAAATACGTCAACTTAAATATAGTTTAAGTAGATACTCACTAAAGTTTAATTTAAAATATTTTAACTTTTTTAAGTCTTTTTTAAAATAATTTTATCAAATAAATAAAATTTAAATTATATTGATTAGAGTTTCATAAAATGATTGTTGAGAAATATTTTACAAAAAGCAAAATGATTTTTTGTACTAAATTATGTAAAAAAATAATATTTAACAAAAAATATTATAAATGTCTTATCGAAAGGTTTATTTAATTTTATCAAATACATATCATTTTAATTAATATTAATATTTATTAGTAATGAATTGAAAATAACCGTTAATCACATGTGTATTTTGAGTAATATAAAATATATACCATAAATTATATTACATATTATGTAAGGGCTATAACTGATTATTTTCGTTTCTCATGATAACCAATTTTTCTATATTTAAATAATAACTTATTTAATTTGATAATTATAAGTTTTTGTTTTAAAATTACTCTAATTTGTATTATCAAGAGATGTGCATTTCATTTAATCACAATACCTTTGGCTTTAAAATTTTATAATTTTTCTATACCTAAAATTTTGAATTTCGATTTTTTTCATAGAAGCAAAATATATGAAAAAAAGAAAGGTTACAAAAAAGAGAAGCGACCAAACAAAAACCCTCTCAAAAGGAAAACCTATAAAAAGGTAATTCTAAATTACTATTTCAAAAATGCTATAAAATGAAACATTATTAAAAAATTAAATTTGATAAAATAATTTTGTAAAGTGAATTTAATGAATGCACAAAGCTTTTAGGAAATTTTGACTATAAATTAAGGTCGATTGTTAAAATTTTTCCCAGTGAGTCTTTTGTAAGAGCTGAAACTTCACAAAAATAATAAATTAATTTTAGTTTGAGAAACACATATTGAAAACGAAATGGAAGGTTCTCTAATGAATTTTTTTTCCGTGATGATGTTGATTGTTCTTCTTGTTGTAACACAAGTTTAATGCTTATCAGAGCCTTGGTGTGGAATAAAATGTGACGTCTTATGTCTCGGAAAGCGACTAGTTTCTGATTTTGATAAGTGTGTAAAAGACTGCAAAGCGACAAAATACTAGCAATTATATTGATATTATTATCAGCACAAGCCGTGGTATCTTTTGAATATCTCATTATCTTTTATTTAGTCACATTTTTAATAAAATAAATTTATTTATTAATTTATTCATTTATTTTTAATGTGTAGGTTCATCGGCGTGTGGTACATGAATAAATTTCTTCAGGCATGGGGTGTTGCAACACTAATAAATGTATGATATGTATTCAATGAAAGATTCTACGTAATAAAATGTACTACTGAAATTGACATTGTGTCAAAATTAAATAAATATATTTAGCTTTATAAAGATTAATTTTTTATTATAATCATTTTTTTTGGATTTATTTTCCATTTTTTGTATTGTTTATGTGATTATTGACTCATATATTTTTTTGCTTACATATGATTATCGTTAAGTCTAGGCCAATTTTTGAATTTGATTTGGAAGAAAAACCAGACAAACTAATATTTTATTCATGATTTTTCAATTATATGGTATTGAATACTTACCATGTTCTAAGATTTTTAACATGACACCTAATGTGCACAAACCTTTATGTTGGACTCTGGTGGTAGAGTGGATATTCAATAAACTCTACCATGACAATATTAAAAACAATAAATAGTATATTTGAGATTGACTGTAAAACTCTTTTATTTAAACATACATTTAAAATCTTAAATGTGCACAGGTTATGTAATCCAAAGAAGTAAATATTCCATGAATTTTTTTTTATTTCTAACAGTTTCATTAACTACAACTAAAACAAGAAATTGTACATAAACTATCTACCAAGATTAACTTTTCAACCATGATAATATTTGATTTTTGTTAAAAAAAATAAATCAAAAGAAATAAAGTATAATATGAGAGGAAATTTGGAGAAAGAGAAATTAACAGAAATATGATTATATTATTTCAAGTCTAATTTTAATTGCCCATTAATCATTACATCAATAAGAAATTCATCTCTGGTGTCATGTATATCACGATATTGACCCTTACGTACATTAACGGTAGTCCTTAATTATAGTCTTGTTTCCACCTTTATCATGTTTTTCCTTCTCTTTATCATCTCTCTTTTTATTTTGAGAAACCTTTTCTCTCTACTAATGTCTTGTCATGTTGTCGCTCGCCATCTATAAATCGAGTAGAACGCAAGCAATATGCCTTGGTGACTTTCTTCTTCATGAGCTCTATCTTCATCTCTTTTAGAGTATTTGTATTTTCACTCTAGATATTTTTATTTGTATTTTAAACTTAAAACTCTAGTAATAATTTTCAATTTTAAAACATTTAAAAAAAGTTACAATATTTAAACTAAGTTTTTTTTATAAGAAACTGTTAAAAATTATTTTATTTTTAATTTTTTCCTAAAAATATGGAATGCTATGAAAACTCTATTTTAATAAAAAAATTAAATAACAAATCTTTAATATCTTCTATTTTTATAGTGTAATAGTTTTAAACCATAGTTCTATATTTTAAGTATGAAATATAAATATAGAGAGAGTTATACGATATGTTATTGTAAAATTGTTTTTCCAATGTTTCTATTTGGAAGATATATATTTATTTGTAATATAAAAATCTATATAGATGATTTTTCAAGAATTACAACTATTTGTAAGGAAAAAACTAGTTTAGAAAAATACGTCAACTTAAATATAGTTTAAGTAGATACTCACTAAAGTTTAATTTAAAATATTTTAACTTTTTTAAGTCTTTTTTAAAATAATTTTATCAAATAAATAAAATTTAAATTATATTGATTAGAGTTTCATAAAATGATTGTTGAGAAATATTTTACAAAAAGCAAAATGATTTTTTGTACTAAATTATGTAAAAAAATAATATTTAACCAAAAATATTATAAATGTCTTATCGAAAGAGTTTATTTAATTTTATCAAATACATATCATTTTAATTAATATTAATATTTATTATTAATGAATTGAAAATAACAGTTAATCACATGTGTATTTTGAGTAATATAAAATATATACCATAAATTATATTACATATTATGTAAGGGCTATTACTGATTATTTTCGTTTCTCATGATAACCAATTTTTCTATATTTAAATAATAACTTAATTAATTTTATAATTATAAGTTTTTGTTTTAAAATTACTCTAATTTGTATTATCAAGAGATGTGCATTTCATTTAATCACAATACCTTTGGCTTTAAAATTTTATAATTTTTCTATACCTAAAATTTTAAATTTCTATTTTTTTCATAGAAGCAAAATATATTGAAAAAAAGAAAGGTTACAAAAAACAGAGGTGACCAAACAAAAACCCTCTCAAAAGGAAAACCTATAAAAAGGTAATTCTAAATTACTATTTCAAAAATGCTATAAAATGAAACATTATTAAAAAATTAAATTTGATAAAATAATTTTGTAAAGTGAATTTAATGAATGCACAAAGCTTTTAGGAAATTTTGACTATAAATTAAGGTCGATTGTTAAAATTTTTCCCAGTGAGTCTTTTGTAAGAGGTGAAACTTCACAAAAATAATAAATTAATTTTAGTTTGAGAAACACATATTGAAAACGAAATGGAAGGTTCTCTAATGAATTTTTTTTTCGTGATGATGTTGATTGTTATTCTTGTTGTAACACAAGTTTAATGCTTATCAGAGCCTTGGTGTGGAATAAAATGTGACGTCTTATGTCTCGGAAAGCGACTAGTTTCTGATTTTGATAAGTGTGTAAAAGACTGCAAAGCGACAAAATGCTAGCAATTATATCGATATTATTATCAGCACAAGCCGTGGTATCTTTTGAATATCTCATTATCTTTTATTTAGTCACATTTTTAACAAAATAAATTTATTTATTAATTTATTCATTTATTTTTAATGTGTAGGTTCATCGGCGTGTGGTACATGAATAAATTTCTTCAGGCATGGGGTGTTGCAACACTAATAAATGTATGATATGTATTCAATGAAAGACTCTGCGTAATAAAATGTACTACTGAAATTGACATTGTGTCAAAATTAAATAAATATATTTAGCTTTATAAAGATTAATTTTTTATTATAATCATTTTTTTTTGGATTTATTTTCCATTTTTTGTATTGTTTATGTGATTATTGACTCATATATTTTTTTGCTTACATATGATTATCGTTAAGTCTAGGCCAATTTTTGAATTTGATTTGGAAGAAAAACCAGACAAACTAATATTTTATTCATGATTTTTCAATTATATGGTATTGAATACTTACCATGTTCTAAGATTTTTAACATGACACCTAATGTGCACAAACCTTTATGTTGGACTCTGGTGGTAGAGTGGATATTCAATAAACTCTACCATGACAATATTAAAAACAATAAATAGTATATTTGAGATTGACTGTAAAACTCTTTTATTTAAACATACATTTAAAATCTTAAATGTGCACAGGTTATGTAATCCAAAGAAGTAAATATTCCATGAAATTTTTTTTATTTCTAACAGTTTCATTAACTACAACTAAAACAAGAAATTGTACATAAACTATCTACGAAGATTAACTTTTCAACCATGATAATATTTGATTTTTGTTAAAAAAAATAAATCAAAAGAAATAAAGTACAATATGAGAGGAAATTTGGAGAAAGAGAAGATAACAGAAATAGGATTATATTATTTCAAGTCTAATTTTAATTGCCCATTAATCATTACATCAATAAGAAATTCATCTCTGGTGTCATGTATATCACGGTATTGACCCTTACGTGCATTAACGGTAGTCCTTAATTATAGTCCTGTTTCCACCTTTATCATGTTTTTCCTTCTCTTTATCATCTCTCTTTTTATTTTGAGAAACCTTTTCTCTCTACTAATGTCTTGTCATGTTGTCGCTCGCCATCTATAAATCAAGTAGAACGCAAGCAATATGCCTTGGTGACTTTCTTCTTCATGAGCTCTATCTTCATCTCTTTTAGAGTATTTGTATTTTCACTCTAGATATTTTTATTTGTATTTTAAACTTAAAACTCTAGTAATAATTTTCAATTTTAAAACATTTAAAAAAAGTTACAATATTTAAACTAAGGGTTTTTTATAAGTAACTGTCAAAAATTATTTTATTTTTAATTTTTTCCTAAAAATATGGAATGCTATGAAAACTCTATTTTAATAAAAAATTTAAATAACAAATCTTTAATATCTTCTATTTTTATAGTGTAATAGTTTTAAACCATAGTTCTATATTTTAAGTATGAAATATAAATATAGAGAGAGTTATACGATATGTTATTGTAAAATTGTTTTTCCAATGTTTCTATTTGGAAGATATATGTTTATTTGTAATATAAAAATCTATATAGATGATTTTTCAAGAATTACAACTATTTGTAAGGAAAAAACTAGTTTAGAAAAATACGTCAACTTAAATATAGTTTAAGTAGATACTCACTAAAGTTTAATTTAAAATATTTTAACTTTTTTAAGTCTTTTTTAAAATAATTTTATCAAATAAATAAAATTTAAATTATATTGATTAGAGTTTCATAAAATGATTGTTGAGAAATATTTTACAAAAAGCAAAATGATTTTTTGTACTAAATTATGTAAAAAAATAATATTTAACCAAAAATATTATAAATGTCTTATCGAAAGAGTTTATTTAATTTTATCAAATACATATCATTTTAATTAATATTAATATTTATTATTAATGAATTGAAAATAACAGTTAATCACATGTGTATTTTGAGTAATATAAAATATATACCATAAATTATATTACATATTATGTAAGGGCTATTACTGATTATTTTCGTTTCTCATGATAACCAATTTTTCTATATTTAAATAATAACTTAATTAATTTTATAATTATAAGTTTTTGTTTTAAAATTACTCTAATTTGTATTATCAAGAGATGTGCATTTCATTTAATCACAATACCTTTGGCTTTAAAATTTTATAATTTTTCTATACCTAAAATTTTAAATTTCTATTTTTTTCATAGAAGCAAAATATATTGAGAAAAAGAAAGGTTACAAAAAACAGAGGTGACCAAACAAAAACCCTCTCAAAAGGAAAACCTATAAAAAGGTAATTCTAAATTACTATTTCAAAAATGCTATAAAATGAAACATTATTAAAAAATTAAATTTGATAAAATAATTTTGTAAAGTGAATTTAATGAATGCACAAAGCTTTTAGGAAATTTTGACTATAAATTAAGGTTGATTGTTAAAATTTTTCCCAGTGAGTCTTTTGTAAGAGGTGAAACTTCACAAAAATAATAAATTAATTTTAGTTTGAGAAACACATATTGAAAACGAAATGGAAGGTTCTCTAATGAATTTTTTTTTTCGTGATGATGTTGATTGTTATTCTTGTTGTAACACAAGTTTAATGCTTATCAGAGCCTTGGTGTGGAATAAAATGTGACGTCTTATGTCTCGGAAAGCGACTAGTTTCTGATTTTGATAAGTGTGTAAAAGACTGCAAAGCGACAAAATGCTAGCAATTATATCGATATTATTATCAGCACAAGCCGTGGTATCTTTTGAATATCTCATTATCTTTTATTTAGTCACATTTTTAACAAAATAAATTTATTTATTAATTTATTCATTTATTTTTAATGTGTAGGTTCATCGGCGTGTGGTACATGAATAAATTTCTTCAGGCATGGGGTGTTGCAACACTAATAAATGTATGATATGTATTCAATGAAAGACTCTGCGTAATAAAATGTACTACTGAAATTGACATTGTGTCAAAATTAAATAAATATATTTAGCTTTATAAAGATTAATTTTTTATTATAATCATTTTTTTTTGGATTTATTTTCCATTTTTTGTATTGTTTATGTGATTATTGACTCATATATTTTTTTGCTTACATATGATTATCGTTAAGTCTAGGCCAATTTTTGAATTTGATTTGGAAGAAAAACCAGACAAACTAATATTTTATTCATGATTTTTCAATTATATGGTATTGAATACTTACCATGTTCTAAGATTTTTAACATGACACCTAATGTGCACAAACCTTTATGTTGGACTCTGGTGGTAGAGTGGATATTCAATAAACTCTACCATGACAATATTAAAAACAATAAATAGTATATTTGAGATTGACTGTAAAACTCTTTTATTTAAACATACATTTAAAATCTTAAATGTGCACAGGTTATGTAATCCAAAGAAGTAAATATTCCATGAAATTTTTTTTATTTCTAACAGTTTCATTAACTACAACTAAAACAAGAAATTGTACATAAACTATCTACGAAGATTAACTTTTCAACCATGATAATATTTGATTTTTGTTAAAAAAAATAAATCAAAAGAAATAAAGTATAATATGAGAGGAAATTTGGAGAAAGAGAAGATAACAGAAATAGGATTATATTATTTCAAGTCTAATTTTAATTGCCCATTAATCATTACATCAATAAGAAATTCATCTCTGGTGTCATGTATATCACGGTATTGACCCTTACGTGCATTAACGGTAGTCCTTAATTATAGTCCTGTTTCCACCTTTATCATGTTTTTCCTTCTCTTTATCATCTCTCTTTTTATTTTGAGAAACCTTTTCTCTCTACTAATGTCTTGTCATGTTGTCGCTCGCCATCTATAAATCAAGTAGAACGCAAGCAATATGCCTTGGTGACTTTCTTCTTCATGAGCTCTATCTTCATCTCTTTTAGAGTATTTGTATTTTCACTCTAGATATTTTTATTTGTATTTTAAACTTAAAACTCTAGTAATAATTTTCAATTTTAAAACATTTAAAAAAAGTTACAATATTTAAACTAAGTTTTTTTTATAAGAAACTGTTAAAAATTATTTTATTTTTAATTTTTTCCTAAAAATATGGAATGCTATGAAAACTCTATTTTAATAAAAAAATTAAATAACAAATCTTTAATATCTTCTATTTTTATAGTGTAATAGTTTTAAACCATAGTTCTATATTTTAAGTATGAAATATAAATATAGAGAGAGTTATACGATATGTTATTGTAAAATTGATTTTCCAATGTTTCTATTTGGAAGATATATGTTTATTTGTAATATAAAAATCTATATAGATGATTTTTCAAGAATTACAACTATTTGTAAGGAAAAAACTAGTTTAGAAAAATACGTCAACTTAAATATAGTTTAAGTAGATACTCACTAAAGTTTAATTTAAAATATTTTAACTTTTTTAAGTCTTTTTTAAAATAATTTTATCAAATAAATAAAATTTAAATTATATTGATTAGAGTTTCATAAAATGATTGTTGAGAAATATTTTACAAAAAGCAAAATGATTTTTTGTACTAAATTATGTAAAAAAATAATATTTAACAAAAAATATTATAAATGTCTTATCGAAAGAGTTTATTTAATTTTATCAAATACATATCATTTTAATTAATATTAATATTTATTAGTAATGAATTGAAAATAACCGTTA